>JASPKZ010003853.1:1390000-2590000 GCA_030220185.1 Diploptera punctata
TAAGCTGAAGGAGCTGATTTTGTAGCTAACGAATTCACCATGATGCTGGATCAATATCGGTCCAATACTGGCCGAAATATTCTTTCCCCATGGAGGCTCGGACCGGCGCTTATCCCAAAGTTCTGCGCCAAGACATGATGATTTTAAACTCTCGCCTAAAGCACGTGGCATGGCTAACGATAGGAATTGAAATGAAAACCTGGAGGGAGGAGGAAAACATGAATATCTCTAACAATATGGAAGAATAACATAGAAGAGGATTTGAATTAATGGGAATTAAAATATTGTAGACAAATACTATACCTGATGGACTAGAATGGAAGGAAATGTTTGAGGCGGCCAAATCCAACCTGATCTCTATTGTCAGGGAGTTAGAAATAGATAAATGTTACATTTTTTAAAATTTTAGTTAAATATTGCCCTCGTCTTAAAGGCAATGAATATATCACATTTCATAGTAAGTTTATTACTGTTTCGTACAAAACGACAATATTTTCTTAAAATCCTAATCTAATGCAAAAACATCTTACTAATATTTATTTCAATTTTAAACCATAATTTATTTTATTCTAAAGCAGAACATATTATGGTAATGTATGATCGCTACTTGTGTACCTTCCTAAATCTCCCATTTTTGTCTCTGTAGCTGGCCTATTTTTAATTTTCATTTGGTGCTCGAAAACAAATGTATATTCACTTCAAATATTCTTAATTTGTTGAAAATTTAATTTTTCGAAATTAATAAAAAAGTTCTACATATTATTAGAGGGGGCATAGCGAGGGCGAGCGGCAGGGGGGTGCAGGGGCAGCGGAGGAAAGAGAAAGAAACAGAAGAGACTAGAGAAGAGAAGAGAAGAGAAGAGAAAGAGAAGAGAGAGAAGAGAAGAGAGGAAGAGAAGAGAAGGAAGAGAAGAGAAGAGAAGAGAAGAGAAGGAGAAGAGAAGAGAATGAGAAGAGAAGAGAAGAGAAGAGAAGAGAAGAGAAGAGAAGAGAAGAGAGAGAAGAGAAGAGAAGAGAAGAGAGAGAGAAGAGGAAGAGAAGAGAAGAGAAGAGAAGAGAAGAGAAGAGAAGAGAAGAGAAGAGAAGAGAAGAGAAGAGAAGAGAAGGAGAATGAGAAGAGAAGAGAAGAGAAGAGAAGAGAAGAGAGAAGAGAAGAGAAGAGAAGAGAAGAGAAGAGAAGAGAAGAGAAGAGAAGAGAAGAGAAAGAGAAGAGAAAGAGAGAAGAGAAGAGAAGAGAAGAGAAGAATAAGAAGAGAAGAGAAGAGAAGAGAAGAGAAGAGAAGAGAAGAGAATATAAGATAAGAGAAGATGAATATAATAGAATATAAAGAATATATAGATATATAGATATAATATAATATATAGAATAAGATAATATAATATAATATAATATAATATAATATAAATATAATATATATAATATAATATAATATAATATTATAATATAATAATATAATATAATAATATAAGTATAATAATATAATATAATAATATAATATAATAATATAATATAATAATATAATATAATAATATAATATAATAATATAATATAATAATATAATATAATATAATATCCATCCATAGTAATTCTGCCCGAGGGCAGGTCCTTCACTGCAATCATAGCATTTTCATGCTATGCTTCTCGTTGCTTCCCACACCGGTGAAGGATGAGGATGATTATGATGGCCATATGATTTCGGGGACCGTTTTGGCCTTAACGTTTTCTGACATTTGTCTTACAGGTGAGGAAAAACCCCGATAAAAACCTCACCCAGAAAAACTGCCGCGACCGGGGATCGAACACGGGCCCGCTGCGTGACAAGGCAACACGCTACCTCGAGACCACAGCGGTGGATAATATATAATAATATAATATAATATAATATAAAGGTAATATAATATAATATAATATAATATAATATATATAAGATAAGTATAAGATAATATAATATAAGAAATAGAATATAATATAAGATAATAGAATAGATATAAGATAATATAAGATAATATAATATAATATAATATAATATAATGAGAAATATAATATAATATAATTAATATAATAGAAGATAATAATATAATATAATATAATATAATATAATATAATATAATATAATATAATATAATATAATATAATATAATATAATATAATATAATATAATATAATATAATATAATATAATATAATATAATATAATTGAATCGCACTTTTGAGAAAGGAACCGAGTCAACATTTGTCATTTTTGTTTTTCCTTGATACATTATTGTTACCCATGACTCATTGATTGGCAAAGAAAGTAACTTAGTCGGACCCTTCCACGTGCCTCTAATAGCACTGTGATGTTAATAGTATGTTAAAAAATACAACTAAGGGCCAGTTTCACCAAGAGAGGTAACTGTATTACGCCAGTTTAAGCTATGCATTATACATGGGGAAAACTGGCGTAATACAGTTACCTCTGTTGTGAAACTGACCCTAAATCAGGATGTTCGTGCGTATCTTCACCGTTTGGGTATCAAAAACATGACGGAATACAGTTAGCAATTCTGTCACGGTATATGAATGTTATGAATCGCGTTTGATTTCATGCAAAACTTACCTCTTCCCCAATTACCAGTCCAAGAAGTCTTCTATATGAGGCAATTAAGGGTTAATATATTTTTCATTCATGATCTTTAAGCCAACCAATGTGTGCTGTAGGCGTACCACGAAGGACACGTTCGAAAGAGAGCAAATAAAGTTTGTTCATTGTAAGAGTATTTTAATGAATTTGTGCCCCACAATATAGAAACATACACATGTTCGCAGATGGCTGCCCTGGCCAAAACAAAAATCATACAATGGTTAGGTTTTGTCTTGGTCTGGCAGCTTCAGGAAGATTCAAAACTGTAAAACATTATTTTCCTGAGCGAGGTCACTCTTTGCTCCCATGTGATAGCGATTTCGGGTTTAAAAAAAAACCTACGAAGGGCGGACATGGTGTATACAATAAAAGAATATTTAGATATAATCAATCAAATCATGCAAAATACATAACTTAAACTTGTAGACTCTGAAATACTGATCAATAACTTCGATATTTAGTGGCCTAAATGTTTAAAAAAGAATACCATATCGGAACAAATTGCAAAGAATTCCCGTGAGAGAAAGGTTCAATTCACACCCTCGTTATATAAGGAATTCATGTACAACTCAAACAATCCTGGTGTTGTAGAAGCACTGCCATACATAAAGAGTTATGTAAACAATACGTTTTATCTTGGGAAAGGGAATTTGCGACATTTGTCATTGGAACTACCAAAGCCATATCCCGGAGGACAAATTCGCATCAATCCTCCCCAAAAAATATTAAAGATCTTAGGAAATTAATGAAGAACATCAGTGATGCAAATGCTAAAGCATTTTATGAAGAAGAAATACTTTCAAACTCTACTGCAGATTCTGGTGCACCATGAATGAGAATCGCGTGTCATTTTACATGTGTTAGTTTTTTAAAGAAATATGTCTATTTTGATATTTTTAATCAAAATATTATTTTCATGTTCCTAACATATCAATTTAATCAAAATACATGTAGATCTGTATTGAATAAATTTTGTTCATTCTGTATGTCCATTTTATTAGTCCGAAAACAACTTCCAGTGAAGAAAGGAACTAAGTCCCAATTTTAAATAACATATATACCGTGGTAGCACAAAATTTCCATTACCAGTCTGTTATCATTAAATTCAGTTCCATATTATGTTTTTAAAATAAATAACATACATATTTTATTCAGCTATCTGTTCATGAAAATACGATTTTATGCTCTCCTGAAAAGTAGCAAAAATTGACCTAGTTCCTTTCTAAAAAGTGCGATTTAATTATATATTACATAAGCGTTATTCACAGCATTTTATTGGAATATTGTTTTTTAATTTTCTTATATTACTTTTCAAAGTTTTAGGATAGGCGACTTTATTTTTTAATAAATATTAACCTAAGAATACAGCCTTAGATACCGAACTAACTTTTCTAGAATAATTGCTTATATCAAGTAGACTATACATTTGTTATTGTTCTATGTAGTTACATTGTTTTTAAGTTTATTTCAGAAATATGCTGATTTCTTTAAATTCTTATTTTACTTTAGATCTTCTTCTTAAACTTAATTTAGAGGATTTTCATCCTGTTTATTTCCAAAATCACTCCTCGGAGGAAGACGTACTGGATGTACATTCACTGTCTATCCATCTCTTGGCAGGTCTTCCTCTTGTTCTTCTCCCGTCCATTGGTTTATCTTCTTTAGCTCTTTTTGCAAGCCGGTTTTCTTCCATTCTTTCTATATGACCCTTCCAATATTTTCGTCTATCTATAATAAATTTGGTTATGTCTTGAATATGGCATTTGTCCCTAATTGCTGTGTTGTGTATTTTATCAAATAATGTTTTCCCCTGAATAGTTCTTAAGATTTCCATTTCACATGTGCTTATTATTTGTTTAGTTTTTATTGTATCAGCTCTAGTTTCTGCACCATATACGATAACTGGTCGAACTATCGTTTTGTATAAGCGGGTTTTGCTTTCTATTGACATATGTTTGTTGCGCCAAATTAAATCTTTCATAGATCCTGATATTTGTGCTGCTTTATCAGCTGGTTTCTTTACTTCTTTTATTAAATTAATTATTACTTTAGATGTTTTAAATAATTTGAGAGTCAGTCCGGTGTAATAATATTTAACTAACATCGTCGTCTGTGACCTGGGTACGCGGGATCAAGTCCAGTTGAAGTCCACGGATTTTTAAGACCATAAAAATCCTTCAGAGGGCGAGTAAAGCCATGGATCCCATTTCGAAAATTTTTGACAGAAAGAATTACCTAAAACATAAAATCAGAGGCCTTCTTAGTAACCAGAATTATTTTCCTTAATCTCTCTTTTATATTTCGTTATGCTTCAGCATATACGGGATGCAAACTATAAAAATTAGTCAAATATTTCGAGACAAGAGCATCAATAACTATGCAAACTGAGTATAATAATACATATTTTTCCTAATTACTAAGGTTATCCCAAAAAATAAAGAAAGGATAATAAATTTCTTTTCTACTCTTAATTATGCAGTTTTCCTAGGAAAGAAGTTTTGGTTATGTCTAATATATTTAAAAAAGATTATTGTATTCGCTCAATCTAATATTTTCATAGTCCACCCTGTGGTCTCAGGGTAGCGTTGGTGCCTCGCAGGTAGCGTGTCAGGTTTCAATTCCAAGTTCAGGTAAGTTTTCAGGATGCTTTTTTTTTAGGATTTTTCCTCACCTGTAAGACAAATCTCAGTAAATTTTAAGACACAAAAGTCTGGATGATCATTGGTCATTATTATTATATTCGCCACGTTTAGTTTGAATGTGCGAGTGTTGTGTTGTCTCAGAGGTGGTCCTAGATTGAAGTGCTCACTCATTCGGAGAGCCCCTTCCCGACTTGTACGGTCAAAAAATTATGTGTATGATACAAAGTTAAAAAAAAAATCTCCCCAGAGGTCACGCCACTGGAAGGCCCGGGTGGTCTACAAGATACGAGGTTAACATATTATGATAACATCTGCACTAATTTAGTTTCTACTGTGGTTACGACATAGTCATAAATCCTTCCGCAGTACTCACACCATTGCTTATTGAAGTGGGACAGTGGACCGTCAAATAAGAAAGTGGTTGTTCTTACACGCTTTATATTAGCTTGACCTGTATCTATGTAACTGAATCTTTTAACGCGATTTTCACCCACTTAAAATCATTGGTTCGACTTGAAACTTTGCATACTTGTAAAAGACCCGTGACAATATAATAATTTCATATTTTGTTTCTAGAATCCTGGCCAGAACCATCAGAAAATCAAACAAATGAAAACTGGTATAATAGGTTGCGGACTTGCCGACTTTTTAGTCAATCGTTGTAAGAGCTCAGTTGGTAGAGCGGTACTCTCTAGTGGTATGTAATATCGGTAATCCATAGGCCGCTGGTTCAAATCCAGCTGGGAGGTTTTTTTTTTTTTAGAATAGTATTGACATTGGCATCTTTTAAAAGAAATCTAAATTTATATTTGCTCTAAACTCGACTTCATTATTATCCAGTGTAAGATATATATATTAATTGGTGTTTCCCGTATAATGTATCATATTTATATTATTATTATTATTATTATTATTATTATTATTATTATTACTATTATTATTACTATTGTATCATTATTGTTATTACCCTATGAAATGTTGTTTGTACATGACATTTACATTGCTACATTTATTGTATCTTTAACTGTTTATAATTAGTACAGTGTATATCTATACTTGTCGAATATTTATTTGTATTTGTGCTGGTTGAGTGGAAGAGAGGGCCTTATGGCCTTAACTCTGCCAGAATAAATAAAGTATTATTATTATTATTATTATTATTATTATTATTATTATTATTATTATTATTATTATTATTATTATTATTATTATTATTATTATTATTATATTATTATTATTATATTATTATTATTATTATTATTATTATTATTGTTACTACTTTCAGTTCATGCTACAGTAGAATCGAATTTAAAGATATTTACATTTTTATCTTATTCTGTAAAATATTAAAACTAAAAAATAAGAAATAAATAATAGTTTTAAAAACCGAACTAAAAAAATGAAATATAATATTAATTTCCAACATGCATGGGATAAATAATTTTACCATCAAAAGCGTGGGGTGCTTTTTATGATTTTTACATTTTCTTCTTAGAGGGTTTACTTTTACCAATATCTGTTTATTATCAAATATATTAATTTATATAGAGCACCCACGCTTTTGATGGTAAAATTATTTGTCCAAAGCGTGTTGGAAATTAAAATTATTTTTTATTTTTTTGGTTCGGTTTTCTAATAAAGCTGTTGTTTCAGTTTTTTAAAACTATTATTTATTTTACACTTCAATCTTCTTCCTCTTAAACTTAATTTGTAGGATTTTCATCCTGTTTATTTTCAAAATCACTCCTAGGAGGAAGACGTACTGGATGTACATTCACTGTCTATCCATCTCTTGGCAGGTCTTCCTCTTGTTCTTCTCCCGTTCATTGGTCCTTCTTCTTTAGCTCTTTTTGCAAGCCGGTTTTCTTCCATTCTTTCTATATGACCCTTCCAATATTTTCGTCTATCTATAATAAATTTTGTTATGTCTTGAATGTGGCAGTTGTCCCTAATTTCTGTGTTGTGTATTTTATCAAATAATGTTTTCCCCTGAATAGTTCTTAATATTTTCATTTTCGCATGTGCTTATTATTTGTTTAGTTTTTATTGTATCAGCTCTAGTTTCTGCTCCATATATGATAACTGGTCGAACTATCATTTTGTATATGCGGGTTTTGCTTTCTATTGACATATGTTTGTTGCGCCAAATTAAATCTTTCATAGATCCTGATATTTGTGCTGCTTTAACTTCAATCTGCGGGGTGGAATAAAACTCAAAACAAGAATTCAGCTTCTATCAATCTTTAAAACATTTCTCATTTCAAATAAGCATAAAGTGTTGGATACAGGAAAAAGTTATCTGACTGTTATTATTATATTTCCAGAGAGATAGGAACTATAAATATGGCAACTTATATGATTTACAGATATACATATTTGTACTTTTCAATATTTTACCCCCCATAAGATAGAGTTTCATGATCTTGTTATTTGTCTGTCTTTATTTACCAGCACGGGTTTTATAGTTTTTAAATAGGTCTACAGCTGGGAATTAATGGTATGAAGCAAGATTATCTAGTGGCTGCATTTTGCACTTCATTCATCGCATATGAGTTGTTTGCTTATTTAAGTGTGATGGATGTGTCATTCCGTGTTATTTATAAGCAACGTGAAGCTATTCTGACAGTAGTTTATTGCACAATTGTGCTACATTTAATTGAAAACTAACACCTCTTGTCAGTAACACATTTTACTTATGTAAGTGATTAACATTTTTACAGTATAAGTAGGCTATTTCCGATTATTATTAGTTTTACATTAAGTGACGCAATTATTCAGCACTCATAATAGCCTATTAATTAAACTGTTTTCTATTGATGATAAGATAAACCATGAACTGTTAATATGGACAACAACAACAGCAATAATAATAATAATAAATAAGAATAATAATAAGAAGAATAATAATAATAAATAAATAATAATAATGAATGAATAAGAAAATAAGAAGAAGAAGAAGAAGAATGAAGAAGAAGAAGAATAATAAGAAGAATAGAAGAAGAAGAATGAAGGATAGAATAATAATATTATAATAATAATTAGTAATAATAATTAGTATAATAATAATATTATAATAATAATTATTATAATAATAATTATTATAATAATAATTATTATAATAATAATTATGAATAATAATTATTATAATAATAATTATAATAATAATAATTATAAATTATAATTATAATAATTTAATTATAATAATATAATTATAATAATTATAATAATAATTATTATAATTATTATTATTGCTGTTGTGTTGTCCATATTAACAGTTCATGATTTATCTTATAGTCAATAGAAAATAGTTTAATGAAATTATTATTATTATTATTATTATTATTATACACTGAAGAATATAAGTATTTGGGAATTAAAATTACTAAAGATGGAAAACAAGAAACAGAGATAAGAAACGGGATCAATATAGGAAAGTATGCTATATCTGCCCTAAATGGAATAGTATGGGACAAACATATCTTCAAAGAAACAAAAAAAAATATTTGTAATAAAATAATCAGAAGCATTATTACATATGGAGCTGATGTGTGGGCTTTAAATGCACAAATGAAAAAAAAAATTGCTTGCCACTGAAATGGACTACTGGAGACGTGCTGCAAGAATATCCAGGAAGGATAAAATCAGAAATTCATATATAAAAGAAAAAATGCAGGTACAATATTCAATATTAGATTTTATAAAGAAGAAACAATTAAATTGGTACGGGCACATTAGAAGAATGGAAGAAGGAAGACTACCTAAGATAATCATGGATTGGGAACCACAGGGAAAGAAAAAGAAGGGTAGACCAAATATTACGTGGATTCAGGGAATCAATGAAACTAAGAGGGAATGGGAAATAGAAGAAGATATATGGATGAACAGACAAGAATGGAAAAATGTGTTGAAACAAATGTGTAGTTAACTGTGAACATGGGTACCGGAAAAATGTATATTCATTGTAAAAGCCGGAATAATAATAATAATAAAAAATATTATTATTATTATTATTATTATTATTATTATTATTATTATAAAAAATAATACATTAATTTTTTCCAAATGCTCCAGGTTGTCATTTAGACATTTCTGGTGTTCTCTCTTGGCATGGCGTACTTATAACCCGCTTCTGAGGTTGGGTCGCCAGGATTACGCAGCCGCAATGATATGAGAGTTGATGATGATAATGATGCGCCAGGAGAAGCCTTAATCTAAACTTAAGCTTCAAGTAAAAAAAATCTAATTAATCCCCCTGTGCCCTCTATAAAAAAAAAACGTTAAGTTATTAAGGCGAATATAATATTGATAATGATGGCCAGTTAGTGTTCGGCGACCGGTTGAGCCTTAAAGTGTCCTCACATTTAACTTACAGGTGAGGAAAAACCCCGAAATAAACCCACTCAGGATAATTATCCCTATCGGGGTTCGAACCCACTCCCGCTCGTTAAAAGGGAACATACTATCTAGAGATCACAGCATTGGACACAATAATAAATATTATTAACGTCATTATTATTACAATGGAAAAGTAAGATGTCACTAGAAGTGCTTAATCTAAATGTTAAAACCAACGACCTAGAGCGAATATTAAGGTGTGTAGTGGTACCGGCCTTTTAAAAGGCCTTGACCCAGCAATTAAGGTGCTTGTAGTGAAGGTCTGGCGAAAATTGAGTGCTAGCTGTTGAGAGTTCTCCTCTCGCAGCTTTTCTGGTAGATGTCTTCATTGAAGTGTTGCATAAGCTTTCCGGTCTTAAAAGTTTTTCTTGTAGTTTTCGAATTTGTCAGTCTATTTTCTTGAAGAAACTTGGGAATTTACAAAGGATAATGTGGATTGAAGGACTTGAGGGTTCTGAAGGATGGTACTGAGGAGAATAAGAAGGGATTGGAGTATGTTCTCCGGTTTTAGGTCTGTGGTAGGCAGAGGAGGGAAGTTATCTTCGAAGTTTCTAGATGATCTGGGCGTTGTTTCTGGTTTCTTCAGTGTTGATTGTTTGTTTGTTTCTTGTCTTGTTTGCTGCCTCATTTTCAGGTATTTCTGAAACATGGGGCATTTGCGATGGCTTGGTGCGTGTTCTTCATTGCAGTTTGTACACTTGGCTGTTGTCTAGGTACACTCAGATAACTTGTGATTGCCGGAACATCTGACAGATCTTGTAGCTCGAAAGCAGAATTCTGCAATGTGGTCGAAATCCTGACGCTTGAAGCATTGGGTGCCTCCTGATGGTTTTCTATACGGTTCCAGTCTTATTCGGATGCTAAATAACTCCTTCAGATCCTTTTCAATTTGTTCCTTGAGGTCTTCGGTTTTGTTGAAGGTGAGGATGTAAACTGGAAGTTCAATCTTCTTCCTTTCACCGTTGATATTCACTTGCTTTTCAATGCTTCTGACTTCTTTGATAGGCAGCTTCCTATTTTGGATTTCATCACAAATTTCAGAAATTGTGTTGGACTTTGGAAGCTCTTTCATCACTATTTTGAAAATAGGAGGTCTGCCATAGCCAACAGTGTACAATTGTGTCTCCGTTTTCTTTAATTTCTTGTAGGCTCGCCTGTAGGCCGACTTTGTCGAAGTTCTGATGGTAAGTATCCCTTTGTTGTACTTCATGGATACGTCTTCTTTGTTTCCAGCCGTGATGCTTTCCAGCTTTAGTGGGGTTATGTCTTTCGTGTAGACCACTATGGGAGGTGGAGCTACTTCCTTGTCATTTAGATGTTCAAACAGATTTTTTGTTTCTATTGGTGTTATCATGTAAACGGTATATTGACAGGGTAAGGAAAAAAATAAATGATTGGGTGTATGAATGGGGAATTTTAAGAGGAGAAACAAATATGAGAAAGCATACATGGATGGTTTCACATTTAAAATCCGCCTCCCGTAAGGGGCATACTATAAAGGGATTATTATTATTATTATTATTATTATTACCAGTAATAAAATGTTTATATATTTGTATATCTTTCTGAGATAAATATTTACAGTAGCCTATTATTCCTTTCTTTCTTCAATTTTCTATCATCCACTTCCGCCTCTTATTTATTTCTTCCGTCAATGTTTTCTTTACTTCATGCAACCTTCTGTGTTAAGGTCTACCTCTTCGTCTCCTATCAGATGTAACCTATTCTAAAGCCTGGTTTGGAATTATTTTACCATTTCAATTTTATACTTTTTGTTTAGTAATGAAATAATTAATTATCTTCAATCATTTGGAGAAGGGTTATTGTTGGGCAAAAAGGTAAAGATTGGATTTAGTGACACTAGGAATACTGAAGGAGTTCTCCATGTGTGAGAACTTAGGTTGCTCAGGTTGGTAATCGGTAGAGTTGAGGTTCTTATCTCGGGATTCCACGGGGACTTCGTCGGGCAGAATTAATGTGTAAAGAAGATCTGGTAAAAGTAGTTTATTCTTAACTTTTATACACTGCAAGTAATCGTCAAGTGAATTTATTTAACTTTCTGAACGAAGTGTCTTTGAGAAGTGACTTGATATAATTTTGTACGAGAAGTGACGAGGAGAAGCCTCTCTCGCCTATAGGTAAATTAGTTACTCCCACTACCTCGATCTAGTGGACCTAAGGTCTGTGCTTAGGCACATATAACGAAACATATAACTGGTTAATGCGCCCTCCTATTTTGATCCCGGGGGTGTTACAAATTTATTATTGGCGATTTACGCCTTCAGAGGTTGGACCTTTTTTTCCCGTGCTGGCTTCACGTACAGTCGGGTCACAAACATTAGCTAGGCTTGGGTTTTTTTTCTTAGGCTTGGGTTTTTTCCTAGGCTTCCGACGCTAGAAACTTGCCATATTCCCACACTTTTTTGCTAACGTAGTTTGTGTCAGGGTAAAACCCCCGCTTGTACATTTAGCTAATGGGTTATGGTTATCACGATAAATCAGTTAACCCATTGGAGACTTTTAACGAGTCTCCCTCGTGAGCAGGTAGAAAGTCCAAACAGCTCCTCCACGAGCTAGACTCGTTGTTGTGTTATAACCCCCACTGTAAGACGTTAGGTTTTTTTAGTGGTTTAAATTTTCGGTTCACCATCAGTAAATTTTGTTGTTTGTTTATGTAAAGTAAATATGTATAGGCCTAGTGTATTGTATAGTTTATTTTAGTTATTATTTATAGAATAGTAGACTATAGTTGTAGGCATTTATTACGGTAAAATATAAGTGAATATAAATTCAGTGCTTATTTGTTAAAATTCATAGTTTTAAATTTAATTTTTTTTCTTGCAATATGTGCGTAAATAGGAGAGAACGTATTGCTTTTGAGAAACTAAGTGAAGTAGTGGATGAAATGTTATGTGACAGTGATTGTAGTGAATTATCATGGAACGAAGATTCGGACGATGAAATAATATACAGTGACAACGTAACCGTGCATGCTACTAATGGTAGAAATATTAGGTGAGTTTCGTCCAGTTTTTATCTATAGTATTTTATAATTTACAGGTCGATATATAACTATGATAATTAAAGAATATACGAAGAACTTTTCCTGATTTTATAATGTACAGGTCTATGCTTATTTTATTTCATATATTTATTTTTATTATGTACAGTATTATATTGCGTTTGTTATTTTTTTCGGTCTTGTTTGAACATATGATTTGTGTTTACTTTCAAGGCAATGTCCGAGAACTTTTACAAAAAGATGGTTTTTGATTGTTTGTCAACTTTCACAGCCTTGAAAATAACAAAACATAACGGTTTACAATGTACAAAAGAGGGTAGCAGGTAGGCCATATTCCTTTGCTATTCGTAAAAGTACAAGATAGTAAAAGAAATTCAGGGGTAAACAAAATATCTGAAAACATAAGTGATAGAACACAGTATGTGTATTTTGTATTCTGATTTAAAGTCCAGCGCAGCCGGAGTAGCGGTGAGGAGATTTAAATGGGTTCCCAGTGAACATGCTAGGCGCTTTAAACGTGTCTCCAGTGGGTTAACTGGAGGCTTAGAAGATATTTCTACTCAATCTGTCGAGCAAAGGATTTTGTCATTAGTACGTTATTATGATGTGTCAGCCACTTCCGTCTTAACAAAAGAAAGGGTTACATTACCTGAGCTGTCAGTACCTTCTTTAATAACTAATAATTTGATTACATTGATGCTGACTTCTTTGGATCATTTTATATGGCCTTTGCTCCTACATAATCAGGTTCCACTCGCTTCCCTGATCAATTTGAATATAAATATGACCTAAGTCCAGTAACTGCTTCATTAAATGATATTATAATTTTATCTGCTTATTATTACCGATATGGATTTATTTATAGATATACACAGGAGGCTGTGTGACTAACTTGCCATAAATGCCCTATAATCAAATGGAAAAATCAAGGGATTTTTTCATTTGTTTATAATCCTCTCGCATAATATAATGCTAGCATCATAGCTATAGTGGCCTTTAAAAAAAATGGCTATAATATTTTGGTAAGAGCACGTTAACCCTGAGAGTGTTGCCAGCACGTCAATTATGTTCAGATTGTAAACACTGATATGTATCCCCTTTACCTGGGATCGTTCTTTGAGGTTAAATAGACTCACTTTCTGCAATATAGACATACATACATATTCATAAAGAAAAAAAAAGATACACCCTTAATATATTTGGTGGTCTACTCAAACCATTCATGCTTATACAATTACCATTCAAAACTATTTAGTTGAATACCAGTATAGCATAAATTGCTTCTTCATGTGTAACTGTTTATTTACAATTTCGTCTACACCTTAATATCTACCTACATTATAATGTGCGTCTAAGCTTGGGAATTCATTTGCGATGAACCAGTTTTGTCTACTTCAAACCATATGTCGAATAACACTTCAGTTTTGCTAAATTTAATTTAAATTGAGTCAATAAGACTTATTTACATGGATCTATATCTTTGCGACCAAAATACTAAATATCGCGTTTAAGCAGCTGTGCTATCGTTATAAACAATTATTATTGATAGTATTACACCCTGATCTCATATTTTCCCCATAGGTATTGCATACATACGAATTCATCATGATTATTAATCCATGAAATATTCATGATTCTTAATATTTTATTCTCAACATATTTCGGCTTACTCTGCCAAAGCGTAGCTGTCATTACTCAGCCAAACGACGTTATTTTCTTAAGCGTGCAAAATCATTTCCTTCGAATACAGAATCGCATAGTATGTCACATTCGCTTCCACCAGCGACCATGACTTCATCTCATCTCATTATTAACATCGGATACAAATTCGCACTGCAAAATGTTCACATTCGATTCCACCAGCGACCATGACTTCATCTCATCTCATTATTAACATCGAATACAAATTCGCACAAATTGTCACATTCGCTTCCATCAGCGATCATGACTTCATCTCATCTCATTATTGACATCGAATACAATTTCTGTAAATATAATCAACAAATAAATTCCTCACGCTTTATAGGTTCACACCGCCACTCGGCCTTTCAATTAAGGTGCATTGAGCTTCACCCTGTCTCATTAGCTCCTATGTTTACGCTGTCTGATTGTTATTTTAGACAAAATAATCATAATCATCATGATATTATTCGTATTCAGATTGTTGTACAAGTTTCTTCAATTACCTATATGTATTAAACAATGACAATGGCCTATCTGGACTCATTTTAACATTTGCTGAATTTTAACCTTTTGACTTAGGTGCATTCTTTCATCAATAATAATCAATCAAGTACTTTTACTTTACTGGGTTAAGTAGATAATGCAGCTTTCTGCTCGAGCGATTGGGTTAAAACATTTAAAAATATAGATCCATTCTCCATCGTTAAGTTCAAATCAACAATTTATTAATCACCCTCAATCTTAGCTGAAAGTGGACATGCATGTGTTATGTATTCACACTAATTCAATTAATTATCCATCCATCAATATGGGGGTATTATCACGATTAATATTTAAATCGACATTTCACTTTATTTTTTTTCGCAGTCATTGTGCCCTTTCCTCTCGCGATTAGCGTTTTAATCTAGGCCTATTTAATCACTTTATTAGTGTTATTTATTTTAATTACTGATTATATTTGGTATTTTACCATACAACATTTATTTTTTTTTTCACTAATACTTTTCATTTATGTCCTAATCTCAGCTAGTATTGAGTTCGAATCCCGTGAAAACTGGTTCATGCATTTAAGTATAATTTATCAGGTCTTGTTTTTAATTTTGTTTGGGGATTATGTAGAGCTTATATGTTTGTACCTTTTGTATGTTATATCAAAATTCTGTCGGTATATAACCACTTCCTTACCTGGGTACTGCATAATTTCAGCGTTTACATGGACATTTATCTCGTGCCCAAAATCACGGTAGTGTCTACCTGTGCACACAATACAATATAGTACGATGCAAGACATACATACATACGTAATATATCCATTCCGTTGTCATTCTTACGTGTTAAAATCTCTCCCTCCTTTTTTCTTTCGAGTGTCAACTTTCACTGTCCGTCTGTCTACCCTTAATACTATTAGTGTCTAATTTCACAGTCTGTTAACTCGCAAAGGCCTCCTGTACTATTATTATATACATATTTTGCGATACTACGCTCACACGCAAACAAACTCTGAACACACGCATGGTAATTTATTCACATTTTTATTTTCTCGATCTTGAAACTTCGCCACCTGTCACTCTCCATACCATTACATAAGTTTGCTACGAACCAGATAGGCTTTGTTCGCTCACGCCTTCTCCTTGTATGGCCTGAGTTTCTGTAAGTGGTAACGTCCCATAACCTTGTCCCTGGCGTCGGCCCACTTTACCTCGTACGTGTGTGTGCCGAATTGTTTGGATATGAGCCCTGGCCCTTTCCATAATAAATCCATTTTTGCGTTAGCCTTGCGTAATTTGTCAGATAGCGTGTGGTTCCTTACCAGCACTTTGTCGCCGATAGACGGGTGCCAAACGTGCTTAGAGCGTTTGGTCCGCTTCTTTCTTTTGTCCGCAAGTGTCCGCGTCCTATGGAATGCTCTTTCGCATCTTTGTTCATCGGTAAGTGATTCATCATCGATATTGATCGCGTTAGCGACTAGTTTGTCCGGTTGCAGCCCCTTCATCAAAGTAATGGGTGCATATCCCGTCACATTATTGACAGCGTGATTCAACATGTGCTCTATGTGGGGGATATATCTGACCCAATTTGAGTGTCTTTTATGGCACAAAATCCTTAAGCACGTAGTGATCTCCTTATTCATCCTCTCCGTAGGGTTTCCCGAGGGCATGTATAGAGAACAATGATATAGCTTTGTACCCCTCTTGCTCAATCCTTCTCGAAATTTCGCGCTCCGATAAACAGATGCGTTATCGGCCAAAATTGCCTCGATTTTCCCATATTTGTGTTCGTAATCATAAAAGAGTTTTCTTAAACAGCCTTGTGTTGTTACTGTTTTCATCGGATATATTTTCGTAAATTTGGAAAACGTGTCCACCACGACCAAGATATGCCTATACCCTAGTTCTCCAGTAGGCATGGGTCCGTGGGTATCGATTGTTACCAGACTGTTAGGTTTATTCCTAATTATATTTTGTGGAGAAACGTCGAAACGTATATTGAGACCTTTACACTTCTGACATAGGTCACATGTTGCGGTAACCTGTCTTACTTTTTTATGCAGTATCTTAAAGTAGAAATATTGCGATAGGTTTAATGCAACGCGTTCACATCCAGCGTGAATTAACGCGACGTGGAACTCTTTTATGAGTGGCTCCTCGAGGTGCCTAGGGACTACTGTTTTCCAGGCAATTTCGGCCCTCCCACATTTCTTATAAAGTATTCCATCGAGCATCCCATAAGTGTCCGCATCACTTGCGTCGGCGATATCCTTGGCCTTCTTCCTCAGGTCTGTTAAATCCGGGTCCATTTCCTGTTGTGTTTTCATATTCATAAGGTCCCTGCATAACATTTTGTTCACATGGACGACTGTCCTCATAATCTGCACCTCGCGATTATGAGTTTCGACGTAGTCCGGATTACTAGTCACGTGACTGAGGCGTGACAGCATGTCTGCAAAAACATTTTCGCTTCCGGCAATATATTTGATCTCCACGTCGTAACTGAGAATTTCCGATATATACCGGCTGGTCTTGTTCGAACCCAGCTTGCACCTATTTAGGAATGCGATGCTGATATGGTCCGAATGTACAATGGTCTTATGTCCGAAAATGTACGAACGAAATTTCTGGGTGGCGAAATAAATAGCCGCCAACTCCAGCTCCGTGACCATTGCCTGTTTCTCTACGTTGGTAGTCGCCCGGGACGCGGTAGCTATCGTATTGATATTACCATCTGGATCTACCTGGGTTAATACTGCACCCAGTCCACTCTGTGACGCATCCGTGTAAATATGAAAGGGCAGCGACATGTCGGGCTTTTGTAGTAGAATGCAGTTTGCGAATAGCTCCTTGACCTTGTCGAACGTGGCTTGTAACTGTTCGTTCCAAGTCCATCGTGTTCCCTTCCTTAGTAACTCTCGCAACGGGCTTACCTCGCGCGAGTAGTTTATTACAAATTTAGTGTAATACATAAGAATTCCCAGGAACCTTCTCACTTGTTTTACATTTCTCGGGGGAGGAATAGCCAGGATCGACTTTACCCTATCAGGGCTGGGTCCTATTCCATTTTCAGAAATGAGGTAACCTAAAAATTCCACCTGTTTCCTAATGAATTTTGATTTATCGAGGTTCACTGTCATCCCGTGTTCCCGTAGCGTATGGTCGACCTCGGCTAGATGCTCCTCGAAAGTTTCTGTTATGATCAGTAGATCATCGCAGAACTGGACCACAGACTTACTTATATCGCCACCGAATATGGACCTTAGTGCCCTTATGAGTGCACTCGACGATGTGCGGACGCCATACGGGCAGCGGGAAAACTGGTAACTACGGCCCGCGTGTATGAATGCCGTGTACTTTCTAACCGATGGGTCCAAAGGCACTTGGAGGAAACTCTCACACAAGTCAATGGTAGATATGAATTTCCCGCGCTTGATTCTTGCCAATGAAATATCAACCGATTCTATGCGATAGTTGTCCGGCACGATATAGGTGTTGATTTGCCTTGCGTCTATGGTCATTCTTAGGGTTCCGTTCTTCTTAGCTACCCAATTAATGTGGGACAGGTATGGTGACCGGGAGTCCTCAATGATACCGTGATCGAGCATTTGTGCTATTACGGCATCTGCTCTTTCCTTGATATTTATAGGTATGGCTCTGGACTTCAATCTGACCGGCTCATGTTCAATAATATCGAACTTGTACATAAAGGAGTTGCACTTTCCAGCTTTCCTATCAAATGTTTGTATGTTGCGTAATAGCAGTTGTCTCAAAGATTCCCTCTGGCTGTCACTCAGCCCCTCACTCTCGAGTACCTTGGCCTCGACATTTTCCTCGTTGTACCCTAAATTATCCCTCGTCGCTTCCTTATCAAACTTGCTAACCGAATTGACGTACAATTCATTTATTCCAATCTCCCCCACTTCGTTTATATCATCATTAACTGCGCTCAATGTTTTCATCCTATTAATATACTGCGGGGCCCTGTCATATTCGTCTAGCTCACTACTTATTACTATTTTCTCGATAAAAAAGGCGTCCTCATTTAACTCGTCTATCTCCATTGCGTCATTTGGAAGCCTATTGTCAATTATAGGGGCTATTATCTTACTCCCATCGTAATTAAGTGTTAAAGTTCGGCCAAGGAAATCAATTTCAGATTTCAACGCTTCAAACATTTCTGTAGAGAATATTATATTGGCGGAAAGCCTTGGTACAACCATGAATAGTATGTCAAAATCCACCCCTTGTATAGTTATCCTTATCATCGTTTGTATCTTAATCCTTTGTTTACTTTTGCCTATGGCTGTCGACGCAGATATATTCGACAATGGTATCGCAGCCATCTTGCAATTTTCCCTACTCAGGCTGTGATAGAAGGATTCACTGATTACGTTTGTCGTGCAGCCGGTGTCTATTAGGGCTAGGTGTGGTTTTTTATTTATCGTCACATAGACGTAAGGCAAATTCTCAATAGGTTTTGTTTCGACATTTATACTTTTGATCGTAACATCGGGCGCTATGGTCCACAGTTGGTGGTGTTTGCCAAGGATCGCGGTATGCCCTGCTTTAACGCAATCCGGTATTAGTTTAAAGGTCGGCCGCTGTTTGTACTCGAGCTGGCCTCCCCTCCATTCTGCGCATATGGTTCATAGATACCCGCTCTTGGATTCAATCCATGACCCTCTCTTTCAATTTGATTTCGCAATCTCGTGTCTGCGCTGGGTTTCTATCCAGGTCCTCGCTTACATATACCTGATTAGTACGTTGTTCATTTCCTGGCCTTGTGCATGTACGGTCATAATCGTATCCCCTCTGCGCTGGAATGTATCTATGGTCCCTTACATTTCCATAAATCTGGTTCCGTGGGCCCTCTGCACTCCTTCCAATGTTTATCATGTTGACCCTAGGTTCTTTACCCCTCTGGTCCCTCCTGAGATCCTTGTACCCTCTACCATAACCATTGTTGTCCCTATTCTCGTTCCTGTATTGTCTATTGTTACCCTGCATATTACTAAATCTCCTGTCCTCTCCTCGATAGTGGTCATTGTTCTTCCGTATGTCGGGCGCGGCTGTCCCCCTCTCGTCTGAACGGTTAGTCTGGAGTTCGAGTTGTTCATACTCGTATTTTCCCTGCTATTTCCTCCTTCCCTATTTCCACTTTGATTATTACCCCTATTGTCGCCCGCTTCCAGGATAGTTAGCATTTCTATCATTTGGTCGTATGTGCTAACGCGCGCGATTAGCAAGCTGTGCCTAATTGCCTGCGGATAATGGTTGATTAGCGTTCGTACGAATTCCGGTTCAGGGTAACTCGGCGAGATAAGTTTGGCTTTTTTAGCCAAGGCCAGAAAATGCTCGCTGTACGTCAAGTTTTTCCTCTTATCATATGTCCCATTGCGTATCTCGTATTTTATATCAATTTGTTTCTCGTAACTAAAAAATTTGTTACGGAATGTTTGCTTAAATGTCTCGTATGGAGCATCAGTGGATAAAGTAACCTCGAACCACATAAGACTGTTGCCTTTCAGGCACTTTTTAGCAATATACATATACAAGTGTTTCGGGATACATTTAATTTTGAAATAGTTTTCCAGTTCTTCAATGAACTGGATGGGGTTTGTTTCACTTTCGTTATATTCCGGCAATGGGATATCAATGAAAGAGGAATTGTAGTACGGGGCTGACCCGTGTATACTATCTGGTTCGCTTACATTAGTATGCACCACAGAACTACTAGCGATCTCCTGGTTCCCTAATACTTCTGTATGCGCACGTGCTTTGTGGTTAGCCGTCGTCCAAGAAACACTATCCGACGCGTGTGATTCATTTTCGGGAGTCCTATCTTTTTGACATCCGCTATTAATTTTCTCTGTGAGGACGCTTATTTCATCATTTAGTTTGCTGATTTCATTAGTCACTTTCTGTTCTATATTAGTGCCTAACTCATTAAATCTAGAATCAACTATTGTTTCGATCATTTCTGAGCGTTTATCCTGCTCAACAATTTTCTGAGCTACTTGGAGTTTTAGTGTTTCTTGTTCGTCGGCTAGCTTTTGTACAGATACACACATATCATTCACCCTTTTGTCCGCGTTCTCCAACCTACAGAGCACATTCTTGTCGACTCATTTTATTTCCCCTTGTAATTCCTCCTGTTCCTCCCCTAAGTTAGTTTGTAACGTTATTATACTATTGTTCATCTCTGTTCTCATTTGACTTAGTCCCTTCCACCAAAAGTCTTATCGTCTCACAAACGGTTTATATGTTATACTAATTTTGATTGGTAAATTTTACCTTAAGGGCGTTATCGTGGGTGTTAAACTTAGAAGTTTGTGGCCTCGTTCCCTCCCTTTAAATTAGTTGCCTCATCATATAAAATTTTCAGAGTTGACCAAATGGAGTGGTCCTTAAGGGCGCGGCTATCTACTGTCGGCATCTACCTTACTCCGCAAAGAAGTCACCCGCTGTTAACGACATGTACTAGTTGAAATTAGTTTGGGGATAACTCTTTCCACAAGTTACCTAGGGAAATCCAATTGCTTGTTTGTGACTTCCCAGCCTTTTGTAAGAAGTTTTGGGCTTAGCATTGTTATAGCAATTTGATAATAGTGCAGTCTTGTAAATCCTCTTAAGAAAGGAAACTGCAGACTTTTTTCCCCATTGTATAAGGGCTTACGGATCCATTGTATGATGTTTACTAATTTCGTTCGCTACAATAGCAAGGGTCCAGGTCTATGACTGGCGCTAATTGCTTTATACTAATGTTTTATTTATTGCTTATTAAATTAATTTGTGGTAGGTTATATGATTTTAATTTTGTTACTATGGAATTCCTATTTTCATTACAATTCATTTGAATATAAATATGCCCTAATTCTGATGATAATTACGGGTTCATAAATTATTCACTTTGATGAAAGTATTTATTTTTCTGAAATAAGAGGCTGAGCGAATGACTTGTCACAAATTGCCCGCTTTTTATTTAAGTAATTTTGAGGCTTTGAAATTAATTAAATGAGAAGCACTCTCGTTTTTTTTTTGTTACATAATAAATTATAATTTTTTTTCTTTGGCTCCAACCCTACATGTTTTGTTGGGGACTGTGTGGTTGACTTACATATTTGAAATCTCATGACAAAGAACAATACGTCATCAATGTTTGTAAACATACATTAACACGCTTATCGTACTAAGAAATCTTCTTTCCTGAAATAACATTCATGAGCATAATACATACAATACATATACAATACAATAACTACAAATTGATGCCTATCATATTAGTTAGTGTCTGAAAATCACCGTCTTTACTATGTGTATTATTTTCTTCCATTAATATAATACTACGCGGTGTTGTTAACGACAGCACTTATATTTTATATTATCTAATCGATTTTTTTAATTATAATCAAATCCAAAATCGTAGCATATTGAAAAAAAAAATGACTGGCTACAGTACTGATCTATGCTATGTATACCTAATGTAAATATAATCAGGTTAAGAAAGTAAGTTCACGAAACAATGCCCAAAATGAATAAATAATAGATCGTGAATATTAATAATATTCCATACGATGGCGAGGCGCCTATAAATGTCGAATAATATGACACAAGATACGAAAGGATATTGAAAATGTGAATAACGACTTCTAGACGAGTCGGTAGTTTAAAAACATTTGTGTTTTAATTAGGTGTCCAAGGATATGGGTTCATGGACAATTGTGCTCCGGACTAGTTGGTTCAGGTTTCGGTAAAACAATGGACTTAAATCTCGGGAATCCGTGAGGAAAGGATGTTCACTTGGGGAAAAAACAGTAGGCCCAGTGTGATGTCTTGAAATTGACGATGCACTTTTATTGTCACTTGAATTACATTCGTCGTATTGGACGACGAGTTTGACGAGAAGGCTGTTGGTGGGTCAGAACTAATAATGTTTATACGACGCGCTGAAACTTATACAAAACCGGTGTGCCTTAATTTATTTCCTTTACCGACAGCGTTGTGCCCTGCACTGGCACACCCGCTAGTCGCTACTAACTAACTGCTGAACTGACAGGACTGAACTGACTGTACTAACAGCTGAACTGCCAGAACTGAACTCTAACTAACTAACTGCTGAACTGTCTGCTGAACTCCACTGAACTGACAGTTCAGCAGTTAGTTAGTTAGAGTTCAGTTCTGGCAGTTCAGCTGTTAGTACAGTCAGTTCAGTCCTGTCAGTTCAGCAGTTAGTTAGTAGCGACTAGCGGGTGTGCCAGTGCAGGGCACAACGCTGTCGGTAAAGGAAATAAATTAAGGCACACCGGTTTTGTATAAGTTTCAGCGCGTCGTATAAACATTATTAGTTCTGACCCACCAACAGCCTTCTCGTCAAACTCGTCGTCCAATACGACGAATGTAATTCAAGTGACAATAAAAGTGCATCGTCAATTTCAAGACATCACACTGGGCCTACTGTTTTTTCCCCAAGTGATCATCCTTTCCTCACGGATTCCCGAGATTTAAGTCCATTGTTTTACCGAAACCTGAACCAACTAGTCCGGAGCACAATTGTCCATGAACCCATATCCTTGGACACCTAATTAAAACACAAACCCGACTATAATTCCCTCTTTATATGGCGCCCCACGTTGGGCGCCAATATGGAGAAGGGTTATTGTTGGGGAAATAGGTAAAGATTGGATTTAGTGACACTAGGAATACTGAAGGAGTTCTCCATGTGTGAGAACTTAGGTTGCTCAGGTTGGTAATCGGTAGAGTTGAGGTTCTTATCTCGGGATTCCACGGGGACTTCGTCGGGCAGAATTAATGTGTAAAGAAGATCTGGTAAAAGTAGTTTATTCTTAACTTTTATACACTGCACGTAATCGTCTATACGAAGTGAATTTATTTAACTTTCTGAACGAAGTGTCTTTGAGAAGTGACTTGATATAATTTTGTACGAGAAGTGACGAGGAGAAGCCTCTCTCGCCTATAGGTAAATTAGTTACTCCCGCTACCTCGATCTAGTGGACCTAAGGTCTGTGCTTAGGCACATATAACGAAACATATAACTGGTTAATGCGCCCTCCTATTTTGATCCCGGGGGTGTTACAAATTTATTATTGGCGATTTACGCCTTCAGAGGTTGGACCTTTTTTTCCCGTGCTGGCTTCACGTACAGTCGGGTCACAAACATTAGCTAGGCTTGGGTTTTTTTTCTTAGGCTTGGGTTTTTTCCTAGGCTTCCGACGCTAGAAACTTGCCATATTCCCACACTTTTTTGCTAACGTAGTTTGTGTCAGGGTAAAACCCCCGCTTGTACATTTAGCTAATGGGTTATGGTTATCACGATAAATCAGTTAACTGGAGGCTTAGAAGATATTTCTACTCAATCTGTCGAGCAAAGGATTTTGTCATTAGTACGTTATTATGATGTGTCAGCCACTTCCGTCTTAACAAAAGAAAGGGTTACATTACCTGAGTTGTCAGTACCTTCTTTAATAACTAATAATTTGATTACATTGATGCTGACTTCTTTGGATCATTTTATATGGCCTTTGCTCCTACATAATCAGGTTCCACTCGCTTCCCTGATCAATTTGAATATAAATATGACCTAAGTCCAGTAACTGCTTCATTAAATGATATTATAATTTTATCTGCTTATTATTACCGATATGGATTTATTTATAGATTTACACAGGAGGCTGTGTGACTAACTTGCCATACATTTCTCTTTTAATATTTGTATTTAGTTTTTAGCGAATTCCGAAGGCATTAAGCTATTATGGTCCTTCCCAAGAAAAGATTTGTTTAATTTGTTTACAGATTTTTACTGAGTCTAACTAGTAGACACCAAAAATAACCATAACCAATATATATATAACGGCCAGCATTTAAAAAAGAAAAAAAAAGAGACCAATGTTAAAATTATAGAGGTATAACAGTAATAAGTACTATGAGTAGACTATATGGACGTATACTAAAATATTATTTGGAAAAAAAGCTATAGTGATATGGAATTAGAGGAACAGTCTGGATTTAGAGCAGGTCGTTCGACAACCGACAATTTATTTTGCATTACTCAGGTATTAGAAAAGAAAATGCAATATGGACAACCTTTGCACCTACTATTTGTAGATCTTGAGAAAGCATACGACAATGTCCCTATAGAGATATTATGGATTGCTTTAAGACGAATGGGAATTAAGACTATAATAATTAAAGCTATACAAAATTTATATGACAATTGCATATCTAAAATTAAAATTGACAGTAAATTGTCACATGGTTTTACGATAAATAAAGGTCTTCATCAAGGTTGTTGTCTATCACTGACTTTGTTTAAAATATATGTACATGAAGTATTAAAGAATTGGAGGAGAAAATGTTCAAGCATGGGAATTCCTATTTCAAACAACAAAATTTTATACAACTTACATTTTGCAGATGATCAATTGTTAATTGCACAAGATTATGAAGATTTAGAATATATGACTAGAAAATTAATAGAAGAATGTGATAAATGGGGATTAAATTTGAACATGAAAAAAACAAAATATTTATCAATTGGTGAACCAGAACAAAATTTAATTTTGGAGACTGGAGAAACAATAAAAGCTTGTAGTGAGATCACACATTTAGGAATTAAAATAAATAAAAATGGGAGTTATGAAAAGGAAATAAGAAATAGAAATAATAAAGGAAAATTTGCAATTGCTTGCCTCAATGGAATATTGTGGGATAAAAATATAATTAATAAAAATAAAATTAATGTATATATCATACAATTGTTAAAAGCATTGTTGCTTATGGAGCAGAACTTTAGCCATCAACAACAAAAACAAATAAGTATCTTTTGGCAGTGGAAATGGATTTTGTACAAAGAGCAGCAAGAATTTCAAGAAGAGAAAAAATTAGAAACTCAGTTATAAGGGAGAAAATGAAGATTGAAGACACTATTTTAGATTATATTAAAACTCAGCAATTAAGATGGTACGGATATGTCCAGCGAATGGAAGAGGATCGACTGCCAAAATCTGTTTTGGAATGGACACCTGAGGGAAGACGAGGAAGAGTAAGATCTAAAACCTCTTGGAGTGAGGGAATATGTTTATACATGAAGGAGAAACATCTACAACCAGGAGATTGGATGGACCAACAGAATTGGCTGTTAGAAATCGGACGATGTCAAAGACATTAATCAACCGATGATCTGTCTATCTATATATATGGCATGTTAAGAAAAATAAATGCCTGGACGGGATTCGAACCCGGAACTCTGGGTATATATATATGTGTGTGTGTGCGTGTGCGTACGTGTGCGTGTAGTCCGTTAAAGCTCTAGCGGCCGCAATTTTTCTTTTATCGGAACCATTATTTGTATATGGCAATACATTAAAAAACGGAATGTCGAGTATTGCAACGAGCTCAGTATATATTATCGAAACAAAACGAGGAAGGTGTTCTCAGAAAATCGCGGAAATCCTACTATTAGAAATGGCGGTTAACTTGAAACCTGAAATTTAAAAAAATCTGTCTAGGAGCCATTATGTTGCTTCGTCGCAATGCAATACAATTTAATTGTCACTTAGTCTTATATATTTTTCGAGTAGATCCTATAGTGCGCCTGAATGCTGTAAACATTCCACTTCTAGTGGAAATAACTTTTATTTTAAATTATAACCTTATGTCTCCTCTTATAATTCACTATATTTTGAACGCATACGATACTCACTCCAACAATCGCACTCGCAAACTAAATGCATGCGCATGCACACACACACACGCACATATGTGCGTGTGTGTGTGTGTGTGTGTTAGTGTGTGTATGAATCTTAGTTATTCTAAAATATTTTATCCATGCAAATCAAGTTAATAATTTTGTTGGTAAAATGCTAAAGATATTAAGCTAGTACAGCTAGATGGACAACAATAATATAAAAAGTATTTTAAATTCTATTTCCTTTTTGTTCAATTCCATCACGTTGTCATTACGACATTCTGGTATTAGCTCCTAGCATGGCGTTATTGTAACATACTTCTGAGTTTGGGGCACCTAAAAAGCCGGAATTCCGCTGCCCCGATGTTATAAATGATATGTGATAATGATGGTAATGATGCAGTAGGAGAGACCTTAATCCTAACCTTAATGAATATATTAATGGTAATTATGATGTCAGATGATGTTAGGGGACCGTTTTGGCCTGAAATGTGAGGAGAACCTCTAAAGAAACCATCACCCAGGAATCTTGTCGCGACCGGGGATCGAACACGGGCCCGCTGCGTGACAAGGCAGCACGCTACCTCGAGACCACAGCGGTGGACGATAAATTCTAATTTTTTGATGTCAATAAAATATATATATATATATATCATTTTTGTTTAAATTATGTTTTAATTTGATTTGTAAATCTGTTACAGACCGAACATTATAATATGAATAAATAATTGTATTTTTGCATTCTACATACAATTCAGACAAACCTATGATATTAAAATATGCCTATACTTATTGGTTAAAGCTTCAATTTATAATTATATTTACAGGAGTAAATTTAACTTTTTTTTAAACTAAAGGAAACTAGAGAAAATCCTTTAATAATGAAATATTAAACTCTACACTATACATATTACTTAAATTATGTTATCTCATAGTTCCTTGATTTTCAGATTAGATAAGATAAATACTGAATATTACAAAGTATCATCACGTAGTGACAAATCCGGTAAAAGGATATCACCAATTCCAAGCAATGACAGAAATGTTTCGAGGTAATGTATTTATCATGTTATAACTTTCCTATTAGTGTTACTGTGCAAAGTTACTTGCAAATTCATCAAAATATCGCTTGAAATGTCTTCTTAACTTCATTATAAGATTACATTATTAGTGGGGGTTAACGTTTTGGACCAGTCTTCCTAAACTTGTTTAAAATGTTTTTAAAATTGTGTGAAATTTTCAGACTTAGGTTTCATCTTTAACACACTATTGTTACGCTAAAACTATTCCTTTTTATTATTATAGTTTTTAATTATGTTACAAACATCGTACCGAAAAGAAAGAAAACATATACTGTAAATACAACGGTTTATTTAATCCCGAAAATAAATAGTTTTACTTTCGATCTATATATATATATATATATATATATATATATATATATAACTTTTTTATTTATTTTTTGCTGTTAAAATTAAATTGATGAACTGAATATTCATAAATATGAGTCCACCGCTGTGGTCTCGAGGTAGGGTGCTGCCTTGTCACGCAGTGGGTCCGGATTCGATCCCGGTCGGGACAAGTTTCCTGGGTGAGATTTTTTCGGCGTTTTCCCTCAGTTGTAAGACAAATGTCAGGAAACATTAACCCAAACGGGCCCCGAACACCGTAGGCGTATGGTAATCATAATAATCATTATTCATATTCGCCTTAGATTAGGTTTAGGATTACGGACTCTGCTGGCGCACCACTATTATCATCATTATCACCCAATATAATATCGGGACAGCCGTAACCCGCCTTCCAGGCGCCCGAACTTCAGAAGTGGGTTACAATTACGCCGCCAGGAGAAAACAGAAGTAATGTCGAAATGATAACCTATGGCAATGGATAAAAATAAACAGATTCGGAAATAGAGGCATAGATATTTTGTAAGCCTGTTTTATGGATGTTATCTATTTTTATAACGTTCTACTAAATTGTCAAATTAATACAATTCATGTCCTGAATTTGTGAAATTAAATTCAATCGCAAACCTAGATTCGAGAAAGGTAAATCATACAGGGGTAATTGGAAAACTTTAGCTCATAGTAGGGATGTGTAGCTTATGTACGCGCCCCCATATTCCTACGGGTTTAATAGTGCAGTGAGTGAGTTAATTAAGTGGAGAGTGAGATCTGAAATTTACTAATTTTTTAATTTCACATATTTATGTTTTGTTTTACAAGTTAGTAAACCGTTTAAAAAATAAAATTGGCCTTTGCCTTACAAGGCTTTTAAATGCCATTAAATAAATAATAATTTTCATTGATATACAAAACGATGAAGAAAATTTTGAAGAAGGGATTCATTTAAATAATAAGAACAATAATACTTATTACTAGTAATTATTACTAACAGGAATAGGGTGCAGGAACAAATTAAACATAGGATCAATTCTTGAAATTCATGGCAATACGCATTGAGGGACTGTAGTCATCCCAAATTCTCTCTGAAATATTAAACTGAAAATATATAAAACTTTTATTCGTCCTGTTATTTTGTATAGTTGTGAAAATTGGTATTTTGCTTTAAGCGAAAGAAACCGTATTAAGAGTATCTTCTTCTTCTTCTTCTGCTTCATGAAATTAGGCCTTTTGACCTGTTTTCACATCGAGTGGGATTTAATGAATCCTCCCATCTAGTAAATGGGCGTCCAACATTTCTATGTCCTATTGGTTTGTACTTTAGTAACAGCTGAGGGATTCTATCTGTAGGCATTCTCTTGACATGTTCATACCAGTTGTTTCTCATGTTGTCAATTCTATTTGTTAAATTGAAAATATTTAAGTCCTTCCTAATATCCTCACTTCTTTTCTTGTCCAAAATTGTCACACCTGCTACTGAACGTAGGAACTTCATTTCTGCAGTTTCTATTTTCCTTCTGTCTGAACGGTTAAGAGTCCAATTTTCACTTGCATATGTTAAGACAGGCACTGCCATAATTTTGTAAAATTTTAGTTGTGTGCTCCTCAAAGTTTTATTTTTCAGTGTCCGTCTTATAGTGCCACACATTCTGTAAAATCTATTTAATTTAATATTAATATCTTCCTTCTGGCAGTATGATACATTGCATCCTAAATAATTAAAATGGTTCACCTGTTGTATTGTACTGTTATTAATACTGGTTTTACACCTCACATGGTCTTTCCCGTTGAATGCCATTACTTTCGATTTACTGTATTAGGAGTATTTGAGAATAAATTTCTTATGGAAAAATTTTAGACCTAAGAGAGAGACATACTGACAGCTTACTGGAGAAGACTAACTACTAAGAGTGAGCTGCATGATATTTATGGGAAACAGTTACAAATAACATTAGTTAAGTCTCATATGTTGTGATGGGCTCCATATGTGGCACTTATGGGGAGTGAAGGAGAATCTTGTGCAGTAGTAAGAAAACTAGAAGGAAAGCGCCTAGTAGGCCGTGAATGAGTAGGGAGAATAACTTTGACCATGACTTGAGGGAGGTCATTTACACAGGGGATAATTGAAAACTTTTTATCAGTACGGAAAGCCTATGTCTTCACTGCCATGAAACCCCGTGTTGGATAGTCCCAGTGAGTTAGATATATGCATATTAATATTTCAGTTCATTTATCCATTAGTTTGGTTTCCAACCATATCGACAGCATAAAAACTGATATAAGTTCTTTATATAATTGTAAATATACATGGATCAAATTTAGAATGAGTTTTCCATAGAAAAAAAAATAAATGTTCTATTTATCCAAAGTTTAGATATATTTTATCCATCCATCCATAGTAATTCTGCCCGAAGGCAGGTCCTTCACTGCAATCATAGCATTTTCATGTTATGCTTGCAGCTTTACTAGGGAATTGTGTAGATGTGGTAGCTTCCCGTTGCTTTCCACACCGGTGAAGGATGATGGTGATGATGATAATGATAAGGATGGTGATGATGAAGATGATGGCCATATGATTTCGGGGACCGTTTGGGCCTTAAAGTTTTCCTGACATTTGTCTTACAGGTGAGGAAAAACCCCGATAAAAACCTCACCCAGAAAAACTGCCCCGACCTGGGATCGAACCCGGGCCCGCTGCGTGACAAGGCAGCACGCTACCTCGAGACCACAGCGGTGGACATATATTTCATAAGATATCCTTAAATGGAAAAAAGAATACAAACTAATTACCGGTATAAAATTTAGTAATCATATCTTATTTTGATATTAATAATTAAAATAATTCTGTTAAAAGTATAATTCTGGGCTATCGGTCTTCTAATTAAACTGTGAAATAATTTCGAATTTAGGATCTACGTTTAAAAATAACTCAGTAATATAATATTTTACAAAACTCGTTTATATATTTTTTTCGTACATTTGGACCTCAAATTATTTTTAAATTAATTTTCCATTTGATGTTTCTTTGTGTTAGTATAGACCTATACTTACTTACTTACTCGCTGGCACTATCGAACCCGAACGCTCATGGCCGCGCGGACATAAGTTCTCCATACATCCCTATCCTGAGCTAATGCTTTCCAATCATTCCCTGTATAACCTGCTTCCCTCAAATCATAGTTAATGTTGTTCTCCCACCTCATTCTTGGCCTACCAACTGGGCGTTTTCCCTCTGGCCTTCCTACAAGAAGCTTCCATGCACGTCTTTCATTCCCCATACGCGCAACATGTCCTGCCCATCGCAGTCTACGAGACTTAACTGTTCTTATTATATCTGGCTTCCTATAAAGACCATGTAGTTCATTGTTATGTAGTCTTCTCCATTCACCTGTCTGTTCATCTCTCTTTGGTCCAAAAATTTTCCTAAGAACTTTATTCTCAAATACTCGTAATCTCCTTTCCTCCCTTAAAGTAAGAGTCCATGTTTCGCACCCATATATTATAACTGGTAGAATAATAGTTTTATATATTTTCAGCTTAATGTTTTTTGAAAGGAGTTGGGACATCAAACGTCTCTGCAATACATAATAGCACGCATTTCCAGAATTGAGCCTATGTTTAATTTCTTTTTGCATCTCATTCCTATTTGTGATTATTGTTCCTAGGTATTTGAATTCAGCCACTTCCTCAAAATTTCCCTCATTTGTCATTAGCTGTCCATTTCCATTATATATTGAATTTCTACGTGTGACCATATATTTAGTTTTACTGATATTTACCTCCAGTCCTAATTTCTTAGTGTTACTCAATTGTGTGTGCGTGTTGGCCTCTAGTATCTCCTCGCTATCGGCCAGTAGTACTACATCATCAGCATAAACTAACAGCTTATTAATACCATTGAGTTGCAAGCCTTCCTCATTCTCTAAAGATTTAATGGCATGCTCTAGTACAAAATTAAATAGTAGCCTATACTTTCCAAATATGTAGAATAATATTACACCTAATATAAATAAAGTTAATTTCATATTATTCTTTCTTCCTAACTACAAGGAACCATACTTACATTAGTCGGTCCCGTGGTTCATTGGTTTTACCTCTAGTCTCGGGTGGTCCCTAGGCTGTGCATTTTTGGGCCGTTAAATTAGCCCCAAGCCTAAATTTGTGCCTCAGAGCAAAATTTAACCGGCCTTCCCCATCCAATTAGTACCTTCGTTGCCAAATACATGTCTCATTGAGGTTACGAGTTGACGGCATGTCACTTAGTGACACCTCTAGGGGAATAAACTTAACTAAAAGAGCTTGTTCAAGAAACGTCATCTACGGGAGTACCCATGTCTCCACGAGGGACGTATACATACATACTATTAATAATAGGCAAAAAATTAATTAATTTAAATATGTTTTTCTTACAAATATAACTTTAACAATTTATTTTAGGTTCGGGCGTCTAGATAGGCTACCCAGTGTGAGTGAGCCTCTCTTTGTGAATAGTTTCCGATTCCCTTGTTGCATACATAAATGCCAAGAAGTTTCAACAGTGGTGTAAAATATATTTTACGTCACCAGCATATATCTACTACAAAATACACATTTTGAAAGACACAGCACTAAACTCGTTTGTTTTTCTCTTATATATTTGTGCGACAAATGTTTGTAACCTCATCGGTGCTCTGAGAGTATGTAACCGCTAACTCTGGTTTATTTATTTTATTGCATTTTATTTTTAGGCCTGCACTATTTTTATTATTATGAACGGTCCCCGAAATCATATGGCCATCATCAACATCATCATCCTTACCATTATCATCATCATCATCCTTCACCTGTGTGGAAAGCTACGGGAGGCTACCACTCCTACAATTCCCTAGTAAAGCTGCAAGCATAGCATGAAAATGCTATGATTGCAGTGAAGGACCTGCCTTCGGGCAGGATAGTGTGCGGAGTACGGTGCTGCTTAGTCATTAACCTAATATATTTTTTTTTTCTGCCTACTTATATCCTACATTTTAATACAGTTACTTTTCTATTGTTCAAATTCCTTTTGGTATGTATTAAAACTTAACAACAATATTGGAATCCAACCATATATTAAATAAAATTACGTACATTTAAAGGAATGTAAGAATTTTACAAAATCGTGTGAGCCTACGCTTCGGCATAAACAACACAACTCGTCAACAAACCTCAAACCTAGTAAAGAAAATAATTATTAACCTAGATGTCTTCCTGTATACATGGTTAGTAAAACAATACAGGAAATATATAATAGATATAATTAAAACACGTTATAAAATTAATTGTTGATATAAAATAAGTTTAAATGATACCGGTAACTTTGAAGAAGTGGCTGATATGAGATATCTACGAACAATAATTGCAAATAGGAATGAGATGCACGAAGAAATTAAAAATAGGTTCACTCCTTGAGGGGACTCTTCACGTCCCAACTCCTTTCAAAAAACGTTAAACTCAAAATATATAAAACAGTTATTTTCCCAGTTGTATTATATGGATGTGAAACATGGACTCTTACTTTAAGGGAGGAAAGAAGTTTATGAGTATTTGAGATTAAAGTCCTTAGGAAAATATTTGTGCCAAAAAGAGATGAACAGACAGGTGAATGGACAAAACTACATAATAGTGAGCTACATGATATGTTTAGGAAGCCAGATATAGTAAGGACAATAAAGTCTCGTACACTGCGATGGGAAGGATATGTGGAACGCATGGAGGATGAAAGAGGTGCATTGAAGCTTCTGGTAGGATAACCAGAGGGAAAACGCCTAGTTGGTAGACCACGAATGAGGTGGGCGAATACGAATATTATACCGGGGATGATTTGAAAACATTATATCAAGATAGGGATGTATGGATAGCTTATGTCCGCGCGGCCATGAATCAACTTGTTCGAGAGAGCCAGTGAGTTAGTTAGATACCGGTAACTACTAAAATATAAAATAAACGTGGCCAGATATTTTAGATAGCTATGTTTAATTCAAATAACCCAGAAAATGAAAACGATTAAAATAACATTGAACATAATAAAATAAACAATAACAGATATTCTACTGATTTAACGTGCTTGCAGGATCAAATCTAAGATAAAATAAAGATATAATATGTAGTTTCCAGTCGGCAGCGATGGGCTTGTGGTTATGTTCCTTGCCTCTGGTCCCGAGGGTCGTGGGTTTAAACGCGAAAGTGGTCGATGATTTTTTAGGATTGAAAAATCCTAGGAGTAAGTCCTCCGGGAAGGATTTTGAACCTTGGGTCCCCGCAGTATAAAGAATATTAAGTTCGTAAAACAGCCTTAAGCTAAATAAAACGACTTCTAAGCAAAATTTACCGAGCTTCTTCGTCATAGTAATATCTTAGTTGCCTACTAGATGTCTCACTGAGTCGGTATGTTGACTTCTTTAGGAAAATAAATTAACTTGGTCTACTAACTCCTAACAAAAGAGAAACTAAGACCCAAATTTTGGCATTACACCTTAGTAGATAGATATATTTATTTACCATCTTGTAAAAGAAGCTTATCTATGCATCTGCCTTATCGGTTTTATGGTTTCGGTTAAATAGTAGTAGTAGTAGTAGGACTTTATTAGACAAAAAGTAAGATATTTACAATATTATTTACAAATATGGGTCGCACGGGCAGTAAGCCGTACGTGCTGTTGACAGTCCGTTACAATAAAGTAATAATTGGTACTAGTGTAAAGAAAAATAAACAACAAAAACAACAATAACATTACAATTACATAAAGAAAACACAATAATAATATTACAATTAAATAATAACACAATAGCATTATACACTAAAAACATTAACATTACAATTACATAAAGAAAACACAATAATATTACAATTAAGTAATAACACAATAGCATTATACACTAAAAAAACATTAACATTACAATTACATAAAGAAAACACATTAATATTACAATTAAATAATAACACAACAGCATTATACACTAATTAATTTATATATAATTGTTAATAATTAATGGTATTGCATTTTGATAACATATATTTATTCATGAATGAGTGTTGTCCTTATTTTTAGCGTTTTGTCCAGAAATTTACCGAGGTTTATCCAATTTTCTGGATTTACCAATAACTCGTAGCATGCCAATCTGTCCCGATTTGAATTTAGAAATCTTTCCGGTAATAACTGACGTCTCCAATATTCTAAATCATTACATTTTCCTAATATATGTATCTCATCTTCAAAGTTCCCGCACATTGGACATATTCGCATATCGTGATCGTCGCTAATTTTTAGAAATTTCCATGCCCCTAGCCTAAACCAAGCAAGCCCTGATCTCTCCTTAAATCCTAGGTTGAGTATATACGATTCTTTTCCCCAGACGTGTTTTAGGTCTCTTTGTAAACACAGTGAGCGTTTTCCTGTACATTCAGCGAAAATATCTTGTTGGTTTTTATATATAGGTACCTCCTCCTTATTTTCCCCCACACGTTCTTGCGATTTGCAGTCCCTTTTTCCCATATCCAGCCCATCCTAATCTTTTGGAGTTCTCTCCTAACCTCGTCTGCCCAAAATTTAACATCTATGTTTTTAATTTGGTGGTCGTAACAAATTGCTCTAAGAATTGTTTGTTCACCTTGGATTACTCGCAACCAGTATTTGAGTACACGAATTTTACAGTTATGTCGTCCTGGAATGACCCGAATTCATATAAAATTCCACAGTTAGAAACGGCCTTACTAAGTCCTGTAATATACTTTAGAAAATGCGTATACACCTTATTTAGTATTTCCGTTCTTTGGAAACCCAAAATCTCACTACCATAGTGCGGTGAAAAATAACATATAGGCTAATAGTGATTAATAGCAATATTAAGAACAGAATCATTAACAACGACAACAACAACAACAATAATAATATTAGTAATAATAATAATAATAATAATAATAATAATAATAATATGAAGAACAAATGTCATGTACATTATATTAGCTTAGTAGAGAAGGATTCGGGTTTCTATGGCTAACACGCAAACTATTTTATCTATTTATTTATTTAATGCAGGAACTTGAAATACAGATCATTCACTCAAATGACAGACCTTATTAATATATTTGTAATAAATCCACACAATAGAAACACTAACATAAATATAATAAAAATAATAAACAGAATAATCTTAAGTAGATTACGGGGTTTGCAATAAGCATTTTACCTCTTGCCTCCCGGTAGCGTTGATGGAGTGTAGCAGTTGTTAGTGCTGAGCAATGGAGTACCGGTATATGAACAGATCCATTTTGGCACCAGTCCTACACAGCATGCAGAGAGGAGAAAACACGCAAATTATTTTAAGTTCATTGTTTTACCATCATTACTTTATGCAATTAATGAGATGAAATCTACTCTACAGTGATATTTAGTCTGTTATAGAGTTCTTGGTTAGATATACATTATTTGCACCGCCATTTATTATATGAAATGGGCCCAAAATGCCTCGAGGAGAATCTACAATTTTCCCTTTGAAGTTCTTCTGTCCTAAGTTAAAACACAGGCTCGGAGTCATGAGAAAGTGCTTCATTTTGTGAGGACCCAATCCAAGGGCTCGAGGAGAGGACAGAAATCTCCCTTTACCCTATTCTGCCCTACGTTAACAAATAGGCTCAGAGTCATGAGGAAAAACATGAGTGTTCACCCTATTATATCACCAAAATACAAATTTTAGACACATGTGGTTTGCTAAACGAGACTATTTATACCTAACATGAGATGATGTGAAAGGTGATATGAGATGAATAAATTAAAATTATATGAGATAATTGGGGAGCAAACAAGAGTGAAGTGTGTTGGTCAGATGAAATTCGGAAATGGAGAGAAACCCGAGAAAACCCCCAAAAATTCCAGCGTGGTCCACAGCCAATTCCCCTCCAGAACCGCCAGGATACGAAACTGAGATCCCACGCGCACCAACCATGCGTCCATGGAGAAATTTATAAATGGTGTACTATGTAACTATTTTCCAACATAGTCCTCTTGCTTTCTTCAATTATCCTATATTATAGATATTATTGTTAGAAAGTTATGTCTACTGCATTAAGTCCTATAACTGAAGACAACCCCGTAAATTCATCAAAAACATTAACATTTATGACATCAAATTGTTACGAAAGTGTTACAGAAAGCGTCATCACGTACTGAGTTGTAAAACTGACACATGCAATAACTGAAATTTAAGAGGCCTGAAACTGGGTCATCATAGATTCATATTTTACTGCATTTGAAAAATGAGCCTTGACGCCAAACTACATTTGCAATATGTAAGTGTACTTAAATTCCTACTTCATATAGTTTACGCCATACTATTTTGAATGAGTGAAGAGGAGTTTATTATATTCAACAAATACTAGTTAACAAAAAACATCTGGTGGTCTCGCGTAATGCTATATAACGTGAAATGAAGCCTTTATTACTCAAAATCTGTGATATATACGATTTCCGGCTGAACAATCCCATCACAACTTCACAGGAGCGGATGAAATTATGGAATGAAGTGGATGTCATTATTATATAATAGTGGCTGTACTAATTTTGTGGCAAATTTTTAAAAAGTATTATAAACCTCCATAGATTCTACCTACTAGACACCGAAAATGATCATATATATCCATAGTGAGTCTTGATTCTGCCCTCGGGCAGGTCTTGCACTGCAATCATCGCATTTCAATGCTATGCTTTGCAGCTTTACTAGGGAATTGTAGGTGTGGTAGCTTCCTGTTGCTTTCCACACCAGTGTAGTATGATGATGATGATGATAATAATAAGGATGATGATGATGGCCAGATACTTTTCGGGGACCATTGACCATAAGCTTCCTGACTCGTGTCTTACAGTTGAAGAAAAACCCCAAAAAAGCTCACCGAGGAGCCAGTCTCGGCCGGGAATCGAACCCGGGCCCGCTGCGTGACAAGGCAGCAAGAATATGCATAAATATAACAAAGTTTTGTAAAAACGTTAACACCCAAGCGGCCGCATTTTTTGGGAACCAAACTCGACACATAGCAATCGATTAAATAACTTAAATTCGAATTCGTTAACCAACAAAACTGAACTGTTAAGAGTAACTGTTCACCTAAAACGAAAATTTAAATATCGCTCTAGCGATCGCAATTATCGATTTTTTTTAAGAAAGTTCACAGTATGTGCTATTAAATAACACGAGAAAGGTATTCTAAAAAAATAAGCGAATTTTGACGATTAGCAATGGAGGTTAATCTGACAACCGAAATAAAAACATCGCTCTTAAACCAACCGTGTGCTTTGTAACAATATAATTGTATACCGTACCATCGAATTTATTAACGGAAGAAAATAATAAATATTCTTTAAACAAACAAAATTGGACCATTAATTGGACTTGCCAAGGAAATCACTTCGTTTACGCAGTTCGTATGTGACGGAATTTTATACTCTTAAATTGTTCAACTACACGTTTGGAACAATTTCCTTGTTAATATTAGCCTGAATAAAAAAGTTTCCCAAATGAAAAACTTAGTGGAACCCTGGTAATTTTGAGCTAATTGGGGCTGACGCTTCCTCGAATAACAAAAAAAGAAAAAAAAATCGGATCATACGGAAATATTACCAAATCAAAGGATAGATCATAAATACACATTTAAATCTTAAATTGACGAAATAATAATTTCTCGAGCCAGTTATTTCAGTATTTCGGTCAGCAGAGAAAACAAAATCATGTAAAACTCTAAGTTATTATTGTACATTATTGTATAAGTTGTTATAAAATTAAGTAATTTCAACTCGTGTGTTTTTCCATTATTTTATAAACAATATTCAATAAATTACACAGAGCAACAAAAAATAATTTTTTTTGTCTCAGAAAGAAAAATATGTGATTCTAATAGTATTTTTTTCTCCTGAATTCAAATATGATATCGGTTTTGCTCCGTCACGCAAGGTTTCCGAGAGACAGGCATTTATAATTTCAAACACTTTAATTATTTTCTACATTCGTAACTACACAATATTTGAACATTCGGATCCACCTAGAAAATACATGACGATTTTTTGCTATATTTCGCCTGTGGAGCATCTCTCTTGATGGTCCAACAATAATCGGCCAGCATATTAGGATTCCATTTGCCTTGATATCTCTTTTCCATAGCTGAAATCATTTGAGTTAGCTCATTTGGTTTTATTTTACAATGGACAAAAAAAGTTTATTAAGAAAATAATTACTTAAATCCATTAATTGAAGTATTGTATTGTAAGCCTATATTTTCCCTTTAAAGAGATTTAGGCGCTCTCCCCCTACACGGAAAAATTTAAACCATACTAATTTAATTACACTTGTTTTCTTATAGATGTTATTTTGAGTGGTCCGTGGTCAGCGTTCAACCTCATACTGAATCTAGGAAACCAAGGTAGTACTAGGACGGCTAGGACGGTACAATTAGATAAATTTTGCTTAGAGGCCTTTTCATTCAGGCTTAAGGATTTTTTACGAGCCTGAAAATCTTCAGACTCGGGACCCACGGCTTAAAGTCTCTCCTTGGATTTTTCCGTCCTAAAAAATCCATCGACCCCGGCCGGGTTTGAACCCGCGACCTTCGGGACCAGAGGCAAGGAGCATAACCACTAGTACACCGCGGCCGACATTAATTGAAGTTGAAATAAAAAAAACAGTGGGCGATGGAGAAATTCCGAATACATATTTTAAAACACGAAAAAAACTGCATAAAGTTCGGGACCAGAGCAAGGAGCATAACCACTAGTCCACCGCGGCCGACATTAATTGAAGTTGAAATAAAAAAAAAACAGTGGGCGATGGAGAAATTCCGAATACATAATTTAAAACACGAAACAAAACTGCATAAAGTACAACTATTGTAAAAAAAACAGTGGGCGATGGAGAAATTCCGAATACATATTTTAAAACACGAAAAAAACTGAATTAAGTACAACTATTAGTACTCATCAGACAAAAATCATGTTGACCAGTGTTACCACCGCTGCAGCCTCGAGGTAGCGTTCTGCCTTGTCACGCAGCGGGCCCGGGTTCGATTTCCGGTCAGGACAAGGTCCTGGGTGAGGTATTTTCGGCGTTTTTCCTCACTTGTAAGACAATTATTAGGAAGCTCAGGCCCAAAGGTCCCCGAAAATCATCCATCATCATCATCATGCTTATCACTATCATTATACTTTACCGGTGTGGAAAGCAACGGGAAGCTGCCACTTCCTATAATTCCCTAGTAAAGGTGCAAAGCATAGCATGAAAATGCTTTGATTGCATTGAAAGACCTACTATGATTGGATAAGTAAATTAAATCAATGTACCCTATGATATACATTGCCAATTTAAGGGTTAACGAGCACGATACGATACGATACATAACGGTTTTAGATATGGGATAACATTTTCAAGTTTCAATATCGCAAGTTATATTTTAAATAATTATTCAGAGTCCTTTGTTAAGTTTATATTATTTTGTGAGCTTGTCGCCGAGTAGTGTTTGCTGTAAAAATAGTTTTCTAAAACGATAGTATGCACTATACAACTGATTGCCGCGCGATCCCAATTAGTAATGGAACAACAAAGAAACGGAAGCGCACTCTTCCAAATCAAACGGTATGTGCCATCTGTTCATATTGTAATAGAAATGCATTATCGTTTGAGGCAGAGTTATATATATATATATATATATATATATATATATATATATGCATTGTGAACGAGAACTTTAAGTGGGATAGTACTGTACATGTAAAATTGAAAGAAAGTTTAAAATGTAACATATTGGGAAGTTCGAAAAACTTACATGCATCCAACGTATAAACAAAATATTTTATTCTAGTTGCATATACAATTGTAATTATCTAAGGACAGACTCGAAGTACACTGAACCAAGAAATAACCGGGCTCGAATTACCGGCTTTCTACTACAGTCTATGCTATATAAATTTGTCATATTTTACCTTACAGGTCCTATCATGTTAGCTATGTAACTATAGCTTGGCTTCGAAAAAAAAAAAAAACATTGTTATCTTGATTGTACATCTACCAAGCACGCCCCTGCTCTCCTTTTCTACTTGTTTCACCAATAATCGTCAACGCCCTTATCAAGAGATCAAATGGAATTCCAACAAACACTGTCAAGAATGGGAACATTCTACCGCATGAACAACACGACCGTATTTCGATCAAATAGCTACTACTTGTAGCGTAGTATACGATAAGGGCAATTCAAGAAAACATTTTCGTTGCTGGTATCAGTGTATTTACTTCTGGTAATTTATGTCTGTCTCTGCTGCAGATGTAACAAAAACTAAGTTTGGATAAAATACAGTAATTTATTTCACAGCTTTCAACATGCATCTGTATACATCAATAGGACTCTCTCTTCTTTTATTCCACTATAACCAAGTCAATCATTAATTAATTGTTTAACTATTTGTTGCCTCTAGTTGTTTACAATAATTTAAATAGAGTTCTGATGCAGCTTCAGAGTCCAACTTGTCTAAAATTAAAATAGCGATGAAATGGTCTGTAGCATACGTCGTTTCATCGGCATAAATCCATACAGGTAATTTGCTATGTCAGCCCTGACTTTTTGGTAACTTATGCCAACATAACAAGGATCCAAATGATTCTTCTTGAGAGTAGAGTTATAGGGAATATTATAGTTGCATGGCAATCACTGGAAAGGGACTTTCGAGAGAAAAAATAATAATAAATAATAAACCAATAGAACAAGTAACACACTTTAATTATTTAGGAAATAATATATCACAGTTTCATAATCAAAAAGATGTGGAAACAAATTTAGAAAAATATAACAGATTAAATGGTATAATTAGGAGACATTTTGGAAAACAAATGAGGAAAGAAATCCAATTGAGATTTCATAATGTCATAGCCAAACCTGCTCTACTATACGGAAGTGAATGCTGGGCACTCCGAGCAAAAGATAAATCCCGCATTAATAGTTCTCAAATGAGATTCCTCCGATCACTAACTGGAGTAACATTAAGGGATAGAATGAAGAGTGATAAGATAAGGATGCAGTGGAATAGTAGGGAAATGGTTGAACATATACAAAATTATCATAAGTAATGCCATGAGTGATTTCCAAATTATCGATAAATTCACGACTCACGAAGTGAGGAGTGAATTTATCTAGAGAATTTGGAAATCAAGAGCGGCATTTGTTAGGACTATTAAACGAATAAAATTAAGCTGTTTACTCACAAATCATTATTTAACTATAGTTATTTTAAAATATTTATATATTTAACGTAAACGGCGATGTTTGAAAACAAATGAGAAACGATAGGTACGCTTCTACTGCTTGTTTTGTTTATCACTGCAACCAGATCATACTATTTATTGCCAAAGGAACGCAATATTGTAAGGAGGAGCTTTCTTTAATATGGTAATTATAACACTGATAAATATTTGGTGAAACACGACTCTAATTGGTTGTAAAACAGAAATCATTGAAACGTGATTGGTCATTGACTCCCATTTGGGGCATGAGTTAAATAGTCAGATTAAATGTTTCCAACACGTCCAGAGAATGTCAAATTCCCGTTTACCAAAGATGATTTACCACCTCAACCCTAAAGGCAAAAGAGACCTCGGAAGACCCTTCAACCGATGGAAAGATCGGTTTTTGTAGTCGCAGAACGGGCATCATCACCAACACTGCATTCGGAAGAAGAAGAAGATTATAGTTGCAGCATTTTTGTAAGAAATATTTAAATTCAGGTACCTGAAGTATTTTCCAGGATATGTTCCCTGCATTCAACATCATACAGAGTTCACTATTAGATGATATGTAGGCTGCCCCTGCAACTGTGTATACAGTACTTGAGTGTACACCAGTAACACATATTTAAAACACCTGTCGTTTGATAAACCAGACTACTTTTTACCAAAAATTTAATGACTTGAAAGGTGGTATGAAATGAATGAATGGTGATGAAATAACAAGATGGCGAATGGAAGAGGAATGCGAAATGTTGGGGATGGAATTCGGGATACGGGAGAATCTGAGAAAAAAACTGAAAATCTTGGTATGGTCCACCACCAGTATCCCTCCGGATCTATCAGAAATCTAATCTGAGATTCCAGCCCCGCGTCCACCGAGACGACGTGAGGAGCTACTACGTATACACGGAAAAATTGTTATATTTTAAGTCTAAATCATGATCTACAATCACAATTGAACTTTCTTCGAATGTTCGCTAGCATTCTCCAAGCAAGTTCGCTGTACTACCTCAGGTGGTAGAATGCTTGCTTCCTGACTAGCGGGCCCGGGTTTGATACCCGGCAGGGATGAAAACATTAATTACTAATATAAATACAATATTTTCAATCTCGGGGCCAGGAGAGTTGTACAACTTTTAATTGCCAGATTGTGCACCAGATTCCTACATTAAATTGCAAAACTGTCGACAGTACAAATGTTGAGAAGGCATATGCATTATTGCAAATCTCTTCGCAGTACGAATTTTGAGAAGTGGAATGAGTACGTTAAGCCTGGCGGTCCCATTGGTGCTTTTCGATAAGAGTAGATTAGGTGCCTGCACCGGGTTTCACCGTCTCTATTCTCATCATCACCAGCCCTCATACAACACACTTCACACTAAGCAAACATAAACGTACACTCATCCTACAGTCCTCTCTGTACACAGTGTAAGTATACACTATCTACGTAAAATGGTCTGCCGAAGTGGACCGTACATTTTAAATAGACTCCATTTACACCTCTATCCGTGCAGCGCGGAACCAGAAGCGCGTGGCATTGAAACATCATTCTCCAAGCACTACTGTTACGGATGCCACTGTACAAGAGGACATCTAACGAATTATTAGGTACGCAAGTATAAACCAGTTAGTAACACGCATTCTCTTCATAAAAATTAGTATTAAATATTCATAACACCCGGGGTGCGCTGCTACACCATAAATTAAATATTAAGATTTAATTAAATTATATACTGCGACGAACCAAAAACATCGGTTGTTAGAGTAAATGTTTAGTTTCGAATTTCAGATAAACCCCAACTCTAACAATCGGATTTCGCTGATTTTTGGATAATGCCTATCTAGATTTACTTCAATACGATATACAGAGTTTCATTATGAAACATCGAAAATTGCGACAGATAGAGCGATTTTTAAATTTTATTTTCAGGTGTACTCCTACATTAATGGTTTTAGAATATATCAGATAACATAAAAATATTCTACATAAAAATACATATATGTACCAACTTTCATGATAATAGGTTAAACGGTGTCAAAATCTATTATTTTCACACGTCACAATCCGTTTACAGATTACTTCAATAATAAACAAATTAAGTACAATGTTTACAGAGTGATTTTTTTTTATTCAATGCCCTAGTTTGACATTTCGACATTTCTGGCATTGTAATCTACTTCTGAGTTTGGATTGCCTGTAAGGCGGGGTTACGGCTACCCAGATTATATTATGGGATTTGATGATGATGATGATGATGATAGTGGTGCGCCAGGACCCTAAACTTATTGTAATGTGAATGTGAATTATGGTGATTATGATGGCCATATGATGTTCGGGGACCGTTGGGGTCTTAAAGTTTCCTGACATTTGTCTTGCAAGTGAGGAAACAACCCCAAAAAAAACATCACCTGGAAATGTCGTTCCGACCGGGGATTAAAGCAGGTCCTGCTGCGTGACAAGGCAGCACGCTGTCTCAAGACCACTGCGGTGGACATTCAGCAATTGTTTATGAACATACTGACATACGACTGCTGTAACAGAATCACTTTAAATAATAAAAAACTGCTACATTATTGGCAGTATATAAATTACGAAAGTTCACTGAATCATAAACAGTTAAATTATACAATTCTCTGATTCTGTATTAATTTTCCATTATCGTAATTGAAACAATTTCCGAATATAAATCAAAACACAGAGTATGGTAAATGGAAAATTTAACACGAGATAGTTATAAAGCTTTTAAACGACTTAGGCCTAAGCACAAATAATTAAAATTACAGGGAATAAATGTTTCTATCGATGTCTAAATGATTATCCGACACCAAATTTCGAATGTGTGTGTAATTTTATGATTTAGCTTTTTTCAACTTACTTTGGAACGCAAATTAAATTAGGAATGAAGTGCAGAGAGATATTAAAAACATAGGCTGAAAACATAGGGTCATGTGACAATACAGGGTATCTTGTCATCTGAACGTCCTTAAAAATGTGTTAAAGTATAGGCCTAAATGTATACAACGTTTATTCTTCCAGTTTTTTTATATCGATCCGAAAACGTGGTATCTCACTTTAAGAAAGGAATATTGCAAGTATTTGGCAATAAAAGCTCAAGAAAATATTTTGACAAAAAAGAGAGTCAAGCAGAGAGGTGAATGGGGAAAACTACATAGCAGTAAGCCGATATTTATGGGAAACCAGATGTAGCCCTAATAAGAACAATTAAGTATCGAAGAATGCGGTGCGCAGGACAAATGACACTAATGGAAGATGGAACATTTTAGTAGGACATTCAGAGGTAATGCGCCCAGTTGGTAAGTAAGGAATGAGGAGAGAGAATAGCATTAACTACGTTTTGACGGAAGTAAATTAGGCCTACATAGAGTATGATTTAAAATTCCTAGGGTTAGGGGGTGTTTGAAGAGTTTACGTCCGCGCGGACTTGTATCTCTGGGTTCGAATGTGCCGACGAGCAAGTTATTTTCATTATTCTCAATGAGAACGCACCCCAGTCAAACCCATTATACGAGATCGTCAAAAACAAGTCAGTTGCTGCTACAAACAGTTGGAGTATACATCACCGTACACAATAACAACGAGTAGCGGAAACTGAACCTGCAGAAGATGGAAGATAAATTGCGAATGCGCTCTAGTTAATTTTATATACAATACTTTAACAAAGTTGAAGACGACGGCACCTACCAACAGATACAATTTAATTTTTAACTTTCATCATATGACTTCTCCTCGACGGAATTTGATATGAATTTTAACTAACTAACTCACTGGAATGTTCGAATCCGTAGGTTCATGGCCGCGAGGACACAAGCTCTCCATACATCCCTATTCTGAGCTAATGTTTTCCAATCATTCCCTCTATAATATAGCCTACTTCCCTCGAATCATAGTTAATGTTATTCTCCCACCTCATTCTTGGTCTACCGACTGGGCCTCGTTTTCCTACAAGAATCTTCCATGCCCGTCTTTCATTCCCCATTAGTGCCATATGTCCTGCCCATAACAAGTCTACGAGACATAACTGGTCGTATTATATCTGACTTCCTATAAATACCATGTAGTTCACTGTTATGTAGTCTTCTCCCTTCTCCGGTCTGTTCATCTCTCTTTGGTCCAAAAATTTTCCTAAGAACTTTATATACTTGTAATCTCCTTTCATCTCTTAAAGTAAGAGTCCATGTTTCGCATCCATATAATATAACTGGTAGAATAATAGTTTTATAAATTTTCAGTTTAACGTTTTTTGAAAGGCGTTGGAACGTCAAGAGTCTCTATAATTCATAATAGCACGCATTTCCAGAATTGAGTCTATGTTTATATCTTTTTGCATCTCATTCCTATTTGTGATTATTGTTCCTAGGTTTTTTTAATTCTGCCACTTCCTCAAATTTTCCCTAATTTGTGATTAGCTGTCCGTTTCCATTATATTATGTATTTCTACATGTAATCATATATTTAGTTTTATTGATATTTACTTCCAGTGTTACTCAATTTCTTAGTGTTACTCAATAGTGTGTGCGTGTTGGTCTTTAGTATCTCCTCGCTATCGCCCAATAATACTATATCGTCAGCATAAACTAAGAGCTTATTAATACCATTGAGTTGTAGACCTTCTTCATCCTCTAAAAAATTGATGACAAGCTCTAATACACTCTTCCATCAAATAACAAACTAAAACACCATGGCGGAACAAGCCTAAAATGCACCTGATCTACCAGCCGTCTTCTGGCCTCATATTCACATGTGATTATCACAGAGGGGACAATGTACCATCAGTTTAGTTATGACATGGTCAGAATGACGGATCCGCAATCCATTACCTAGTTTTATTAACCTGGAGAAACTATTTTTATATCTATTAAAAATCCTCATCATACTAGGAGACACCAGTTCCATACTGTTCGATATTCCATGAGAAAATTGCTTTCTCCATAAGGATTCGATCGGCCGCTTTGGTCTAGTGTGTTTGTACTATCCCTCCAGTCCTGCGGTTCGCGGGTCGAAACTAGACTGCAGACGGCGAATTTATACGATGAAAAAATCCAAGAGACAAATCCTCCGGATAGGACGCGAGTCCCTAAACTGAAGATTTTGTGCCTTTAAAGTAACTTCAAGCATAGATTAATGCCTGCGGCAAACTTTAACCGATCTTTCCCACCCGACTAATACATTAGTTGCATACTATATGTAATGTTTAATTGAGGAGACCTGCTGAACAAGTCACACACTGATGTACAGTATGTAGGGAAAGAAGCGTAACTAAATTATTTTGGCGAAAGAATGTTCGCTAGTAGAGCACTCATCTCTCCATGTGGGACTTATCGGGTGTATGCAAACATACATGAGGGGATTCAAACTAGTTCAAGTCCCATAATTCTGCACCAATGTTAAGTCGAAGGACTCCATAAAATCATGTTTAATGAATGATGATGTATCATCTGTTCTTGGACAGCCTTCTCAGCGCTTTTTATCTAATTCTCATACAGGAAGATTCTAGCCCCACTTTCAGTTCTCATTCGTTCCAATTTTCCTAACAATCGCAGTATACAATACTGAACTCTTCTTATAATATCTGTTTTCCCATGTATAATGCATCTCACTGTTATGTAGTTTTCTCCTTTCAACATTGCAGTGTGACTATATTTTTAAATCCATTTTAAAACGTCTAAATAAACAAAACAAAAACATGTATAAACAACGGAAATGTATTTGATGTAAACGAATGTTTAAATAAAATAACTAATTATATTTTTTCTTTACGTTTATACCGGTTGAAGTTAATTTCTGTTTCAATCATTTTCCTTATAAATAAGGAAACGTCAAGAAAGGCGCGAGCATTTCAAACGTAACAAAAGACAGCTTATGCCGTTATAACGAAAACATTTATCAGATCAAGAAAGAAGTAAGAATAGTGACAAAAAATAACATTTATGTTGAAAACTGTTTTGTTTGCCATTAACTCATTGTCTGATCAATACAATGCGAGGCGAAGAGAAACTTTTCATTCTTTTCCTTTTAGCATTACAGGTGGAAAGGTTATCTTAGCCTAAGAATGAGAGAGAGAGAGAGAGAGAGAGAGAGAGAGAGAGAGAGAGAGAGAGAGAGAGAGAGATTTGAGAACGGCTGAATCTAAAATCAAACCAGCTATTGTCTGTCCAACGGATCTGTGCCCCCGTAAGTAATGCGAACTAAAGCCTACCTCCTTCTCTGGCTCGGCAAATCATTTCCCTCCCTGAATTACTATTTCTCTCTCCTTTCTATCTCTCTCTTGCACTTGCACTTCAGTGTTGTCTCAACTCAACTCCAACCTTGCATTTTCAATATTCAAGAGCCATGACAATGGTGGAAGTTTGGCAACATCCATACTCGATAAGTCACTTCGGCTGCCGCTTGACTTAGGGGGAGGGGAGTGCGGTGAAATGGTGTCAGTATAGATTCGTACTTTTCTAAGAACGATGTCAGCGCTGTAGGGGCACAGATCCGTTCGTCCGAGTATACTTCTATATTGCAAAGCGTTTGCAATTACATTTGACTTCCAAATAAGACATGATTCAGACTCATATTTATTGTTTTTATAAGAAAACGATTAATTGGCATTAGTTGAAATCTCCATATTTAGAGGACAGAAAGAACAAATGTTTCCCTGCAACAACTCAGATGAAGTGGACAGTTAATGGCAAATGAAGCAAATTTTGAAAAAAATTGATGAATTCAAATGACTGGGAATGAGAATTGAAAACAAGAATGAGGCGCTGAAAGAGCCATGCGATTTCACATTACAAACTCTTTTCATCCCAATTTCTTTCAAAATAAGGTCTTCTTCTTCTTCTTCACGGTTTAGGCTTATTTACTTACCTGTTCCGGCTCCAAATTGCTGATCTTTCCATATTTTCCTTGGTCTTCACAAGCATCTTCTTCCTCATGGTGAATAGTTGTATGCTGCTTTGGTATTCTATTCTCAGTCATCCTTGCCAAGTGTTCTTTCCAGTTTGATCTGTATTTCTCTATTGTTGAGTTTAATTCCTCTATTTTTAGTTGTTGTCTTATTTCTGTGTTATGTTTTTTGTCTGTTCTTTGATATCCTGCTATTGGTCTGAGGAATCTCATTTCAGCAGCTTGTATCCTGGCAGATTGTTGTGTTGTCACTGTCCATGTTTCGGATCGATAATTAATAATAGCCACTGCCATTGTCTTGTATAATTTCATTATACGAGTAGAGTCTTTCTTGGCTTTATTTTTCAAAGTTCTTTTTAGTGTACCTGTTATATAGTTAAACTTATTTATTTTGTTATTTATATCTGATTCTGCTGTGTAGGATATTTTGCAACCCAGGAAGTTATATGTTAATACTTGTTTATTGGTTTATTTTCTAATATTATCTTTGTCCGAACTGGATGAGCACGCTTGTAGGCTATTGTTTTTATTTTCGTGAGGATATTTCCACGTAGTATTTTTTTGATATTTAGGTTAGATTGAAAATATATAGTCTACATATATTAGTCTTCCAGTTACATTATATGGATTCGAAACAAGACTCTTGCTTTAAGGGAGGAGAAAAAATTGCGATTCTTGAGAATAACGTTCACGTGAAAGTTTTTGGAGTAAATAGAGACGAACATACAGGTGAATGGGGAAGACTACTTAACAGGGATCTACGTTTTCTTTATGGGAAACAGAATGTAACGAGAGAGGGACATGGGAACTTCTTGTAGGATAACCAGAGCGCCCAGCAAGTAGGCTAAGAACGAGGTTATGAATAACGTGAACCTAGATATGATGGTGATCAATTATACAGGGGATGATTGAAAAACTCCCTCCATGGTATTTTTACCTTGTCGTGGTGGAGTGACTTGCGTGCTTAAATGATCCTGAGAGCTATGCCGGCAGTAGCATTGCTGCCGATAGGGTTACCCATGCCGGACTGGTCGAAGGCGATAAGCCAAACGAAAAAAGTACCTTGGTCGAAAGAGTGACGATCTTTCACCGTAAAAATACAACTGTCAAGAAATGCGGACATGGGTTCAATAGGGGTAACATTTTTCGGAGGTCAAATAGTGCCCCATTCGGTTCTCCGGGCGGGGACTAATTCAGGGAACCCATTCCAAAGGCTCAAACACAGGGACATGTTCCTAGGAACATGTAATATTAGGACTTTATATGGGGAATGAAAGACGTCCATGGAAGCTTCTTGTAGGAAAGCCTGAGGGAAAACGCCCAGTTGGTAGACCAAGAATGAGTTGGGAGAATAACATTAACTATGATTTGAGGGAAGTAGATTATACAGGGAATGATTGGAAAGCATTACCCCAGAATAGGGATGTGTGGAGAGCTTATGTCCGCGCGGCCATGAACCTACGGGTTCGATAGTACCAGTGAGTAAGTAGGCCTAAGTATGATTGGAAAACTTTAGATCAGCGTAGGAATATATAGAGAGCTTATGTCTAATTGACCAAGATATTCAGGTTTAGTAATTCAAAATATCTCTGCAGGGGGAAGAATTACGAAGCTCTGTATGTTGCTACACGTGACGTCATATAAGGCAGTGTTACTGTCAGAGTCTCACGTCCCATTCCTTTCTGCACTCATAGATAGCAGTGTCACGTGTTCTATTCCTGCATCAACACGACTGCAGTGCTTCCCGTCAACAACAGCGCTTACTCCTTAAACGGGTAATAGCAACAGCTTAGATATAGAGCTGTTATTTTAGCGACGTATCGAGAACGTGCAGCCCACGAGGCGGACTGGACAAAGTCATTGGCTGGTAACGTTCTTTTACAATTCTAGGCAAAAAAAAACCTGTTACTGCTTTCTTTGGAATTAATAATATATATTATTATTCATTATATATTGTTATAGGCTATATATAAAATATATATGGCATGATAAGAAAAATAAATGCCTGGACGGGATTCGAACCCGGACCTCTGAGTCTGTACCTCAGCGTGTTATCCATTACACCACCAGGCGAATTCAATTCAAACAGTTATTTTTCTTATATATGTATTATATTATATTTTTCTTATATATGTATTATATTACTAGATGTCCCGAGAACTCGATCTTCACTGCCATCTAGTAGCTGACTATAACAAGTAAGCAAATTAAAAAGAATATTTTTGCTTTATAGCAGTGACGCTTTATCGATGTTATAATTAAATGTTTTACATTGAGCAATGCAATATATATATATATAGCGTCACTGCTATAAAGTAAAAATGTTCACTTTAATTTGCTTACTTGTTATAGTCAGCTACTAGATGGCAGTGAAGACCGAGTTCTCGCGACATCTAGTAATAATGGAGAATATAATACATATATAAGAAAAATAAATGTTTGAATTGGATTCGCCTGGTGGTGTAATGAATATCACACTGAGGTACAGACTCAGAGATCCGGGTTCGAATCCCGTCCAGGCATGTATTTTTCTTATCATACCATATTAAGCTTGCATTGCTCAATGTTAAATATTTAATTATAACATCGATAAAGCGTCACTGCTATAATGTAAAAATTTTCTCTTTAATTTGCTTACTTGTTATAGTCAGCTACTAGATGGCAGCGAAGACAGAGTTCTCGCGACATCTAGTAATAATGGAGAATATAATACATATATAAGAAAAATAAATGTTTGAATTGGATTCGCCTGGTGGTGTAATGGATATCACACTGAGGTACAGACTCAGAGATCCGGGTTCGAATCCCGTCCAGGCATTTATTTTTCTTATCATACCATATATACACTTGTGTCCAAAAGATAAGGATAATTAGTTCATTTGCCGACTTATTATAAAGCATTTGTCAGAATAATACAAAATTTGGTAAGGGTATGTCACAGATAATTAGAAACATGGCACGAAAGAAACAATGGTATGAATACGTCATTCACTTGTCATTTTCACAACAAACGAAAACTGCATTTCAGAATTCGAACATAAAAGTTGAACAACAATGGTTAAAATGATTAGTATGGGGTGTGATTACCCCTGACAGCTACACAAGACTCACATCGACGTGGCATGCTAGTGATGAGGTTGTTCAGGAGTTCGATGCTCAGCAAATTCCACTCCTCATGAAGAGCAATGTGAAGGTCTTGAAGTGTCCTCGGAGGAGGCTGACGAGATGCAATTTGTCTCCCTAAGGCATCCATACATGCTCTATAGGATTCATATCCGGAGACCTCGCTGGCCACTCCATACGCTGGATATCTTCCTCCTGAAGAAACTCATCCACCAGTTGTGATCTGTGAGGTCGGGCGTTGTCATCCATGAATATGAATTCTGGACCCACAGCTCCCCTGAAAAGTCTTACATGAGGTTCCAGGATCTCTTCTCTATACCGCTGAGCATTAACAGTGCCACCTGCGAAGATGTGAAGCTCTGTGCGTGCATTCATCATTATACCTCCCCATACCAGGAGACCACCGCCACCAATGGATGTCTTTCCATGATGTTCATGGGGTTGTAACGAGTTCCTTGCTCCCTCCAGATAGTCACGCGATGCGAATCACAGTTCAAGCTGAATCTGGACTCGTCTGTAAATAGCACGCTGCTCCACTGATTTAGAGTCCAGTCGCGATGTTCCTGACTCCACCGTAAACGTGCTCTCTTGTTATCAAGGGTGAGTGGGACGCACACTACAGGCCGTCTAGCATACAGACCAGCAGCTCTGAGTCTTCTATAGACAGTTTGTCTGGATACTCTGATACCTGAGGCGGCCGCAAGTTCTGAACTCAGTTGTCTGGCAGACATTGTTCGTTTTCTTCTTGCAGTTAACGCAAGATATCGATCCTGCTGAGGATTTGTAACTCTTGGACGACCTCCCACTGGTCTTCGCCTAACGTCTCCGGTCTCTTGGAACCGTCGCCATAACCTAGATATAACATTTTGTGGCACATTAAGTGCTATGGAGACCTCAGTTTGTGTCTGTCCTGTTTCTAGCTGCCCAATAATTCTACCCCGAAGCAGAGGGTTCAGATGTTGTCTTTGTGCCATTTTACTGCAATCTGTTCTTACACTACATCTGATTATATCATAACTCTCTTTAAAAATGAAGATTTATGGAACAGGGCTTAACTGCAACAATGTAATTTTCATTTATAATTGCTATTAATTTTTTCATTGTTGAAGAGAGATTATAATTTAGTATGTAAACTAAACTAAATGTACTGAGAAACGTTTTGATAAATAATTTTTACTCCTTGCTCCTCTTTAAGCATTTTGATTTTCCGTTTTACAAATTATCCTAAACTTTTGGACACCAGTATATATATATATATATATATATATATATATATAACATAGGCTATGTGCCTTCAACAATTATGTAATACATATACCTATGCATACCTATAAAATCACATATTGTCACGGTATCGGTGATGTTAGAACAAGTTAAATTCATATAATTTCACAGCTGTATACAGGAAAATTCCAAATTAACTCAACCCCTTTCACAATAATTCACTATATATATATATATCATTCCTTATAATGACATGTGGAATCATGCCGAAACGTCGGAAAAAGTGGCGATGTTTACTGGGAGATTGTTGCTTATATTATCGTGCACTTTCAGCCATGTAAGTTTGCGCCATCCTTTTTGATACACCCTGTATAGGCTACTCTATTAGAATAAATGAAATTCATCGGAATACGCACAGCTCGTCTGTAATAAGTCCGAGCAAGTCATTTATCAGATCTATTGGCGAATAGCTAAAATTTCATTTGTGGACTTTTATTATTTTACTTATATTTTTCTATAGCCACAGGTTTCTAATAAGTTGCTAAATAATTCAATAGCCTTATCAAACTCGAAGGCTCAAGGTCGTGAGATCATGAGCTTTATATTCTTCTTCCTTCTGTGCTGTTTTCGAATGATTCCCTGTACAGTTTTGTAATAAGTTATATAAATCATTTTAGTAATAATAGTAATAATTTTGCTGGTTGAGTTGAAGAGAAGGTCTTATGGCCTTAACTCTGTCAGAATAAATAAAACATTATTATTATTATTATTATTATTATTATTATTATTATTATTATTATTATTATTATTATATTTATAAGGATTGGAAATAAAAATAATAATAGCAATAGCAAAGTTGAATTGAATTTTGTGGGATAAACATTTTTTGTTTAATACCACCACATTGTCATTTTTGACATTCTGGTATTCTCTCCTGGCATGGCGTTATTGAAACTCACTTCTGAGGCTGGGGCTTCTCGAAGGCTGAGTTACGCTGTTCCGATGATGTATGATATGTGGTGATGATGGTAATGATGCAGCAGGAGAGGCCTTTACCCTAAACTTAATGAATATGTTAATGATGATAATGATGGTCAAATGATGCTCGGGGACCATTTGGGCGTTGATGTATTCTGACATTTCTCTTGCAGATAAGAAAAAACCCCGAAGAAAACCATCATCCAGGAAACTTGTCCCAACCGGGGATTGAACCCGGGCCTGCTGTGTGTCAAGAAGGCACGCTACCTCGAGACCACAGCGATGGACAAAGCATACATTCAAAGAAATTGAAATCCATATTTATAAATCAATAGTAAGAAATTTGATGACATATGGATCAGAAAAGTGGACTATAAATGTCAATTAAAATTAAAATTTCAATCTACACAAAATGATTTTTAAGACGATCAGCACGATGCTCTACATTAGACAGGAACACAAACAGTATTATCGTTGAAAAAAATTAACTTTAACGAAACAATTATATAATTTGTGGGAAATAAGCAATTACAATTTTTTGGACACGTGAAGAGGATAAATGAAGATAGATTGCCAGTTAGGAGTTTGGAGTGAATTCCAAATCCAAGGAAAAGAAGAGGGAGACGTAAGAACAATGGGTAGAGAGAGTTATGAATTTGATGAAGAAGAGGGGACTTCAGGATCGTGACTGGAAAGATAGAGACGAATGGAGGAGGAGAATCATAACTTAATATACGCCACAGGAAGATGTTGTATACATTTAAAACCTGTTAAATATAATAATAATAATAATAATAATAATAATAATAATAATAATAATAATAATAATAATAATAATAATAATAATAATAATAACAATAATAATCTTGTAAGCCCTTGTTTCCCTCAATGAGATTTAGACGCTCTCCCCTACAGGGAAGAATTTGATGAACCATACTAATGTAGTTACACATGTTTTCGTATAGATGTCATTGGAGTGGTACGTGGTCAGCGTTCCGCCTCATACTGACATCTAGGAAACTAAGGAAGTACTAGGACGGGAAAATTCGGTAAGGATCTTTCACGAGCCTGAAAAATCTTCAGATACGGGACCAACGGTTTAAAGTCCCTCCCGGAGTTATTGCTCCTTTGATTTTTCTATCCTAAAAAATCCATCGACCCCTGCCGGGTTTGAACCCTCAACACTCGGGACCAGAGGCAAGAAGCATAACCAGTAGTCTACCGCGGCCGATTTATAATAATAATAATTTACTTAATAATAATAATGGAAGTGAGGTATAGACAATCAATAAGCCTACAAGAATAAACTAATAATAATAATAATAATAATAATAATAGCTTTATTTTACCTGGCAGAGTTAAGGCCTTAAGGCCTTGTCTACCACTCAACCAGGTTTAAAAAAAAATACAAAAGAAAAGTCTTAAATCTAAATTACAATATATATATAAACGATTACAAGTTATGAGTACAATACAATTAATATTTATAATGTATTTTGATTTACTCTAAATTTAACGAATTAAATATATAATATGTACAAGATATATAAAAAAACGAGGAAAAGATTAATGACATAGTATAAAATTAAATAAATAGAGAAAAATTAATTATTAGACAACAGGTAACTGTATAAGCGTGACTTAAAGGTGCCAAGTGTGCGGCAACCCCTGATATCTTGAGGACGGAGATTCCAGGAGCGGGCAGAGGCTACTGTGAAGGAAGTAGAATAGGAGGAACTGCTATGAAGAGGAATTGTTAGCAGACTGCTATCTTGTGACCTAGTGTCAATATTGTGGTAGGAGGATAACTTCTCAAATCTGGACGCCAGATAAGTAGGAATGTAGAAGCTTGAAAAGTAGCGAAAGAGAGTGCAATTTACGTCTGTCAGTAAGACGTAGCCAAGAGAGGTTATTAAAGTGTTCGGAAATATGGTCATAACGGCGGATATTGAAAATGAATCGAATGCAAGCATTATGAACACGCTGCAGTCTCTGCGACAAGGCATAGTTTAGATCATTATATATAATGTCACAATAATCGAAGTGTGGTAACACAAGATTCTGCACTAGGATTTGTTTTAACGAAACTGGGAGAAAATTCTTTAAACGTCTAAGATAATGTAAGATGGAGAAAGTCTTTTTACATATGTGTTTCACTTGTGTTTGCCAGGTTAAATTTGCGTCTAGATGTAGTCCAAGATCTATTACTGAAGAAGAATAAGGGATAATTATATTATTTATAGTAATGTTTGGAAGTGTAGATATGTCAAAGGTTGTAAGCAGTCTTTGTTGTCCCATTAGAATTACTTGTGACTTGTTAGGATTTAGATTTAGACCGATACTTGAAGACCAGTTAAAGATGGATATGAGATCGTCATTCATTTTCATCAAGCTGTTATAGAGAGAATGAGGAGGTGAATGTAGTAAATTTGGAGATCATCAGCATAGAGGTGATAACGGCAGTGATTTAGTACAGTTGGCAAATCATTTATGTAGATTGAGAAAAGAAGAGGTCCGAGAACACTGCCCTGGGGGACTCCAGCCGGCACGTTACGCCAAGACGAAGATCTAGAGTTTAATGAAACATATTGTTGACGACCGTGCAGGTATGAGTCGAACCAGGATACAGCGCTGTCAGACAAATGTAGGTGCTTGAGCTTTATCATAAGTAAGTCGTGGTCTACTGTGTCAAAAGCTTTGCTGAAGTCAAGTAAGGTTAAAGGAGTCAATTGACGTCTGTCCACGGCTTCACGAATATCTTCGGTAATTTTTAGCAAAGCTGTGGTTGTGCTATGACCAGATCTAAAGCCGGATTGATAAGGATCAAGGAGGTGATTTTCTTGGAGATAATCAGTCATTTGCTTATGTACAATATATTCCAGGGCTTTAGATAATGTCGGAAGGATGCTAATCGGTCGGAAGTCATTACAGTTAGTAGGTGTACTTATTTTTGGTATAGGCCGAACTCTAGACTGTTTCCATACAATAGGGAAGATAGAAGTTATAAGGGAAGCATTGAAAATATGAGTCACTGTGAGTTATATGAGCTCTATAAATTGATTATTTACGCAGAACTGCCAGAAGATCAAAATTAGAACATGTCACAAATAAGGAAATTAGAAACATAATGGAAGCAGAAAAAAAGCATAATAGAAAGAATTGAGGAGCAGGAATTAAAATGGTTAGGACATATTTTAAAACTGGAAGATGAGCGATGGCTGAAACTACTATAACTATATCAATGGAAACCAACCAGAAAGGAGAAAAGGAGGAGACCAAAGTTAACATGGAAGGAAAACATGTGGATAGGGATAGTAATGCAAACAAGAGGGCTAAACACTGAAGATGCCCAAGATCGTAGGCTTTGGAGGTTTGGTACGGGAAGACGGCAGCAGCTGTAAAAACCCGAAGATAGATAGAGAAGATGATGATGATGATGATAATAATAATAATAATAATAATATAAATAATAATAATATAAATAATAATAATATAAATAATAATAGTAATAATAATAATAATAATAATAATAATAATAATAATAATAATAATAATAATAATAATAATAATAATAATAATAATAATATGAAGACAGAATGTAAGAGGAACAGGGATTTATTACTGTTTTGTTCCTAAATTAAACGCAAATACTGTTATGTATTTTCTCAAAATTATAAATACTTTCTGTCAATTTATTAAACGTATATAGGAAAGTGTCTTACCGATATATAAGTTTGAATATATTCACATATTCTCGTAAGTAAATCTGCATGATTCCTCCTACGCTGTGTATTAAATTTCTTCTCTTCTGCTAGTAAGTCTCTGCTTTTGCATTATACTAGTTTTCAAAGAAGAAAGACTGAATGGAGCGAGCAAAATAACCTAATCAACAGGAATATGTGTGCCGAGATCCGCCTCCGGCTTCTTTCGTTCCTCTTGTATATTTCTCTTCCCTGCAAGATTTTTTCTCTAGATTTATATATTTTCAGCCTTTCAATATTGGAGAAAATGCGGGAAAATTTGTTGGAATGAAGAGAAAAATATTCAATACCAATGGCATTTTTATACAGAGTGTATAAAATGCGAGTGCCAGATTATAATTATGAATTCCTTGTCACAAATATACTAGAAAATTCGAATGGTCTTTTATAAAAAATGTACGATTTTCTCAGAAAAAATCTGCGGAAATGTGTTAGTGCATTATATTTTAATGGTGGCGAGTGCTATTCAGATTTTAAACAGTAAGCATACATACTCCCAGTCTAGTCTATATCCCTAAATCCCCACATGGGACAAAGGTGCTCCCTATCGGAAGATTCTTAACCAAGCTAATATAGTTAGACTTATTTTCCTATACATGTCTGCGAGTGACATTTTAAATTATCGTCTCTAAGAGACATCTAGTAAATATCTAAAGTATTACTTGGATGGATAATACCGATTAAGTTTTGCTCAGAGGCCCAAATTTTGATTTGAGGTTCTATCACCACCCTGAAAACCTTTAGGTAGGTGATCTAGGGTATAAAGATCCTCCCGGAGGATTTGTTCCTTCGATTAATCGATCCTAGAAAATTCCATCGAAACCAGCCAGGTTTAAACCCGAGACCCTCAGGACCAGAAGAAAGGAACGAAACTCTGTTACCACCGAGGCCGAGAGCCATGCGTAGGGGACATGAATAAGAACAAATTCATGTTCCCTTAGAAGTTTTCAATTCAATGCTTAATACGTTTTCTTTCAATGTTATCAGTTTTCATTTCGCAAAAAGTTTGTTTCTTTTCCTTTTGTTTTAATTTCTGCTAAAACAGGCAAAGGTATAAAAAAAACACGTTGTTGGAACAGTTTTTCTGCAATTGACTTGAGTTTAGTCATCAGCAGCCAAATTTATTTATCAATACTAATTACAGATGTCAATATAATGAGTACAAAGTAGTTAATATCGAATTAGTTTCTAATGTTCTGTCATTACATCGCTAACATCTAAGATCACACCTTGTCTAGGAAATATCGTTTTAGTCAATATACTGGTAGTATTTGCTTATGTGACAGTGAATTCATAGGGAATATAGTCGTAGACACGGTTGTACTCATGAAAATATTTTTTACATGATTTTTATAAATATTCTTTGATCATATTTATTAGCCACTGAAAATGACTGGCATACACACACACATACACACACACACACACACATATATATATATATATGTGTGTGTGTGTGTGTGTGTGTGTGTGTGTGTGTGTGTGTGAATTGTTGATCTATTGCTCAAATTAACATCTTTGAATTTCGCAGGCTGCGACAGGATTCAATATAAAGCAATAAGAGTTAGACTACTACACTATCTTGAGCGCAAGCGCCATTTCAAAAAAAAACTTTACAGACGCTATGGTGCACCCGAAGACAAACAGCAATACAATCGGTAAGCAAATGCTGTACGGAATACACTTCGAGAAAAACGTAACACTGATTGGCAACTAATCATTAAATACTTATAATGTTAATAAAACTCCCCCAATGGGATATTATGAAAATAATTAAAATTAGCGCCAAATGCGCTAAATAATAATGGACGTTGGGCTTATCATCCTTATGATAAAGTCGAACTTATTGCATCCAATCTCGAAGATCGATTCCGTCAACATGAGCTCTACACACCAGTTCATGAAGCTAACGTCAACGACGTGGTAACCACTTTCCTTGCTACTCCTACAGTTCCCATCTACCCGGATATTCACCTTAAATACCTAAGGTACCATACCCAGTCCCCAAGAATCACCTGCGCCCCAGGCGCTGATAAAGTCCCAAATTTAGCTATCAAACACCTACCCCGTACAACCCTGATCCTACTACTTACAATATTTAAGTTTTGTTTCAAACTTAACTATTTCCCTACCGCATGGAAAGTGGCAAAAGTCATAGTGCTCCCAAAAGCTGGCAAAGACTCATCAACCCTGACAATCTGCGACCAGTACGTCTCTTACCAGTTCTGGGAAAACTGCTAGAAAGACTAATTTTGGCCTATTAAAAAATCTGAAGTACAGAATAAAAATTTGTTACCAAATTAACAATTTGGATTTCAGAACGCACATAGTACCCCACTACAACTGGCGAGACTTATTGATCAGATTGCCACTGGAATTAATGCCAGCAGGAGCACACTAGCAATATTTCTAGACATTGAGGATGCCTTCGACACAACCTGGATCAATGGATTAATATACAAGCCAATAAAATTAAACTTGGCACCAAATCTAATCAAAATTATATCTACCTTACTCTTAAACAGGAAGTTTTTCTTCGATAAAAGGACATAGATCTGACTGCAACTCTATACTAGCGGGTGTACCACAGGGAACAGTTCTATCCCCACTGCTCTACAACCTTTATGTCTCCGACCTCCCTAACCCTCCTTCAGTAAAGGCTGCATCATTTGCTGATGATACATGCTTTTACTTCCAAACCTAACTTAGCTCCTTGCATCACAGAATCCTAACATTTCAAAGATCGCTATCAGTCATTTAGGTACTGTCTCTGGAATATCAAACTAAACTTAACCAAATCCAAATTAATCCTATTTTCCAAATGTCCCCAACCTCCACCAATACAGCTTACAATAGGTGCAGAAATTCTACGCAGTGAGACTTCAGTTAAGTATCTCGGACTACATCTCGACCCAAAATTAGCTTTCAGACATCACATAAATGATGTTAAACAAAAATCAAATGCAGCAATAGCTATATTATATCCATTCTTCCGGGATGCAACACTCGCTAGATGGATTAAGATTACATTGTATGTAGCAGTAATCCGCAGCATGTTACTGAACGGCTGTGAAGCACTGAGTATTTTTGCCGAAAAACATAAACAGAAAATCCAAATAATTCAGAACACATATCTAAAAAATATATTTTCGGCACCCATGTATACTAGAATAACAGAGCTACATGTAGAAGCACAATTGCCCTATCTTGATGCTATTGTGAAAAATCAAGTTACCAAAATGTATCAAAACATTTTGGAAAATGATGAGACAATAGTGCGCACAATAGGACAACTACCACAATGGCGTACAAAGCATAAGAACATATTCACTGTACAGCAACCTCCATAAGGGTTAATCTAGGGGCACATGTCGCTAAATACCAACACTGCGCATGTCAAAACATCTGCGTTTCCATATATCGTAATAAATTCCTAAAAAAACACCGTTTAGGTAGAGGTTACAATAGGAAAGCCGCTTAGAGTTAGCCATTAATAATTCTGCAGCCGAGGGAAAAATTAGTTCCCGGAAACAGCACACTGGACGGCAAAACAACTGCCGTCAGATAACCGGAGGACGGATTAGGATCGTGTGCAATCTGCAATCGACCTTTCTAAAAATTCTTTCTGGAGGAATCATTTTCCAGATACATGGATTGTAGAATAAACAACCTCTCGAACCTTCCATACAAGATAAATCTAGACTAGCTTCCAGAAGGTTTTAACAGTCAATATAAAATGAGATGCAAGTCGGTCCACAGGCCAGTAGTGTTCGAATTGTTGACAAGTAATAATGACCTAAGTTTGAAGACAAGTAAGTGTTTTGAGGGAGACCTTCAGTGAGTGTGAGGAACTGAGTTATAAAATCCATCGTGAAGAATAGACTATTAACAAAAAATTAATTAGAGTATGTATGAGAATCATTGTTAAATAAATACCGGCAAAGGATATCAGTAAATGTTATGTGAACAATATTGAGAAGTTAATAAATAGAGAATTTCCATCTGTTTCCATCAACACCGCCATCAGTGACAGTACATTTATATGTCTATTAACACTGTAACTACCGAAATTATTATTATTAAAATATTAAATTAAAAACAGTTAGGTTATTTTCGATAAATAAGAAAATCGGATCATGATGGGTGGGGGTTCATTTCAAGAAAATATTAAAAACCGCTCTATCAGTTCAATATTTCACAAAAAAGTAGGTAAGGTACATACCATTGAGATAAAACGAGAAAATTATTCTAAAAAATAAGGGAAATTCAAACTTGAGCTCTGAGGTACTTGAAATATTTTATTTAAAATGCTCTAGCAACTGGCACATATTTTGGTCTCGCAACATGACTGTACAAATACGAATTAATAAAAATACTCTGTAAACCATGACAATCACACTGTAAATTCTTCCTGGTGAAGAATGCGCCTAGTTTACGTAGTTTCTGCGTGAAGAATTTTATTTGTAGACGATTAATGACATCATGAAATGTGTCGTGGGAATGAAATCCTAATCTAGTACTCCTTCTTCTTCTTCTTCTTCTTCTTCTTCTTCTCCTTCCTTTCCAGGATTAGGTCACTGCGACCTGTTCCGGTCTCAAATCCATCGTTTCTTTGGCCGTCCCAAAGATCTTTTTCCATGTGGTTTGTAAGTGTTGATCTTTTTGGGTAATCTTGTATTGTCCATTCTGTCTAAATGCTCTTTCCATTGGTATTTGTGTTCTTCTAGTTTATCAACTATTGAAAATATCTCCAGTTCATTTCTTATTGATTCATTGTGTAATCTATCCATGCGTGTACATCCTTTTACGAATCTTAAAAATCTAGTACTTGTCTTGAATATTGACGAAATTAAAGGAAAGGAGCTCAGATAATTTGTTCGACGCCATGGATTGTACTCGAACCTCCAGAGTACGAATCCCTGAAGATACCGCATGAGACAAATCGTTCGGTATGGCATTGTTATTATCAGGTAAAAGGCTAGAAATAACTGAAACACAAATATTAATAATTAAGAATAATAAAATGATACTACTACTACTACTACTACTACTACTACTACTACTACTACTACTACTACTACTAATAATAATAATAATAATAATAATAATCATCATCATAGTACATTCACGAATTTAGGCCATTTGTTGACCTGTTTCGGCCTCAAGAGAAACACCATCCAGAAGTCTTTTGAGTGGACGTCCTGGTCTTCTTCTTCCTGCAGGTTGATATCTTAACATTTGTTTGGGTAATCTGTGATCTTCCATTCGATGAACATGTTGCATCCATCTTGACTTATAATCAGAAATTTTGTTTTCTAAATCTAAAGTCAAGATAATAATAATAATAATAATAATAATAATAATAATAATAATAATATTGAAATTTTGTAATTTAATGATTTTATTTATATTGACAGAGTTAAGGTCATATTGTTAGTTAAGGTTATTATCATCCACTCAACCAGTAAGTCTAACAATATGACTTTAACTCTATCAGTATAAAAATAATAATAATAATAATAATAATGATAATGATGATGATGAAGATGAATTATGTATGTGATCCTGGTTTACTCGTAAAATCCCCATTTATTCGGACAAACAGTTTCCCTGTAATGCCCGAGAGGCGTGGGGCAAGTAACAATAATTTAAAAGGGAGGGTTTGAACTAAGAAAGAGACAGAGAGTTAGAGAGGGAAAGAGATAAGCGGTGATTCTTGTAAATTCTTCTTCTTCTTCACGGTTTAGGCTGATTTACTAACCTGTTCCGGCTCCAAATTGCTGCTCTTTCCATTTTTCCTTGGTCTTCTCAAGCTTCATCTTCCTCGTGGTGAATAGTTATATGCTGCTTTTGGTATTCTATTCTCACTCATCCTTGCCAAGTGTTCTTTCCGGTTTGTTCTGTATTTCTCTATTGTTGAGTTTAATTCCTCTATTTTTAGTTGTCTTATTTCTGTGTTATGTTTTTTTGTCTGTTCTTTGATATCCTGCTATTGGTCTGAGGAATCTCATTTCAGCAGCTTGTATCCTGGCAGATTGTTGTGTTGTCACTGTCCATGTTTCGGATCCATAAGTAATAATAGGCACTGCCATTGTCCTGTATAATTTCATTATAGAGCCCCTCCTGACTTTATTTTTCAAAGTTCTTTTTAGTGTACCTGTTATATAATTAAACTTGTAAATTAATTTTCATTTTACATTACGTTGTTATTGTATAATTTAAGTGGATAGAAGCACAACATTTACTCCAGAACTGTACATAAATAACTGAAGTTTACATATTTTAAGCTGATGGAGCAATAAAACATCTCGGTAGCACTAAATTACACCATTATAAGCCATTAAGCTATAATTGGACAGCTGTACATAAATTATGACAACTTGAGCATATTCAAAATATTGCTCTGTTGCTAGGCCAGGTGTTTCCTGGAAGAGAAAATCGATTATCAATAGAGGGAAATTTCACAGTGACTAAAGTAATACATATTGTATACACAGTGAATACATATTGTATAATATATTAAAGTAGTCTGTAAACTTACAAGGACGGAAGACTGTGCTTTAGATACGAATTAAAAAATTATGTCCTCGTCAGTCGGCTCGCGTATGAACATTTCAACTTATAAGTATAAGTGTCCCATCCTTGTATCTTTCTATATTTTATTTCATACTGTGTTTAATTTCTTACATTGAATTAAATTATTACCATTATTATGATACTCAGTTCAGGGCCGCCATTTAGAATGTCATATCAAGATAGAGGGTGACGCGAAATTCCGTAAATTATTCAGATTAATATATTTCAACTAAAATATCACATTGAACAGATCTTATTAAATATATTTAATACACAAGTGATCTTCTTGGTGATTAAATATTAAAATATATATACATATATACTACTGTATAATAAATTGGAGCCCCATATTGTTAATCAATATATCAAGTTAACGGAACTTTGCATGAATCAAAACATTTTTCAATTTAATAATAAGTTTTACGAACAAAAGGAAGGAACTGCAATGGGTAATTCATTGTCTCCTTTCCTAGCTGATCTTTTTATGAGCAGATTTGAGACAGAGCTTGAAAAGGAATTACACTATTTTCCCAGGTTCTGGCTCAGATATGTTGACGACATTTTTGCTATTTTTGATACCAAAAAATGCAATGTACAGGAATTTATTGAGATATTAAATGACCGGATTCCCAGCATAAATTTTACTTACGAAGAGGAGGAGAATGGAAGGCTGCCATTTCTGGATATGCTAATAATTAGAAATAATTATAGATTAGAATTTGATATTTATAGAAAAGAAACCAGTACATTTAGATATATCACGGCAGATTCTTACCATTGTAATCAACATAAATGGCCAGTTTCAATTTTTTAGTCCACCGTCTTACCACTTTTCCGTTAAGTAAAAATAGATATAATAAGGAATTACAAACCATTAAAGATATCGCTAAGTGTAATGGTTTCAATGAAAATATTATTGATAATTTGATTCGTAAATTTGAATTTAGAAAACTTATTACTGATTCTACAGCCTTCCATTCTCCTATTAATAAAGCATAATTTTGCAATTATGCCGTACGTTCCCTCTTTAACTAGAGGTTTGAACAAGATATTCAAAGGATTAGATACTAAATTAATTTTTACTTCCACTTTGACATTAAATAGTGTACTTGGAAACCCTAAAGATAAAGTCGATTGTTTAAAAAAATCCGGTATTTATGAAATTGGATGCAATGACTGTGATATGAAATATCTTGGGCAGACCAGAAGATCCATTTTAACTAGATTTAACGAACATATTGCCCATTTTAGACTTAACAGAATTGAAAAAACTGGGGTTGCCCAGCATATTTCTGATTATGGTCATGCTATCAATAAAAGTAACCTTGGGCTGATTCGTTCGGTCATTGATTTCAAATTCCTTGACGTCTTTGAAAGTTTGGAAATTTATAAAAATAAGGATAAAATCATGAATAAAGACAAGGGCCCTATTCCGTACAGCGCCCTCTTTTCTTTAATTGAAACAAAAGAGGATTAGTTTTATTATGTTTTATTGTTTACTTATGAATGATTGCGTCATGTGACGTAGTTTGTTTTTAACTGAATTTGTTTATTATTTATTATCAATTTTGTCTTCAGTCAATATCTGGTCTTGAGAATGACAGCTTGGCTGTGGAAACTTTTTGACCTTTTTAAACATTAATTGGTGAAATGGGCATATTGACTGTATATATATTTTATTATTAAATATAAGCTAAAATTTATTCAACGATTCTCCTGATGTCAAGTTAATTATTGCCCGCGCGCAATATTCTATTTTCCTTCTCAGGATACAATGCTGTGAAATGAGGGATGTGAGGTAAGTGCAGTTCTATTATGTAGACTAAAATGTTTTTGTTTTATATTTAGCAATATGTAGTGAACGGGTTTTATGGGTAAGCAACGCTCATTTAAAGGGTCTGAAATCACTGCTCCGGGATCATATATAGGGCTATAGGGTGTAAAAAATTCCGTATACAAACTTTGACATTGTGTAGAGGAGGTAGAACAAAACTCTTTTGTTATGTGAAAAAAATCGACAGGTTCTCCGATTCCTCGCTAGGGGTCTTTGAAGGGTTTGATACTGGACTTAACTTAGGTAACCGTTCAGTGTCGTTTTAACTGCTTCTTATGCAACAAGTTGACATTGGTTGGCATTGGGAGGGTAAGTTTTCATTACTGCCAGTAATGTTCACGTCCCTGGATAAAAAACTGAGAGTAATTATTCCTTATATGTTAAGTTGTGATTATATTACAAAGTTTCTGTGGGGTAGTGATGTCTACAGGTTCTTGATGGCAGATTACACAATACAGGAGTATTGTTCACGACCATATGATTGGGCCGTATCTTCTGCATAACCGACTCAGTGGAGGAAATTGGCTATCATTTTTCGTGACATTACCGGAACTGTTTGAGAATGTCCCGCTACCAGTCAGATACGTCGTGAAATAGTTTTCAGACAATACCTACAAGGAGGTTTGTTGAGTTCCGATATGGGCCAGGACATTTAAACTGGCCTATACCTTCTGGCGCAGTAGCATGGGTTGAAAGATGAAAAAAGCTAACCTAAAAGATGGAATACTCAGCCCCTAGCGAAAATTAATATCTTACTCTCTTCTAGGGGCTAAGCGGCCATCAAGCAGAGGTCATAATCTGGCTGACTTTTCGTGGCGATATTCTAGAAAGCTGGGAACAGCAAGATCTAGTACCGTACTAAAATGGCCTCTTATAAAACTGCTACTCACAACTCCCCCATCACTCTACTGGGTTAGAACGAGATTACTATATTAATGAACATCTAATATTAGATCCCGTATTTGACCTATATACAGAGAGCGCTCCAATCGTTATTTTGGACTTGTTTGTTATGATAGAGTTAGTGCCGAAATTCAGTGTCAAACTGCAATGGAAAAAATATTATTAAATGAAAATATACAACTGTATACGAGCGATATATTAATGATACGTGAGAAATGACCTGTTTTCTATGCGACGTATTTGAATTTAACATGAAGTACGCCAGAAAGTATTTAGTACTACACGGAATGTTTGATTATGTCAACTGAGGAGAGCAATGCGTTGTTTCGCATTTTCTCGATGTGGAATATTGTTTCCAGTTAGATCATATAATTTGTATATCGTTCAATTAATGGGGTACGAACCTCCGTGTTTTAAAATAAATATCCACTTTATTGTGAAATATCACAATAGTGACATTTCTTTTTGTTCAGTTTTTTGTTTACGATATTTCTGGCATTCTCTCCTGGCATCGGCGTATTTTAACCCATTTATAAGTTTGGGGCGTCTGAAAGGCGAAGTTGTGTTAATACGCAGATGATATGTTCGGTGTTAAATTATAATGAAACACCATTAGAGACCTTAAACCGAAAATAAATTTCATACCATAGGCTGAATAGCTACCTTTAAAGAAAAATTCATGTGGTCTGACCGGCAAAAGAACCCAGGACCTAATAAAGTAAGAAAGTATGACTACATAACCATGAAGTTGGTCACAGATAAATATATTTTTCGGGCTGAACTTTTAAATAACAACGCTACAAATTCTCTCTCTACGCTTTGTCATTCTCATTTCTATCGTTTTCTTTCTTTCTACCTCTTGCTGTACTTCCATCTCTTCCTCTCTCTTCACGAGGTCTGACTGGTCGAGATAATCGTCATGTTCTGAAATCAATAAACTCCGAGTTTAGTAAGTTAATGTACTATTCTCTTTTAAAGCTGGTGGACGTACATAAAATCAAGACTTTCTCCCAACAATTCTAAACAATTGTTCATCACTCCCAACTTCTTAGAACAAAACGATATACTGAAAATATAAAACTATTATTCTTATATTGTCCACCGCTATAGTCTCGAGGTAGCGTGCTGCGTTGTCACGCAGCGGGCACGGGTTCGATTCCCGATCGGGACAGGCTCCTGGGTGAGATTTGTTCGGGGTTTTTCCTCACCTGTAAGTCAAATGTCAGGAATCTTAGGGCCCAACGGTTCCCGAAAATCATCCGACCAACATCATCATCCTTATCATTATCACCACTATCCTTCACCGGTGTGGAAAGCAACGTGAAGCTACCATACCTATAATTCCCTAGTAAAACTGCAAAGCATAGCATGAAAATGCTATGATTGCAGTGAAATACCTACCCTCGGGCAGAGTTACTGTTGATGGAATCCTCTATTTATATGGATGCGAAACATGTATTCATATTTAAAGGGCGGAGAAAAGGTTAAGGGTATTTGACGACAAAGTTCTTAAGAACATTTTTTAACTGAAGGGAGACGAACAGACAGGTGAATAAAGAAGATGAGCTACTTGATTCTTACGGGAAACCAATTGTAATAAAAACATATACATCTTGTAGACTGCGATGGGCAACACATGTGATCGAATGGGGAATGAAAGGGGGTATGGACAATTTAATGGACGACCAGAGGGAAATATCGCAGTGGATTAGCTAAGAATGAGGTAGTAGAGTATATTAATCATGATTTGATGGGAGTAAATTATGTAAAACATAAGCTCAGGATAGGGTTGTACGGAAAGCATATGACTGCGTGAACATGAGTCTACGGGTCCATAATGCCAATATGTTAGACAATTTTTGAACATAAGAATGAATTAATATTGTAATTCTGATTTATTGTTGAATACTTATATCCATTAATATTACGGTTCTTAACGAAATTAAAATTTTGTTTTCTTGGTTTAGGAGGGTATTAAATTATTTTAATATATGCCAGTATAGGAATGTTTTATTATCTGACAAAGAGAACTTCAGTATTTACCTAAATAAACAGAACTCTGTAAGTCCTAAGACTGACTTGTTTGAAGTGAATAACTGTCCAACTGTTGAACTGTAAACAGTGTCTAACTAAAATTGGAGCACAATGTATTATGAGCTAATTATATTAAATATTTTGTAATATAATTAATTCACTTGCACTACCGAACCTAGAGGATCATAGCCTCGCAGGTATAAGCTCTCCATACATCCTTACCCTAACCTAATGTTTTTCTATCATATCTTGTACAATATTCATCTCCCTCAAATAATGGTTAATATTATTTTCGCATTTAACTTTTGGCGGGCTATCTATTGGGCACTTTCCCTCTGGTTTTCTTAGTTTCAATGCCCATCTTTCGTTTCCCATTTATGCCACAAGTCCTCCCCTCGCAGTTTACGAGACTTAACTGTTATTATTACATATGGATTCCCATAAAGATCATGTAGGCCTTTCCCGATCATGTTGAATAGTTTTCTTTATTCTCCTGTATATTTGTTTCTCTTTGGTCCGAATATTTTCACAATTTAAAATTCTATTGGTCTAACGACAAAAGATGGAAAATGTCAATATATAATGTACCAAAAATAAGTGTATATAAAAAATTGCAAATATATATATATATATATATATATATATATATATATGATTAAGTACGTTTTCTTGTGTTTTCCGCGTCATGGATTCAAGGTTGGCCTCTGGCCACTAATTCCGACGTTTCGGCATGATCCCACATGTCATTATCAGCGTGGGGATCATGTCAAAACGTCGGAATCAGTGGCCAGAGGCCAACCTTGAATCCATGACGCGGAAAACCCAAGAAAACGTACTTAATCTTACTTATATCCGCGAAAATCTAAAATATATATCTGTTTATTTCTTTACGTGGAACAAGTGAAAGTTCTAACTATTAACCCTTTGATAAGCAATTTTGTTTTTCACGAAAATAGTTTCCTGGATTTCATCTTGAACTGAATTTTCTTACAATCCAGTTAAGAAGGCAGTGAAAGAAATATGAAATAAAATACTATCAATAAAGAAGTTGCGTGTTCTGATCCGAGTATAGCATCTCCAAACGAAAACTAACTGACTAAGTATGATTTATAAGTATCGACCGTCAGAAAATACACCAGTTAATGTTAATATTTCACATTTGCGAAGATCATACTTATAAAATAGCCATCATAACCATTATAAGCAACTAGATTAAGGGTCGGTTTCACCAACACAGGTAACTATATTTCGCCAGTTTAAGCTATGCATTATGCACGGGGAAAACTGGCGTAATATAGTTACCTCTGTTGGTGAAAATGACCCTAAGAGCTTGATTCTCTGAGTAGCAGTGGGGTCGCTGACCCCACTGAACACTTCGAAGAGGAGATGAGTGGACATTTTTTTCTAGGACATCAAAATCTCATCGTACTATTGATTGATAGTTCCTAGCTGGTTGTGGAAATTGTAGTTCACTCATTCTGTCTATATGTTCATTCCATGAGTGTCTATAATTTTTACTTTATAATATAATGGATCTACTTTTAATTAATTTGTTATTTATACATTTATAATTTTGTCTAATTTATAGTAGAACCTTTGACTTCTCTAAGGAACAACTTCTCCGCGGACTGAATACTATTTGTATTTTCGTTCGGACCTACGTTTCACATTTCGCCATAAAGCAGTGTAGGAATTACCATAAATCTATAAAGATGTATTCTTGTACCTTTTCTTACTTCACTTTTCAAAGTTCTTTGAATCGTTCCAAATACTACTGAAATTCTTTATTTTTGTATCTATATTTCATTCTATGTTAAAGCTAATATCACAACCTAAATATTTCACACTAAACACTTGCTTCAGATTTCGATCTTGTAGAATAATTTAGAACTCAGGGTTTTGGATTTTAAACTATAATTTTTGTTGTGGTATTAGTATTTTAAAATCATGTAATTTACATATTTACTTTAATTTATACAGCGATTTTGTTGAGCATCATCATTTTTCTGAATTATATGTAAGGAATCTGCAAACAGGTAGTTCCAGGGCATTATTTCTGGACAGTTCCAGTGTCATCACGTCCCTTGTCTGTTGATCCCCTATCTTATGTCTCTTGTCAAGACAGCAGAATAACTCGAGCTCGCTTACTCGAGCAATGAAATAGATACGTATGCTGTAAAACTTTACAACCGATATTATGTAACAGACATTAATCCATGTCGTTGCACCCACTTGAATAGGAAAAAGAAAAAGAAAAAATATATAATTATGATGAAGAAGGTAAAAATTCTTCAATTTGAAGAATTGTTGCCATTTTAAGTATTGATTTTATCATTGGATACTGTGACATGTTATAGATTAATCCGAAGAATGGAGAATGTAATCACATTTTATATACAAAGTGTTTAATATTTATGGCACACAGGAATGTTATAAATCTCACAGTCGCTATTACATTGCATGCAACACGATGCGCAGTAAAAACAAGTGGCGATCTTTATCAACCAAATGAAAGCAGACATGAAAAATCTATTTCACACATGGTGCCGCTCCATCTACCACATGATGGCTTTAGTGTATATTTTAACCGCAAGCTTCCCATCTTGTCATGTTCTGAATATTGTACTCATATAACTTGAAAAATCGTTGCATCTAGCTAAAATCACTGATCGAAAAAAAGAGACACAATGAGGTTCCGTATAAAAACATAAATTTACTTATCACTGCAGCCGCTATTACAACTAATGCGGTGTATGAAAATGCCACGTCTCTTCGTAAAGTAGATTTTTTAAATGAATTTCAAAAATGCGAAAATAATGTGACTTCCGATCAGGGCCGAGCGTTACCGAAGATTTCCGATCATCTTCTTGACACTATTCACACGAAAACAATATAGGCGAGATACCTCGTTTGTGTGTTGTTTTGCTTTTATTTTGAAGTGTATATTTAAATATTGCAGTTTGGAACTATTTTTCGAAAATATTAGAGTATTGCAGGTAAATATGAACATGTATGGCAAATCCGTTATTGTATTAATATATAATTTATTGATTTGTATTTTTCCGCTACATTCTAATATTTAGAAACAACTATTGTCGGATGAAGGGTTTATGCAGGGATGATCCGATCTTCCAAAATATACGCCTTCATGTTGATGCAATTTGCTTCGAATTACGAGGACTACATTCCAGTAGACATATGTAACGTCATGCCAGACATGCTATTTAAAAAAAAAACGCTAAACTCAGAATAGGGCTGCAATTATTCGATATATACCCTTGTTTTATTTTAAGTAACTTGACTACACAATTAATTATTTTTTAATTATTAGATCAGATTGGGATTCAAGAATGAGAGGAAAAAAGGTATTATTGTTGCATGTAATTTAACATTGGATATATTTGGAGGAATCCTTTTAGGTGTACTCTTACACAAAACTGAATTGTGAAGATATGCCTAAATTCTAAGTTATTTCGTGGTAAGAAAAAGGTCACTCATGTTATAGTAAATTGAAAGTTATCTTAGAGATTATAGTTCAGTCGAGAATCTATAATTAAAAAAAAATGGAGATTAATCGTCTCTCAGTAAAAAAGGTAAGTAAATGCATAAGTAAAATAAAATTATAAACGAAAACTAAAATTAGTTCAAAATTCTGACGTGCAAACTAATATGTAGGCCTCTTCATAAATTATTTTATGATCTGAACTGCACCGTATATTACTAATAGGCTATATCCTAAACCACTGACATATTATCACTCAACACTTGTACAAGTACAAGTAATACTATCTGAAACGCTAAACATTAATCAATGCTGTGTGTAACTTAGTTCTCTACGGTGCGGTGTGTAAACGTTAGAGGTTAAGATCGTCTGCTAGAATGAAAATTGCGGCGGGTGTTGAGTTGAGAAACCAAATGTAACTAGTTTGTCATTAACTACGTGTCGGAAAACTTGCGATTTACCCCATAATTCTTCATTATTACTATCCTTCAGGCTATAGACCTATGTTATAATTCAATTTTTGACATTGAGCAATGCAAGCGTAATATGACATGATAAGAAAATTAATGTTCGGACTGGACTTGAACCCGGACCTCTGGATGATACCCCCAGTGCGCAACCGATTTAGCTACCGAGCAAGTCTATTACAAACATTCATTTTTCTAATATATATATATATATATATATATATATATATATATATATTCATTATTAAGAGATGTAGCGGGAACTCGGTCTCCATTGCCATCTAGTAGCTCTTACCACAAGTAAGCAAATTAAAGACAACATTTTTACTTTATAGCAGTCACGCTTTATCTTTGTACTAGACTTGCTCGGTATCATAATCGGTAGCGCACTGGAGTATGATCCACAGGTTCGGGTTCAAGTCCCGTCCGAGCATTTATTTTTCTTATCAAGTCATATTAAGCTTGCATTGCTCAATGTCAAAAATTTAATTATAACATCGATAAAGCGTTACTGCTATAAAGTAAAAGTATTCATAAGTAATGCCACGAGTGATTTCCAAATTATCGATAAATTACGACTCACGAAGTGAGGAGAGAATTTATCTAGAGAATTTGATAATCAAGAGTGACATTTGTTTAGACAATTTAACGAATACAATTAAGCTGTTTACTCACAAATAATTATTTAAATATAGTTATTTTAAAATATGTATATATTTAATGTAAACGGCGATGTTTGAAAACAAATAAACGATTGGTACGATTCATTTGCTTCTTTTTGTTCATCACTGCAACCAGATCATATTATTTATTACCAAAGGAACACAATATTGTACGAATGCACTCTAGTGGAGAAAAATGAAACACATCAAACTGTATATTAATTATGATGTATAATAATTCATTTCTGATATCCTATGATGTAAATATGTCAATTATATTTTTCTGGAATATTACCTGGAAAAAAATACATTTAAGAAAGTGCAAACAGTGGTTTCTTTTTTGGTGGTGTAATCAATTGCTACAAATGTTTTTATAATTAACTCCTGCATGCGCTATGTGTTTACATTCTTGCACTATATATACAATCTGGTAGCCGTATTTCTTGGGGAGTCAGTCACTGCAAAATAATGGTATGGCCTATTCAGAATGTTAAAAGGAGGTGCTTTCTTCATTATGATAAACTTTTAGTTCGTAAATTCTAGGCGAAACACAACTGTGATTGGTTGTAAATAAAACATCATTGATTCGTGATTGATCACTGACTCCCATTTGGGGCATGAGTTAAATAGCTACTTTAATTTGCTTACTTGTGATAGGAGCTACTAGATTGCAGTGAATAACGAGTTCCCGCTATATCTCGTAATAATTAGAGTTATATATATATATATATATATATATATATATATAAGAAAAATGAATGTTTGTACTAGAATTGCTCGGTAGCTGTAGCGCACTGGGTTATCATACAGAGGTCCGGGTTCAAGTCCAGTCCGAGCATTTATTTTTCTTATGTCGTATATATGTGTGTGTGTGTGGGTGGGTGGGTGGGTAGGTGGGTCTGGGTGTGTACTTTATTTTTCATATGAAGCCCCATTGTAGCAGTTAGTCTTCAAAGCTAAAAAGAGAATCACAGATATGATCACCGAGATACTTAATTCGCCACTTTAAAAACAAACTGAAGACCTACAAATGTACGTGATTTTTTCTTGACAAATCAACTCAAATATAGCCATAAAGTGTAAGCTTATTTTGGAGAGATTCTCTGGACGATTTTTTATTGAAAATATCAGGAGATCTATTATCGTTCAAGGTAAGTTAGTGACATATTTTACTGAATATTTAACTCAGCCTCCAGATAGGAGTGAATGACCAATCACGTTTCTATGAATTTTGTTTTATAACCAATCACAGTCGTGTTTCACCTGGATAATAATCGAATTTTGATTACCAAAATGAAGAAAGCTCCTCCTTTTTCATATTCTGAACAGGTCAGAGCACTATTTTGCAGTGACTGACTCTCTAACAAATACGTTGCATATAGCAAATAATGTGGAGATTCCTTGGACCCACACATTTGATAATTTTGTTTTTAAATACAGATTTTACTGAGTTGTTTTCAAAAAATAAATTATTAATCTGTAATGTTAGTTATAATATACAGTGTGATAATTATTTTTTATCCACTAGGGTGAATTCTTACAACATTGCAATTCAATTTGGCAATAAATAATATGATCAAGTTGCAGTGTTGAACAAGTGAAACATAACCAAACATTTCTCATTTGTTTTCAAACATCGCCATTAAATTGAATATATAAATAGTTTAAAACAACTATATTTAAATAATGACTTGTGAGTAAACAGATTAATTTTATTCTTTAAATAGTCCTAACAAATGCCACGCGAGATTTCCAAATAATATTGATAAATTCACTCGTGGCATTAATTATGAAAATTATTGATATTCAACTGCGCCATATAACTGCTCTTTAAGTCTGACTCTACTAATTAGCACATTTCGAGCTTCACCCTTCAAAAATAGGAGGCTTTGCCCTTATATGAAGCATTCTTTCATATTCGTCTACATATTACAAAGCTAAATAATATAATATATATTGGTAAGAACAACAAAAGCATAATATAAATAACGTTCCTGGGATGTGAAAACTCATAAAATAATTTTTTATATAGGCCTAAGTACATTCATGAGGAAACGTACGTCACCAAGGTATTCAGTTATCCGTATTTCCTTACTGATATTAGCGAATGTCAAATGGTTAGCTTATTTCCTCAAAGAGACACCTAAGAGATAACTAAGGTTTTACATATGTGGCAAAAACACCTAACATTTTGATCGGAGGCTACTATTGTGTCTTGAGGCTTCTTTTACGTGCCAAAAAATCTACAAACTCATGGCCCACGGATTAATGTCTCTCCTGAGGGATGGTTCTTTAGATTTTCCCTTCCTAATAAAATTCATTGAATCCCAGCCGATGCGAACCCGAGACCCAAGGGATCAGAGGCAAAGAACTGAACCCCTCGATCACAGAGTTCGATACAATAGAATTTTCAGTATATAATAATATTAGAACAACTGTTGTATCACACGGATTGAGCGAAATGTTGGTTAGAAACATTAGAATGTACTTTTCTTATCACTTTTCTCCTAATATTGACGTTCTCCTACTTAAAACCCTACGTCTTACGGTAGTCCTCTTACAAGCGTTAGAACGAGTAAAGTAAACTTGAGAAGAATGTTTGCTTCTTCCAAGAATTGAATGCGAAAGGTTAGTGCCTTAACAAAATATTTATGATGTTATTATTAGCTTACTGTAACCGAATTATAGTATTTGGCTCTTCAGACAAGTGCTAATCCACCTCATTGTTTTTCATTTCCTTGAGAAGTAAAGCTGGGAGCTTATTACATGTTTTTTTACCTCAATTCTGGATATTATTACGCTTTCGATCATAGATGTGGTGCTCCTAGTTATTTTTTGCTTAGGTATTTTGTCTCAAACTCTCTTCATTAATCTGTTGAGCTCCATTCTGTTGATGTAATATTTTCAATTCTATCTTATATTATAATTATTACTCCAAGTTTTACTTTTTCACTTTTGCACTCTTCCCCAATATCAGCACTACGAAATGTATATTTTTTGTTCTTGTGATTTTTCCTAAAACTCTAATTTATGTTGTTTAATTTTGTTTTAGTTTCAGTTCGATATTAGCAAACGTTTGTTTACACTGATCTTACTACATGTTTATACACTTTTTCTTTTGTTACTTTATCTATTTTTTTTCTGTTTGAAATTATAGACAATCTGTATATATTGTTAGATAAATGGATAGTTAATAACAAATGAGGGAAATTTTGAAGATGTGGCTAAATAAAATTCTTGGTGGTATGAGTCATGTGTGTGATCATTAGGGAAACCAGATGTAATAAGAACAGTTACGTTTCGAAGATTGAGATTGGCAGGGCATGTGGACAAATGGGTAATGAAAGAAAGACATGGAAACTTGTTGTAGGAAAAGCCAGAAGGCAATAGCCCAGTAGGTAGGCAAATAATGAGGTTAGGAATAACATTACCATGATTTGAGGAAGATAGAGTATGCAGAGGATAATTAGAGAACGTTGGCTCAGGATAGGGAAATACGGAGAGCTTATTGTCCGCGCGTTCAAAATTTAAGGTTTGATAGTTTCAGTGAGTTAGTTATTTAGTTATGTCATGTTTTTAAATGCTTGATGTTAAACGAATCAGAAATATCATAGACTAACATATTATCGTAGAGTTGATTTATTCTCATTTATTGTATAAAATAAGGATATATACTGTAGTACTATGAACACAAATGAGTTTACTGTTTTAGGTGTCTCAAATCCCGAACCTATCTTTAGTAATCTAATCAATGCTTTTATTTTTAAAATATTTCAAGTGAACATTTTGATTCAGTCTTATCAAATTAATAATTCGCATTTACTAATGCTTGGTCCTAGAGGATTATTGGACCTAGTTTATAAAACAATAATAAGCGAATTATTATTTCAACAGTAATAAAGGGTAGGTGGAAGTGGAGTGTGAACAATCGATCGAGCGTTGCCGCGAAAAGAAAATAAAAGTTTTAGAGTATTCAGCTTAAAAATAATACTACATTTTCATCAAAGTTATTTAAAGTAAAATGTAGGTAAGTGGGTAGTTAAGAAAATAATATAAACCGCTTTAACGCAACCTATATTTAGAGTTTTAAAGGTATAAATAAATTTTCCTTAATTAGTGTTTTAAAAGATAAAAAAATTGCTCATACATTTTAATTAACAGAGTAACAATAATAATTAATCTAGCTTAACTAATCTTCACACATTCCTTTGTGAGCTAACATATTACAATCATCCTCTGTTTATCGCCCTCGAGTTTTATTCTGCCACCTTCTACTGGGCTCTATCCTTCTGATTTTTCTACAAGGAGTTTCAATATCTTTGATTCCCCATTCCTGCCTAATATTGTCTAGGACATGTGGCAAGAAGGAGAATGAAGGAGTGACATGGAAATTCCTAGTTCAGCAAACCAGAAAGAAAGCGGCCAATAGATAAGCCTAGGTTGAGACGGGACAAAAATATTAACCATAATTTTAGCACGGAGATTTTTCATTTTGGTAAAATTTTCTGGGAGTAAGATAGCCCCCCATTGGGCTCTTCGGGCGGCGATCGCTTCAGGGAATCCGCGACGAAGAGTTAAATATACAGACATGTTCTGAGAACAAGGAATATTAGGACATTATATAATAATGGGGCACTAGATATATTCTTCTTCTTCTACTACTACAAGGTTTAGGCTATGCAGCCTGTTCCGGCGAAGTTAAAAGTGGAGTCCATCTTCTACGTGGTCGGCCAACATCTCTTGTTCCTCTGTACAGGAAGGTTCTTTTTGGTATTCTTTCGTTGTTCATTCTCATTAAGTGTTCTGTCCATTTTCTTATTATTTTCGCTGATTTTATCTTCAATTTTATATATATTTAATTATTCTCGTATAGTTTCATTCCTTATTCTATCCGCTCTAGTGCATCCTTTCACATTACGTAAAAACAGCATTTCTGCAGTCTGCATCCTGCTTTTATCCCTTGATTTCATTATCCAATTTTCACTTCCATACAACAACAAAGGAACAGCCATTCTTTTATATAATTTAAGTTTCGTATCTTTCCTTGTTTTCCGACCTAAGGTTCTTTTTATGGTTCCACAAATAGCCTGGAATTTATTTACTTTATTTTCTATATCTTTATTTTCTCTATAATTTATATCACATCCTAAATATTGGAAATGTGATATTTGTTCTATTATTTTGTTATCCAGTACAAGTTTTGATCTAATTCCATATTTACCTATAAATGCCATTACCTTTGAGTTATTTATTGATATTTTACAATTATATCTATTGGCTATTAATTTAAATTTATATGCTAACATTTGGAGCTCATTTTCAGATTCTGCTAAAAGTACAACATCGTCAGCGAATAATAAAGCATTTATTTTATCTTTATTATCGATTAATATTCCTTCATTAGTTAAAACCTTCTTCCATTCTTTTAGGATATCGTCCATATAAATATTAAATAATATAGGTGAGAGTGAACACCCTTGTCGTACTCCTTGGTTTATTTGAAAAAATGTCTTATTTTTAGTCAGCTGTGGGTCAATACAAATATTTGTTCCATAGTACAAGCTCTTAACAGTTTCTATAATCTGAATAGGGAGGCCTTTTTCTTTTAGGACATTCCACTAGATATATTAACACGGGAATTCGATAAATCTCCCTTGTGTTAATGAAAATATATAATGTATTATGGAATGATAGTCACTTGTCACTAAAAATAAATATAATTATCTAAAATAAAAATATATTTAAGAGATAGGGATACCAACTAGCGGAGACACCATTGGAATGAATACATAGCACCAAGATGTTTAAGAACAGAATAAAGGTACGGCGTAAACAGCTATGTTGAATGATGCTCCATTGAATAGTCAAATTGCCACAAAATATGCGTATAATTATATTTCCACAGTAAAAAGTGCTGGTACATTCTTGTTACTTTTGCTCAGTTTAATCTCTCTCTTTAGTACTTTTACGTGTCTGAAGCCACTCGGGTCTTACATTGACATGTCCTGAGGAGAGGATGTTTAAACTTTGGCTCACTTATGTACATTGTTGATTATAGAGGAACATGGAGGATGAGAGAAGAGTTCTGTGACGGTTCGAACATTTAAGACAATACACTCACATATTCAAATTAAACAAGGTGAATGTGATAGGGTGATTATGGGGCTAGCGAACTAATTAGGCCTTACAATTTCCCGTCAATTTTATTACAGACAAGGAAAGCTCCGACCAAACTTCACTCGCTGCGTATGAAGCAACAACGATACCCCAAGGCCTCAGGGGTGAACGAAAGATACTGTTACATACAGAACCGAAAAATGGGAATTCAACAACAAATTATAATTGAAACTCAACCTCAAAGGATTATTTTCGAGGACTTCGGCGAGATGGTATAATTTTGAAATAATTAGAAACAATATTCTACGGAAAAATATTGTTGAGAATCCATTACTGGATTATATCAAATATATGCAGTTTAATTTATACGTACACAAGAGAAGAATGCAAGAAGAAATGTTATCTTATTGTAATTATGTTTAAACTAGAAGGGCAAACTACCCTAGCACTACGTCTTGAAATATCTATTGCGATTTCCCAATCTATGTAATTAATGGGATGAAATCTACTCTACGGTGTTATGTACAATAGTTTGTTACGGTGTTCAGGTTTAGACACCTCAAGCATTCACACGTAACTAATACTGACATTTACTTGCCTTGATGAGGGGCTACAACTCTCCCCTTGGCTGTTGTGCGCTACGTTGACACTCAATCTCGGAATAAGGTGTACGCACATAATTGTTTCCCAATAGATTATCACAATCATATATTTTAAACACCTGTGGTTTGCGGAACCAGACTAATTTTACCTAACAATGATAAAGTAAATGTGATATGAAATGAAATGACATGATGAGGAAATTAAGAGGGTTGGTGGGATGAAATTCACGAAACGGGACATCACCAAAAATAAAAATAAAAACTTAAAAATGTCGATGTGGTCCACCACCTATATTCGTCTGGACCTGCTAGGAATGGAACCAGGAATCCCAGTCGGGAAAGCCCAGCGCGTTAGCCACGACTCCATGGATACGGCAAGATTTGCAAAGAAAATGTGGAATTGTGTCCGCTTGGGAGAATATAAAAGAAGGAAAACCTTAGAATTCACGGATGTAGGAGATACGAACAGGATGATTGAAAGAGGACGAGACGATAATAAGTCAATGGATAAGGACGAGTGGAGGATAAAAATAAAACTTTGGACACAGAAATAGATGTGAATATTAGAAATCAGTATATAGAAATTGGAAATTCTGTTCACTACAATGGTCCAGAAGTAACTTTGCTTCAGGGAGAACGGACCCGGATTGAATCTCCAATCGGCATAGATTCCCTGGGGATTGTTCTCCTGAGGTTTTTCCTGACTTGCAAGACAAATATCAGGAAATACTGATGCTCAAATAACCCCTGATAACCTTGTGTCCGTAATTATCTTCCATATCATTCGCCTTGTTTCGTATTAAATTATGAGTGAATGGCATGTTTTGTCAAAAACGTTGGTACTGTCTCGGAGATGGCCTCTGAATTAAGCTAATTACTCATCCAGGGAAGTCCTTTCAGTCCTTGTATAGTCTAACATTAGCATATGTTATGAAGTTAAAACCTTCTTCCGAAAAGTCGTGTCAATAAAACAATCTTACTGATCGGTTCTTTCTTGAAGGTTACAAATTGAAGTAGCAGGAACAATTGCACATAGCTAGGTTGGCGTGGGGCTAATAATAATAGTACATAAAATGGAAGAGCTTAAATCAAGGAAGAGAGAGAGAGACAGATGAAAAAACATTCTAAAATAATAAATAGTTTGCAAAGACACGAGTTAAAAATTTGAATACATAGTATACTAAACTCATTTACAACTTTAACTAACTCGCTGGCACTGCCGAACCAGTAGGTTCATGGCCACGCGGACATAAGTACTCCATAGAACCCTATCCTAACCTAATGTTTTCCAATCTTCCCCTGTATAATCTAATCACTTCCAATCATGTTATGTTATTCTCGCACATCATTCTTGGTCTGACTACTAGGCGTTTTACTTCTGGTTTTCCTACTCGTACAAGGAATTTCCAAGCCTTTCTTTCATTCCCATACATGTTCTTCCCATCGCCGTCTACGAGACTAGCTCTTCTTATTACATTAGTTTCCTATAAATATCATGTCCGGTAGCTCACTGTTTTGAGTCTTCTCCATTCACCTATCTGTTAATCTCTTTTTGGTCCAAACATTTTCCGAAGAACTTCATTCTCACATACTCGTAAACTTTTCTCCTCTCTTAAAGCAAATGTCCATATTTCGCAACCATATAATATAACTTGGGAGAATAACAGTTTTGTAAAATTTTAGTTTATATCAGCATGTGTCTTTAATTTAGAGAAATTGGAACGCCAAAGGTCCCAGTAAGCATAATAGCATGTTTTCCAGAATATATAATAATCCTTGTGCACCTCATTTCTGTGTGTAATTATTGTTCCTAGGTATTTGAGTTCAGCCACTTCTTCAAAATATTCCTCATTTTTCACTAACATTTCCATTATATAATGTATTTCTTAGTGTGACCATAAATTTAGTTTTACTGATATTTACAAAATTAGTGATGAAAGAATGGAATCAAATACAGTCCTATTTTTTGTGAATCAAAATACATTTACATCAACCATTATCGTCATAGGGTGAATCACAAGTACCTCTCGGACACACAATTGGCACGTTTCTCTTCTAAGATTTTGTTGAAATTTCTCGCTAATGATTTGGACACAATGATGACATCTCCCAAACTCTGTTTTTAATGTTAAAATGGCAGGATATTTCGAAATGTATATCGCGATTGCTGTAACACGGGAACGAATTTCTTGTCAATCCCATTATGTTGAGTCTTTACAAAAACTGATAACTATCAATACATTACATAAAAATTGATAGACTTAAATCATAATGTCATGGAATACTTGCGCTGAAAGACTCATAGACCCTACTGATTCACTTTCTTGCGTCTCTAATAGCAAGAGTTGGTTGTACAGGCATTTTAGAGTGCGTGATTTATTTCACGGCAGATAAGACCGTACTGTTGATGAAGCACTTACACTAACTTGGTTTCTCCGTTCGCTTCATTCTCTGAGATGTCAAAACGTGCCCATGAAAATGTATCCTTGCTTTATGAAATACTATATAATGCTTATCGTCGCGGATATGTTCTAGTGAATCAATTCAGTTATACATTCAGAATTGTGAAAGCAGCACATTTGCTTTGGTTTTAGAGATCTTTCGTTTTTATTTAAAACACGGATTCAATTTTTTTTTGTTTATTGTGCACCAAGGAAGTGATAAAGTGGAGATATTATTATATAATTGTTATATAAAATATATTTTATTTGGAAAGAGGTAAGTCTGTTTATTAGGTTAAGAAAACCGGCTATAACGGCTAGGGAACTCGATATGTCGCCCTTATACTGGCTGAATATTCGGCCATCCGTGTGATTAATACTTTATTACACTAAAAGTAAGATACATACAGTGTTATTTGCAGATATGGGACGCACGGGCAGTAAGCCGTACATATTGTGTGATTAATAGGCTTACGTGCGGATGTGAGGTCAGAAGCCGGCTGGTAAACGTGTTGCGCCTTGTTTTTATTTTAATGTGCATAATGATATGATTAAGTCTAAATGCTAAACTGTAGATCTCCAACATCATCATTTCTTAAAGAATAATTATTCAGTGTTCAACTGAAATCAAAATTCTCCGAACCTGGTGTTTCAGAGCACGGGAAATATCTACCAATAGTGCGGACGTTTACAAATCGTATTAATGGGTTTTCCATTATATGGATAAGTTAAATGTATAGTGATGTTTAAGTAAAATTGTGTTTTCCAGAAATTAACATAAATAAAAAAACACTGAAATGCATTATAGATAAAAATGTTGTAATGTTATTTTAAGGGGGTTATCGGATTGCAGATTTAATAAAGATAGGCTATTTAAATTGAATTTAATTTGTAGAATACATTGTATTTTAAAACTTTTACGGCTGATGAAAATGACATACACGATTTGCATTTAGCCCATACATATAATCCATTCATTAAATTATGAAGGTTTATGATACATTTAAATGTGCCTTCTTCCAACCCTTAAATGTTGTAGACCTCAACGTCATTTCCTATATGTTCTATTTTGAATATAATAGTATCCATAAGTCTAAAATTATATTTAAAATATTGACTTATGTTTTATTAACGAGTTTGTTTCACATCACTGTAGATGGCTAAGATTACAATTTATTGTACTTTCACTCTGCTTAATTTTATATTATATTTCCTACAACCACATACCGCTATCTTCGGAATCATCTTTAACCATTCCACTGTAGTTCACGCCTATTCTCATTTCGCCCATCTATTGTTTGTTAAGTATTTACCTTCATCTTCAACCTTCCACCGCCCACTTCAGTATAATCTATAATATACTCAGTCATCTCATCTGTATATCCACAAAAAATGTTCAATCTCCTTTCTTCAATAACAATATTTTTTCACATCAATAATTTATCTAATTGTAGAATTCTTTACTTTAACCAATCTGGGATTTGCTTGCAGCTCTCCTCCTAAAGTTATTTCAACAGCTAACAAGTTGTAAGGAAGTTGGTTGTTTAACACCTATGTTTCCACTTCATGAAGCAAAGAGTTCTGTATTAATGCACTAACTAATTCTCAGGCAATATCGAACCCGTATGTTAATGGCCGCGCGAACATATGCCCTCCATACATCCCTATCCTGAGTTATTGTTTTCTAATCATTCCCTGTATAATCTACTTCCTCAAATCATGGTTAATATTATTCTCATACCTTATTCTTGATCTGCTTTATGGGCGCTTCCCCTGTGGTTTTCCTCTTTCATTTCCCATCAGTACTACATGTCCTGCTCATCGCAATCTGCGAGACTTAACTGTTCTTATTTCCTTCTTGGACCAAAGATATTCCTAAAAACTTTATTCTTAAATGCTCGTTATTTTTTTCTCCCTTAAAGTAGGCCTATTGTCATGCTTCGTATCCATATAATGTAACTGGAAAAATAACAGTTTTATGTATTTTCAGTTTAATGCTTTTTTTTTGAGAGAAGATGGGGCGACAAGAGTACCTGTAGTGCATGATGCGCTATTGTATAAATATTCTTAACCATAATACAGAATTTAGCATGCCAATTATTCTCCTAGTCTACCACGGGGTTTCGTGGTTGCTTCGTATACAGCAGACCGGGGTCAGAAACCCAATCGTGACAAATTTAAATGGTGAAGTTTTTTCGAGCATTTTTCTCATCTGCAAGACAAATATTGGGAAGCTTCGAAACCCAAATGATCACCAAAATCAACTGACCTTCACAACCATCCATATCATATCCCCTTGTTTTAGTGTGAATAAATTAGTGAATTATATGTCTTGTCTTAATGTTTCTCTTGTCCCGGATATTATCTGGCATTGTGCTCATGAATCATCCAGAGAATCCGTAAGTGACGTTCCCAGGTTTATAAAGTGTATATGTGTGTGATGAAGCTAACGTTATACTTGACTGTGATTCGTAACACCGCGCAAAAGTTTCGATGTTTTATGCCATTTTTCGAAAATTTTGAGCATTTCTTCGTATTTTCGAGTGCATCAAAATATCCTTCATATTAATGTTATACGGTTGTGAAGCCTCAAATATTCTATGCTAATAACATAAGCACTAAATTCAAATTATTCAAAACAAATATCTTAAAATTATCTTTTAGTCCCCCCCCCATAACGAGAATCTCTCAGCTTCACAGAGCTGTTCAACTCTCCTATGTCTATGCACTTATCACCGATCGGATAATTGCATATGGCTCACGCTATTGTTACCCCTAGTGCGAAATACAGTCCATCAATCTCGACAGCTTGCTTCACACTGAAAAATATTTAGCTAGTATTAATGGTACAATATTTAAAAGGGAACTGCCCTTGTGGCGGTTGTTTCTCAGCGTCGAACGGCGTGGCTCATTCATTCTTATCGTCTCGCTTTTTCGGCAGAGAGATTTACTATGACCCGTTCCAGTGGGTAAGCCCAACTACCACTACCAAATTGCGTCATCGAATTTTAATTTCCCACCTACACCATCGTAAAAGCAACATCTTACAGTTAGCAAAACACAGAAATTAACCATTAAGAAAGAGATACAGGTGCCTCAGAGTCGGCACACTGCACTGCTCGTTGTTGCCGTCACAAAAAAGAAAGAAATAATTTACCAAATTTAACTAAATGAATATATTTTACGTAAACCAGCAGAGCGAGTCCATAAATTGGACTTGCTGAGCAATTCACTTATTTTACGCAGTTACTGCTAACTTATTTTATTTAAATTGGTGTCAATTATACAACAATATGAAAACGGGCAATAACTTACAGTTATGCATAATTTGTTTTCATTGCAATCCGACACTTTTAAATAAGCTTGCTACCGAAATTGAGTTTCTTCAATTTAAAAAGAGTAAATAAGTCGTTCTTCTTCTTCTTCATCGCGGTTTAGGCTTTTAGTTAGCCTGTTCCGGCTCCAAATTGCTGCTCTTTCCATCTTTTCTTTGGTCTTCCCAAACATCTTCTTGGTGAATAGTTGTATGCTGCTTTTGTTATTCTGTTCTCAGTCATCTTTGCTAATGTTCTTTCCAGTTTGTTCTGTATTTCACTATTGTTGTGTTTAATTCCTCGACTTTTAGTTGCTGTCTTATTTTGTGTTGTATTTTTGTCTGTTATTTGATATCCTGTTATTGGTCTGAGGAATTTCATTTCAGCAGCTTGGATTCTGGCAGGCTGTTGTTTCACTGTTCATGTTTCGGATCTGTAAGAAATAATAGGAACTGCAATTGTCTTCTACAATTTCATTATATAGTCTTTTCTCGCATTATTTTTCAAAGCTCTTTTTAGCGTTCCTGTTGTATAATTCAACTTATTTAGTTTGTTATTTTTATCTGTTTCCGTTATGTATGACTTTCGCAACCTAGGAAGTTGTATTTGTCACTTGTTCTAATGGTTTATTTTCTAATATTATCTTTGTCTGAACTGGTAGGTCGCCCTTGAAAGCCACTGTTTTTTTTAATTTCTCTGATGATATCTCCATTTTGTATTTTTTTTATATTTCGTTCAGTTTATAATTCATTCTTTGTTATACGTCTTCTGATTTTGCTATTAAAATCTGGTCATCTGCAAAAGCTAATGTTTTTATTATTAGATTTTCTAAGTTTATACCCCAGTTGTTATTTGTTTCTATGATCTTATCATGTCAAAAGTTAATAAAAAAATTTGTTCACTGGCTTCATGATTCCTTTACGAGCCATAACTCTACAATACGAGACCCATGGCTTTACTCCCCTTCTGAAATACGTTAGTCTCAGGATTTTTCCGATTGAGGGTCTTTCCACTTTTCAGCGGTTGCCCTTTTACCAGCCGGCTGCTGGCCCTTCACATCCACATGTGTCAATCACAGAGGTAGATGATCAACAGCCAGTGTAGGGGTGACATGTGGTTAGCATGTCGAGTCCCCCAGCCGTTATAGCTGGTTCTTCAACCTGGAGCCGCTACTTATTGTAGCTACCTAATTGCCTCACGATGCTGGGTGGGCACCGGTCCCATACTGGCCGAAATACCATGAGAAAATTTCTTCCCCATGGAGACCCGAACCAGCGCAAGTCCCGTAGCTCTGCGCCAAGGCTTCGTACCTTAACCGCTCGGCTACGGCGCGGGACCTCAGGATTTTTACGCCCTGAAAATATCCACCGGCCCGAGCCGAGTTTGAACTAAGAGACCTAAGGGCGTGTTGGTAACAAATATTCCTGCAGGACCAAATATACCAATGCACTGTAAAAACAATTGTTATTTACGCACGATAACAGAACTTATTTTTTACACTCGTGTGTCTGATTAACTAACGAACTAATTAATTGACTGACAGTATGAAAACCGGAATTTCATTGTCATATGAACGTATGGTCTCTCTACGTACCTCTATTCTGAAATATTGTTTTCAGATATCATCGTATAATTTACCTTCGTCGAATCATGGATAATATTGTTCTCCCATCTCAATCAAGGTTCATCTACTGGGCGCTTTCCTTCAAGAATTTTCCATTACTCTTTTTAGTTCCCCACTCCTGCCATGTGTCCTATCTCTTAGTCTGCAAGACGTAGCACTTCTTGTTACGTATTGTTTTTCATAAAAATAATATAGCTCACTGTTGTGGAGTTTTCTACGTTCAATTGTCTGTTCTTCACTCGTTGGTTCAAAAATGTTCATAATAAGTTTATTTTCAACCACTCTTAATATTATTTTCATCTCTTGACGTAAGAGACCATGTTTCGGATACATATAATAGAAGTGGATGAATTTGTGTTAATGGAAATGTATTTCTTAAGAAGGACAGAAAGATGTAAAATGTTGAAAAAAAGAAATAATATTATACGAGAAAAATTAATATTAAATATTCAATAGTAGATTATATAAAATATTAGCAATTAAATTGTTATGTGCATGTACGACGAATGCAAGAAGAATGGTTACCCAGGATAACAAGGGAATCGTGGCCATCTAGAAGAAAATATAAAGGAAGACATCGAAACTCGTGGATGCAAATAAGAATTGGAATGAGGACAAGAGGATTGAATAATATGGAATGGATAGATAGGGACGAGTGGATAAGGAAAATAAAACTTCAGGCACAGGAAGTTGTGTAAACGTTGAAAATCTGTAATAAAATGCATTACTTAAATTTTTTTCTTCATTCCTAGTCATCTACATATTGTGTAGCCGATGCTTATTATGTATTATTAATCAAGTTGTTTGTTACTATTAATTATAAATATCTGTATAATTAAACCCTAGCGATCTAAACTCCATCCGGTAAATAAGCCATTATTATTATTATTATTATTATTATTATTATTATTATTATTATTATTATTATTATTATTATTATTATTATTACACGACACCAAATGATTGTGACAAAATGTATGTGTATGTGTTCGTGTGTTTCAACCTTCTACCGACAATTATTTTTTTGATTCAAACTCTGTATATGACTACTCAATTAAGAAAGATAAGTTCAAATTCAGACCATTAGTAATAGGGGTAACCTGAAACTGAAATTTAAAATTCGCAATAGCAATACATTTTCTCAACGAAACTCGATATGCCTATATGACACTAATAAGTCGAGAAAGTTATTTTAAATAAATCTCTGAAAGTGTGTCTTTAGGAGTAAATTTAACATTTCGCCTTATAGGTACTCTACATGTCCCACACCGCTTGGGCCATACAGTGGCACGATCTATCGAAAGAAGGATTTTAACCTTTGGGTCATATATATATATATATATATATATATATATCCCGTCCAGGCATTTATTTTTCTTATCATATCATATTAAGCTTGCATTGCTCAATGTTAAACATTTAATTATGACATCTATAAAGCTTCACTGCTATAAAGTAAATATATTTTCTTTAATTTGCTTACTTGTTGTAGTCAGCTATTAGATGGCAGTGAAGACCGAGTTCTCGCAACATCTAGTAATATTGGAGAATATAATACATATATAAGAAAAATAAGTGTTTGAATTGGATTCGCCGGGTGGTGTAATGGATAACACGCTGAGTTACAGACTCAGAGTTCCGGGTTTGAATCCCGTCCAGGCATTTATTTTTATCATACCATATATATATATATATATAGTTTTTTTGACCACACAAGGACATGGAGGGCCTTCCTGAATGATTGTTCAACTCAATCCGGAACCTTCTTCCAGACAATATAACGTAAAGGCGAAACCCACCTTTTACTCGTACATTCATACTACACATGTATATTATGAAAATGAAAGTTGTGGTTGACAAACCTTCTTCCAGACAATATAACGTAAAGGCGAAACCCACCTTTTAATCGTACATTCATACTACACATGTATATTATGAAAATGAAAGTTGTGGTTGACAAACCTTCTTCCAGACAATATAACGTAAAGGCGAAACCCACCTTTTAATCGTACATTCATACTACACATGTATATTATGAAAATGAAAGTTGTGGTTGACAAACCTTCTTCCAGACAATATAACGTAAAGGCGAAACCCACCTTTTAATCGTACATTCATACTACACATGTATATTATGAAAATGAAAGTTGTGGTTGACAAACCTTCTTCCAGACAATATAACGTAAAGGCGAAACCCACCTTTTACTCGTACATTCATACTACACATGTATATTTGAAAATGAAAGTTGTGGTTGACAAACCTTCTTCCAGACAATATAACGTAAAGGCGAAACCCACCTTTTACTCGTACATTCATACTACACATGTATATTATGAAAATGAAAGTTGTGGTTGACAAACCTTCTTCCAGACAATATAACGTAAAGGCGAAACCCACCTTTTACTCGTACATTCATACTACACATGTATATTATGAAAATGAAAGTTGTGGTTGACAAACCTTCTTCCAGACAATATAACGTAAAGGCGAAACCCACCTTTTACTCGTACATTCATACTACACATGTATATTATGAAAATGAAAGTTGTGGTTGACAAACCTTCTTCCAGACAATATAACGTAAAGGCGAAACCCACCTTTTACTCGTACATTCATACTACACATGTATATTATGAAATGAAAGTTGTGGTTGACAAACCTTCTTCCAGACAATATAACGTAAAGGCGAAACCCACCTTTTACTCGTACATTCATACTACACATGTATATTATGAAAATGAAAGTTGTGGTTGACAAACCTTCTTCCAGACAATATAACGTAAAGGCGAAACCCACCTTTTACTCGTACATTCATACTACACATGTATATTATGAAATGAAAGTTGTGGTTGACAAACCTTCTTCCAGACAATATAACGTAAAGGCGAAACCCACCTTTTACTCGTACATTCATACTACACATGTATATTATGAAAATGAAAGTTGTGGTTGACAAACCTTCTTCCAGACAATATAACGTAAAGGCGAAACCCACCTTTTACTCGTACATTCATACTACACATGTATATTATGAAAATGAAAGTTGTGGTTGACAAACCTTCTTCCAGACAATATAACGTAAAGGCGAAACCCACCTTTTACTCGTACATTCATACTACACATGTATATTATGAAAATGAAGTTGTGGTTGACAAACCTTCTTCCAGACAATATAACGTAAAGGCGAAACCCACCTTTTACTCGTACATTCATACTACACATGTATATTATGAAAATGAAAAGTTGTGGTTGACAAACCTTCTTCCAGACAATATAACGTAAAGGCGAAACCCACCTTTTACTCGTACATTCATACTACACATGTATATTATGAAAATGAAAGTTGTGGTTGACAAACCTTCTTCCAGACAATATAACGTAAAGGCGAAACCCACCTTTTACTCGTACATTCATACTACACATGTATATTATGAAAATGAAAGTTGTGGTTGACAAACCTTCTTCCAGACAATATAACGTAAAGGCGAAACCCACCTTTTACTCGTACATTCATACTACACATGTATATTATGAAAATGAAAGTTGTGGTTGACAAACCTTCTTCCAGACAATATAACGTAAAGGCGAAACCCACCTTTTACTCGTACATTCATACTACACATGTATATTATGAAAATGAAAGTTGTGGTTGACAAACCTTCTTCCAGACAATATAACGTAAAGGCGAAACCCACCTTTTACTCGTACATTCATACTACACATGTATATTATGAAAATGAAAGTTGTGGTTGACAAACCTTCTTCCAGACAATATAACGTAAAGGCGAAACCCACCTTTTACTCGTACATTCATACTACACATGTATATTATGAAAATGAAAGTTGTGGTTGACAAACCTTCTTCCAGACAATATAACGTAAAGGCGAAACCCACCTTTTACTCGTACATTCATACTACACATGTATATTATGAAAATGAAAGTTGTGGTTGACAAACCTTCTTCCAGACAATATAACGTAAAGGCGAAACCCACCTTTTACTCGTACATTCATACTACACATGTATATTATGAAAATGAAAGTTGTGGTTGACAAACCTTCTTCCAGACAATATAACGTAAAGGCGAAACCCACCTTTTACTCGTACATTCATACTACACATGTATATTATGAAAATGAAAGTTGTGGTTGACAAACCTTCTTCCAGACAATATAACGTAAAGGCGAAACCCACCTTTTACTCGTACATTCATACTACACATGTATATTATGAAAATGAAAGTTGTGGTTGACAAACCTTCTTCCAGACAATATAACGTAAAGGCGAAACCCACCTTTTACTCGTACATTCATACTACACATGTATATTATGAAAATGAAAGTTGTGGTTGACAAACCTTCTTCCAGACAATACAGGGCAAGTCAAAATGTTCTGCAGGTTTTCAGAAATTTATTATGTGAAATGTAATGAACATATAATATCGTGAGACATATTGTATGAAAGGTAAACTCTCAAAGTTTAGTTGTCCACTTCTAAAGTTCCGCGTTCACCCGCAAGATGTCAACAGCAGAGCAGTAAAGGAAAATGGCGTTGACTGGGGATCAGAAGTCTTTCTGTGTGCTTGATTACCATGTAAACAACTCTGTGACTAGTGTTCAACGACATTTCCGTACCAGATACGATAAAGACCCGCCGGATGGGAGATCCATTCCAACAACACTGCATGAACTGCGTGCCCGCATCACAGCAGCCATTGCTGATATCGACCGCGGACTGCTACAGAAAGTTTGGCAGGAGATTGAATATCGGCTTGACATCTGTCGTGTAACAAAAGGCGCTCACATAGAACATCTGTGAATATTTAAAAAAAAACTTTGAGAGTTTACCTTTCATACAATATGTCTCACAATATTATATGTTCATTACATTTCACATAATAAATTTCTGAAAACCTGCACAACATTTTGACTTGCCCTGTATAACGTAAAGGCGAAACCCACCTTTTACTCGTACATTCATACTACACATGTATATTATGAAAATGAAAGTTGTGGTTGACAAACCTTCTTCCAGACAATATAACGTAAAAGGCGAAACCCACCTTTTACTCGTACATTCATACTACACATGTATATTATGAAAATGAAAGTTGTGGTTGACAAACCTTCTTCCAGACAATATAACGTAAGGCGAAACCCACCTTTTACTCGTACATTCATACTACACATGTATATTATGAAAATGAAAGTTGTGGTTGACAAACCTTCTTCCAGACAATATAACGTAAAGGCGAAACCCACCTTTTACTCGTACATTCATACTACACATGTATATTATGAAAATGAAAGTTGTGGTTGACAAACCTTCTTCCAGACAATATAACGTAAAGGCGAAACCCACCTTTTACTCGTACATTCATACTACACATGTATATTATGAAAATGAAAGTTGTGGTTGACAAACCTTCTTCCAGACAATATAACGTAAAGGCGAAACCCACCTTTTACTCGTACATTCATACTACACATGTATATTATGAAAATGAAAGTTGTGGTTGACAAACCTTCTTCCAGACAATATAACGTAAAGGCGAAACCCACCTTTTACTCGTACATTCATACTACACATGTATATTATGAAAATGAAAGTTGTGGTTGACAAACCTTCTTCCAGACAATATAACGTAAAGGCGAAACCCACCTTTTACTCGTACATTCATACTACACATGTATATTATGAAAATGAAAGTTGTGGTTGACAAACCTTCTTCCAGACAATATAACGTAAAGGCGAAACCCACCTTTTACTCGTACATTCATACTACACATGTATATTATGAAAATGAAAGTTGTGGTTGACAAACCTTCTTCCAGACAATATAACGTAAAGGCGAAACCCACCTTTTACTCGTACATTCATACTACACATGTATATTATGAAAATGAAAGTTGTGGTTGACAAACCTTCTTCCAGACAATATAACGTAAAGGCGAAACCCACCTTTTACTCGTACATTCATACTACACATGTATATTATGAAAATGAAAGTTGTGGTTGACAAACCTTCTTCCAGACAATATAACGTAAAGGCGAAACCCACCTTTTACTCGTACATTCATACTACACATGTATATTATGAAAATGAAAGTTGTGGTTGACAAACCTTCTTCCAGACAATATAACGTAAAGGCGAAACCCACCTTTTACTCGTACATTCATACTACACATGTATATTATGAAAATGAAAGTTGTGGTTGACAAACCTTCTTCCAGACAATATAACGTAAAGGCGAAACCCACCTTTTACTCGTACATTCATACTACACATGTATATTATGAAAATGAAAGTTGTGGTTGACAAACCTTCTTCCAGACAATATAACGTAAAGGCGAAACCCACCTTTTACTCGTACATTCATACTACACATGTATATTATGAAAATGAAAGTTGTGGTTGACAAACCTTCTTCCAGACAATATAACGTAAAGGCGAAACCCACCTTTTACTCGTACATTCATACTACACATGTATATTATGAAAATGAAAGTTGTGGTTGACAAACCTTCTTCCAGACAATATAACGTAAAGGCGAAACCCACCTTTTACTCGTACATTCATACTACACATGTATATTATGAAAATGAAAGTTGTGGTTGACAAACCTTCTTCCAGACCATAGAACGTAAGGCGAGAACGAAACCCACCTTTTACTCGTACATTCATACTACACATGTATATTATGAAAATGAAAGTTGTGGTTGACAAACCTTCTTCCAGACAATATAACGTAAAGGCGCGAAACCCACCTTTTACTCGTACATTCATACTACACATGTATATTATGAAAATGAAAGTTGTGGTTGACAAACCTTCTTCCAGACAATATAACGTAAAGGCGAAACCCACCTTTTACTCGTACATTCATACTACACATGTATATTATGAAAATGAAAGTTGTGGTTGACAAACCTTCTTCCAGACAATATAACGTAAAGGCGAAACCCCCCTTTTACTCGTACATTCATACTACACATGTATATTATGAAAATGAAAGTTGTGGTTGACAAACCTTCTTCCAGACAATATAACGTAAAGGCGAAACCCACCTTTTACTCGTACATTCATACTACACATGTATATTATGAAAATGAAAGTTGTGGTTGACAAACCTTCTTCCAGACAATATAACGTAAAGGCGAAACCCACCTTTTACTCGTACATTCATACTACACATGTATATTATGAAAATGAAAGTTGTGGTTGACAAACCTTCTTCCAGACAATATAACGTAAAGGCGAAACCCACCTTTTACTCGTACATTCATACTACACATGTATATTATGAAAATGAAAGTTGTGGTTGACAAACCTTCTTCCAGACAATATAACGTAAAGGCGAAACCCACCTTTTACTCGTACATTCATACTACACATGTATATTATGAAAATGAAAGTTGTGGTTGACAAACCTTCTTCCAGACAATATAACGTAAAGGCGAAACCCACCTTTTACTCGTACATTCATACTACACATGTATATTATGAAAATGAAAGTTGTGGTTGACAAACCTTCTTCCAGACAATATAACGTAAAGGCGAAACCCACCTTTTACTCGTACATTCATACTACACATGTATATTATGAAAATGAAAGTTTGTGGTTGACAAACCTTCTTCCAGACAATATAACGTAAAGGCGAAACCCACCTTTTACTCGTACATTCATACTACACATGTATATTATGAAAATGAAAGTTGTGGTTGACAAACCTTCTTCCAGACAATATAACGTAAAGGCGAAACCCACCTTTTACTCGTACATTCATACTACACATGTATATTATGAAAATGAAAGTTGTGGTTGACAAACCTTCTTCCAGACAATATAACGTAAAGGCGAAACCCACCTTTTACTCGTAACATTCATACTACACATGTATATTATGAAAATGAAAGTTGTGGTTGACAAACCTTCTTCCAGACAATATAACGTAAAGGCGAAACCCACCTTTTACTCGTACATTCATACTACACATGTATATTATGAAAATGAAAGTTGTGGTTGACAAACCTTCTTCCAGACAATATAACGTAAAGGCGAAACCCACCTTTTACTCGTACATTCATACTACACATGTATATTATGAAAATGAAAGTTGTGGTTGACAAACCTTCTTCCAGACAATATAACGTAAAGGCGAAACCCACCTTTTACTCGTACATTCATACTACACATGTATATTATGAAAATGAAAGTTGTGGTTGACAAACCTTCTTCCAGACAATATAACGTAAAGGCGAAACCCACCTTTTACTCGTACAATTCATACTACACATGTATATTATGAAAATGAAAGTTGTGGTTGACAAACCTTCTTCCAGACAATATAACGTAAAGGCGAAACCCACCTTTTAATCGTACATTCATACTACACATGTATATTATGAAAATGAAAGTTGTGGTTGACAAACCTTCTTCCAGACAATATAACGTAAAGGCGAAACCCACCTTTTAATCGTACATTCATACTACACATGTATATTATGAAAATGAAAGTTGTGGTTGACAAACCTTCTTCCAGACAATATAACGTAAAGGCGAAACCCACCTTTTAATCGTACATTCATACTACACATGTATATTATGAAAATGAAAGTTGTGGTTGACAAACCTTCTTCCAGACAATATAACGTAAAGGCGAAACCCACCTTTTAATCGTACATTCATACTACACATGTATATTATGAAAATGAAAGTTGTGGTTGACAAACCTTCTTCCAGACAATATAACGTAAAGGGCGAAACCCACCTTTTAATCGTACATTCATACTACACATGTATATTATGAAAATGAAAGTTGTGGTTGACAAACCTTCTTCCAGACAATATAACGTAAAGGCGAAACCCACCTTTTAATCGTACATTCATACTACACATGTATATTATGAAAATGAAAGTTGTGGTTGACAAACCTTCTTCCAGACAATATAACGTAAAGGCGAAACCCACCTTTTACTCGTACATTCATACTACACATGTATATTATGAAAATGAAAGTTGTGGTTGACAAACCTTCTTCCAGACAATATAACGTAAAGGCGAAACCCACCTTTTACTCGTACATTCATACTACACATGTATATTATGAAAATGAAAGTTGTGGTTGACAAACCTTCTTCCAGACAATATAACGTAAAGGCGAAACCCACCTTTTAATCGTAACATTCATACTACACATGTATATTATGAAAATGAAAGTTGTGGTTGACAAACCTTCTTCCAGACAATATAACGTAAAGGCGAAACCCACCTTTTAATCGTACATTCATACTACACATGTATATTATGAAAATGAAAGTTGTGGTTGACAAACCTTCTTCCAGACAATATAACGTAAAGGCGAAACCCACCTTTTAATCGTACATTCATACTACACATGTATATTATGAAAATGAAAGTTGTGGTTGACAAACCTTCTTCCAGACAATATAACGTAAAGGCGAAACCCACCTTTTAATCGTACATTCATACTACACATGTATATTATGAAAATGAAAGTTGTGGTTGACAAACCTTCTTCCAGACAATATAACGTAAAGGCGAAACCCACCTTTTACTCGTACATTCATACTACACATGTATATTATGAAAATGAAAGTTGTGGTTGACAGGTGATATTCGGGAAAAATTTGGGACTTAAAACTCTCAAACATTAGTACCCTTAAGAGGATGAGAAGGGGTGGAAAATAAAATGACCGAAATTAGAGTCGAAACGATGATTTTCGGGAAGCGTCTCTGATTTGTGACAACTTCGATAACGCTTAGGCTCATGTTTTTACTTCTAGCACACCTAAGGATGAGGGGGTGAAAAGGGCACAAATATTTCCAAATTGAGCGAGAATAGTGTTGAATCCATAGTTTTTGGGGTCACTAAGCTGATTGAAGATATGAAGATTGGGACAAATGAATACCCGAGCATCGCCGTCCAATCAATTAGTGTTTCCATAAAAGGTAATTATTTATTTTATTTTTATAAATCACGCAAATAGTGCCCACGCATAAGCTTAGTAAAATCTCGGATGAGTACTGTGGAGAAAAGCGATTTTTGCACGGTGTGTGAACAATGCTATCTCTATGTGATTGTAGAACTGTAATGCCAGATCATGCTGCTCTAGTGCCCACATTGTTCTCAAGTCCAGTCGTGTGAACAAGAGATAAGAACAAGACGGCAGCTGTAGGCCACTAGATTAAGAAACTCAATTTCCCTCTTCACTGCTTCCACTAGTTCGCATCAAATATCGATACAAGTTTATTCATAATAAGAAAAACATTCACCAGGGATCTCATGGTGTGATGATATGTGTCCATTGGGCAGTAACGTATTTATGCCCAGATATGCAAAATCATAATATTGGCACCTGATCACATCAGTAAATTATTCTTTATATTCCTTCTCATCATACTGCCTATTTCTTATTATTCTGTAGTTTCTCTCGTCACAATATGGAATCCCACTAGGCTGTATGTAAGAGACAATCAAATATAATATAATTAAAATTGAAGAATTAGATATTTATTGACAAACCAACAAAACCACATCAGTAAATGTATATTTTCATCAAATTATATTTTATTTACCGTTGTTTTACCGAATTTCGAACGAATGAACCTATTGAGGTTGTTCTCATAAAGTATATTGAATAATTTATATACCTTCATAGATCCTACAACATGGATATTGCAAGTAATCATGTAATATATATATATATATATATATATCATCATCCGGTATCATGGCAGCTGCCGCCGTCTTCCGGAAACCAAACGCCATTCCTCTCTGTCCATCCATTGACCTTCCTCCGTTCCTCTGACATTCATAGCTGCTTGTACCCCTTTTATCCAAGTTTTCTTCGGTCTTCCTCTCTTCCTCCTTTCCATTGGAATATATACTTACTTACTTACTTACTCACTGGCACTATCGAACCCGTAGGTTCATGGCCGCACGGACATAAGCTCTCCATACATCCCTATCCTGAGCTAATGCTTTCCAATCATTCCCTGTATAATCTACTTCCCTCAAATCATAGTTAACGTTGTTCTCCCACCTCATTCTTGGTCTACCAACTGGGCGTTTTCCTTCTGGCTTTCCTACAAGAAGCTTCCATGCACGTCTTTCATTCCCCATACGCGCAACATGTCCTGCCCATCGCAGTCTACGAGACTTAACTGTTCTTATTATATCTGGCTTCCTATAAAGACCATGTAGTTCATTGTTATGTAGTCTTCTCCATTCACCTGTCTGTTCATCTCTCTTTGGTCCAAAAATTTTCCTAAGAACTTTATTCTCAAATACTCGTAATCTCCTTTCCTCCCTTAAAGTAAGAGTCCATGTTTCGCATCCATATAATATAACTGGTAGAATAATAGTTTTATATATTTTCAGCTTAACGTTTTTTGAAAGGAGTTGGGACATCAAAAGTCTCTGCAATGCATAATAGCATGCATTTCCAGAATTGAGCCTATGTTTAATTTCTTTGTGCATCTCATTCCTATTTGTGATTATTGTTCCTAGGTATTTGAATTCAGCCACTTCCTCAAAATTTCCCTCATTTGTCATTAGCTGTCCATTTCCATTATATAATGTATTTCTACGTGTGACCATATATTTAGTTTTACTGATATTTACTTCCAGTCCTAATTTCTTAGTGTTACTCAATAGTGTGTGCGTGTTGGCCTTTAGTATCTCCTCGCTATCGGCCAGTAGTACTACATCATCAGCATAAACTAACAGCTTATTAATACCATTGAGTTGTAAGCCTTCCTCATTCTCTAAAGATTTAATGGCATGCTCTAGTACAAAATTAAATAGTAGAGGAGATAGTGCATCTCCTTGCTTCAACCCATTCTGGATTTCAAAAGTGTCTGAAAACTGTTTGCCTACACGCACCCTACTCTTTGTGCCATTTAGACACATTCGTATAAGTCTAACTAACTTTTTAGGAATTCCGAACTCCAGCAGGATACTATATAACTTCTCCCTCTTAATTGAATCATATGCTTTTTTGAAGTCTACATATAGTTGATGTACAGTACCATTATATTCCCATTTCTTTTCTAAAATCTGTCTTATACTAAAAATCTGATCTGTTGTAGACCTGTTTCTTCTAAATGCACATTGATGATCTCCTAGAATGTCATCAATATAGGGAGTTAGTCTGCTTACTAATATATTTGTTAGAATTTTGTACGAAGTTGAAAGTAATGAGATGCCCCTATAGTTGTTGCAATCAGTTTTATCTCCTTTCTTATAAATTGGTACGATAATTGATTCCTTCCATTCATCTGGAAGAGCTTCTTTTTCCCAAATCATACTAAGCAACCAGCGTATCTTGTCCATCAATTTTTCTCCCCCTGATTTTATCAGTTCTGCTGGGATCTCATCTGAACCTGATGCTTTATACATCTTCAATTTTTCAATCGCCATTTCAACCTCTAATGCACTTGGCTCTGTGACTAGCATTTCTGCTGTCTGTAACTTATCCTCCTCAATGTCCTGTTCTATTTGTACATTTAATAGCTGATTAAAATAACTTTTCCATCTATTTAATATACTCTTGGAATCTGCAATCATATCCCCATTTTCATTCCGAATTATGTTTGTTCTAGCCTGAAACCCTTTCGTCTCTATACTAATTCCCTGATATAATTCTCTAATGTTCCTATTTTTTGCATTCATTTCAAGATCATTAATCTTCTCTCTCAAATATTCCCTCTTCTTACTCTTTAGTAACTTGGTGGTTTCCCGTCTAACACTACCCAATTGCTCTAAATTTACCTCATTTGGCTCGTGTAACCATTTCATTTTTGCTACCTTTCTTTTCTTTACAATGTCGGCACATTCCTCATCAAACCATTTCTTGTTTTGCCTCTTTTTTAAACAACCAATGCTTTCTGATGCTGACAATTTAATAGTATCTCTTATAGCCTCCCATTCTTTATTTACATCAGTTTCTTCTTCGTTTGCCACATTGTCATCTGAAGATTCCAGTACTTCAAATCTATTAGCAATTTTGATTTGGTATACTTGCCGCATTTCATCATTTTTCAAGTTTTTTAATTCATATTTTACAGAATCATCTTTAGCGTTTGTTCCTCTCATAAGCGATAGCCGTTGTCTGATTTTCACCTTGACCAGATGATGATCTGAATTGCAGTCTGTCCCTCTAACTGATCTAATATCAATGATGCTGCTGTGCCAGCGTTTATCCACTAATACATGATCTATCTGGTTCCGAGTTTCTCTATCTGGGGACGTCCAGGTGTATTTATGAATATCCTTATGCTGAAATGTTGTGCTCTTAACAATGAGATTCTTTGATGTGGCAAATGTGACTAATCTAACCCCGTTGTCGTTACTATCTTCATGAAGACTGAATTTGCCTATTGTTGGTTTGAATATATGAATATATCTTCCCGCCCCACTTTTGCATTTAAATCTCCTAAGACAATTTTCATATGATATCGTGAAAGGCTATCAAATAAGCATTCTAATTCTTCATAGAACTCATCCTTGATCTTGTCATCTTTATCTTCTGTGGGGGCATGTACATTTACAATTATAAAATCGTGTTGTTTACCCTTTAGAATTATGTATGATATCCTATCACTAACAAACTTTATATCTCGGATAGCGGATAGGATCCTCCTTCTGACTAAAAAACCTGTTCCAAATGCAGGTCTTTCTGCACCCCCATAGTATAATGCAAAGCTTCCTGATTCCTGACTACCTTCTCCTGGCCACCTAACTTCCTGTAAAGCGACTATATCCAAGGGCGATTTATCCAATTCCCGCGTTAATATCTCTAGTGCCCCGCTATTGTATAAAGTCCTAACATTCCATGTTCCTAGGAACATGTCCCTGTGTTTGAGCCTTTGGCATGGGTTCCCTGAAGTAGTCCCCGCCCGGAGAACCGAATGGGGGACTATTTGACCTCCGGAAAATTTTACCCCAGTAGAACCCATGTCCGCATTTCTTGACGGTTGTATTTTTACGGTGAAAGATCGTCACTCTTTCGACCAACTATTTTTGGCAACCTTTGCTCTGGCATTCTTTTGACATGGCCATACCACTGTAATCTTTTCTTTTCTATAATGTCTATGATCTCCGGCTCCTCTTGTACACCCATAATTTCCCTTATTTCTTTATTTCCTATTCTATCCATTCTAGATTTTGCAGCTGATATATATATATAAGGAATTTTCTACAATATGGTTGTTTGCCTACAATCCATTGTACATTTTTTTACTCCTCATTAAATCCCTATTCTCTGCACTATGCTCTATTAATTCTCTCGACACCATACTTTTATGCACTCCATGAATCCACTATTCTTTATGTATCCCCTTTTTTCTGTTGCCCTCCAATTTGATAACCTGTCATCTAACATCCTATTTACGTAGCAAAACAATTTCAGTTGCAGTGATGAACAAAAGAAGCAGATGAAGCGTACCTACCGTTTATCATTTGTTTTCAATCATCGCCGTTTACATTAAATGTATACATGTTTTAAAATAACTATATTTAAATAATGATTTGTGAGTAAACAGCTTAATTTTATTCGTTAAATAGTCCTAACAAATGCCACTCTTGATTTCCAAATTCTCTAGATACATTCACTCCTCACTTCGTGAGTCGTGAATGTATCGATAATTTGGAAATCACTCGTGGCATTACTTGTGAGAATTTGGAAATCAAGAGTGGCATTTGTTACGACTATTTAACGAATAAAATTAAGCTGTTCACGCACAAATCATTATTTAACTATAGTTATTTTAAAATATTTATATATTTAATGTAAACGGCGATGTTTGAAAACAAATGAAAAACGATAGGTACGCTTCATCTGTTTCTTTTGTTTATCACTGCAACCAGATCATACTATTTATTGCCAAAGGAACGCAATATTGTAAGAATGCTCTCTAGTGGAGAAAAAATGAAACACATCAAACTAGGCCTATATATTAATTCATTTCTGATATCATATGATGTAAATATGACAATTATATTTTTCTGGATTATTACCTGGGAAAAATACATTTACGAAAGTGCAAACAGTAGTTTCTTTTTTTTTGGTGGTATAATAAATTGCTACAAATGTTTTTATATTAACTCTTGCAAGCGCTATGTGTTGATATCTATGCACTATATATACAATCTGGTAGCCGTATTTCTTATAGGCTGAGTCACTGCAAAATAATGGTCAGACCTTTTCAGAATATTAAAAAGGAGGATGTTTCTTTAATATGGTAAATATATCACTGATAAATATTTCGTGAAACACGAAATTGATTGGTTGTAAAACAGAAATAATTGAAACGTGATTGGTCATTGACTCCCATTTGGGGCATGAGTTAAATAGTCAAGGTAAACATAAGAATACATGGGAATATAGACGATATCTAGATGAGAAGAACAAATTAGGAATAAGATTAAAAAATAAAATCAGATTGAAGTGAATTTGAGAAGAGAGTGATGTGGAATGATAAGATAGATTGAGGATTCTTTTCCAAGATTTTAAATTTACAAGGAGAATCACCAAATTCACCCTTCCTTGTCAGCTGATTCTTTTGATATTATATAATGTATACATATGAGACAATTTAATTGAATTTGCTTTTAATATCCCCAAATCACTTCCGTCCCTCGCAGTTTTAGAGTTAAACTGTATAGCGTCCAATCCCATTGTATCAGAAAGAGCTAAAACAGAACAATTAGAAGTTTTTATACCCTTAAATTAGGATGGCATATATTTATATATTACGCATGAGATGCAAGAAAGTGATTGACAGCACGTCGGCAATGTGCACATGTATGGTCTCGCCTTATTGATGAGTTGATGACCAATCACAATCCATTTATCATATGATTTCGTGTATCCACCGTCCTGTGTTGACTTAGATTCTGTCTCGTGCCTGCAGTGCACTATGAGAAACGGAGACTTGGATGTTAATCATAACAGTATTTTTTTTTGTAAAGTTACTGGTATCAATACATCCTTTGTCTGCTATATATGCAACTAACATATCACCTATAGTGAAAATAGAAATTCATTTGCATGTATTCCATTGGAGACCGACCCCGAGTGAGAGGACATTTGACAAAACTGTGATCTTCGCGCCAGTTTAGGAGCAGACATGTCAGTCATAGAGTAAGATATCACGCACTTATAGTTAATTTCTTCCGTTATTGAATCATCAACCAAAGATATAAGCCTTGAAAAAAAAAAAAAACATGCAGTGAATGGAACATGAAACGACGATTCCATATTGCGCATAAAATATCAAAGCCAAACGAGTTTATTAGTCCTCAAAATTGTATCATTATCACTGTCACTATCATAATCATAAATATCATTATCGTTATGGCATAATATTGGTTCTCAAAATGTCAACATTATATTTGTCAGAATCATTACCATCATTGTTGTTAATTCATTATGACAGGAATTTTGGCACAAATGCTGAATTAAAGAGGGGATGGAAGACTTTTTAATGGAGGAGATTATCCGGAAGCCTGCGCGACAGGTGTCATCCAACCGCTATACAAAGGGAAAGGTGCGGCACAGTTACCAGAAAGTTACAGGGGAATTTGTCTCTTGTCAGTGTTCGGAAAAAATATATTGTAAAGTACTTTAAGAACGAATAAGACAATGGGCTAAAGAGAACAATAGGCTTTCAAAATATCAGGCAGGTTTTAGAGAAGTGTACTCCACGGTGGACAACGTATTTGTTCTGAGAACATTAATTGATGACAAACTGAAAATGAAGGGGGGTAAATTATTTTGTGCATTCATTGATTTTAAGATGGCATTTGATACTGTGGACCGAAGCGCACTTTGGGAAAAATTAAATCGGAAAGGATTGTCTCGTAAAATGATACATGCTTTAATGTCAATTTATAAATATGTTAAATTTTGTATAAAAGTAGACCAAGGGCACATTACAGAGAGCAGCGAAGCCAATCGGGGAGTGAGACAAGGTTGCATTTTATCACCAATGCTATTTAATCTATTCGTTGATGATATTGTAGACGTAATGCTAGAAGGAGAAATTGAGGCTCCGGAGATAGGAAATGTTAGAATCCCAGTCCTGTTGTATGCAGATGATTTAATTATCTGTTCCAAGACAATCAAGGGATTGCAAAGAGGTCTTGACCTATTGGAAATATACTGTAGGAATTGGGGATTGACTGTAAATGCTAGTAAGACAAAAACAATGACATTTAAAAATGGGACGGTTTATGGTAGAACAGAGGAATGGAAATACAGAGATCAAGTTCTTCAAAACGTGAAACATTTCGAATATCTTGGTACGACGTTGAAAATGAACGGAAAGTGGAAAAAACACATTGATATAGCATTATTTAAAGGGAGGGGACAACTTAACAGTGTACTCGGTATTCTGGGTCGAGTGCCTGATATTCCAGTCAGCACATTAGAAAAAATGTATGGAGCTATGGTCAGGCCAGTCATGCACTATAGTAGTGAGATTTGGGGTTTCCAAAGAACGGAAATACTAAATAAGGTATATACGCATTTTCTAAAGTATATTACAGGACTTAGTAAGGCCGTTTCTAACTGTGGAATTTTATATGAATTCGGGTCATTCCAGGACGATATCAACTGTAAAATTCGTGTACTCAAATACTGGTTGCGAGTAATCCAAGGTGAACAAACAATGCTTAGAGCAATTTGCTACGACCACCAAATTAAAAACATAGATGTTAAATTTTGGGCAGACGAGGTTAGGAGAGAACTCCAAAAGATTGGGATGGGCTGGATATGGGAAAAAGGGACTGAAAATCGCAAGAACGTGTGGAGAAAAATAAGGAGGAGGTACTTAGATGTAAACCAACAAGATACCTTCGCCGAATGTACAGGAAAACGCTCACTGTGTTTACAAAGAGACCTAAAACACGTCTGGGGAAAAGAATCGTATATACTCAACCTAGGATTTAAGGAGAGATCAGGGCTTGCTTGGTTTAGGCTAGGGGCATGGAAATTTCTAAAAATTAGCGACGATCACGATATGCGAATATGTCCAATGTGCGGGAACTTTGAAGATGAGATACATATATTAGGAAAATGTAATGATTTAGAATATTGGAGACGTCAGTTATTACCGGAAAGATTTCTAAATTCAAATCGGGAAAGATTGGCATGCTACGAGTTATTGGTAAATCCAGAAAATTGGATAAACCTCGGTAAATTTCTGGGCAAAACGCGAAAAATAAGGACAACACTCATTCATGAATAAATATATGTTATCAAAATGCAATACCATTAATTATTAACAATTATATATAAATTAATTAGTGTATAATGCTGTTGTGTTATTATTTAATTGTAATATTAATGTGTTTTCTTTATGTAATTGTAATGTTAATGTTTTTCTAGTGTATATACGCTATTGTGTTATTATTTAATTGTAATATTATTGTGTTTTCTTTATGTAATTGTAATGTTATTGCTGTTCTTGTTGTTTATTTTTCTTTCCACTAGTACCAATTATTACTTTACGGACTGTCAACAGCACGTACGGCTTACTGCCCGTGCGACCCATATTTGTAAATAATATTGTAAATATCTTACTTTTTATCTAATAAAGTCCTACTACTACTACTATACTACTACTATTTTAAGAAAACCAGAGGGAAAGCACGATTGGTGAATGAAAGAGGGGATTCAAATTTCATCATCATCATCCGGTATCATGGCAGTTGCCGCCGTCTTCCGGAAACCAAACGCCATTCCTCTCTATCCATCCATTGATCTTCCTCCATTCCTCAATTTCATAGCTGCTTGTACCCCTTCTATCCAAGTTTTCTTCGGTCTTCCTCTCTTCCTCCTTTCCATTCGGATCCATTCCATAACAATTTTTGGCAATCTTTGCTCTGGCATTCGTTTGACATGACCATACCACTGCACCCTGTGGAGTTGCCAGTCTCCCATCGGACGCCTCCCCAGGTGGCGGATAGGGGAATGCTCACCAGATATGGCGGGTACTGGGGAAATCAAATACCCAGGGCGGACAAAAACTAGCGCTGCTGCTTTGCAGTAAGTTACTGGACTATCAAAGGCTAGAGGAAGAAAACCTTGAACAAAAATTACCCGTCCTCCAGGTTGGGGGTTGATGCATCGGGCCAGCTCCTCGTTCATCATAAAAAGAAAAAAAATGCTGAAAAACCAAACAACATGCCTCGGATTCAAATTTATTATTGAAAAACCAGCTGGAAAGCGCCCTTACGTAGCAAAAAATGAGATTGGAAAATAAAAAATTGATGAAGATAATTATACTGGGAATGATTGGAAAACATTAGCTCAAGGTAAAGAATGAATGGAGCGGAGTTTTATGTCCTCTCAGCTATGAAATTTCGGAGTCGATAATATCAATAGTTAGTTATTTTATTAATTACTATTTTATGATCATGATTTTACTTGTACATAAAGATGTAATGTTACCGTAAATCCATATAAAAGGAATCAATTCAACAACACTTTTCCATATACAGTAAAACGTGTTTTATGTGGAACGTGAATACTGCGGAATTATGTCCAATGTGAACAAATGTAATAGTCCCGACGAAATAATAGTAACATTACGTGTATTTATTTTATATAAAGCGGAATTTGTCCAACGCGGAAACGGAAGGATATGTCTGCACAATTCATGAAAATATTTATAATGCGGAAAAACACAGAGAAACAAATTAGTTTCCACATCATTGAATTCCTGTTAGGCGAAATAACAATATGCAGCGCAGATCTTCGAGACCAAATAAATCAGAGACACTGTACTTTACTGCAGTAGAGTGATTTTTCAGGAATTTTTAATGATTATTGTTAAAAATGTTACTATATATGTGAATTAATACGTGACAATTTATGCGAGGGAAGATTTTACTTTAAACACGAGTAATGGTAGTGAATACGTGCCTGAGTGGTGTTATGGGATCTATCATTGCTCGCAGCTGTATCGTCTTCTCGAATAATTTATATTTGAAATGGAACATATGATCTCCTTCCACTTGCTGGGATTAGCGCCCTTCAGCTAAAAATGAATAGGCCTATAAACCTTAAAATCTGAATTCAATTCCCTGTTCACGTTACTCTTACGATCTATTTGTTTATCTTGATACAAAGCAAAGTGAGATATACTGCCAAACACAGTTAGTTGCATATGTTCGTCAATAAAAAAAACATTTCTTAAATATAGTATTTTCTATAATTCGTTTATCAGTTTCAACTGATTTTTCCTAGGAAATAATAAAATAGTATTTTTCGCATTCTAGGATAGTACAGTAGGCGAAAAAACAAATGACACAGTTATTTACGTTACATGCTTCTGAGAATGAGTTTAGTTATTTTTAAACAAATTGTACAACACTTACAATCTCTTCAAAACAGTAATTATATTTTATAATATCTCGAATTTCAATACATAGGCAAAACATGAATTAAAAAATTAAAATAAATTTGCCACATTATTCTTTTTTTATTTATCTAATCTGAATATAGTAATAAAAAAGCCGTATCGATTTTTTCACATTTCAAACTGAAAGAAAACTCTTAGACATTTCACTATGGATTGTAATCATTTTACAGAAAGTTAAATATCACAAGTAGGTACTTATGAATCTTTGTAATTTCTTCTCTGCAGGGAGCTAGGATGCCTATAAAACATTTTAAACAATATAATACATCATTGATATATTATTAAAGTACATTGTATGAATTAGTTAAAAAAATAATTTTCCCACAAGATACTTACTTACTCACTGGCACTATCGAACCCGAAGGTTCATGGCCGCGCGGACATAAGCTCTCCATACATCCCTATCCTGAGCTAATGCTTTCCAATCATTCCCTGTATAATCTACTTCCCTCAAATCATAGTTAATGTTGTCCTCCCACCTCATTCTTGGCCTACCAACTGGGCGCTTACCCTCTGGATTTCCTACAAGAAGCTTCCATGCACGTCTTTCATTCCCCATACGTGCAACATGTCCTGCCCATCGCAGTCTACGAGACTTAACTGTTCTTATTATATCTGGCTTCCTATAAAGACCATGTAGTTCATTGTTATGTAGTCTTCTCCATTCACCTGTCTGTTCATCTCTCTTTGGTCCAAAAATTTTCCTAAGAACTTTATTCTCAAATACTCGTAATCTCCTTTCCTCCCTTAAAGTAAGAGTCCATGTTTCGCACCCATATAATATAACTGGTAGAATAATAGTTTATATATTTTCAGCTTAACGTTTTTTGAAAGAAGTTGGGACATCAAAAGTCTCTGCAATGCATAATAGCAAGCATTTCCAGAATTGAGCCTATGTTTAATTTCTTTGTGCATCTCATTCCTATTTGTGATTATTGTTCCTAGGTATTTGAATTCAGCCACTTCCTGAAAATTTCCCTCATTTGTCATTAGCTGTCCATTTCCATTATATACTGAATTTCTACGTGTGACCATATATTTAGTTTTACTGATATTTACTTCCAGTCCTAATTTCTTAGTGTTACTCAATAGTGTGTGCGTGTTGGCCTTTAGTATCTCCTCGCTATCGGCCAGTAGTACTACATCATCAGCATAGTACTACATCATTTTCCCACAAGATTAAAAACAAATTTGCAAATAAATTATTATATTGTAAATTTATACTTTTTCCTTTCAAGTGGATACACTCTTTTGTCGGCCGCGGTGGACTAGTGGTTATGCCCCTTCACTCTGGTCTCGAGGGTTGCGAGTAGAAATCCCACAGAGACGATAGCATTTTTAGGATGGAAGAATTCAAGGAGTATCTCCTCCGGGAGGGACGTTAAGCCGTGGGTCCCGAGTCTGAAGTTTTTGAGCCTCGTAAAATATTCTCAAGTCTGAATAAAAAGGTCTGTTAGCAAAATTTTCCGTTCTCATCATCGTAGTAATATCTTGTTGCTTGCTAGATTCCTCATTGGGTCGGTATGTTGATCGCATACCATTAATGCCATCTATGGGCAAACAAGCGAAACTAAATTGACTTGGTCTAGTAACTTCTAACAGAGAAGAGTCTAAGGCTCGACATAGGGCTACAACCATTGTAGTAGTAGCTACATTTTTAGAGAATGTTCTACACTGAACCTCCTAACGCGTAAGAGTTTTAAATTATATACTTTTTTTGATACAAGAACTGTTTTCATTTTATAATATTGCATATCATTTTTGTAATTAAAACTATGTCTTCTTTTCTTACAGTTCATAATCTACAGATTATACTACCACTGAACTTCTGATACTTTCAATTAAATTATAAAATTACTTCAAGAATTATTCCCTTGAAAATTATACACTTTCCGAAAAATGGGCTCGAAATTTGGGAGAATTCGCAATTCACCACTAATATTAAATTGATGATGACAAATGTAAGACATATCGCAGCTTCGTACGCAGAAAAAAATAGCAAGATTCATTAAAGACATATTTGAGATATTTAAAATTTTGTAAAACTATTAACATCTGCCACGCCATTTTTGTATTATCCTTCTCAATATAACTAAAGAGTCTGTCACTCAGGAACTGCGTAAACTCAACAATTCCCCAACAAGTAGAAGTTATGATCTGATTTTGCTGATTTATGGAATATATAAAGAGTGTTGCAAAAACATCGACAACGGAGGTGAGGTAGTATATTGAGATATGTTGATAATTTTTTATAAGATACCAATGTCCGGAAATGATGCGTTTTCACACTATGAGTAGCTAACTTCTCAAGAGTATCGTTAGTTAGATTTCAAGAGTCAATATTGACAATACTGTCACAGTCACATCTAGGTTTCAAAATATCCACCTCCCATCTCATTGCAGAGCGTACATCGGCGCTGTAGTGATTGGCGCACACGTTCAAATACGCCTGGCCTTATTCGAATTATTTGTGTAGCAGCATAGCTTTAGGCTATAAGATCCATTCCCAATTATTTATCATCCCGTTTCCAGTATCTATCCTCAAACTATAACCTAAACACAAGATCACAACATAGTCTCCTACTTAATATACCGCAACATAGGACATCACATCACTCCATGTCATATACCATCTCCACTTCTCGCAACTGGAATTCCCTACCACAAGAAATAAGGGGCTGCCGGACATTGGCATCTTTAAAAAAAAATCTAAATTTATATTTGCTCTAAACTCGACTTCATTATTATCCAGTGTAAGATATATATATATATATATATATATATATATATATATATATATTAATTGGTGTTTCCCGTATAATGTATCATATTTATATTATTATTATTATTATTATTATTATTATTATTATCGTATCATTATTGTTATTACCCTATAAAATGTTGTTTGTACATGACATTTACATTGCTACATTTATTGTATCTTTAACTGTTTATAATTAGTATAGTGTATATCTATATTTGTCAAATATTTATTTGTATTTGTGCTGGTTGAGTGGAAGAGAGGGCCTTATGGCCTTACCTCTGCCAGAATAAATAAAGTATTATTATTATTATTATTATTATTATTATTATTATTATTATTATTATTATTATCCATACGTGACTCTACTGGAGTCTGATAAACAGACTTTCACGTCTACCCCACAAAACTAGTCGACAAGGTTAAGACTGGGTGGTCTCGGAGGACATAGGACTGGCCTCCATCTGCCAATTTATCGACTTGGGTACGTGGTATCCAAATGTCTCCGCACATTGGTATCGAAGTGAGCTGGAGCTCCGTCATGTTGAAGCCGCATTCCTGTTTCGAAGCCGCTCATAGGTTCCGTACCTGTGCGGTGTTGACTAGTAATGAGTCTTCAAATCCTTCGAACTGACACTGAACTTGAGACATAATTAACTAGTGATAGTGGAAAAACGTATTATTTCCTTATTAAAATTATCAAGATATCTCAATATACTACCTCACCTCCGTTGTCGGTGTTTTTTTGTAAAAGCCTGTATGTTAGGAGTCCCATGAGGTAAAGGAGTTTTTGTTCGTATCAAATACGCGTACCCGCTTTTTTTAATAACTCAAATAACAAATATTATTGCGACTGGAACATGACAACCCGTGCCGACTTCATGCCAAACATTAGACATGAAAATTTGTACTGGGTTAGTATAGAAGGATTCTAGAACTGAAAGTTTATTTAGTAAATGAAATATCTGTATGCCCAAAACGTATAGAAATTACTATTTTACAATAAAAACGTTATTGTTGAAATATTCTTTTCAAAGATTACTTCTTACAATCAGGATAAAGCAAGTCGGCACGGGATGCCGTGGGTCTACGTACACCAAATTCTACTTACACTTGTTTTAACATTATACAAATAAGTTAAAAGGGTATGCGTTAAAAATAAGAGACTTAGAATTTTTGGGACACCATTATATATATATATATATATATATATTTTAGAAATTCAATTATGTCAAGTTATTTAAACGTGTCCTATTGCTGTGAAAACAAACTTTGCGCAATCTTATGTTAATATTTACTGCACACAGATGCCTAATTTGGCACCAGTTTGAATAATATGCATTCCTTCATATTTCAACTACTTTATTAAAAGCATTACTTACTTACTTACTTACTTACTAACTTACTCACTGGCACTATCGAACCCGAAGGATCATGGCCGCGCGGACATAAGCTCTCCATAATTCCCTATCCTGAGCTAATGCTTTCCAATCATTCCCTGTATAATCTACTTCCCTCAAATCATAGTTAATGTTGTTCTCCCACTTCATTCTTGGTCTACCAACTGGGCGTTTTCCCTCTGGCTTTCCTACAAGAAGCTTCCATGCACGTCTTTCATTCACCATACGCGCAACATGTCCTGCCCATTGCAGTCTACGAGACTTAACTGTTCTTATTATATCTGGCTTCCTGTTAGTTAATGGCGGAAAGTGACAAGACGTGTTGTGTATCGCTCGTGACCAACATATTATTTTGAAGGTGTGAACACATTCTAAGTCGCTTAAAACATCGTAACTGATAGTTTGTGTTATATAAAACAATTTGGCTAAGTTAAATTCATAAGATGGGCCCCAAGAAGAATAACTCAATGGAAATAGAAGAGGTGGTGAAGCGTGTCTTACAAGAGTCGCTACAAGATGCTACCATGCTGACAAGTGTTGCCAACATAATAAAGGAGACTGTTTGCTGCGGCGGTTATAGAATTAAAAGTGACATTGGAGCAAAGTCACGCCTTAATCAGTGAACTCCAGAAATCTATTCAGGACCGTGATAACAAGATAGTGACTTTGGAATCTAAGATTGATAGCTTAGAACAATACCAAAGGCGTCAGTGTGTGCGTATTTTTGGCATTGCGGAGGAAGAAAATGAAGACACAGATGCCATCGCCTTGCAGGTAGCAGAGAAAGTTGGTGTTAGTCTCCAGGTCAGTGACATTGATCGTAGTCCTCGTGTAGGTAGAAAAACAGATGGTGGACGACCTAGGGCTGTCATTGTTAAATTTGTGTCCTACCGTAAGGGAAGTGAGGTGTTTCGAAATAAAAAGAATTTGAAAGGCAGTGGAATTACGATTCGTGAGGATTCGCGAAGCTATAAATATTCATGGCGTAACCAATGTCTGGACCCAAGATGGTTCTATCATTGTTAAGGTAGGAGACAGAAAAAAGCGAATAAATCATATATCATATCTCAGGTCAGAGTGATAATTATCAACTCAGAAACTCGTTACTTTTTGTAATTTACTGCTATTAATATTTAATTATTTACTGTGTTCATTTTTTTTCATTTTTTCGTGTATAATCTATTTTTTTTATTAATTTAATTTTGTACTTCATATACTAAACACCAATTTATATTTCATATTTACGGTTTTCTTGTTTTAGTTAGCAATATTTCAACCATAGATTTAAGGAATGCACCTGCAGCCCGTTTTCGGTCTTTGACGGTTCCATTGTCCCCATCTCAACATACCCCTTCCACCTCAGACCTTTAAAATCACGTTTCTCTTTGAACAGCAATACACTCAAAATAACACATTGTAATGCACAGTCACTCTTGTCCCACTTCTCAGAATTCCAAACTATATTTTCAACACTAAATCTGCATGCCATTTTAATTTCTGAAACATGGCTGAAAAATACCCTTCCTTCTTCTCTTGTAAACATGCAAAATTACATCTTGATTAGGAATGACAGATTCGGGAAAAATGGAGGCGGCGTGGCGATGTATATACGTTCCGATCTATAACCGAAAATTGTATCCCATTCGCCTAGTGAATACTCGTCTCGACCCGAATACCTATTTATAGAAATTAGAGCGAAAATGCAGAAATGTTTATTAGGAGTAGTTTATAAGCCCCCAAATGTCGGTCACCTGCATGACATTGAAACAGTTCTCCAAAATCTGATACCATCTTATGAACATGTAATTGTACTAGGAGACTTCAACACGAACCTATTAGCCACAAATTCTTACAACACTATACAACTACAGACAATGTTCCAGTCATGCAATATGACAATACTGCCTTCAGAACCAACCCATCATACTAGGTATTCTGACACACTACTAGACTTAATTATAACAAATAATCCTCAAAAAGTTATAACTATTGGACAGATAGAAGCTCCAGGCATCTCTGCACATGACTTAATATACATTGAATATTCACTCCTTTCCTCTAAACGTAGACCTAGACTTGTAACATACAGAGACTTGAAACATATAAATTATGCGCAATTAATTGATGACGCTGCAAAACTACCTTGGAACAACATATGGACACTTAGAACTGTAGACGAGAAAGTTGAAAATTTTAATGACATGATTTTACAATTGTATGACAAACACGCACCTATCAAGACTAGACGTATAAACAGACCACCTGCACCCTGGATGTCTGATAATATCCGCTTGCTCATGACTGAGAGAGACGTAGCATTCAGGAAATACTGGAGGAACCTAGAATTGACAGACTTACAGACATACAAACATCTGAGGAATAAAGTCAACCAGACTATAAGGAATGCAAAACTAAGATATGCCCATACTATTATTACACAATCTATGTCCAACTCAGCTGACATGTGGAAAAATTTAAAATCAATAGGCCTCTGTCAAAATAAACTACAGGTAGAAACAGCTGACCTACCACTAGATGAGTTGAATGACCATTTTACCCGCCTCCTTCTGACAACACCTCACAACACAAACGAACAGACAATAGATGAACTAATGTCATATTCCCAACCTACCCGAGACAAATTCTTTTTTTCCTATATCTCACCTGATGACGCCAAAAGAGCAGTATTACGTATTAAATCTAAAGCACAAGGAATAGACAATATAACAATAACTCTCCTGCAAAAAATAATAGACATTATTCTCCCAACAATAACCCACATTTTTAATGCCTCTATAATGACTGGGACTTATCCCAGACTCTGGAAAATGGCTCTAGTTCGTCCTACACCGAAATCAAACACTCCCACAACACTCGATGATTATAGACCAATTAGTATTCTTCCCTGTTTATCTAAAGCACTGGAACACATAATACACTCACAGTTAACAGACTACCTCACCACACACGACTTACTTGATGAACATCAGTCTGGTTTTAGAACAGGACATCACACAAGTACTGCACTACTTGACATTGTAGAGGACATAAGAGACTCAATGGACAAAAGCAAACTCACCGCAATAGTCCTACTCGACTACAGCAAAGCCTTTGACACAGTAGATATAGACTTAATGCTAGCGAGACTAAAGACACTACATCTGTCGGAAAACTGCCTTGATTGGTTTGCATCTTACCTCACTAATCGTCAGCAATCAGTTTCTGTTAATAATCGCATTTCTTCCTGGCGCTTGGTGAGGAAAGGGGTACCTCAAGGCGGCGTCCTCGCTCCTCTTCTCTTCTCGATTTATATTAATGACGTGACCAAGAAACTACAAAACTGCAAGCATCATCTTTACGCCGACGACCTACAGATTTACACACACTTTAGGCCTGACGAAATTAATGAATGTATTGACAAAGTAAACACTGACCTCAGGCATATATCTTTATGGTCCAGACAATATGGGCTGAAACTAAATGTAAACAAAACGCAAGCAATAATTATCGGACATCCAAGGCTATTACACCTCATAAACAATGGCAATATGCCGGCTGTCATATTAGATAATGAACAAATTCCTTATACCGACGTCGTTAAAAACTTGGGATTTTACTTAGATTCTAATTTAAAATGGCATGAGCAAGTAAAACAAACATCTAAAAGGATCTTCTCCATAATGCATTCCCTAAAGCGACTTAAACATTTTCTTCCTACAACTCTTAAAAGAATTTTATCCAAACTTTAGTGATGCCGCATTTTGACTACTGTGACGTTCTACTAACTGACATAAGTGACGGATTGTCGGACAAACTGCAGCGTGTCCATAATATGTGTATCAGATTCATATTTAATGTTCGAAAATACGATCACATTTCTCCATTATTCCACGAATTGTCATGGCTACATCTAAAAGAGAGAAGAAAATCGCACTGTCTAATTCTCCTATTTAAGATCCTACATACCTCGATTCCCAATTATTTATCATCCCGTTTCCAGTATCTATCCTCAAACCATAACTTAAACACAAGATCACAACATAGTCTCTTACTTAATATACCGCAACATAGGACATCACATCACTCCATGTCATATACCATCTCCACTTCTCGCAACTGGAATTCCCTACCACAAGAAATAAGGGGCTGCCGGACATTGGCATCTTTTAAAAGAAATCTAAATTTATATTTGCTCTAAACTCGACTTCATTATTATCCAGTGTAAGATATATATATATATATATATATATATATATTAATTGGTGTTTCCCGTATAATGTATCATTTTTATATTATTATTATTATTATTATTATTATTATTATTGTTATTATTATTATTATTATTATTATCGTATCATTATTGTTATTACCCTATAAAATGTTGTTTGTACATGACATTTACATTGTTACATTTATTGTATCTTTAAGTGTTTATAATTAGTATAGTGTATATCTATATTTGTCGAATATTTGTTTGTATTTGTACTGGTTGAGTGGAAGAGAGGGCCTTATGGCCTTAACTCTGCCAGAATAAATAAAGTATTATTATTATTATTATTATTATTATTATTATAAAGACCATGTAGTTCATTGTTGTATAGTCTTCTCCATTCACCTGTCTGTTCATCTCTCTTTGGTCCAAAAAATTTCCTAAGTACTTTATTCTCAAATACTCGTAATCTCCTTTCCTCCCTTAAAATAAGAGTCCATGTTTCGCACCCATATAATATAACTGGTAGAATAATAGTTTTATATATTTTCAGCTTAACGTTTTTGAAAGGAGTTGGGACATCAAAAGTCTCTGCAATGCATAATAGCATGCATTTCTAGAATTGAGCCTATGTTTAATTTCTTTTTGCATCTCGTTCCTATTTGTGATTATTGTTCCTAGGTATTTGAATTCAGCCACTTCCTCAAAATTTCCCTCATTTGTCATTAGCTGTCTATTTCCATTATATACTGAATTTCTACGTGTGACCATATATTTAGTTTTACTGATATTTACTTCCAGTCCTCATTTCTTAGTGTTACTCAATAGTGTTTGCGTGTTGGCCTTTAGTATCTCCTCACTACCGGCCAGTAGTACTACATCATCAGCATAAACTAACAGCTTATTAATACCATTGAGTTGTAAGCTTTCCTCATTCTCTAAAGATTTAATGGCATGCTCTAGTACAAAATTAAATAGTAGAGGAGATAGTGCATCTCCTTGCTTCAACCCATTCTGGATTTCAAAAGTGTCTGAAAACTGTTTGCCTACACGCACCCTACTCTTTGAGCCATTTAGACACATTCGTATAAGTCTAACTAACTTTTTAGGAATTCCGAACTCCAGCAGGATACTATATAACTTCCCCCTCTTAATTGAATCATATGCTTTTTTGAAGTCTACATATAGTTGATGTACAGTACCATTATATTCCCATTTCTTTTCTAAGGTCTGTCTTAAACTGAAAATGTGATCTGTTGTAGACCTGTTTCTTCTAAATGCACATTGATGATCTCCTAGAATGTCATCAATATAGGGAGTAAGTGTGCTTACTAATATATTATTAAAACATTAAAGAAATGAAACCAATTTACCTAATAGGATACATTGTCTATTTGTAGATTAATTAAATGTTGTGATGGTATAACTAACTTTGCGACGAAGCAAATATGATGGTTGCTAGAGAGAATTTTACATTTCGTTTTTCAGGTAAATCTCCATTTTTAATAGTCGGATTTCGCTGATTTTTAAGAATACACATCTATTTTTGTTTTAATAGCATATAGAATAATGCGTTTGGTTACAAAAGATCGAAAATCTCGATCGTTAGAGGGATTTATAAATTTTAGTTTCAGGTAAACTTACAACCGTAATAGTCAGATTTTGCTGGTTACGGAAGTCGGCCTTAGTTTTTTTTTTCCAATTTATTGTTGTAAGCCAGTCTGGTTCGAAAGAATAAAAAATTGTTGCCGTTAGGGGAAAGCGGTACCCACACACACATACAAACATACATGCATACATGCATATAGCGGGTATGCACGCCATGCAACTATGCGTACATAGGCATACTTTGGCATCCATGCCACGCAGCCACATACACATAGATAGGAATTCGTAAAATGTTGACTGGAACCACATTTTTAAAATACTTTCATTAGAACAACACCGACCTGAATATGTCCCACGTCCTTAGGTATCATTGCAAAAGCCTACCTCAGAATGCTATAGGGACACGAAGAAAAGAAATATTAAGGCAAATAATCACATTGCAAGGTTATCGCCTAATAACGATTTAAAATTTAGTCATGTCTACAGAAATACATTGTAACAATTCATGTTTCATATATATGTTTGCATATTTCGCTAATTTTAATAGGCATAAAACGAAGTCATATTTCGACGAAAAACTTGGGGTGGCAGGAAAATTGAACCAAATGTAAGATTCATCATTTTAGATATGTGGGAATATTTCACTAATTTTATGTTTAAAAAAACCAAAGTAATATGTTGACGACACGGTGAGATGATTGAAAAATTGGGAATGAAAGTCATGTATTTTCTCAATTATAGATGTGGCATATATTCACATAAGGTTCTAGTTTATAACGAAGTAATATTATGACGAAACTGTGAGTGATGGAAAATGGGACTGAAGTCAGATACATTTTTCATATATTTGGCATATTTCCCTAATTTTCTAGTTTAAAACGAAGTAATATTATGACGAAATTCTGAGTGATGAAAATGGGACTGAAGCAGATTCATTTTTTATATATTTGGCATATTTCGCTAATTTTATAGCTTAAAACGAAGTCATATTGTGACGAAACTGTGGGTGATGGAAAATGGAACTGAATGCAGATTAAGTTTTATATATTTGGCATATTTCACTAATTTTCTAGTTTAAAACGAAGTAATATTGTGACGAAACTGTGAGTGATGGAAAATGGGACTGAAGTCAGATTAATGTTTCATATATTTGACATATTTCCCTAATTTTCTAGTTTAAAACGAAGTAATATTTTGACGAAACTGATGGAAAATGGGACTGAAGTCAGATACATATTTTATATATTTGGCATATTTCTCTAATTTTCTAGTTTAAAGCGAAGTAATATTGTGACGAAACTGTGAGTGATGGAAAATGGGACTGAAGTCAGTTTCAGTTTTCATATATTTGGCATATTTCACTAAATTTCTAGTTTAAACTAAGTAATATTGTGACGAAACTGTGAGTGATGGAAAATGGGACTGAAGTTAGATTCAGTTTTCATATATTTGGCATATTTCGCTAATTTTATAGTTTAAAACGAAGTCATATTTTGACGAAACTGTGGGTGATGGAAAATGGAACTAAAGTCAGACTCATTTTTCATATATTTGGCATATTTCACTAATTTTATAGTTTAAAACCAAGTAATATATTGACGAAACTGTGAGTGATGGAAAATGGGATTGAAGTCAGATTCAGTTTCATGTATTTGGCTTATTTCACTAATTTTCTAGTTTAAAACGAAGTAATATTGTGACGAAACTGTGACTGATGGAAAATGGGACTGAGTTAGATTCATGTTTCATATATTTGGCATATTTCGCTAATTTTATAGTTTATAACGAAGTCATATTGTGATGAAACTGTGGGTGATGGAAAATGGAACTGAAGTTATTAATTTTTCATATATTTGGCATATTTCGCTATTTTTCAAGTTTATAATGGTCATATTGTGACGAAACTGTGGGTGATGGGAAATGGAACTGAAGTCAGATTCATTTTTCATATATTTGGCATATTTCACTAATTTTCTAGTTTAAAACGAAGTAATATTGTGACGAAACTGTAGGTGATGGAAAATGGGACCGACGTCAGATTCATTTTTCATATATTTGGCATATTTCACTAATTTTCTAGTTTAAAACGATGTAATATTGTGACGAAACTGTGGGTGATGGAAAATGGAACTGAAGTCAGATTCATGTTTCATATATTTGGCATGTTTCACTAATTTTCTAGTTTAAAACGAAGTAATATTGTGACGAAACTGTGGGTGTTGGAAAATGGAACTGAAGTCACATTCAGTTTTCATATATTTGGCATATTTCACTACTTTTCTAGTTTAAAACGTATTAATATTGTGATGAAACTGTAGGTGATGGAATTGAAGTCAGTTACATATTCACCAAGAAAGAAAATCATAATCAGCATGTAGCATTAATTTTTTTAAAAATATGTGTGTATAGATTTAAAGTACTGGACTCTTCAGATAACAATGTGGCAAACGAAGAAGAAATTGATATAAATAAAGAATGGGAGGCTATAAGAGATGCTATTAAATTGTCAGCATCAGAATGCATTGGCTGTTTAAAAAAGAGGCAAAACAAGAAATGGTTTGATGAGGAATGTGCCGTCATTGTAAAGAAAAGAAAGCTAGCAAAAATGAAATGGTTACACGAGCCAAATGAGGTAAATTTAGAGCAATTGGGTAGTATTAGACGGGAAACCATGAAGTTAATAAAGAGCAGAAAGAGAGAATATTTGAGAGAGAAGATTAATTATCTTGAAATTAACGCAAAAAATAGGAACATTAGATAATTATAGCAGGGAATTGGTATAGAGAAGAAAGGGTTTCAGGCTAAAACAAATTAATTCGGAATGAAAATGGGGATATAATTGCAGATTCCAGGAGTATATTAAATAGATGGAAAAGTTACTTTAATCAGCTATTAAATGTACATACAGAACAGGACATTGGGAGGATAATTTACAGACAGCAGGAATACTAGTCGCAGAAACAAATGCATTAGAGGTTGAAATGGCGATTGAAAAATTGAAGATGTATAAAGCATCAGGTTCAGATGAGATCCCAGCAGAACTGATAAAATCAGAGGGAGAAATATTGATGGACAAGATACGCTGTTTGCTTAGTATGATTTGGGAAAAAGAAGCACTACCAGATGAATGGAAGGAATTAATTATCGTACCAATTTACAAGAAAGGAGATAAAACTGATTGCAACAACTACAGGGGCATCTCATTACTTTTAACTTCGTACAAAATTCTTACAAATATATTAGTAAGCAGACTTACTCCCTATATTGATGACATTCTAGGAGATCATCAATGTGCATTTAGAAGAAACAGGTCTACAACAGAGAGATTTTTAGTATAAAACAGATTTTAGAAAAGAAATGGGAATATAATGGTACTGTACATGAACTATATGTAGACTTATAATAATAATAATAATAATAATAATAATAATAATAATAATACTTTATTTATTCTGGCAGAGTTAAGGCCATAAGGCCCTCTCTTCCACTCAACCAGCACAAATACAAATAAATATTCGACAAATATAGATATACACTGTACTAATTATAAACAGTTAAAGATACAATAAATGTAGCAATGTAAATGTCATGTACAAACAACATTTCATAGGGTAATAACAATAATGATACGATAATAATAATAATAGTAATAATAATAATAATAATAACATAAATATGATACATTATACGGGAAACACCAATTAATATATATATCTTACACTGGATAATAATGAAGTCGAGTTTAGAGCAAATATAAATTTAGATTTCTTTTAAAAGATGCCAATGTCCGGCAGCCCCTTATTTCAAAAAGCTTATGATTCAATTAAGAGGGAGGAGTTATATAGTATCCTGCTGGAGTTCGGAATTTCTAAAAAGTTAGTTAGACTTATACGAATATGTCTAAATGGCACAAAGAGTAGGGTACGTGTAGGCAAACAGTTTTTGGACACTTTTGAAATCCAGAATGGGTTGAAGCAAGGAGATGCACTATCTCCTCTACTATTTAATTTCGTACTACAGCATGCCATTAACTCTTTAGAGAATAAGGAAGGCTTAGAACTCAGTGGTATTAATAAGCTGTTAGTTTATGCTTATAATGTAGTATTATTGGCCGATAGGGAGGAGATACTAAAGGACAACACGCACAAACTATTGAGTAACACTAAGAAATTAGGACTGGAAGTAAATATCAATAAAACTAAATGTATGGTCACACGTAGAAATGCATTATATAATGAAAATGGACAGCTAATGACAAATGACGGAAATTTCGAGGAGGTTGCTGAATTCAATTACCTAGGAACAGTAATCACAAATAGGAATGAGATGCACAAAGAAATTAAACATACGCTCAATTCTGGAAATGCGTGCTATTATGCATTGCAGAGACTCTTGATGTCCCAACTCCTTTCAAAAAACGTTAAACTGAAAATATGTAAAACTATTATTCTACCTGGTAAAGCCTGCATTCCACTATTATTCTACCTGTTATAATATATGTGTGCGAAACATGGACTCTTACTTTAAGAGAGGAAAGGAGATTACAAGTATTTGAGACTAAGGTACTTAGGGAAATTTTTGGACCAAAGAGAGATGAACAGACAGGTGAATGGATAAGACTACATAACAATGAACTACATGGTCTTTATAGGAAGCCAGATATAATAAGAACAGTTAAGTCTCGTTGACTGCGATGGGCATGACATGTTGCACGTATGGGGAATGGGAGATCTGCATGGAAGCTTCTTGTAGGAAAGCCAGAGGGAAAACGCCCAGTTGGTAGACCAAGAATGAGGTGGAAGAATAACATTAACTATGATTTGAGGGAAGTAGATTATACAGGGAAGGAGTGGAAAGCATTAGCTCAGGATAGGGATATATGGAGAGCTTATGTCCGCGCGGCCATGAACCTACGGGTTCGATAGCGCCAGTGAGTAAGTAAGTAAGTATATATATATATATATATATGTGTGTGTGTGTTGGCCTGTATTATTATTAAGAAATGCGGATAATACTTATCGCAAAATAGTTGTAAAAATCCGTAAATTATTATACTGAGAATGAATTGGTTCATACATAATGTTGAAACTATTAGGACTATTTGAAGACTATTTGATTCAAGTCCGAAATGAGAGTCAACGACCAATCACATTTCAATGATATTTTATTTTCAACCAATCATAATCGTTTTTCACCTCGATTTTATCAGTTTAATTTTATCATTTAAAATCAAGCCCCTCCTTTCTAACATTCTGAATGGGTCATATCATTATTTTGCAGTGAGTGCATGTTGCTGCCAGGTTGTATAAAAGTGCACGAATGTAAACACATGGTGCTTGCGGGAGATAATATAAAAAACTTTGTAGCAATTGACTATACAAAAAAGAGGAAAACACTGTTTGCACTTTCTTAAACGAAATATTTCCCAAGAAATAACGTTGCAGATAAATATAATAGACATATTTGCATCATAGGAAAATTGAAATTAATTAATACCTATACTGTTGCTTATAAATTTCTCCACTACGATGCATTCTTACAATATTGCCATCTTTTGACAATGCATAATATGATCTGGTTACTTGATGAACAAATGAAGCGTAACAATCGTTTCTCATTTGTTTTCAAACATCGCCGTTGACATTAAATATATATATACACTAGAAGTCCAGGCCACGCGTTGCTGTTGCTAAGGTATATGTTAAAAATTTAAATTAAGTTGCTGTCTTTCAGCCAGATTACTTAAAACTAATACTTACACACGAAATTAATAATATTGAAAATAAAATAAACACTGAATACATCTAAATTATGAAATAATCAATATTTGTAATTCAATTGAAATTCGCGGTTGCAACAAAAAGCACAGCAATCTGGATCTCTCTTTGTTAAATAATAAACCAATTACTTTACCAAATTACCGCCATCTGTTAGAATCTTGTGGACCTCATAGATAATTAAAACTCTTTCTTAAATAATAAACAAATCATTTGCAATAAAAAAATAATGCGACTATAAATTTAGTTATAAACTTCCCTAAGTCTCAAGTTGGATTAAACTGCACACAGTGTGCAAAATTTTATTAAAATCGGTTCAGTAGTTTAGGATTCCATCGCAGACAAACAACGTGACACGTAATTTTTATATATTAAGATATTAAAATGACTATATTTAAATAATTTGTGAATAAACAGCTTAATTTTATTCGTTAATTAGTCCTAACAAATGACACTCTTGATTTCCAAATTCTCTAGATAAATTAACTCCTCACTTCGTGAGTCAAGAATTTATCGATAATTTGGAAATCACTCGCGGCATTACTTATGATAAAATATCCAAAAATTCATTCCTTGCGATTTTTTCACAAGACTGGATTCTTGTCTGTTTTTTTATATTATTATTATTGATCGACATATATACGCTTACTTAAGGTAATATTGCGTGTAGGCCTATCTCATTTTAAGATACTACAAAAAGGTAAATGTTATAAAATTAATCCCGATAACTAAACTCCAATCCACTTGAAAAATGATGAAATGCGGCACGAATGCCAAATCAAAACTGCTAATACATTTGAAGTACTGGAACCTTCAGATGACAATGTGGCAAACGAAGAAGAAACTGATTTAAATATAGAATGGGAGGCTATAGGAGATACTATTAAATCATCAGCTTCAGAAAACATTTGTTGTTTTATAAAGAGACAAAACAAGAAATAGTTTGATGAGGAATGTGTCGACATTGTAAAGAAAAGAAAGCTAGCAAAATAAAATGGTTACACGAGCCATATTAGGTAAATGTGGGAGAATTGAGTAGTATTAGATGGGGAACCACCAGCTAAAATGAGGGAATATTTGAGAGAGAAGATTAACGATCCTGAAATGAATGCAAAAAAATAGGAACATTAGGTAATTATATCAGGGAATTAGGATAGAGAAAAACGGTTTCAGGCTAGAACAAACATAATTCGGAATGAAAATGGGGATATGATTACAGATTCCAGGAGTATATTAAGTAGATGGTAAAGTTACTTTAATCAGCTATTAAATGCACATACAGAACAGGATATTGAGGAGGACAATTTGCCGACAGCAGATATGCTAATCGTAGAACCATGTGCATTAGAGGTTGGAATGGCGATAGAAAAATTGAAGATGTATAAAGCATTAGGTTCAGAAGAGATCCCAGCAGAACTGATAAAATCTGGGGGACAAAAATTGATGGACAAGATACGCCGGTTGCTTAGCATGATTTGGGAAAAAGATCTTCCAGATGAATGGAAAGAATTGAATATCGTACCAATTTATAAGAAAGGAGATAAACTGATTGCAACAACTACAGGAGCATCTCATTACTTTCAATTTCGTACAAAATTCTAACAAATATATTAGTAGTTAGCAGACTTACTTCCTACTTTGATGACATTCTAGGGGATCATCAATGTGTATTTAGAAGAAAGAGGTCTACAACAGATCAGATTTTTAGTATGAGACAGATTTCAGAAAAGAAATTGGAATATCAAGGTACTGTACATGAACTATACATTGATTTAAAAAATGCATACGATTCAATTAAGAGGGGAAAAAATATAGTATCCTGCTGCAGTTGGGAATTCCTAAAAAGTTAGACTTATGCGAAAGTGTCTAAATGGCACAAAGAGAAGGATTCGTGTAGGCAAACGGTTTTCTGACACTCTTGAAATCAAGAATAAGTTGAAGCAAGGAGATGCACTATTTCCTCTACTATTTAATTTTGTACCAGAGCATGCCAACAAATCTGTAGAGGATGAAGAAGGCCTAAAACACAATGGTATAAATAAGCTGTTAGTTTATGCTGATGATGTACTATGGACTGATAGCGAGGAGATACTCAAGGACAACACGCACACACTATTGAGTGGCACTAAGAAATTAGGACTGGAAGTAAATATCAATAAAACTGAATATGTTGTCACACATAAAAATACATTATAGGACTATAATGGATATGGACAGCTAATGACAAATGCGGAACATTTTGAGGAAATGGCTGAATTAAAATATCTAGGAACAATAATCACAAATAGGAATGAGACGTACAAAGAAATTAAACATAGGCTCAATTCTGGGAATGCGTGCTATTATGCATTAGAGAGAATTTTGATGTCCCAACACCTTTAAAAAAATTAAAAGTTAAAATATATATAAATTATTATTCTACCATTTATAATATAAGGATGCGAAACATGGACTCTTACTTTAAGGGAGGAAAGGATATTACGAGTATTTGAGAATAAAGTACTCAGGAAAATTTTTAGACCAAAGAGAGATGAACAGAGAGGTGAATGGAAAAGACTTCACATATGTGAATTACATGGTTTTTATAGGAAGCCAAATATAATGAGAACAGTTAAGTCTCGTAGACTGCGATGGGCTGGACATATGACACGTGTGGGGAATAAAAGACGCGCATGGAAATTTCTTGTATGAAAACCAGAAGGAAAATTGCCAATTGGTAGACCAAGGATGAGGTGGGAGAATAACATTAACTATGATTTTAGGGAAGTAGATTATACAAGGAATGATTGGAAAACATTAGCTCAGGATAGGGATGTATGAAGAGCTCATGTGCGCATGGCCATGAACCTGCGGGTTCGATAGTACCAGTAAGTAACTATTCTCCAATCCAACACTTGTCTCGAACACTGTAGAAGATCAATAACAAATTTTTATAATAATAATAATAATAATAATAATAATAATAATAATAATAATAATATTAATATTATTAATAATAATCATAATAATCTTCTTGTATTTTGTAAGCCCATGTTTCCTTTAACAGAGATTTAGGCGCTCTCCCCCTACCGGGAAGTATTTTAATCATACTAATTTAGTTACACTTGTTTTCGCCTAGATGTCATTTGAGTGGTCCGTGGTTCCACCTCATACTGATATATAGGAAATCAAGGTAGTATTACGACGGGAAAATTCGGTAAATTTTGCTTAGAGACCTATTCATTCAGGCTTAAGGATCTTTTACAAGCCTGGAAATCTTCAGACTCGGGACCCACGGCTTAAAATCACTCCCGGAGGACTTGCTCCTTGGATTTTTCCATCCTAAAAATCCATCGACCCCAGTCAGGTTTGAACCCGCGACCCTAGGGACCAAAGGCAAGGGGCATAACCACTAGTCCACCGCGGCCGATAATAACAATAATAATATTAATATTTATAATAATAATAATTTTATTTATATACAGACTTTTAATGTTTACACATCTTTCTGTGTCTAAAGTTTTATTTTTCTTCTCCACTCGTCTCTCTGCATCCAATCCGTGTCCTCTAGTCCTCTTGCTCTCATTCCAGTTCTTATTTCCTGCATCCACGATTTCGAGGTCTTCCTCTCCTCCTTCTTCCAGGTGGACAACATTCCATTCCAACAATAATGATAATAATAATAATAATCATAATCTTTTTTATTGAATCTCCAAATATTTAGAACCCTATTTCGCCACAAATGTATGTTAGTGTTGTAGCTTACTACAACAATATCATACTATACACTTTAAAATATCTCATCTTCGTTTAAAACTAAGTTTAACCAGTCTTTCGAATATAGGTCAATCAAATGAAACACGTTCTAGAGATTGTATTGATACCTGACATTTACAATATGATCACTGTCTTGGTTAATATTAAATCTCCTAATATAACTTCGATATTTTCCGTGGCCTGTCATAAATTGTGTTAAAATGGAATATGGAATGAAATGTTTTGTATTTAGCCAATTGTGTACTGTATGAAAGAAGAGCTCTTTATAGCCAAAGCACCATTTGCACTCTTTATCAAATGTTCATTCCAATCAGTGATGATATAGTCCAGCAGTTTCTTTTTCACATTGGATTTTGAACACTTTGAAAATTAATATTTAAGCTCAGAAGATGTTGCGGATTTAGCTAATTGAACAGCACGTTTATTTCCCACAGTTTTCTGGTGCCCTCGTATCCTAGACAGGCACAGGTGTTTTGTGTAATATTTTATGTTACTTCTAATTTCTACTGAGTTCGGATTTAAATTAAATTTATCAGCGTTCGATGGAAGAGCATCTTGCGAGTCACTAAAAATGCGTGCACTATATTTGTGTTGAAGACACTACTGTACTGCTTCTTTTATAGCATATGGTTCAGCTTGGAAAACAGAGAGTTTGAATAATTTAAGAAAACTTTATTGCTTTCACAATAAACCACATAAAGCACATCCAACTTGTACTTCCTCTTCTCCTGCACTAAATCTTGATCCATTTGTGCAAATAATATAGGTATAGGTGTTTCACAGCTTTGCACGTATAGATTATCATATTGTTTGGCAGGATGTCCAGCAGCCATGAAATATATAGCATAATTAATATCAAAAGAAAAGTGTTGAAATATCTTTTATGATTTATTTTAATATTATTTAAGCCAGCTGAATAAAGTGCACTTAGATGTAGAGGAGGAATACCAGCAATGATAAGTGCTGCATCCGTGGAAATTATAGGGTATGATTTACATATACGTTATGCAAATCCTCGTTGAATTTGGTATAATTCCTTCTGAACATACTCTTTTGCTCAAAACATCTTGTTATGTAGCAGTACAGTATAATAACAATGGTTTAAGAGTACACGATTATACAGGTGAAAATTATTTAAACGGACAAACTCTGGGAGGTTGTAGGGGACACCAAAAAAAAAATATTTTTCCCCAATGCCATTTTTTCCAATGAGGATTATTTAAAACGGTAGAGGCGTATTACGCTCTTCAGTTGTCATGACTGCAACTGTTGATGGTAGGAATTGTTTTGTTCACCAGTGTAGTAGTGAATTGTATCTGTTTACTAAGGAGCGATACACCTACAGTGAGTACACTGATATGGATTGTGCGTACTAGTAGCGCACCATAACGGACGAGCTGCACAGCGGGTTTATCAATAACAATATCCTAATCGCCGTATCCCGCATCATACAACGTTTACTGTTGTGTACCAACGTCTGCGTGAGACCGGGTCATTTAGCAGATTACCTGAACAGGGACGCCGTCGCACAGTAAGAACGCTGCGATTTGAGGAAGCTGTCTTGCAGCATGTGGAGCGAGATCGTTCAATCAGCACTCGTGCAATTGCGCATAACATGGGGACGAATCAGACGAATGTAAGAAACGCTCTTCATGAGCAATTCTTACATCCATTTCACTTACAGCATGTCCACAACCTGGAACCAGTTGATTATGCACCCAGAGCACAATTTTCGCAGTGGTACCTGGAACAGTGTCAAATGCATCCTACATTTCAATCATCTGTGTTGTTTACAGATGAAGGAACGTTCGGGCGTGATGGAGTCTTCAACATGCACAATCCGCATGTTTGGAGTGAGGATAACCCACATGCCACAGTTACTCACGCACATCAATTACGGTTCTTCGTTATGTGTGGGACGGTGTTGTTGGGGACTGTTTAATTGGGCCATATCTCCTACTTAGGCCATTAAATGGCAGGCACTATTACAATTTTCTCGCCAGAGCATTGCCAGAAACGCTGAAAGACGTCCCGCTCCCTACAAGACAACGCATGTGGTTTCAACATGACGGGGCGCAGGCACATTTCAGTCGTCGTGTCCGTCGATTCTTGAACCAACGGTTTCCAGAAAAGTGGATTGGCAGGGGTGGTCCTGTAACATGGCCTGCCCGAACCCCAGATATGAACCCTCTGGATTCTTTTTTTGTGTGAGGAGAGATGCGTAACCTTGTTTACACAACTCCTGTTGCAGCAGAAGAGGATCTGGTTGCCCGGATAGTAGCAGCAGCAGAAGTAATTAACGCTACTCCTGGAGTTTTTGCCCGTGTTAGACAGAACATGATCCGCCGGGGTAACTTTTGTTTACATGTCAATGGAGGCATTTTTGAACCTCTACTTTAATTTAAGTAATTGCGTTGTGTTAATGTGTTGTCCCTTGGTAATAAGAATGCATAAGTGTTTGTTTGTTTAATTAATTTGCCACCAGACAAATCTTCCTCTACCGGTTTAAATAATCCTCATAGGGAAAAATGGCATTTGGGAAAAATATTTGTTTTGTGTCCCCTACAACATCCTAATTTTCATCCTGTATATCATATTTAGTATCTCTGAATTTAATCCCCACGTTGGACTACTTACCATTGATAGACCTCTAAGTAATTTGCTACTTTTGGCAGATGGGTTTTAAATGAGATCCAAACATAAGTTTTGGATCTAAAATTACACCCAGATAATTTATACTGCTGATAAATAAAATGACTCGGCCATTCATTTGTAAACCTTGGTTCAGTTAATTAGTAGTAATGTATTTATTTATATACAGAATTTTAATGTTTACTCATCTTTCTGTGCCTAAAGCTGTATGTTTCTTTTCCACTCTTTTCTATCCATCGCCACCTGTCCTCCAGACCTCTTGTTCTCATTCTAGTTCTTATTTCTTGCATCCATGAGTTTCGAGGTCTTCCTTTCCTTCTTCTTCCAGGTGGACACTATTCCAATGTGTTCGTGGGTAACCTTTCTTCATGCATTCGTCGTACCTTCCCATACCAATTTAATTGCTTATATCTTATATAAGCTACTATTAATTTTTTTTTTCCCTCGTATGAGAGTATTTATTTTTTTAATTTTGAACATCTTGCTCTTCTTCTCAAGAAGCCAATTTCCATCGACATAAGATTTTGTTCTAGGCTTTTCTTGAATTTCCAAACTTCAGCTCCATATGTGACAGTATTTCTCACTATTGAATTATGTATTAGTAACTTATTTTTTCTGGTTATATATTTGTTCCATAAAACTCCGTTCATCATTGCTGATATAGCTCTACCGTTATTTATTCTGTTCTTAGTAACACGTTCTTGTTTATCCCCTTTATCTAATTTTACTCCCAGATACCCAATTATTCACATCTTCTAATATACCACTTTTGATTTTATAATATTATATCTTCGATTTCGGCTCCATATCCCATATAAAATGTTTCTTTAAATTTATTTTCTAACCCCAGTTATCCAATTTTCTGAACATAAAATCCATGTCTTCATATTCTTGAGCAATTATTATCCGGTCATCCGCAAATATCAGTGTATATATTGTAACTATTGATCCATCTCCAATTGGTACACCCATTCCTGAACAGTTTTTGCTCCCGTTTGACAGTACTCTATATATAAATATCTTAAATAATGTGGGCGATATGCTACAACCTTGAAGAAGGCCTTTTGTAATTTACACTCTTCTGATACACATTTTCCAATTTTAATTTTAGATACAGCATTGTTATACAATTTTTTTATTGGTTCAATAATTGTATCGTTTATGGCCATATCTTCTAATGCTTCCCAAAACTTTATAATAATAATAATAATAATAATAATAATAATAATAATAATAATAATAATAAGATAATAATAATAATAATAATAAAAATAATAAAAATAATAAAAATAATAAAAATAATAATAATAATAATAATAATAATAAAAATAATAAAAATAATAATAATAATAATAATAATAATAACAATAATAACAAGAATTATTATAATAATAATAATAACCATAATAACTATCCGGCTCTGTTGAACTCGTAGGTTCAAAATCTCCATACATTTCTATCCTGAGCTAATATTTTTCAAACATCCCCTGCATAATCTACTTTCCTCAAATCATGGATAATGTTATTCTCCCACCTCATTATTGGTCTACCAACTGGGCGTTGAACAAGAATGAGGTGGGAGAATAACAATAATAATGAATAATTAATAATAATAAATATTTAATATATTTGATGAAGTTGACCATTAGCTCTTCTCTGCAACTTCACTGGTTAAAATATACAGATATTAACATATATAATGAAATACAATGCTAAATTAATAATATGTATCATATATACATAATATAAGATAAGGGAAGTGCGAAATATAATAATAATAATAATAATAATAATAATAATAATAATAATAATAATAATAATAATAACAAAAACCTATTGAATAAATTATTCGATTGAATGAAAGCGCTAAATCTAAAAGAATAATGAAGATATACGTATAACGGAGTTATATTTTACCTTGTATTGGCTGAGAAAATATTGAGTGTGCTAGTTTTTGAAGTTTTATTGAGTCGTGTAGTACTTGATATAAGAGGGTTTGGAAATTCGAGAGACGGCAGGAAAACAAGGAAAGATGAAGAATAGTGAGTGATATGTTCGATATAAAGGTACAGCTCAAGTTGTCTCTCGATCATATATTTAGATCAGTGTATTGATCGACAACGGGGTTTGAACACGGGATCTTTCTAATATACTGTAAGTTTGAAACGCTAGAGCGTAAGACAGCTCTCTCAATGGATTTGTTTCGATCGAACAGACTTTGTAACCTGTAATGAAAAAATAAGAAGTAAACAGTTCAATCCTTTAGACTATGTTTCATAATTTAATTTTGTAATTTGATTAATATTCATGCAGAATATAGTTTTTACAACACTGAATTGAAAGTGTCTTGTACCGTATATTTTAAGCGTGTAATTTATAATTCAAATTCTCAATTTAAGCATGAAAATCAAAAATAAATGTGAGGTTGTGATCTCGTGATTACGTCGTTTCCTCACACTCAACGGTCCTGATTCGATTCCCTGTCGAGGTCAGTTTCCTAGGCGAGGTTTTATTTCCTTACCTGTAAGTCATATATCAAGAAATATTAAAGCCTAAATAGTTCCCTTAATATTATATGACCATCATAATCTTCCATATCTTATTTGCCTTGTTTTGTATGAATGTATGAGAGAATGGGTTGTATTGACTTAAATGTCCATATTTTGTCTCGAAAATGTCCTTACCATTGATCTGATCACTCATTAAGGAAGGCCGTCTATTTCCTCATGTGGTAAAAAGAACATGGGTGTGATTTAGAGTATAAAATCGTCTCCTGACAGATTGTGCCCCTTGTATGACACTTGTATGTATATATATATATATATATATATATATATATATATATATATATATATATAAGCTTAAAGACGATACGTTTCATAATATTATGCCACGGAAGCGTACGTTTATTAAAATTCCATCCAAATACTATTCTTAAATGTAAGATATATTTGTACATATTAAATTCCTACATTTAGATTAGATTAGATTAGATTACAAGTATTTAGCCTGGTGGAGTAAGGCCATGTGGCCTTCTCTTTCCACTCACCAGGACAAACATATGTTACATCAGAATATAACAATCTTAATTAACTCTAATATTAAATACTAAGTAAAAATTTGATGAAAAAGATAATATCTAATATATTACGATCTATAATGCAACCAGTTAATGTTAGTTAACATTAAGACTGAAACTAATAATAAAATGTATACAAGCAAAAAATATTAAATTGTCCCTGTCTAATGTATATAAAAACAAGTTAAAACAAAAAAAAATATATAACCCCCGTTTTTGACTGTAACGTACAAAACTGTACATATAATTACGAGTGCCATATCTTGTCTTTTATGCAATAACTGCAACACATAGTCACTCAATTCACCATATACTGCAACTAAACAAAGTACCACGGAATCCTTGAAGAACTTAATGAAATTCACCTTCGTCCAAAACTATATGCTTATTTAAAAGACTTTAGCTCTACACGGTCACGCGTTGATGTGACTCAGTTTAGTTAAGTGAAAAAATTATGTATTACCATAAAACATTTAGAATATAGCGTACGTTGTTTTTACGTCCAACATATGACGGCGCATTTCATTTTTCAGAAAAAGCATGTATGTGCCTCTCTCAGGTAGGGTCCTATCTATATGCCAGGTATATAAAAAAAACGTGCGTATTTGAACGCAACGTTGTATTACAATTTCAAATCAATCGGGGAAGAACGTTTGGAGATTTAAGATTTGGAACAAACTAACGTTTACATTTTATTTCACATTTGAAACATGATATAAACCAAGAAGTGGAAGCATTAAACATCGGCCAACTGGTATAAAATAAAAGAAAACAGCCTGAGCAGTCATATCACGTGCCAGTAAGTCATTAATTCATTTTGAGTTTGGGCGACACCTGTAGTACGATGTCAGCTAAGGCTAGCATATACCATTCTGCATTCACTACTCCATTTACTTTTATAGAGCAGTCAATAGAGCGTCGGGCTAGGAAAACGAAGGCTCGAGTTCGATTTCAAGTTCCGATTATTTTTTTTAATAATCATTAACTTTGATAGTTAGTGTTGTCATGTGCAATAGTTGGAAAATTGTATTAATTTTTTTTTTCTGTTTCTATCTATGTTCGGGTTTTTACAGCTACTGCCTTCTTCCCGTGCTAAACCTCCAATGCCTACGTTCATGGCCATCTTCAATGCTTGCTATACTCTCCTCATTATTTCCGTCCATTTTAACTATGTTCTCCATTTGTTTTCTTATTTCTGATCGGTTGCCATTGATATAGTTGTTTTGGCCATCGTTCATCTCCCATTCTTAAAAATGTCCTAACCATTTTAATTCCTTCTCCTCTATTTTTGAATTATGTTTTCTTCGGCTTCCATTATGTTTTTTATTTCCTTATTTGTGGCATGTTCCGATTTTGACTTGCTGGCACCTCTGCGTAAATAATCAACTTCTAGAGCAATTAGTCTATTCTTGTAGTACTTATTGATTGTCCATACCTCATTTCATTTTTGTATGTTTATATTATTTAAACAATTTTCGAAGTTTCGAGCAGAAAAATAACACTCTCACTCACAACTTTATCTCTCTAGAAAAATTGTAGCGTTCTCTGTAAAAGTGGAATCTAGCAATAACTAAAACTGGCATTGTTTTCATTAAAATGATGGCCCTTACATAACTGCGATTTTAATTAGTATTATAGATTGTTTATATGTTGAACTTTGAATAGGCCGTCCTCTGGTCTGTAGAACTAGTATATATATATATATATATATATATAGATATTATAAATATATTTTTGACATTTGGAAATGAAGGCAAATATGATATGAAAAGAAAAAAGAATGCTTGGGTCGGGATTTGACTCGAGTTCAAATCCCGACTCAAGCATTCTTTTTTCTTTTCATATATATATATATACTCCTATCAAATATATATCCACAATGCTGGTTATTATGTATTGAAATAATTATTGAAATTTTAAATAAGAAGAAGCGTTTTTTTTTCTTGAAAACAAATATAAATTATAATTTAATTAGGGCTAGGGGCCTACTGATTGAAATTGTTTATAACAACCATTAGATTCGTATAGCATTTATATAGCTTCAACAAAATACCGCTTAGTCACACTCTTCTGTTTCTCTCTCTCCCTCTCTCTCTTCTCTCTCTCTCTCTCTCTCTCTCTCTCTCTCTCTCTCTCTCTCTCTCTCTCTCTCTCTCTCTCTCTCTTTCCTATTTATTGCCAAGAGTTAGAAGAAAAATAAAATTTATCCCGCACTTCCTGAAATTGCTGATTAGAAAGACTAGACACTACGGTCTTTAACTAAGATAAATTTCCAAGACAGAGAAAAAAAAACTAGTATTACCGTGCTCTTCTTAACAGTATACCGGTATAAACCTGCATTTTTTATGACCCCTTTATAAAATTAATGAGGCACACCGTAGCATAATTTGTTAAGTAATACTCTGGAAGCCGGAAGGTTGGGGATTCGAGTCCCGGTGAGGTGCTGATTAATTAGAAAGATGGAAGTCTTAACATTCTACTGTCTTAAAAGCCTCTGTAGTAGGATCACATTACTTTACTTTATAAAAGTAGAATTGTATTTTTTCCTACATGGAATAGTTTGTTTAAATATCCTTTATATTAGACTAGCTAATACCAGGCGTTCGCTGCTACTCATAAATAAATGTTAATGTGTTTTTACCACCAGCCGTGCACTGTTCGGAAATCTGCTTATCCCGATATCCTTGGCATCAATGAAAGACAAAAATGGTTATTGTGAGTTATCCATAGAAGATAAACTTGTACTGTTGTCGACTTTTTTGTAGCGTGTTTGGAGGTGTTCAATTCTGTGTACATTAATTTGGTGTATTTGTTGTGGTTTAGACAGCGTAAGCCATTTAAGCGTCAAAATAGGACCTTTATTTCACGTTTTTCACTACAAATGGTGATTTTTAGGGGTGACGAGATTCAGTATTACAACTCTCTCATAGCCTACGTTCATCCCAGGAATCGCCTGAACATTTTTCAAAAAGCCTCATCTCAATCGGATGAACAGCATGGCAGAGCACGCTTGTTCGGGAATCAACTTATCCCGATCTTCTTGGCATCAATGAAAAACAAAAATGGTTATTGTGAGTTATCCGTAAAAGATAAACGTATACTGCCGCGGACGTTTTGGTAGAGTTTTGTGAGATATTCAATTCTGTGTACATTGATTTTGTTTATTTCTTATGGTTTAGGAGCGTAAGCCATTTAAGCGTCAAAATGGGGTTGTCTTTATTTCACGTTTTTCACTACAAAGAGTAATTTTTAGGGGTGAAGGGGTTGAATATCACAACTCTCTTATAGCCTATGTAGCATACTTAAAAATCCAGAAGTGATAAAATGTAAAAGATAACATACATTTTGAAGCAAGTCATTCACTCAGCCTCTTATTTCAGATACATAAGTACTTTTATTAAAGGTAATGTAATTATTATCAGAAGTAGGGCATATTTATATTCAAATGAATTGGAATTAAAATAGGAATCCATTGGTAACAAAATCAAAATGATATAACCTACCATAAAACAATTCCATATGCAATAAATAAAACATTAGTACCAAGCGATTAGCGCTCGGTCATAGACCTAGACCTTTGCTATTGTGGTAAACGACACTGGTAAACATCATACAATGGAACCGCAAGCCCTTATACAATGGGAAAAGTCTGCAGTTTCATTTGTAAAAAGAACTTACAATACCGTGCTATTATTAAATTGTTATAACAATGCTAAACCCAAAAACATCATACAAAAGGCTGGGCAGTTGCAAACAAGCAACTCGATTTTCCTAGGTAAACTGTGGAAAGAGTTGTCCCCAAACCAAATTTGACTAGGACATGTCGCTAACAGCAGGTGCCTTCTGTGGCGGCATAAGGTAGATGCCAACAAACGAAAGCTGCTCTAGTAAATATTACTCCCATATGGTCAACCCTGGAAATATGATATTAGGATACAACTAATTTAATGGGAGGGGACAAGACCAAAAATCGCCTAAGTTTAACACCCCCGATAACTCCCTCAAGATATAAGGTACAAATCAAAAGTGTTGTAACAGATGAACTGTTTGTGAGACGCTAAGACTTTTGGTGGAAGGGACATATGCCGGCCCACTCAGAAATAATAAATATTTTTACTTAGCGAAAATTAGAGTCAGTAGCAGTAGCGATTAGCGAGTGTGCCAGTGCAGGACACATCGCTTTCCATGAGCGGAATAAATTAAGTTACTAAACGCGAATGTCAGTAGAGACGGCACATCGCTTTGTCTAAGTTTCGGCGCTATTATTCAGGGCGCACTTTTTCAGTGTTATAATTAATTATTTAAACACGTGCCGTGTATAACAAATATAAGTTCCGGCTACCAAATAGCCTTCGTGTCAACTCGTCGTCTAATACGACAAATGTAAGTCAAACTATCAATAAAAAGTGGAACGTCAATTTCAAGACATCATACCGGGCCTACTATATATATATACTCCAGTGAATATCCTTCCTCAAGGGTTCCCGAGATATAAGTCCATTGTTCTACCGAAACCTGATCCCAACTAGTCCGGAGCAGAATTTTCCATGTACCTTAATCCTGGACACCTAATTAAACCCTATCCCCGATTATAAAATCCTTTTTCTAATTTTGAAGTTTGATAAAATACAAGATGAAATGGAGAACAATTTGATTATGATGGTGAGGTATCATCAATGTGGCATAATACCTAGTATCGATATTTTATTTAAGGACTCTTTGTAAAATCTTAGTTCATAAGTGTCTCAATACAAATTTAGGCGCGAAAGGTCCGACATTTTGTATCTTTGTATTTGAGATTTCTTTTTTAATGCTTCGGTTAGCTGGGCCCAGCATTTTATTCAATGACGCTTTTTTACAGAATTCGAAGGAAGTCTTATCAGAATTGTTATGCCCTGCAAAATTCATAATCCCAGGTTCGATGCCCGGTAGAAACAAGTTTCCTCCGTGAGTCTTTTTTCGGTATTTTCCTTCATCTGTAAGACAAATAGTCTTCGAACGTCATCTGATCTTCACAATCATGCGTATCATATTCGGTTTTGTGGTATGAATGAATAAGTCAATAATGTGTTTTTCTTAAATAGTTGTGTTGTCTAGGCGATTTCCCTCACATTGAGCTGATCACTCACTCAGAGAGGTGTTCCATATATTTGTGTGTCTGATCCATAATTAAAATCCCTATCCCAACAGATCATATCACTGTAAGGTACTGGTAGGTAGGAGCATTTAAAATTAACAAGAAGACTGCGGTTAATTCAGGTAAAAAGTAACAGAATATGTGAATCATCAAAGAGAAAGTAACAATTAATATTATACAAAATTCTCAAACTAAGTGTTTAGAGCTGAAGTAATGAAACGTTTACGTAAATGTATATAGCTTATAAAGGAAACTGATAAGAGTAGGACCATAAACATTCAAATAAAGACGTGATATTGGTATATACGTTATATATTTGGAAACCACTCGAATGTGCATGTAAGGAAGGAGCATCGCAAGTTTGGAGAATCTGTTCATTTTACTGAGAATGAACTTTTCCATTACATCACTGATATACAAGTTCCATTATGCAAATTAGTTAATACCCATTAAAATGCCAAAACATTAAAAATGAGTATCTGATATATCAGTTGTCCTCAACTAAAATAAATTTCCGTTAAAAAAATAATCAAGTAGTTCAAACCAAGTAGACCTTTCAGAAACATGTTCAACATTGGGCATGTCATTTAGTACTGATGTTGGTGTTTAAGTTGTATAACGGGTTCAGATCTGTGGATGTGTTCTCGTTTATATTATTTGTTTCTCTTAAAATGTATATGTCTTCTAGAATTATATCTTTTCTGTTTTTGTTCTCTTTGTGTAATATTAACATGATATTATCAATTTTGTTAATTGGATGACTCGTTTCCAGTATATGTTTGACAAAACTGGGTTTTCTTCGTGATTATTAAAATTTGTAAAATGTTCACATATCCTGTGTTAAAAGTTCTTGTGTTCTGCCAATGGAAAACTTTTCGCAATAATTTCATCTGAGCTTATAACACTTTTACCGTCATATTTATTAGTTTGTTCGATTTTATTTGATATGATGTTAAATTCGTTGTCAGTTTTAAAACGATTGTTATGTTTTGTCGTGTTTCTTGATCGAATTAGCTAATTTTATTGATTCATTTTCTGTATAATTAAGTATATTCCAGTTATTTGCATTTATATCATCTTCTTTTCCAGTTTCGTTAGGCAATATTTGTTATATCGTTTCTTATTTTTTTACCGATCAATTTGTCGATCATATCTTCTTATATCCATTTTGTATTGTCAGAAATTTTATATATTCATAATTGAATTATTTGTTGTAGATTGTTTTATTTAATAAAATATTTAACATGTTGTTTATTCTAATAAAGGTACTCATTTTCTGTTGTATGATGTATATAGATTTTTTCTATCTATCTATCTTCGGGTTTTTATAGCTGCTGCCGTCTTCCCGTGCCAAACCTCCAAAGCCTACGGTCTTGGACATCTTCGATGCTTAGCCCTCTAGCTTGCATTACTGTCTTCATGTTTTCCTTCCATGTTAACCTTGGTCTTCCTCTTTTCTTCTTTCTGTTCGGATGCCATTCATACAGTTGCTTCGGCCATCGCTCTTCTTCCATTCTTAAAGCATGTCCTAACCACTTTAATTCCTTCTCCTCAATTCTTTCAATTATGCTTTCTTCTGTTTCCATTATGTTTCTAATTTCCTTATTTGTGACACGTTCTAATTTAGACTTTCTGGCACTTCTTCGGAAATAATCCATTTCTACAGCTATTAGTCTATTCTTGTAGTACTTATTGATTGTCCATACCTCACTTCCGTACATTGTAACAGATTCCACCAATGTTTTACCAATATATTTTTTTGTGTCTTTCCAAATATGCTTATCCCACCATATGGAATTTAATGATGATATTATTTTGCTACTCAATTCAATTCTATGTTTTATGTTCTCTTTGTCTATCCCTACGATGTTATCTATAATCATTCCCAAATATTTAGTTTGTTTCACTTGCTTTATTTGGATTCCTTCTTCCAATATTAAATGTTCTGTTTATTGCCAGATATTCTGTTTTTTGTAAATTTACTGTGAGACCCCATGATTCATATGTGTTTTTCAACCTTTTTATCATGAATTCCATATCAAATTTGTCTTGCGCTAAAACCAGTTGATCATCGGCAAATTATAATGTCAGCAAAAATCTGTTGCCTATTGGGATCCCCATACATTTGCAGCTTTGTTTCCATTTCGTTAATATAAATTCTACATAAATATTAAATAAAATTGGTGATAGACTGCACCCTTGTTTCAATCCCTTTGAGGTTTTTATAGGATTAGACATTATATTTCCCATTTTAACATAAGCGGAGTTATCTTTATAGATTTGTTTAATAATTTCTATTAGGTTTCTGTCAATATTGTATTTCTCCAATACTTCCCATAATTTGTTCCTCGGAATTGAGTCATAAGCTTTCTCTAAATTATCATTGTCAAATGGGTTTCTTCTCCAACTGCAGTCCGTTTTTCAATTAACTTGTATTGCAAATATATTGTCAACACATGACCTTCCTGGTCTGAATCCATTTTGATCTTCACCTAATTTGTCTTTAATATCATTTTGTAATTTTGTTTTTAATAACTTCGTAAATATTCTATATAATGTGTTATTTATACTTAGTCCTCTGTAGTTTTTTGCGTCTCTTCTATCGCCCTTCTTGTATATCGGTACAATGTAGCTTATTTTCCATTCATCAGGAATCTTCTGTATTGCAGTGTACTTATTAAACAAGTCCTTCAATCTACCTATTAAATTTTTTGGGCGATATTTAATTAACTCATTGGGTATGTTTCCCGGCCCTGGTGCCTTTTTATTCTTTAGGGTTTGAATTTCTAATTCTATATCTATTGTATCAAATTCCAGGGCGTTCATTTCTATAGTTGGATTTTTTGTTGTTTCCATAAACTCATTTCTTGTTTCTGACAGTAAAGCTTTGTAATGTTTTTCTGCGTCTGATTTTACTAACAAATTTATCTTGCCGGATCCTTGGTTGGTTTTTTTTTTTTTTTTAGAAATCTCCATACTTCTGATGATTGTGATCCTCCTATATAACTTTCTATTTCTTGGCATTTGCTTTTCCATAATTTGTTTTTTTCTTCTATCACTTTCCTTTTAACTTTGGCGTTTGTTCTCTTGTATTCTATCCAATTTTCCGTTGTTTTATTTGCCAACCATTCTAAGTAGCATTTTTCTTCTTTTTGGTTAATTCTTCAATATCATCATTCCACCAATCTTGGGTATTTGGTTTTTTATTTATTGTGCCTAATGCTTCTTTTGCTGCCGAATGTATTATTTCCTTTAATTGATTATATTCTTCTTCTATGCCTTCCTTGTAATCCAAATTCTCAATTTTAATCCTCAGTCTTTCTTTATATATTTTTTGATACTATCCTGATTAATAAATACAGTTTTAATTTTTCTTCCTGCTTCGGTTGCATTGTTGATTCCCTTCTGCTCATCATGCACTTTTTCCCTGTAGGGAATTTGGGGGATGATCTTGTGCTGTGAGTAGATAGTGGTCAGAACCACAATTTTGCTCCTCTTTTAAACCCTTGAGTCCTTAATAATAAGGAAGTATTTTGCTTTTACAATTATGTAGTCTATTATTGATTTCTGATTGAGACTAGGTCGTTCCCAAGTAAATTTATGAATATCCTTATGAGTCGAAAAATGTGTTTACTATCTTTAATTTATGTTGTTTGCACTCTCTATGATTCTATTTCCATTATCGTTGACTTCTTGTTCCCATTTTTCCTACTACTTCCTACTGCTCTCATCATTGTTTCTTCTCTACCATCTTCTTCTACCTCTCTTTCTTCACCCACTTTCCCATTTAAATCTCCCATTAGTATTAATTCTTCATTCTACTTCGTATTTTCTCTATTTGTTCCACTAATACTGAATAGTACTTTTCTTTCTGACTCTGTGCGCATCATCCTGTTGGTGAGTAGACTGCTAAGAACACCATTGTTCTTCCCCATAAGCTTCATTTTAATCTTTAGGCATCTTTCATTAATATGTTCATATTCTGTTATGTTTTTACTGTATTTCTTTTTTACAAACATTGATACTCCTGCTTTAGCTCTTTTTGATTTATTTACACCTGACCAAAAATGTATGTAGTTTCCTAAATATGAATTTCCTCGATCCTTTCTTTTTTGTTTCCGTCACTGCTGCAATATCTATATTGTTCTGGAATAATTCTCCTGCTACTTCTTACTTTGTTTCTAATTCCTCGTACATTCCACGTGCCTATATTCAATGTCCGTTTTCGTTGCTTTTGTCTTTCATACTTTTTTCTGTCCGGCTTTGATTGATTTGGTCTTTTAGCATTTTGTTTTTTTTTTCTAATGTGTGGGGAGCTGGCCCACAGCATAAACCCCCAACCTGGAGGACCAGAAAATTTCTGTCTGGGTTTTCCTCCCATAGCCTTTGAAGATCCCTCTTCACACCGCAAGGCAGCGTTTCTCTCCTATTTCCCTTAGAGATAGGGTTTCCTCTTCCGCGCAATCCGCCGTGATGAAGGACTCTCCTTCTGCGCCGACTCTGCCGTTGAGGTCTTCGCCGTATCCTGGCTAGGGGCCCTTACAGAGTACTATCAGTCGGAGCCAACCTTAAACCCTGGTTTTTTTAACGAGGTTGTTACTCCTCCCCCACCTCCTTTCTCATCCGGGCTTGGGACCGGCCATGGCGGAGTTATAGATTTTTATGCACAGATATTATATTGTTGATTGGTTTTCTGCAGTCCCGCGCCGTAGCCGAGCGGTGAAGGTAGGAAGCCTTGGCGCAGAGCTACGGGACTTGCGCTGGTTCGAGTCTCCATGGGGGAAGAAATTTTCTCATGGTATTTCGGCCAGTATGGGACCGGTGCCCACCCAGCATCGTGAGGCAATTGGGTAGCTACAATAAGTAGCGGCTCCAGGTTGAGGAACCAGCTATAACGGCTGGGGGACCCGACATGCTAACCACATGTCACCCCTACACAGGCTGTTGATCATCTACCTCTTAATTGACACATGTGGATGTGAAGGGCCAGCAGCCGGCTGGTAAAAGGGCAACCGCTGAAAAGTGGAAAGACCCTCAATCGGAATCGGTTTTCTGCATATGCTAATGACGAAACTATTGCTAATAAGATTTCAAGAATTTGTTAAATCTAAATAGTTTATGAATTTAGTTTCAATTTCTTCTGTGAGCTGTATTTCGTTGTGCATTTTGGCTAGTTCATCTAACATTTCTTTTTCTATGTGATAATAATTATTATGTTATTATGTTATTAACAAGTCATCAACATATCTCATGAATAGTTATATTATTTTTCTTTTTCTTTGAGCTTTTCGAAATTCTTTTCTTCCAGTTCTTGTAGAAATATTTCAGATAAGATACCTGATGCAGGACTGCACATTTGTATTCAGTAATCCTGGGTGTAGATTTTTGTTGTTAAATTTAAAACAATTACAAATATTTAAAATAGTTATCTTTTAACGCTGACTTGAGGACGACTGATATATCTGGTACTCATTTTAATTTTTTAACATTTTACTGTCCCGCGCCGTAGCCGAGCGGTTAAGGCAGCAAGCCTTGGCGCAGAGCTACGGGACTTGCGCTGGTTCGAGTCTCCATGGGGGAAGAAATTTCTCATGGTATTTCGGCCAGTATGGGACCGGTGCCCACCCAGCATCGTGAGGCAATTGGGTAGCTACAATAAGTAGCGGTTCCAGGTTGAGGAACCAGCTATAACGGCTGGGGGACTCGACATGTCAACCACATGTCACCCCTACACTGGCTGTTAATCATATACCTCTGTGATTGATACATGTGGATGTGAAGGGCAAGCAGCCGGCTGGTAAAAGGGCAACCGCTGAAAACTGGAAAGACCCTTAATCGGAACATTTTACTACATAACCTCATCGCTGATTTACAATTAAGATACATTAATACACATTAGATTAGTAAATGAATCCGTCTCTACGGAGGGTTGTTTCCGATCTTTGAGAATGATTTGCCAGGTAGATTGTGACGTTGGAATTTGCGTCATCAGGACAGGAGTGTGCGAGGTGATCAAACCGGTCAGTGTGCTACTTCTGTTATACTCGCACGCGTGTTGCTGTCATAATGGCTAAGCAGATAGACCCGTTTTGGGAAGGGTATATTACTGCCGTTTCCGATGCTATTTAAAGTTATTCCGCGATTGGTGAGGCTGGCAAAAAAGTTAATTTTGTGATGTCAAAGTGTGGAATTAGCTCCTTGCTTAATAAAAAGATAAAGTGTGGCTTCGGATTAATTCCAAAAGGGGTAAAAAAACAGGCAAATCCACGACCTGCTACTACCCGCACCCCAGATGTAATCAGAAATGTCAAGGCCCTTATCTCTGGTGGTAACCCTGCCACACAAAGGGTGATTGTGAACAGACTGGGAATATCCCTTAAAACTGTAAAAACCATAATAAACAAAGACTTAAACATGGAGAAGCGCCACAAAAGCACAATTCATAAATTGTTGCCACGTCACATTGCCAGACGCCGCACCAACAGCAGAAAACTCTATGAAAAGCACCTGGCAGGAGAAAAATATAGATTTTTGGTCACACTTGATGTAGCATATGTTTATCTAGGAGACTCAACAAACCGAGGGCAATTTACTATAGAGAAAGAGGTGAAACAATTTTCAAAAGTGGTATGCCGAATGCAGAGAAAGTTTCTCCAAGGGATTTATGGTCATCGCGGGATATTGCTACAATGGAAAACTGACCATTCGTAGAGCAGCTAAAAACGTCAAAATCAACTTCCAGTGCTACTAGAAAGACGTTCTCACCCCAATTTACCGGACCGAAATCCCAGCCTTCTGTGGTACAAACAAAAACCAAGTCTGGCTTCACCAAGACAAGATCTCCAGTCACACACTTCGGGTTCAACCCTGGCGTTCCTGGAGAGAATGGAGCAGGAAACTTGAATTCATGCTATTCCATTCAGCAACATCTCAGCGAAATCTCCTGATGTATCACCGATGGACTTTGTGTCTTTGGACTCTTCAAAACGGCATAGCGTATAAAGAGGAGTGGGAACTTCTAGGCATGGCTGTGCAGTGTAAGAGTCTTCTGCAGTGGAAACTCCAAAGCCGAGCCATAGCTCGGGTGAAGGGCCATCAAATAGAGCATGCTCGATGGTGGAGACACAGTTTTTCTTAAGGTAAAACTTAAAACTAATTTGTTTTCAGAGATCAGAAACAACCCTCCGCATTCACTTTGGTACTTGTCGGTCTATTTTGATATCTTACCTTACAGAGAGTAGAGATAATATCATACTTGTAAGTTCGAAAGTTTGGATGTTAGGACAACTGAAGAGTAGATGAAGGAACCTGTCAATTCACTTTTTTATCGAGATGGAATTTCAAGAATAATTACATTCTCCAGGAACAGCATTATCATTCAGAAGTGTGAACGGTAATAGACACAATGGGTTCATTTATCTCCAACGTTTGGCAATCGGGTAAGAAAATATGGATATTGTACAATTAAAGTTACGTTTTCTACATTTCAAGGGAAAAAAACGTATCTTGTTTATTCCTTGTAATCTTCATTTGTTAATCAAGCTGTACATTAATGATTCAAACTGAAACGAATGTTTCATTATTTGATTTGATTTGATTCTGTATTACATTTTATAGAAAGTAATAAACTATATTCTTTTTAACATATTTCAAATAAAATAAACACTTCTATACAAAATTAACAATCTTGATTAATTAAATAGTGTTTTTGAATACGACGCCAGTTCTCAAGTATTTGGATAATTTACTCTACGCTCCGGTCACGAACTATTGGCAAGATAAAAGCTCTTGTGTTATTTTCCCAGACTGTTACGTTCTTACCTTAGGCAATGAATCCTATTTATAACCCATATCAGTTTGAAATAAAAATATATGGTTCTTAATACGTAAAATTATAATTTATTTCTCTTAAAAATCAATATTTCTTATATACACATCAATCGACTAATACTGAAATACTTATACAATTGAATTGTCATACCTGATACGCATTAGTTCGGAAAAATTAGTAAGTATACTGCACTTGCAAATGTATCCGATTTGTAAGCTACAGAGCGCACAATACCTTTCTACCAAAACGCTGTAAAAGCAATAAATCCAACTAACTCCTATCACATAATCTAGTCAGTTCAAACATTAACGTTTATGTCTCGTATTCGGAATCTCGAACAGCCTGGCATTTTTCCCAATTTTCCTCATTAGACAAATGCTGTGCTGAAATTTCATTACCAGGACTCATTTCATCATATTCACTCTTTCATAGTATTATTCAAATGTTGTAGAAGGTACCGGTAGCGTTAGAACACGAAAAGTTTCATCAATTACGGTAATTTCACACGAGTATACAGAAGAACTCCCAATCTTCTTTATACCTTCCCAGGAATGTTGTTCAACAACACATAGCTTTTGAGTCTAACACAGTTCATCTCTTAGTATTCTTCTTGACACTCGCACAAGCATTATCTTTATCTTCGTCCTCAGGTCAAAACGCACTCGTCGCTATTCAGATCACTACTCTCACGCGACTTATTCCCGACTGACTGAGGTCTCCATTTGGTTTTATGTAACCGGCGAAAAAGTCTAGAACTTCCCATACAGGTTGATAAGTACGCCACCGGCCGCTACTGGGATAGTCGCGAAAGCAATATTTCGAGAAAACACGTCTGGAGAGATTGCTGCAATTTGTACACACGACTCGCGAATCTGAATCCCTTATGTCTTATAAGGCGAGATTTCAGCCTTGCCGCCGCGCAGGAAATTCAAAGGAGATAATTTGAAGAACTGATTAACAATGCGGCACAATATAAAAAATATTAATAATTAAGAAGTAATTTGACCTATATAAAGACGTCATTAAACAATATACATAATAATAATAGTAGTAGTAGTGGTGCTGGTGATGGTGGTGGTGGTGGTGGTGGCGGCGGCGGTAATTCTGCCCGAAGGCAGGACCTTCACTGATATGCTTCCAGCTTTACTAGGGAATTGTAGGTGTGGTAGCTTCCCGCGTTGCTTTCCTCACCGGTGAAGGATGATGATGATGGCCATATGATTTCGGGGACCGTTTGGACCTTAAAGTTTTCCTAACATTTGTCTTACAGGCGAGGAAATACCCCGATAAAAACCTCACTCAGAAAAACTGCCCCGATCGGGGATCGAACCCGGCCCCGCTGCGTGACAAGGCAGCACGCTACCTCGAGAACACAGCGGTGGGCTAATAGTAATATGAAATACATAAATTATTTACATTTTATTAACGTTTTTCTATTGTATTGAAAGTGTCAATCATGAAGCAGTAATTAAATTGTTCCATTAAAATATCAATTTTAAGTACCACGCTAGTTTTAACCTCTCTGTAAAATTCATTCCCGTCGCTACGCTCCGGATCGTAAATTGAGAAAAATTAAGAATTTTATCCTTGAGATTATGAAATCGTGTTGTAGATAGATTGGAGCATTGTAGTGAAATTCCATCTCAGTATCATCTTTGATGACTAAGGAATACCAGGAAAATCCAGGATTTGAAAAAGATACTCCCGATTAAAATACTATAACGCCGTCCGAGCCAATTCGCTTGGTTCTGTTTTATTTTTATCATTTAAAGAAGTGTCCATATTTATGACTGCATATTCTCTTTACGAAGTAACATCAAGAATACATCAAAAATAAAAATAGCCTATTTAAATAATATATAATATTGAAATTGGAAGTGAAAAAATTCTAATGTCTGGATTATTCTTTTTAATTTCAGGTAAACACAGACTTCTAATGCTGAGTATGAACTTACGTAAGTTATACACTTTTATATATTTAAGTTCCGCATCTGAATTATTCTACAATGAGGATACGATGCATTGTTTTTAAAATTGAACTATGGTTACTGTGCACGCAATTAAAACGCAATCAATGTCTGCGCAAATTTTAAGAGAAACAAGTATTTACCATAACCATCCGTCGATAGTAATTCTTCCCGAGGGCAGGACTTTCTCTGCAATCATAGCATTTTCGTGCTATGCTTTTCAGCTTTACTCCACACCGGTGAAGGATGATGGTGGCCACAACCATCCGGAATGACATTATCCCGTGTCTCGTTATATCATCCTCAACAAGCATTAGATGTTCTGACCCGTTGACTTCAACTAAGTTCGGTCTGTTTCCTACATTAGAGTGCATATAAATTTTCGATGAGTCTGGTATTCCTTAGATATGATCTCTCCAGATTGTACGGTATTTTTCAATTATGCATGAGCTTGTATGTTAAGGTGTACAAGAAAACCCTTAAAGTCCATGTTAGGGACTTATTTAAATTACCATTTTGAACCAGATAAATATGTATTTTTGGCTTGTTGGTAGTTTGTGATTGAGATCATGGTGTTTAATATCGTGTTCAGGACAAAAGTTTAAGGAATTATTCAACAATTGATACAATTGATTCTGTAGTTAATTCTTCTATAATATTGATGTTCCTTTTGTGATCTAGAATTAATAATCTGTTACAAATCGGATGAATCCCATTTAAAATTATTCGATTCAACTTAACTGTTTGATTATTTTAAGGTGCCGAATTCACACCCATATAATAGCACATTGCTTGATAAAGTTTTAACAAATATTTTTTGTACACAGTGATTTATTTTTTTGTGATTTAAGTAATTCACTAAGTCTAAGAATACACATTTAGATAAAATATTTGTCCTCAGTGTAATGCATATCCTATAAATTTGTTGCTATAGTTAAGAAAAGAATTAAGACCCCGACATGTCGGATATGCAAGAGTATAAATGACCATTATTTACTTCATAGTATTTGACAATTTTTTGTTAAACTGAATTCGTAGCTGACAATGACACAGGAAAGAAGTCTGTGGAGAAAAAACACTGGAAGACATGAATAGCTGTAGAAATCCTCTTATATTAGATACACAATGTGTAGGTGCAGATCAATAACAGATTCAGATAGTAGTAGTAGTAGTAGGACTTTATGAGACAAAAAGTAAGATATTTACAATATTATTTACAAATATGGGTCGCATGGGCAGTAAGCCGTACGTGCTGTTGACAGTCCGTTACAATAAAGTAGTAATTGGTAATAGCATAAAGAAAAAAAATATTACAATTACATAAAGAAAACAATAATGTTACAATTACATAATAATACAATAGCATTATACACTAATTAAGTTATGTATAATTATTAAGAATTAAGGGTATTACATTTTGGTAACATATATTTATTCATGAATGAGTGTTGTTCTTATTTTTCGCGTTTTGTCCAGAAATTTACCCAAGTTTATCCAATTTTCTGGATTTACCAATAACTCGTAGCATGCCAAATTTGAATTTAGAAATCTTTCCGGTAATAACTGACGTCTCCAATATTCTAATTCATCACATTTTTCTAATATATGTATCTCATATTCTAAGTTCCTGCACATTGGACATATTCTAATGTCATGATCGTCTCTAATTTTTAGAAATTTCCATGCCCGTAGCTTAAACCAAGCAAGCCCTGAGCTCTCTTTAAATTCTAGGTTAAGTATATAATATTCTTTTCCCCAAACGTGTTTTAGGTATATTTGTAAACACGGTGAGCGTTTTCCTGTACATTCAGCGAAAATATATTGTTGGTTTTTATATATAGGTACCTCCTCCTTATTATTCCCCACACGTTCTTGCGCTTTTTAAGTCCCTTTTTCCCATATCCAGCCCATCCCAATCTTTTGGAGTTTTCTCCTAACTCGTCTGCCCACAATTTAACATTTTTAATTTGATGGTCGTAACAAATTGCTCTAAGCATTGTTTGTTCACCTTGGATTACCCGCAAACCAGTATTTGAGTATACGAATTTTGCACTTTGTCGTCCTGGAACGACCCAAATCCATATAAAATTCCACAGTTAGAAACGGCCTTATTAAGTCGCGTAATGTATTTTAGAAAATGCGTATATACATTATTTAGTATTTCCGTTCTTTGGAAACCCCAAATCTCACTACCATAGTGCATTACTGGCCTGACCATCGCTCCATACAGTTTTTCTAATGTGCTGACTGGAGTAACAGGCACTCGACCCAGAATACCGAGTACACTGTTAAGTTGTCATCTCCCTTTAAATAATGCTATATCAATGTTTTTTCCACTTTCCGTCATTTCCAACATCGTAGGAAGATATTCAAAATGTTTCACGTTTTGAAGTACTTGATCTCTGTATTTCCATTCCTCTACTCTACCATAAACCGTCCCTTTTTTAAAGGTAATTGTTGTTGTCTTACTAACATTTACAGTCAATCCCCAATTCCTACAGTATATTTCCAGTAGGTCAAGACCTCTTTCCAATCCCTTGATTGTTTGGAACAGATAATTAAATCATCTGCATACAACAGGACTGGGACTTTAACATTTCTTATCTACGGAGCCTCAATGTCTCCTTCTAGCATTACGTCTACAATATCATCAACGTATATATTAAATAGCATTGGTGATATAATGTAACCTTGTCTCACTCTCCGATTGGCTTCACTGCTCTGTGTGATGTGACCTTGGTCTACTTTTATAAAAAAATATTATTTATAAATTTACACTAAAGCATATATCATTTTATGAGACTATCCTTTCCGATTTATTTTTTTCCCAAAATGCGCTTCGGTCCACAGTATCACATACCATCTTAAAATCAATGAATGCACAAAATAATTTACCCCTCTTCATTTTCAGATTGTCATCAATTAATGTTCTCAGCACAAATACGTTGTCCACCGTGTAGTACCCTTCTCTAAAACCTGCCTGATATTTTGAGATCCTATTGTTCCCTTTAGCCCATTGTCTGATTCGTTCGTAAAGTACTTTACAATGTATTTTTCCGAACACTGACGAGAGACAAATTCTCCTGTAACTTCCTGGTACCTGACCCTTTGTATAGCGGTAGGATGACACCTGTCGCCCAGGCTTCCGGAAAATATCCTCCATTAAAAAGTTTGTTGAACGCAGTTTTCAAAACGTTTAATAATTTATTGGATGATATCATATTTTTCAGGAATTCCCCTGGTATTCCATCAATTCCAGGTGCTTTACCATTCTTTAAAGATTTAATGCAAGAAACCACTTCATTTTTCGAAATATCCTGATCAAGTAAATGAATATAAATTGGGTCAGGGATCTCAACTATATTTCCTCGATTATATCTTAACCTCTCATTTCCCAGCACCCTATCAAAGTAGCTTTTCCATTCCCCGGGCGTTATTCTTGTCCGATTTATGGACTTTATCGGTTTTCATACGTTCACAATATTCCCACTTTCAGTCGCCACTCTCATTTCTTCGGATTTCTTAATTTGCCATTCTAGTTTTGTTTCTCCCAATAATTCTTTATATTTCTTTCTGTCTAACGCATAATTTTTTTCTGTTTTCATCCGTGCTTTGTTTTAGCACGGAATTCAGATAGTAACTATATTATCCATGCTTAATATCTGAAATGCACAAAAAAAAATTTGAGACATCTCAATATATAAGCTAAGCAATATTTTGTGATTATTATTCATTTTATTATTATTAGACCACAACTGCGATATCAGGATACCGTCGATACCTCGTATGCAGCGAACTCGGGTTCGATCCTCGGGTGGAGATATTTCCTGGGTTATGGAATTACCGATTTGTTTAGCTTGTTAGACAAATTTCAGGAAATTGTAAGACCCAAAATTCCTTATCATTATCTGCCCTTCGTTATCATATTCGTCATATTTTACAATGAATGTTTGAGTGAATGTTGTGTTTCATCTTAAATAGTCGTGTTTGTCTCGGAGGAGGCCTGGATTGAACTGATCACTCATTCGGGGAAGCAGTCCATGTCCTTGCGAGGTCGAGAAAATATTTGTGTGATCCAAAATTTAAAAGCCTCTCCCGACAGCTCGTACCACTCTTAGACCCGGGTAACATGGGGTACGTAGAAGTACCTATACAATGAGAGATGGAAAAGTATTGTTAAATAATTAATAATACTGTTTGTTATTCTACTTTCTTATACTTAGTTTAACATATCTTTTTAGGTTTCTTACACGTCTCTTGCCACAAGGACATTGCAGTAATATTTCTTTTCCGGGGACTTTGGATCACATACCAACTTTTTTTTGGCCCACAATGACATGGACGATCTCCCAGAATGATATAAATTGAATATGGTGCCAGTATATAGAGAGCATAAACATTTAAGACGAGATACTCCATTCACTCACAGATTCACATTAAACAAATTGAATATGGAGGGAAATAATGATGTCCAAATAGTATTCGGGAACTGTTTGTACGTTAAAGTTTCCCGACATTAGTCTTTGAGGCGAGATAACTAAAACTAAATAATAATAATAATAATAATAATAATAATAATAATAATAATAATAATAATAATAATAATAATAATAATAATAATAATAATAATAATAATAATAATAATAATAATAATAATAATAATAACCCAGAAACATCCCAACGTCACGTCTGTAACCAGAGATCACTTCGGTGTGCATTCATTTATATATATATATATATATATAATTTATTATTATTGTTATTATTATTAATATTATTATTATTATTAGTATTGTTATTATTATTATTGTTATTATTATTATTATTATTATTATTATTATTATTATTATTATTATTGTATTAGGCCTGATATTAATGTTCTTGTCAGTAAGGGTAGTATTCCTATTCATGTATAGCTTTGAAAATAAATATGGCGGAAATTTTGATGACAACTTAAAAGCTTTAAGAGCGATTCTCACCAGTAAGTTGTTAGGTGTGCTGTCTTTTTTGAGTTGAAATAGTCTTTCTTCATGCAGTATTCGTATCGTTCGCTTCAGTAGAGCTGTCTGTAAGATGCTGTTTTGCTATGACGCGGACCAGATTCAATCCTGATCAGGAAGATTTTTTTTAAATTGTCATTAAGTTTCATAATGCCTACAGGTTACCTGGCTTCATTAAATTAATATTTTTTTTTATATAGGGAAAGTGAGTAATTAAAGGAAACATATATATATATATAAAATAAATAGCGAATATAGCATCTCATTACTCTGTTTACAAAAAGAAAGTATAACAAGATTGTTTATTCCCACCTAATGCAAAACGCGTCTGATTAATTTAAACTAAATCAAGTTTATACCTAATTTCTATATATAAGTAAGCTCCTGGAGTATTGCATCGCTTCATATATACTGTTCTTTTGCACCGACGGTTTTGATGTAGTGGAGAGAACGTCAGTTTCCTAAGCATGAGGTCGTGTTTTCGATCCCGGTCTCATTTCTCTCTCTCTCTCTCTCTCTCTCTCTCTCTCTCTCTCTCTCTCTCTCTCTCTCTCTCTCTCACACACACACTCTCTCACACTCTCTTTTTCTCTCGTCCTTATTTCAATTCATTCTGCTTCTTTTCTTTGGTTTACTTTGTTTTATATTCAGTATTTAGCGCTCTACTTATTTACGCGAAATTATTTTCCCTTGTTGACCACGCAACGAAATAGAACGGATTTTAGTTTCTCAAATAGTTGTGCACTTGTAAACCAGTAGCTTATCTCCGATCATACGTAACGGCTTCGTTCTGGATTTTAACATTATTTGTTCACCATCAATTTCTTCAAAGTCCGTATATAATAACGAACTTCATGGTGCAACAGTCATAAAACTGCCTTTGCCTACCAGCCGACTGCTGGCCTCACATTAGCATGTGTGATTTATAAACGTAGATTATCGTCCAGCCAATATTGGGGTGACATGTGATCAGTATTTCGAGTTTTCCAGTCCTCATAGCAGGTTTTTCAACCTGGAGCCAATTCAAAATAACTTATTTTAGCGGTCTAAATTCCTCACGATATTAAGTTGGCATCGTTCCCATCCTGACTGATATTCCATTTTAGTAGCAGTATTTGCAGTAATAGTAACAGCACGTAATGTAACTGTAGTTGCAAAATAGGTACAATATGATTAACAAAGAGAAAAAAGAGTTATGTACGATATAAGGACTGAATATAAGGTTTTATGAACGTATTCGGATATTTAGGACTGAAGCATAGTGAGGTCGAAATTTAGAATCAAATTCGCAAAGCAATTCCAATATTCTAAATGCACACTTTACGACAACAATAATGAGCCGCTTCAAAAAGCAGAGTTTCTGTTATGGCCCACTGCGCATACTCGAAAAGCCATAGCTGTGGTTCACGAGGTAACGCACTGTTAAATGTTTTAAATACGGTGTATTTGGTTTTAATCGTCTTAAATAGTTAAAGAACAATTAAGGAGACATGTTTCCAGATATTTAAGAATGTTGGACAAATGCAATATTACTCAAATTCCGACATTAAAAATAAAGTTGATCTCTCGTTCATAGTGTAAAAGTAAACAAGGAAATCAGTATCAGACGTTCGAATAGCGTAGATCGTTAAACTTATTACTACAAGATTAAATATGTGTAAAAAACAGGGTTCGAATCCTCCGACAGTATTTTTTATTCGTTTGTATTTTCGCAATATACATCCTAGAATATTTAATTCCTACCATATAATCTACGCCCACTTTATACTATCTTAAGTGATATTCCTGCTTTCGTAAACTCTGTAACACTATTTAGCTACCGGTATAAATTTAATTGTGCGTGCAGTACCACGTTCTAATAATAATGCTATAAATGTATGTAATAAAATACAATATGGCTTCGTATATTTATGTTTATTCATTTATTGCGTATTAGTAAGGAAAAAGTTTCTACCTTCAATTAAAATATTTAGTTTATATATGTCAAGTCCATCATAATAATAGCTCATAGGTGATGGGCAATAATAATAATAATAATAATAATAATAATAATAATAATAATAATAATAATAGTAATAATAATAATAATAATAATAATAATAATAATAATAATAATAATAATAATAATGGGATGTATCAAATAATGTGAAGAATGTAAATACCTGGGGATCGAAATTAACTCAAAATATCCCATAGAAAACGACATAAAATATAGAATTCAAAATAGCAGATCGATAATAACAATGTTAAACGGAGTTTTGTGCGATAAGAACATAAGAATAGATATCAAATTAGAAATTTATAAATCGAAGCACGCCAACATACGGTGCAGAAACATGGCATGTAAATGAAATTTTGAGTTTAAAGCTTATGTCTACTGAAATGGATTCTTTCAGACGCTCAACTAGATATTATAAATTGAAAAAAAAATCAGAAATACAATCATCACACAACAAATGAAAGTCCAAAATGCAATGTTAGATTTTGTGAGATGCAGACAACTAGAATGGTATGATCATTTACGTAGGATGCTAGAGAAAAGATTACCCAGACAAGCTTTGGAATGGATTCCATCTGGAAAAGGACAGAGGTCAACCTAGATTTAAATGTATGGATGATGTAAGAAGAGACATGAGGGAACTAGGCCTGGAAGGATTGGAATGAGAAGATAGAGAAGAATGGAGAAAGAATATACAAATTTGAAGAGCTTTTGGGCTTAGGGAGATGTTTTATTACACTGTAAACCTGTTTTTAAATAAATAAATAATAATATTAATAATTAAAATTGTAATACTTCTAAATAGTACGTTTTTTTCTTTAAGAAAGAATATACAGAATAGAATAGAAATCACTTTATCGATTAAAAAACTTCACCTCACCGTCAATCGAACCTGCGACCTCTTGCATACGAATCGAGCCTCAAGCCACTAACCACTGAGCTACGCTTTCGCTGCCTTGTTGCGCTTAGAAAGAATACTCTTGAAAGGAAGAAGGGAAACGTATTTTAACTCTACTGTGCAATTGGTTTACCCGTGTGAATCGCGCGTTAGAACTTAAAATATTCGAGATCAAGAGTCGGCCCATTCTTTTTGTCGTTAAATGTATTTGCTAGTTTGATCCGTTTCATTATTTTAGTAAATAAATGAATGTATTTATTTATTGATTTAGCCTAGTAGACACCAGGACAAACATACATTACATCAGAATATAACAATAATAATTAACTCTAATATTATATACTAAATTAAGATTTGACCAATAAGGTCATATCTATTTTATTGTGATCTGTAATACAATCAGTTAACGATAGTTAAGATTAAGATTAAAACTAATAATAAAATGTATACTAGCAAGATAAATTAAATTGTTGGTAGACCGTCCCTGTCTAATATAGGGGCCTATATAAAACATAAAATAAAATAATGATATATAGAAAACTAATTTTACGGTTATACAATATTTAAACAACTGAAAATATTTAATTTTAATATTATATTCATAAATAATTAAATTTATTAATAGTTAAAATAATTCTATCAGTGAGGTGTATAAATAAGATTGTTATTAAATAATTCTTTAGTTTGTTTTTGAAAGATGTTATAATTTGACAGTCTCAAACATAGGGCGGAAGGGAATTCCTTGCTTTGACAAGTGAGACCGTAAAAGATAATGAATAATACACAGTGTGATGAGGAGGGATATAAAGGAAAATATGCTAATCGGATCGAGTGTCAAGATTGTGTGTGTCGGACGGTGTGATGAAGCGGCGTGATAAATAATTAGGTGATGATATGATAAATATTTTATAGAGAAGGGATAGGGAATGGACAGTCCTGCGATCTCTTAGACGAAGCCACGATAATTGTTCCAGGGACGGCGTAACATTGTCAAATTTGCGAATACCACAAATAAAACGTGCGCAAGAATTATGAACACGTTAAATTTTTTGAGTGAAAATAATATTTAAGTCTGTAAAAAGAGTGTCCCAATAATCAAAATGGGGCATTGCAAGTGTTCTACTAACATTTTCCTGAGAGCGAATGACAAGCAATTTCTTTCGCGATTCAATGAATGTATTATTGAAGAGACTGTTTTGCGTGTATGGTTTATTTCTTCTGTATTCCAATTTAAGTTGTCAATAAATACTCCTAGAATTTTTACTGTCTCACTATAAGGGATTTGAAGTCCATTAAGTAACACATGCGAGGATGTGTTTTGGTTAATTGTAGTTAATAGTATCTGGTGACCCATAATGTTTGATTGTGACTTTTTAGAATTTAATAGTCGTCCATATTTAACTGTTCAAGTCATTAGGGAGTCACGATCCTCGCTAATTTTGTCAAGAGCATCATTTAGAGAATATTTGTCTGTGTGGATGTAGATTTACATGTCGTCCGCAAATAAATGATGTTTGCCATGCTTTAGGGAGTTGGATATGTCATTCATATACATTAAAAAAAACAAAGATCCAAGCATCGAACCCTGTGGAACTCCAGCTTTACCGAAGGACCAAGAAGAACATAATGTATGATTTCCTACAACAGATTGCTGGCCCTCATGAAGGTAGGAATTGAACTATTGAGTGACACTATCAGAGAATATGAAGTTTTTTTCACTTTATGCAATAATAAATCCAAGTCTACCGTGTCGAATGCTTTACTAAATGTAAGAATGGTAAGTTTTCGATTATCAGCAGCTTCGCGTATGTATTCGCAAATATTTAGTAGAGTAGTATTTGTATAGTGTTCTGTCCTGAAGCCTGACTGAAATTGATCTAAAAGGTTGTATTCACTTAGGTAGTCAGTCAGTTGTTTATGGACTAATCGTTCCAGAGCTTTTAAAAGGGTAGGTAAAATGATAATGGGTTGAAAGTCGTTCGGAGTTGAGGGCGTTTTAACTTTAGGTAGTGGGCGTACGAGAGCTTGTTTCCACAATGAGGGATATGTAGAAGTTTGCAGCGAGGAGTTAAAAATATGAGTTGTAGTGGGTAGTATAGCGTCGATTATTTTATTCAGTAAAGTAATATTTATACGGTCAGTTCCTTCTGCTTTCATTTATATTCCCATGATGGCTTTTTTACGTCGTAATCTGTAACATATGTGAAGTGAAAATGTTCTCTGTCGGGTTGATTTGTCGGTAATAATTCATTTATTGTTTGTTCTTTATCTTTTGGAGTTTTTTGGAATGATTATTAAGTGTGTCCAGGGAAAGAGGTAGTTTGTCTTCCTGAGTGGCTTTTCTCCCAACTCCCATTCTATTCACGTTTTTCCTAATTTCTGAAGTATTGGTATCTGTTAGGCTGTACAAATGTCTAAGTTTGGAGTTCTTGATGACTTTATTTTTCTTGTTACGTAACTGTTTATATTGATTGAGTATAATTTATTATGTGCTGCTTCTCTACCAGCCATCAAGTTACGAATTCAAAGAGTCATCCAGGATGCAGGGCGTCGTTTTACAAGTTTATTTTTTAGTAGGGCGTGTCTGTTGTATAATTGTAGTATAAGGTCATTTAGTGCCTCAACTTTTTCGTCTACAGAATGCAACGTCCATATTGAATGTCGCGGCATCTGCATACCTTCTTCAATCAATATATTTTAAGTCTCTATACGTAATAGTCTTAGTGCTCAGGAATAAGGTATCTCATTTCAATTACACGGGTCGACAAATTAAAACTTTTTTGAATCATCAGAAACACAAATATGTGTCTCTTGGCCAGTTTGTAATGCTGCTTACGAAAATACTTTTCAATTTCTTCATATCACATAAAGTTTTCAATGTATAGTGTAATACATGTTATTGCGGAGGTTATATAGTGATATTCGTAAATCTAACAACTAAAATATTATTAAATGACCTTCTGTGATATAAATTATCTCGACTTTCTCTTTCTCTGCTACATGGCTTCATGAGCGTTCCGAACGACATCCATCAGTATTCTACCTTTCATGGAATCATTCCGGAAACCTTGGTAACGTTGTTCCATTTTTCCATTGTTTATGTCCTGGTAAAAAAGTTATCCTAACTTCATAAACTAATTTCATAAAAGTTTGCTGGAAAAAATTCTAGAAGGTAATGTGACATATGGCAAAAAATTCTTAATATGACTGAAAGACTTTGGAGTTAGCATTCTTGAAATCTAGAACTTTTTACATTCCTAAGAAATGTCTACAAACCCATTTGAAATTTTACCATGCTGCTGATTCTTTTCCTGTCGGAGTATTGTAGAAAGCTTCATCTTTAAATATTGATCAGATTTTATGTTCAACAAACACACCTTCCGTTAATGTTACATCACTAAGTCGAGAAAATGTGTTTCTCAGAAATCCTTGTAAATTTGTCTTCCCCATTGGTTTTACTATGGAATTTATAAATCCCCATTTCATAAGTTGAAGAGGAAAAATACCTTATTGGAATTTAGAAGGGGGGGAATTTAGAAGGGCGGAAGAGACGGGGGGGCCCATAAATGTCCTTTATTTCAGCAGTCATGCTTTATATAATCCTGATATATATTGCGGATACCCAAAGGCATTGGAAACAGCAAAACGTTGTGAAACCAGCTTGCATGCCTATGAACATTCCTATAGCCTTACGATCTTCAAATATAGTCCGCTGGGAACATCGTAATAAAGTGCTTTTAGTATTATTTTCATAATATCATGCATGTGTTCCCTTGATCTACAGAGGAATGGAATGGAAGGTTTCAAATTTCCATTAAGGATAAGTAAAGTATTTAGACTTTGCTGTGAGAAGTAAATGGATAGTCTCCATCTGATGGTGTATGCTCTTGATGCAGTTTTCTGAACAAGGTTTCATTGTTGAGACATTAAATCGTTGGACCATTAGCAAGAAGAAAATAGTTTTTAATTGTATTTCCTTATAGAAATGACAATCTCTGACACCATCCTTTAATATATTCCTTTCTATCTATCTAGAAGCAAAACGTTCTGCTTTATCTTTCGGTAAAGGACGATCTCTAATTGAATCATTCACTATCTATTGATTAATAAGTTTTGGGTCTGAATTTTTCTATGGCAGATATTCATAATCATCATCTAAATATTGATCAAGTAAGGAACAATCATCATTACATTCTAGCTCTTCAAGGATCAAAGGAGGAACAATGATTCATAAAATGTAGTAATGTAAAATATGAATTAAAAAACTTGAAAAATGATGAAATGCGGCAAGAATACCAAATCAAAATTGCTAATAGATTTGAAGTACTGGAATCTTCAGATGACAATGTGGCAAACGAAAAAGAAACTGATATAAATAAAGAATGGGAGGCTATAAGAGATACTATTAAATTGTCAGCTTCAGAAAGCATTGGTTGTTTAAAAAAGAGGCAAAACAAGAAATGGTTTGATGAGGAATGTGCCGACATTGTAAAGAAAAGAAAGCTAGCAAAAATGAAATGGTTACACGAGCCAAATGAGATAAATTTAGAGCAATTGGGTAGTGTTAGACGGGAAACTACCAAGTTACTAAAGAGTAAAAAGAGGGAATATTTGAGAGAGAAGATTAATGATCTTGAAATGAACGCAAAAAATAGGAACATTAGAGAATGATATCAGGGAATTAGTATAGAGAAGAAAGGGTTTCAGGCTAGAACAAACATAATTCGGAATGAAAATGGGGATATGATTGCAGATTCTAAGAGTATATTAAATAGATGGAAAGGTTACTTTAATCAGCTATTAAATGTACATACAGAACAAGACATTGAGGAGGATAAGTTACAGACAGCAGAAATGCTAGTCGCAGAGCCAAGTGCATTAGAGGTTGAAATGGCAATTGAAAAATTGAGAGATGTATAAAGCATCAGGTTCAGATGAGATCCCAGCAGAACTGATAAAATCAGGGGGAGAAAAATTGATGGACAAGATACGCTGGTTGCTTATTATGTTTTAGTGGATGGTGCACAGGAATTTTTGATATTCTTAGGGGTAGTTTAAATCTATCGAATGTAAGGTATTATAGCTGAGTATGATTTGGGAAAAAGAAGCTCTTCCAGATGAATGGAAGGAATCAATTATCTTACCAATTTATAAGAAAGGAGATAAAAGTGATTACAACAACTACAGGGGCATCTCATTACTTTCAACTTCGTATAAAATTCTAACAGATATATTAGTAAGCAGACTTACTCCCTATATTGATGACATTCTAGGAGATCATCAATGTGCATTTACAAGAAACAGGTCTACAACAGATCAGATTTTTAGTATAAGACAGATTTTAGAAAAGAAATGGGAATATAATGGTACTGTACATCAACTATATGTAGACTTCAAAAAAGAATATGATTCAATTAAGAGGGAGAAGTTATAAAGTATCCTGCTGGAGTTCGGAATTCCTAAAAAGTTAGTTAGACTTATACGAATGTGTCTAAATGGCTCAAAGAGTAGGGTGCGTGTAGGCAAACAGTTTTCAGACACTTTTGAAATCCAGAATGGGTTGAAGAAAGGAGATGCACTATCTCCTCTACTATTTAATTTTGTACTAGAGCATGCCATTAAATCTTTAGAGAATGAGGAAGGCTTACAACTCAATGGTATTAATAAGCTGTTAGTTTATGCTGATGATGTAGTACTACTGGCCGATAGCGAGGAGATACTAAAAGCCAACACGCACACACTATTGAGTAACACTAAGAAATTGGGACTGGAAGTAAATATCAGTAAAACTAAATATATGGTCACACGTAGAAATACATTATATAATGGAAATGGACAGCTAAGGACAAATGAGGGAAATTTTGAGGAATTGGCTGAATTCAAATACCTAGGAACAATAATCACAAATAGGAATGAGATGCACAAAGAAATTAAACATAGGCTCAATTCTGGGAATGCGTGCTATTATGCATTGCAGAGACTTTTGATGTCCCAACTCCTTTCAAAAAACGTTAAGCTGAAAATATATAAAACTATTATTCTACCAGTTATATTATATGGATGCGAAACATGGACTCTTACTTTAAGGGAGGAAAGGAGATTACGAGTATTTGAGAATAAAGTTCTTAGGAAAATTTTTGGACCAAAGAGAGATGAACAGACAGGTGAATGGAGAAGACTACATAACAATGAACTACATGGTCTTTATAGGAAGCCATATATAATAAGAACAGTTAAGTCTCGTAGACTGCGATGGGCAGGACATTTTGCGCGTATGGGGAATGAAAGACGTGCATGGAAACTTCTTGTAGGAAATCCAGAGGGTAAGCGCCCAGTTGGTAGACCAAGAATGAGGTGGGAGAACATTAACTATGATTTGAGGGAAGTAGATTATACAGGGAATGATTGGAAAGCATTAGCTCAGGTTAGGGATGTATGGAGAGCTTATGTCCGTGCGGCCATGAACCTACGGGTTCGATAGTGCCAGTGAGTAAGTAATGTGGAATTACCTTGTATAGAGTCCAAGTTAAGGTAAACTATATTTATGTATTCTTTGTAGACAAACCTGTAATATTGACACAGCAGAAATAACAATTTTCAACGTCATTCTTTGACACTCGCCGCATCAATGGAATAGAAAAAAGTCTGTGACGATTTTCTCCTTTTAACACAATCGCTAAATCTATTTAAACATGACATACGCCTATATATTACATATAGTGGTCATTCTTTGACCTGGTCCCACAGTGGCATTTAAAAATGTAACTGATAATACAAATGCATATTGTTGGTTGTAAACGTACGCCGCTGAAAATTCGTTTCGAGTGAACCACAAATTTAGCAGAAACTAGTTGTAGTTCTTTCGTTTATGAGGTATTATAAACAATAATTAAATTATACAAACCACAATACATGTTTCACCTATGTCCAAGATAGTATATACTTCATTATAAATGTTCAAGTTAGAGAGCTTTTTATCCTATCTCTTGTATAAATGTAATATGACTATTTAACTCATGCCCCAAATGAGGTCAATGACCAATCACATTTCAATGAATTTTGATTTACAACAAATCACAATCGTTCTTCTCCTCGATTTTATCTATTTCATTTTATTATATTAAAATAAATCTCCTCCTATTTAACATTCTGAATAGGTTAGAGCATTATTTTGCAGTGACTGACACCCTAACAAATATGTTGATTATAACAATTTATATATTAAGACGTAAGAATCCTATAATGCAAGAGGCTGTCAGATTATATATGTAGTGCACGAATATAAACCGATATCGCTTGCGGGAAACCGATATTGCTTGCGGGATATAACAGAAAAACATTTGTAGCAATTGATTATACCACAAGAAATAAACCACTGTTTGCGTTCCAGAAAAATATGATTGTCATATTTACATCATAGGACATCATACATTAATTAACTACCTATTTATGTTGGGTATAAACAGTTTGATGTGTTTAATGTTTTCTCCACTAGCGTGCATTGTTATAATATTGTGATTCTTGGCAATAAATAATGTGATCTGGTTGCAGTTATGAACAAATGAAACAAAATAAATCTTTCTCATTTGTTTTCAAACGTCGCCGTGTACATCAAATATATTCATATTTTAAAATAACTATATTTAATTAATGATTTGTAAGTAAACAGCTTAATTTTATTCGTTAAATAGTCCTAACAAATGCCACCCTTGATTTCCAAATTCTCGTGATAAATTCACTCGTCACTTCGTTATATCGTGAATTTATTGATAATTTGGAAATCACTCGTGGCATTACATAAGATAAATTAATACGGCAAGTAGATAGGGTGTTATGGAAATTAAATAACCTAACAATTTTTTAACAATTTTGTAGATAAAACATTTTACCTGTTTCTAAGAAGCTTAAATTCTAAAGTCATTTTCACATGAATTACAGTCTGCCATGTCCTCCAATTATCTGAAAAAATATACGTGCTAGGAAAAATCTAATTACACATTTGAAATCATAATTAAAATCCTCGTATTTTTATATCTGATGATTTTTTGTTGTTGCTCAGCGCAATCATTATTTTAGTTTTTGAATGTTCACCTCTGTGTATCTGTGTAACTTTCCGTCGTTGAATCGAATGCAACCAGCCCGGGTATGATCTCGGCTAGTGCTAATTTTCTGTGTAAATATGTTAATGTTTTCATCTATTATTATTATTATTATTATTATTATTTTCATTATTATTATTATTATTATTATTTTCATTATTATTATTATTATTTTCATTATTATTACTATTTTCATTATTATTATTATTATTATTATTATTATTTTCATTATTATTATTAAAATTTTAATTTTTTTTGTTATCCACACCAGTCCCGGAGGCCTTTCGGGTAGTAGGAGGTTGAGGCTCCCACTTTTTCTGGACAATCGCCACTTTATGTCAGCCGGGTTGTCAGCCCTGCGTGACGGCCGCCTTTACCCCCAGAACAAGTGTCTGGTAGTCATTTCCGTTAGAGGCTGAGTCGACCCCAGGGCCATAGTGCCGCCAGAGGGTTTGGGTCAGTGTAAAAATCCTGACCCCCAACGGGACTTGAACCCTCGACCCTCCGGCTTGTAGCTCAGTGCCTTAACCACTACGCAACGGCGTGCCCCCATTTTCATTATTATTATTATTATTATTATTATTATTTTCATTATTATTATTATTATTTTCATTATTATTATCATTATCATTATTATTATTATTATTATTATTATCGTTATTATTATAATTATTATTATTATTATTAGTAGTAGTAGTAGCACTAGCAGTAGTAGTAGTAGTAGTATTATTACTAATTTAAATAACTTCGCTCTTTAACAGATAAAGTCATTAACGTCGCAATACTAATCTGCTCGAGAAAGGGGCGACAAATTGTACACAGAGACCTCATTTTTCAGATTTAAAGTTTTTATGCTTCATAAATCTACAACACGAGACTCAAGGCTTTAGTTCGCTTACAAATGAACCCATGTTCAGGATTTTTGCAATCTAAAAATCCATTACCTCAACAGGGATTGAACCCGCCAACCTCGGAACCTGAACCATGGATTGTAGCCAGTAGTCCACAAGGACTGCCTGTTGTAATCCAGCTTCTAATATTATTTAAAATATTGCATTAAACGAATAAAAAATAAAATTTATTTCAAAATATTATGTACCTTGCACCGTAACCGAGCGGTTAATGGCAACTTGTCTTGACGCAGAGCAGCGGATTAATGCGCTGAGATAGAAATATTAAGAATTGTCAAAATACTTTAACAAAGTGTCAGTATCAAGCTGCTGCCTCGAACCCATTAGTGTCTCCATGCGGGAAGAAATTTTCTCATGGAATTTCAGGAACTGTTGCCAAACTATCATCACGAGGAATTCGGTTAGCTACAAGTAGCGGTTCAAGGTTGCTATAATAGCGGGAATACTTGACAATCTGACAAAGTATTACCCTTATTTTAGTTAAACGATTGTCCTTTGTAAATGGTACATGTGGACATGAAGCCAGCAGTAGTTTGTTAGGTCAAGGGCATTCTATGCCTGTTGCGTCATGGATTTATCGTAATACGTATAGCATGTCCACTATGTAGACCTAATACGAAATGTATAATAACTATGCCAGTGATTTATGGAAGTTTCCTAGAATCGGAAACCGGTATCTCATATCTATTAATCCGCCCTCTAAACCGCTCTACTATAGGAATTCTCTCTTCCTGCCGCTCAAATTCCAGGAATCGACAAGGTTTATCAGTTATTTGTGTTATTTCACTTTAAATGCTACATTGTTTTATTAAATGAATACACATTATTGGATATGATGAGAGCAAATAAATGTTTGAATCAAATTGAATAAAAATGTAATTGAAGACTTCCCTCCAATAAGAATGTAACCAACAATTCTGGCATTCTTTTTAGAAAGTGTTGGTGAGTTCAGCGTAAAATTTTATTTAACACATGAAAATTAAAGTTATTTCCTTACTTCCAAAGTGGTATATGGACTATTAAAATGCTTTAAAATGCCTACATCACAAAATATTGTAGAAAATAAATAAACTCATACGTAATAAAGTATTATCTATTTTAAATATAACTCTTACACCTCGTAGAAGCTTTAGTTGTTACGGTAGTTACCTTTATTTCTTAGGCCTACAGTTAGTTACAACAGTTTATTAAACATAAAACTCACAACATGAGTTTTGTATATCCTCTAATATATATTACACTTACAGTTGCTTCTACTGTAGGCATACTATGTAATGATGTATGGAAACTGCACAGATATTATTACTTTACTCTTACTCTGTATAACATGATGTCAATCAATATACAGTTACGCCAGTTACCGATATAAACCATATAGTTTAAATATAATTATTAAAGAGAGAAATTTCATATCTTATCATAAAGATATTAATAAATATGTACATATATATATATATATATATATATATATATATAATATATGTTATATTGCAGATTTTCGCGGATATAAGTATGAATAAGAAAGTTTTCTTGGGTTTTCCGCGTCTTGGATTCAAGTTCGGCCCCTGGCCACTGACTCCGACGTTTCGGCATGATCCCACATGCCATTATCAAGGAATGATAAGTTCGAGTCACAGGTTTAGGTCTTATATAATTAAACAAATAGAGTTTTCGCTGTAGTCCGTTTCCGAAGACGTACATCCATCCAAGGTTGTTCTTATGTAGTTAAACATTTTCAGTTTTCAGTGCGGTCCGTTTCCGAAGCCGTACACCCATACAAAGTTCAGTTCTTATGTGGTTAACCACCTTCAGTTCAGCTTCCGAAACGGACCACACTGAAAACTGAAGGTGGTTAACCACATAAGAACTGAACTTTGTATGGGTGTACGGCTTCGGAAACGGACCGCACTGAAAACTGAAAATGTTTAACTACATAAGAACAACCTTGGATGGGTGTACGTCTTCGGAAACGGACTACAGCGAAAACTCTATTTGTTTAATTATATAAGACCTAAACCTGTGACTCGAACTTATCATTCCTTGATAATGGCATGTGGGATCATGCCGAAACGTCGGAGTCAGTGGCCAGGGGCCGAACTTGAATCCAAGACGCGGAAAACCCAAGAAAACTTTCTTATTCATATATAATATATATATATATATATATATATATATATATACTGGAAATAAGTGGCACTATCAAAGCCATAAGTTCATGGAAATTCAACAAAAGCTTAGGTCGATGGAAATGGATTTCTTGTGAAGAGCAACAAGATGTTCAAAATTTAAAACAAAATAGGTCATATCAGAAAAAAAATTAAATACACAATAGTATATTACTGTATATAAGATGGAAGCAATTAAATTGGTATGGGAATGTACGACGAATACAAGAAAAAAAAATATTCAGAAAAATATTCGCATGGAGTTCACCTGGAAGAAGAAAGAAAGGAAGACCTCTGAATTCATAGATGCAAGAAATAAGGACAGGAATGAGAAGAAGAAGACCGGAGGGCACGCAGTGGATAGGTAGAGACGAGTGGAGAAGTAAAATAAAACTCTAGGCACAGAAAGATGTGTAAAAATTGAAAATCTGTATATAAATACAATTATTATACTTATTATTATTATTATTATTATTATTATTATTATTAATATACTTATTATTATTATATATACTTATTATTATTATTCTTATTATTAATTATTATTATTATTATTATTATTATTATTATTATTAATATACTTATTATTATTATTATTGTTAATATAATAATAATAATAATTATTATTATTATTAGATTATTATTATTGTTGTTTATTATTATTATTATTATTATTATTATTATTATTATTATTATTATTATTATTATTATTATTATTATTATTATTATTATTATTATTATTATTAATGCATTATTTGTAATACAGTTAATAATTTTAAGTGTTTAAAATGTTAGTACTAAATCTATTTATCTGTTCAAAAATTTAGTTTACAAATATATACACTTTCATTTCTTGTATAGCAATTATAAATGAGCTTAGGGCTTTTGATGGTAAAACAGTTGCAATAAACATACATTATTACATAGTATGCCTACAGTAGAACTATCATAGGTATACAGGGTGTAACATAACTGAACGGCAAAATTTCAGGAATGAGTTCCTCATATGGAGAGAATAAAAAAAAAAGTGTATTACAACTCGGGTCCGGAAATTGATAATTACAGAGTTATTCGAACTTTTATGAATGTTAGTACATGGCTACAAAAATGCAAGGGACTTGTTGGAGCGCTCTGTACTGTCAGATAAATGTTCAAAGTGACCTTCTTGTGCTTCAATACAGGCATATTCTTCATTTGTGTAGATCACAGCAGCCTACAATCAACAGAAAACAGACTGTCAATAACTACTGTAAACCCTAATAATCTAACATTCATAAAAGTTCGAATAACTCTGTAATTATCAATTTTCGGACCCATGTTGTAATATACTTTTTTATTCTCTCCATATATGAGGAACTCATTCCTGAAATTTTGCCGTTGAGTTATGTTACACTCTGTATATGTTCATTTACTCTTAATTTAACGAATTAAATCTAAAATTAGTAGATAGAACATAAAATAAAAATAAAAGTACTGAAATAAATTTAGATATATTAATGGTGGTCCCATCTTATTTCAAATGCGACTAACACTGTAATGGTTCAGTTCATACTCAGTATTATTAGAGGATGACTTAAATTACACAGGTCTACAAAAATATAGTCTCTATCCTCTACAAAAATAGTGTACTCTAACCTAATTGAGGTCGAAGGACAAGAATATAACTCCAACAATTTTATATTAGTTCTTGGATGAAATATATTTACATACATGAGTGTGGAACATTCCCCTTTACCTTATCAATTTAACTATCAGCACTACAACGTTTTTGTTTTTTTATTTCGTTTTGCGATTGTAGTTTACTTCTGGGGCATTTCTCATCACGGTCCAACACATCTGCAAGCATAGTTGAGTTCCAATTGCCCTGATACCTTTTTTCCATAACTGAAGTGCTTTCCGTATTCATCCCTTAAAGTGTCACAATTGCTTTGAAAGAAGTCGAGGTGCGAGTGCTAAAGTGAATATTTAACAACATATTACAATCCATCTGTTGGTATGACCTAAGAAGTTTATTAACAGCTAGATTGTAATTTTCAGCTCTTTATTTCGCACGAAATGGTGGATAACATTTTTGAAGGCTTCCCAAGCTGCTTTCTCTTTACCTTCAATGATCCTGTTAAACGTCGCATCCCTAAATATATCTAAATTTTACGGGCCAACAAATATTCCCTCTTTGATCTTAGCATCACTGAGGGTGAGAATGTTGTCTGCAATACTTGAAAGCTTCTCCTTCATGATTAATCACTTTTACTAAATTCTTCATAAGGCCTAGCTTTATGTATAAAGGTGGCTAAAAGATTTTATCACGTGCAAATAAGAGTGTGTGCTGTATTTTTTTTTCAGGCTCCATAAATTCCCTTTTAGGTCAGATTATTCGTATATAGTGTGATTTCACTGGTCAACAGTGATTTTGTTACTTTTGGGTGATTCTTATATATTTTCATCTGCTGATTCCAAAAATGAAGTCAGAAATGTTCCATCACCTACCATGTTTTTGTAATTTTGAAAATAATTATTTTCCTATTTATTAGAATTTTTGGTATATAACATGATAATTAGAAGGATTATTTTACGTTTATATTTAATTTCATTGTGCCAACAATGGACTTATAATGTTTTGCGATTGTTGCCTTGAATTCGTAACTTACAACAATGACATTCTCCTACAAAACTGATATTGTATGTTTTAAGTTCGCAGTTGAATAGAAGCTTTCTTAAAAGAAAGAAGCTAATTCTGTGCTCACTTCCATAGTCAAGTGAATTGTAATAGAAGTGTATTGTAAAGACTAAGTAGTGTATTGTAAAGAGAAGAGTAAAATTGTATTTGTATAAGAAATATGTCTCGAAAGTGTGTTAACGATAGAAACAACTTCTGTTTCGTGTGTGGTGAGCTCACTTTCAAAGCGCAGAAGCGAAAGTTTACTCCTCTAATAAGACGAGCTCATCACTGTTATTTTAACAACAAAATAGACCAGAACAAGATATGGGCCCCGGAAATCTGTTGTACCAAATATGTAACACTATTAACTGGCTGGTTGAAAGGATCGCGTCATATGCCTTTCGCAGTCCCAATGATATGGCGCGAACCTAAGGATAATTTGACAGACTGCTATTTCTGCTTGACAAATATATCTGGAATAACTTCCAAGTCAAGACACACCGTTAAATATCCAATGTTAGATTCAGCAATTCGACCGGTACTTCATGGGCCAGGTTTACCCATACCAATTCCACCAGCTCACATAAAAATGATTGAAGAACTTTCTGTGTTCAGGATTTACAGAATGATTCAGATTTTGCGGAAGATGATGCTATAAATGAAACTCACTTTCTAACACAGGAGGATTTAAATGATTTGGTTCGGGATCTTGGATTAAGTAAAAGCAAGGCAGAATTACTTGCTTGAAGATTGAAACGATGGAAGCTACTGCAGGATGACGCCAAAGTAACTTTTTTTCCGCAATCGCCAAAAGGAATTTGAGAATTTCTTTTCTAAAGAGAAGGACCTAGTTTTCTGCAATGGTGTTGAGAATTTGTTCCAGTCACTGGGTGTTGAACATACATCTGAGGATTGGCGTTTATTCATAGACTCCTCGAAAACAAGTTTGAAAAGAGTGTTACTACATAATGGAAACATATATCCATCCATTCCTTTAGCCTATGCATTTGGTATGAAGGAAATTTACGAGAATATGAAGCTTTTACTATCCGCTATAAAGTATGACAATTTTTTGTGGCAGATATGTGGGGATTTGAAAGTTATAGCCATCTTACTTGGGTTACAGCTTGGCTATACTAAATTTTGCTACTTCTCGTGCAAGTGATATAGCAGAGATAGAAGTAATCATTATATTAAAAAGAACTGGCCAAATAGAGAGTCACTTAATCCAGGACAAAATGTTCTTCACCAACCACTTGTACGTTCTGAAAAAATCTTATTGCATCCACTACATATTAAACTAGGCTTGATTAAAATTTTGTGAAAACAATGGATCGTGATGGCAGTGCATTTCTCTTCCTCAAAAATAAATTTCCAAGGATCAGTGAAGCTAAATTGAAAGAAGATTTGTTGGCCCTCAAATAAAGGAACTGATGAAAGATACGCAGTTTCAGAACAAGTTAAATATGCAAGAAGCAGCTGCATGGCAATCTTTAAAAAATGTTGTCTCAAATTTTCTGGGGAACTTCAGGTCTGTTAACTACAGAGAACTTGTCAGTGAGATGATTGAGAACTACAAGATAATGGGAAGTAATATGTCTTTGAAAGTTCACTTTCTGCACTCCGATCTTGATTTCTTCCCTGAAAATCTAGGGACTGTGAGCGACGAACACGGAGAGCGCTTCCACCAGGACATCGCGGAAATAGAAAGGCGCTATCAGGGTAAATGTTGTCCAAATATGTGAGCAGACTACTGCTGGACACTGAAGAGGGATATTCCTAAAGCGAAGTACAGCCGAAAATCCAATTCACATATATTTTGGGTGAGCAAATATAATTTCAGCGATATAATAAATGTAATGTATAGACACGAAAAATGTTTTTCATGTGATTACTCGAAAACCCTGGGTGATGGAAAAGTTCCGTAAAAATATTTGAAATCAGCACAAAAACGTACGTTAGAAGCACATTTTCTCCCTTGTAACATAAAAAAGTTCAAATTTTGTTGGCCTGTGTTTCCTGTCGCAGATGAAGCAGCAGTACCTGGTACATCCTAATTGCATTTCTAGTATGATGGCAATAACCTCCGGATCTCCACATATCTGCCATTGATGGCGTTTATAATTAATTTTTTCAAGAAGCAATTTTACATTTTGATAGCTCTCCTTTATATGTACACCGTTATCTACAGTAACATACAGCAGTGTTTTTCCATTGTTGAGCAAAACAGCTTTCAAGTGTAACTTAGAGGAGCCAATGAAAAGTCTCCAGTCTTCGGGATTCTCAAAGATGCCATCAGACCATTTACGTCATTGCATGCAATAAGGTTTTTCCATTTTGAAGAATGGCGTTACGTCTCATTCCCGGTATCTATATACAGTTACTTTCACATTGTTCTCCAGGAGATTCCACTGCTCAAGCCTGAGCGAAGAAGTTCTCTTGGTAACTCCAATTCATGAATTCTTCTTGATACATTTTATGTGGCTTATTGTGCGTGGTCGATTCTGGGATATAATCTGGATCTTGCTGTAAAGTCTCGGGCTGTTGTTTGCATTCATCCACCACATCTTCATCAGATTCTAGGATATAATGTTCCGGAGGGATATGAGCAGGCAGACTTTCTCAGTGTGGTACTGGTCGTGTAACTGATGTCGAAGATGGATATTTATTGGCCCTCTTTATCTTTCTCGCTTTCTACGTTTAAGAGGAGTCATCATACAAAAATAATAGCCCTGATATAATTTGAAGGATCTCACCGTTTTAGGAACGGCGAAAGGCAATGCAGGTACTGTTTGCTTCAATCAACAACGGAAATTTGCTGCACGTGAATTACAGCAAATGTTCGGTGCCCAACGTTTATCCTCATCTATGTTACAGTAAAAATAATGGTAATACGCTGTCTTCATTAATGGAGTCAATTCAGGTTTCTGTGATGCAAAAGTCACTTCACCGCACATATAGTAAAAGTTGTTCTCACTGTTAACATATTTACGTGGCATCTTAAAGTTGGATTAATCTGAAATATGAACCAAATAACAAATTAGCTGAAACAAAATTTAGATTATGAACATGTCTTTTCCACCCATGAAGATAATTTAAGATTTATTTTCGTCGTATACATTCCATATTTTACCTGTGAAAATATAACTTCAAACACTGAAATTTACTGAGAATGAAGAGCAGTTAGGTTCTCTATGCACAACAATGGACATTTATGTAAACAAAATAGCTTCAATATGTGGTTTACTCAATGTTGACAACCTATATTTGTAACAAGAAAAAATTACCAACATTATAAAATTTCCCTGTCATGAAACTAAATAAATTATAAGTTCAACTTGGAATTAAATATGTAAATACTCGTATGTCTGATGCACACTTCAGTTAGTTATTTATATAACGAAGCTGCTGTGAGCGTAAAAGTGATCGGAGAGTGGGTCAATTGATAAATTAAGTTATTTATCTTTATATTGGCAAGATACATCACTCGGGAAATCCAGGGGACAATTCAATCGGAGGGGACGTGAAGGTGAGCATCCGGAGTCTGAAGGTTTTCAGGCTCGTGAAAGAACAGCAAGCCTTAATAAGAAATGTCTCTATACAAAATTATACCAACCTTCATCTTTCCAAATAATACCTTAGTTGCCTATTAGGTGTCTCATTGAGGCGATGTGCTAACCACATGTCACATGTTGACACGTAGTTTTAAATAACCGTAACTAAATTAGCCTGGTTATGAAACTCCGCTAGGTAGTACCCTGTCTCCACGCGAGAACTATGGGTTATAAAAATTCTTTCTTCGGGTCATTATTCCATGCTAACCAGTTTCTCTGGGAATTACGAACAGCGGAATCACTTTTGATATTTTTTGTACTGATTTGCATTTATTATACAACCGAACAGCGATTTAGGTTCTCCTTACGTTTTTTTTTTTTTTTTTCATTTCTGAGCTATTTAACTGTTTTCTGTATTCTGCACATATGTATTGATGATTTTAGGTCCTTCTTTTGGAACTATTTTTGTTTTGTATTATGCACAAATGTACTGGTTAGACTGATACGGTTGGTATACTGTGTACGTTGTGACATACCTTTATAAAGGAAGGGGAGGAATCTGCATATTCAAATCTTACTCATAAATAATTGCTACAATTTTTTTTTTACTTTCATGGCTCCTATTGCGTGGCAATGTAAGTATTTGGAGCATTAATGTTAATCGAACCAGGATATATTATGTTTGGATAAATACTTTATTCAATTTATGTTTATGGATTGGCAATATTTTGGAGATTTACTGAAATATTTAACTGTACTGTCACACTTTACACTCATTGTATTTAACAGTTAAGGCCATTAGCTTTGGGATTCAAAAATGGGCGTGAAATTACTGACAAATTTTGTCAAACACCTTTTAAAAGGCTTTAGGTTCTTTCATGTGCCGGAAGCTACGGCTTCAGTTTACTTCCGAAATAACTCTTGTTGAGGATTTATACTCCTTAAAAAACAATCGATCACGAGCAGTTATGAACCTAAAAACGTTTGAACAAGATGCACTAGTTAAGCAGCAACAACAAAATGTTCACTTCAATAAGTAACTAAAATAATTTATAGTTTCCTAAAATGGTAATACAGGATTTTAGTTCATATTTGTATCAAATATTTCCTAATAATAGGTGTATTATATGCAACCATATTATAGAGGAACAACGATAAATACCTTCTTTGTCTTAATATCGAAATTAAAATTTGTAGGGTAATAATTTATATCTTACATACATTATTCACTACAGAATATTCCAGGATCCCTCTACTGCCACCATAAATCGTCGCGAGAATATGAAATACGACAGGCTTGGAGCGTATGGTGTATTTTAAACAAAGCACAGTCTATAATTTGAGTGCGTGGGTGGAGGACAATACCTGGTCCCCTGGCGGGAAGCCTACGCATATCCCATCCTTACAATAATCTGCTATTAAGCTTGTCTACATGAAAAGCATTTCTCCTTTATTAGACAGGATTAAAGTATCATGTTTAGACAATTAATGTTATCATATTTCAAGGATTTGCCATTCATTGGGCTCATCAACTAACTATAATAGGTCTATTGTGAGAGACTTGTTATGAATTGAAATTATGTTCTACATTATCGAACAACCTCAACATTTAGGTTAACTCTGCTCATTAATTTTAAATCTATTATTATTATTATTATTATTCCATCCATAGTAATTCTGCCCGAGGGCAGGCCTTTCACTGCAATCATAGCATTTTCATGCTGTGCTTTGCAGTTTTACTAGGGAATTATAGATGTGGCAGCTTACCGTTGCTTTCCACACCAGTGAAGGATGATGATGATAATGATAAGAATGATAAGAAGGATGATGATGATCGCCGGATGATTCTCGGGGACCGTTGGGCCCTACGCTTCCTGACATTTGTCTTACAGGTTAGGAAAAACCCCGAAAAGAACCTCACCCAGGAGCCTGTCCCGACCGGGGATTGAACCATGGCCCGCTGCGTGACAAGGCAGCACGCTCTCTCGAGACTACAGCGGTGGATATTATTCCTATTATTTTATTATTAATATTACTTTTATATTATTATTATTATTATTATTATTATTATTAGTGGAAAGAATTGATTATTGTGTCAATCTGTAAGAAATAAGATAAAACTGATTGCAACAAGCACAGGGACATCTAATTACTTTCGATTCCGTACAAAATTCTAACAAATATATTAGGGTCGAGATTTAATCCCTATATTGACAACGTAATAGGTGATGATCAATGTGGATTTAGGAATAAAATATATCTACAATATATCATATTTTAGTAAAAGACAGATTTTTGAAAGGATATTGGAATATAGGCCTAATGGTTCTGAATAAAGCAATATGCAGTTTTCTAATATTCTTACGATTCAATTAATAGGGACACCTTGTATAATATTGTGCTGCGCTCCAGAACTTCTGAAAAGTTGAGCTTATTCGAATCCGTCTAAATAGCACAAAGGGTAAGGTTTGGACAAGTAAACAATTTTCAGATGCTTTCTAAATTCATAATTGTTTAAAGCAAAGAGATACAATATCGCCTCTACTGTTCAATTTCTTTTTGGATCATGCCATAAATCCTTAAACGATATAGAAGTCGTACAACTAAAATATATTAATACGCTGCTAGTATATGCTGATGACGTAGTATTATTAGGTGATAACGAAGAAATATTAAAGACTAACACGCACATTATATTAAGTAAACTAAAAATTGGGACTGGAATTAAACATATGAGCACACGTAGAATTTTTTACGTCATGGAAATGGAAAGTTAATGAAAATATTTGGGAAATTTTAAAGAATTCATGAATTGTTCGTAAAATAACTAGGAACAGTAATTACATATAAGAATTGAGTGAGGAAAGAAATTTAATATAGGGTCAGTTCTGGAAACTGTATTACCGGTACACATTACAGGGACTGTCATAATCCCAACTTCTGTAAAAAAAAATTAATTGAACATATATAGTAATTTTATTCTCCCAGCTATATGGATGCGAAACATGGACTCTTACTCGAAGGCAGGAGAATAGATTACGACTATACTTACTTATTTACTCACTGGCACTATCGAACCCTAGGTTCATGGCCGCGCGGACATATCCTGAGCTAATGATTTCCAATCATAAAGAAAAGTAAAGTGATCCCACAACAGGCCCGGAGGCCCTTGGGGTAGTAGGAGGTTAAGGCTCCCACTTTTTCTAGACAATCGGCACTTTATTTCAGCCGGGTTGTCAGCCCTGCGTGACTGCCGCCTTTACCCCCAGAACAAGCGTATGATACTCATTTCCGTTAGAGGCTGAGTCGACCCCAGGGCCATAGTGCCGCCAGAAGGTTTGGGTCAGTTTAAAAATCCTGACCCCAACGGGACTTGAACCCTCGACCCTCCGGCTTGTAGCTCAGTGCCTTAACCACTATGCTACGGCGTGCCCCGATTCCCTGCATAATCTACTTCCCTCAAATCATAGTTAATGTTATTCTCCCAACTCATTCTTGGTCTACCAACTGGGCGTTTTCCCTCTGGCTTTCCTACAAGAAGCTTCCATGCAAGTCTTTCATTCCCCATACGTGCAACATGTCCTGCCCATCGCAGTCTACGAGACATAACTGTTCTTATTATATTTGGCTTCCTATAAAGACCATGTAGTTCATTGTTATGTAGTCTTATAGATTACGACTATCTGAGAGTTAAATTCCTAGCATTTTGTTTTAATCAAAGAGAAACGAACAGACAGATGAGTGGAGAATACTACTTAACTATGAGTTAAATGATCTTTATAGGAAACCATATGTAATAAAAACAACTAAGTCTCGCAGACTATGGTGGGCAGGGCATGTGGCCACGAAAAGGGAATGAAAGAAGGACTTTGTAACTAGATGTAGGATAACCATAGACAAAGTCGTAGTAGGTAGACCGAGAATGAAGTGGGATATTAACTTTAACAATTATTTGAGGCAGGTAAATTATACGTGGGAAGATTGGAAAATATTAGCTAAGGATAGGAAAGCATGGAGACCATGTGTCCGTGCGGGCTTGAAGCTATGGGTTTAATACTGCCAATGAGTTTATTTATTGGCATCATTACTATTTTCAGAATTATGATTGCAAGCGTCTGGCGACAACCATATGGCAAGATACATTGCGACTTCGTCCGACTAGGTGATGTCTCAATAACTCATTTATTCAGAGTGTAGCAATTTTTGTAGGAATAAGACATGGAAGTATGATTATGATGACCGTGACTATTATTACTATTACTATCACGATTGGATAAACGTCTTAGTGTCACCATGACCTTGGAGTCGACTCAACCTCTAATCGAAATAAGTACAAGGCAATATTCTGAGATAGTGGAGGTCGTTACCCTGGGTTAACAATCCGGTGATAACCATTAACCGATTGCGGAGAAAGCTGGGAGATTTAACTTTCTAAACCCTCAAATGCCTCGTAAGAACTTTAGTGGAATCTACTTGATTTTACAAATATTATTACTAGTAGGTCTACTTACTTACTCACTGGCACTATCGAACCCGTAGGTTCATGGCCGCGCGGACATAAGCTCTCCATACATCCCTATCCTGAGCTAATGCTTTCCAATCATTCCCTGTATAATCTACTTCCCTCAAATCATAGTTAATGTTGTTCTCCCACCTCATTCTTGGTCTACCAACTGGGCGTTTTCCTTCTGGCTTTCCTACAAGAAGTTTCCATGCACGTCTTTCATTCCCCATACGCGCAACATGTCCTGCCCATCGCAGTCTACGGGACTTAACAGTTCTTATTATATCTGGCTTCCTATAAAGACCATGTAGTTCATTGTTATGTAGTCTTCTCCATTCACCTGTCTGTTCATCTCTCTTTGGTCCAAAAATTTTCCTAAGAACTTTATTCTCAAATACTCGTAATCTCCTTTCCTCCCTTAAAATAAGAGTCCATGTTTCGCACCCATATAATATAACTGGTAGAATAATAGTTTTATATATTTTCAGGTTAACGTTTTTCGAAAGGAGTTGGGACATCAAAAGTCTCTGCAATGCATAATAGCATGCATTTCCAGAATTGAGCCTATGTTTAATTTCTTTGTGCATCTCATTCCTATTTGTGATTATTGTTCCTAGGTATTTGAATTCAGCCAATTCCTCAAAATTTCCCTCATTTGTCATTAGCTGTCCATTTCCATTATATAATGTATTTCTACGTGTGACCATATATTTAGTTTTACTGATATTTACTTCCAGTCCTAATTTCTTAGTGTTACTCAATAGTGTGTGCGTGTTGGCCTTTAGTATCTCCTCGCTATCGGCCAGTAGTACTAACATCATCAGCATAAACTAACAGCTTATTAATACCATTCAGTTGTAAGCCTTCCTCATTCTCTAAAGATTTAATGGCATGCTCTAGTACAAAATTAAATAGTAGAGGAGATAGTGCATCTCCTTGCTTCAACCCATTCTGGACTTCAAAAGTGTCCAAAAACTGTTTGCCTACACGCACCCTACTCGTTGAGCCATTTAGACACATTCGTATACTAACTTTTTAGGAATTCCGAACTCCAGCAGGATACTATATAACTTCTCCCTCTTAATTGAATCATATGCTTTTTTGAAGTCTACATATAGTTGATGTACAGTACCATTATATTCCCATTTCTTTTCTAAAATCTGTCTTATACTAAAAATGTGATCTGTTGTTGACCTGTTTCTTCTAAATGCACATTGATGATCTCCTAGAATGTCATCAATATAGAGAGTAAGTCTGCTTACTAATATATTTGTTAGAATTTTGTACGAAGTTGAAAGTAATGAGATGCCCCTATAGTTGTTGCAATCAGTTTTATCTCCTTTGTTATAAATTGGTACGATAATAGATTCCTTCCATTCATCTGGAAGAGCTTCTTTTTCCCAAATCATACTAAGCAACCAGCGTATCTTGTCCATCAATTTTTCTCCCCCTGATTTTATCAGTTCTGCTGGGATCTCATCTGAACCTGATGCTTTATACATCTTCAATTTTTCAATTGCCATTTCAACCTCTAATGCATTTGGCTCTGCGACTAGCATTTCTGCAGTAGGTCTACTAATATGTCTATTATTACTACTAATATTATTATTACTATCATTATTATTTTATTTGATATTGCTGTCACTATTAAATAAAATTGATAATATTATTACTAATTCTTCTTCTTCTTATTATTATTATTATTATTGTTACTATTATTATTATTATTATTATTATTATTATTATTATTGTTATTATTATTATTATTACATAGATAAATAATCGGTTGATTAATGTCTTTGGCATCGTCCGATTCCTAATAGCCAATTTTGTCGGTCCATCCAATCTCCTGGTTGTAGATGTTTCTCCTTCACATATAAATATATTCCTGACTCCAGGAGGTTTTAGGTCTTCCTCTGCTTCTCTTCCTTCAGGTTTCCATTCCAAAACAGATTCTTGTAGTCGATCCTCTTCCATTCGCTGGACATGTCCGTACCATCTTAATTGCTGAGGTTTAATATAATCTAAAATAGTGTCTTCAATGTTAATTTTCTCCCTTATAACTGAGTTCATAATTTTTTCTCTTCTTGAAATTCTAACCGGCCCTTCGTATAAAATTAATATTATTACTATTATTAATATTGGTGTTGTTATTATTACTATAAATATTAGTGTTATAGTAATAATATAATATTATTATTGCTTAGATATAATTATAGCATTTTTGTTGACTTGTGAGAGGCTATCGCTTAGTAGTGTATTCTTTTATTGAAGTTTCTAAATTATCTGTTTACTTTATGAAATGGTATATTGTACAATGATTTTACATGTATCTTCAAAGAATCTGCGACAGGAGTTTTAAATGTTTGTGTTTTATTTTTCTTTTTCTTTTTTATTTAATGATACAAAAGTGTTTTTAAGCATTTTGGTAAGGCATACTGCAGTGTTGTTAAAAAAAAGTAGTTTCTCCTTATAACCTCTGAATTGTGGAAACATAAATCATATTTCATATTTTAGCCATTCATTAAACTAAATACGTCAAATAACTGATTCAAGTTCACTTGGGTCCGAAGATATCGTTGATATTGTATATAAGCACGGAGTTAGCTGAAAATAACATTCAGTTATCTGTTGGATAGGCTACATATAAAATAACATTTAGTTATCTGTTGGATAGGCTACATATAAAATAACATTCAGTTATCTGTTGGATAGACTACATATAAAATAACATTCAGTTATCTGTTGGATAGGCTACATATAAAATAACATTCAGTTATCTGTTGGATAGGCTACATATAAAATAACATTCAGTTATCTGTTGGATTGACTACATATAAAATAACATTCAGTTATCTGTTGGATAGGCTACATGTAAAATAACATTCAGTTATCTGTTGGATAGGCTACATATAAAATAACATTCAGTTATCTGTTTGATAGGCTACATATAAAATAACATTCAGTTATCTGTTGGATAGGCTACATATAAAATAACATTCAGTTATCTGTTGGATAGGCTACATATAAAATAACATTCAGTTATCTGTTGGATAGGCTACATATAAAATAACATTCAGTTATCTGTTGGATAGGCTACATATAAAATAACATTCAGTTATCTGTTGGATAGGCTACATATAAAATAACATTCAGTTATCTGTTGGATAGGCTACATATAAAATAACATTCAGTTATCTGTTGGATAGGCTACATATACGTATATTATACTGAATCCCGCCACAGTGTAGTCTGTTTATCTCTGAGTCTGATTGCAGTCTTGAGTCAAGCAAAGTAGGTGCATTTGTTTCTTCTTCAGCGGATGTGTGTACAGTTGTACTAAATGAGATGATAGATTTGTAATATTATTTGAACGAAAATGTTTAATGTATGTTCGAATTCGTACAAAACATGACCACATGATTCCGGAAAATAAAGAAGAGGAAGAATACATTACACGATAGTTGAATGTCTCAATGAAATAGGATTTTTAAAAAAATCTTTCGTTTCCATATCGTGAAAATAAGTCCATTGCTTAAATTAGAAACAAGGAATTAATTTGGAAGATACATATAAAGAGAAACGACATATAATGTAATTTTACATATTTTAGAGCAACATGTGGAGTTTGTACACTTTCTCAGTAATACTGTAAGTAGTTTGTTAAGACACGTGTCTCATTAGCTTATCTTAGGTAAGGAATGTCACAAAGTCTTCTTATAACATACCGCCTCCCGTGGAACTGACAGGAGACTTCTCTTAGAAACAGCCTGGTAATTGAGTTACAAGTTCCCTTTGGATGCCAATGTAAAGTTCGTTTGTGCCACTTGTTTCCCAGGTCTTTGAATTATACCGTTTGTAAAACTTTGATTTTTTTTTGTATGACGACAGTCGCAGCATTCGTGAAAGTACTCCTTTAAGAAATAACCTTACATTTCATTCCATTTCAAAGTATTTTCAATAAAGACACCAATTAATAGAGCCCGGATTTATGGAGATATAATTTTTTTTTTGCGATCGACAAATAGTAAAGCGGATATAATATTAATATCTCAAACGTGAAAAGATGTATTATTTTTTTATACCTGTCTGCCTTTTTTGAACTAATCGGCCCTTTTTAGACAATGCGCTTGATTCGTGCTATTACGAAGATAGTTCGCCCTCTTGCCTGGTTGAGGCCACGCGTCTCTCGTTAAGCGATCTTCTGTGCGGTGTTTCATTCGACCTCAAGCCGATAGCGGGAAAAAGTGACTGCAAGCATTTAGTCATCAAAACTTGTTCTGTCCACACAATTTGCAAGTCGAATGTATATATATTTATATCTAGTATGCATTCATATAAGTCTGTAGAATTACATTCTTTTGTAACCGTGGAGTTCCTCATAGCTGATCTCGAGAAGCATGTGAAAAATAATTTTTTTTTAACGCGTGAAGAAATTTTACAAGTAAAAGTTTTTAATTGTGTAAAATGTATTCTTCTCTTTACAATTAGTAGGCCTATACTAGTAATTTGCTGATCATAATTAATATTCACAGTATAATAATGGGCCAATTTTTAATAATCTGAAAGCATTTTTGCTAACTGATTTTTGAAAAGTCGTTAAAAAAAGCGAAAAATAAAAACTCGTGACAAATTAACTTAATTTGTTGATTGACAATTTTTTAAACATATTAAAGCATTGGCTGCCTGAACGTTTTCTACGTTAGATTTTGTTCAATGATGCCAGAGAATTTAGAAATGTTTCTTCTGTATAGAAGGCCTGATTCCGCCATTTTTGTCTACAATTTTCTTCTTCAAGAGTGTTAGGTGAGTACAATTTGAAATCCGTAGATCAAATTAATATTCACAACAAGCCAATGAGTCAACACAATTTTGTCAATTGTTTTTTAAAAAAATTCGATAGAAAAAAGTACAGAAATATTGATATATCTTGCCTCGAAGCAAACTTTAGGCTGATGATTGAACATGTTTCTAAACCATGTCAGATAATAATTCTTCGAATACGTCCCTCTATGGTTTCAATGATGTTAACAAAATATTGTGAATACGAATTAATATAACAACTTTGAAATCGGAATATCCTCGCTGCATTCTTGGATCTGTTTGTTCGAATGCTGATTATATTTTTATCTTACAAACAGTATATAAAAAGTAGCAAGTGCGCAAAAAAGAAAACCTAAATACTGAGATCAGAAAAATGAACGGAATAACTGCATTTAAACTTGCGTGAAATATTTTCAATGAACGGAATAACTGCACTTAAACTTGCGTGAAATATTTTCAATGAACGGAATAACTGCACATAAACGTGCGTGAAATATTTTCAGTGAACAGAATAACTGCACTTAAACTTGCGTGAAATATTTTCAAAGAACAGAATAACTGCACTTAAACTTGCGTGAAATATTTTCAATGTCCTGTAGAACAACAGTGCGCATGCGCCAGAGTTTATAGAGCCAGCGATAACCCACCATCAAACCAGATATTGATTATCATCCTCAAAATCTTTTGCTAGATGGCAGCATGTTGCTATGAAATTTAAATGACCAATCTTTGCACTATATCCCCAAATCTATGTTAAAAATACATTAATAATATTAAAATTACCAACCGTTTATTAAAATTGGTGTAAACTTACTTATCACTCCCTAACGCTGATGCAACCAGCGATAACCCAAAATAGCGATAGAAAAACCATAGACTAAGTAATAAACTCTGTGGAGAAAATAACAGCATAAAATATTGTCTAACAGTGTCATAATACTGTGATTTGCGTATTTAAATAAGTACTTGAACATTGTCTAATAATGTTATAAAAATTGTTTGAAAAAGTTTTTGATATTAAAAGATATTAGTAAATACAGAAGAAGAACTATAGTTTACAACAATAAACTGAAAAATCAAACTTAAGTAAAAGAGCAGTTCAGCCAAAAGAACATACAAAAAGGATTTCGTTTAGGGATTATTCTTGATCAGCCAAACAATCGTTTGGAAATTTAAATGACGATAATAAGCTGGACTTTTCTGTAACGTTTCTCCATCAATAACGAGTTTTAATGAAGATGTGATCGGGCGATTTGACGTAATATCACAGATAATATCTTGGAGTTTTAAAATCGATATACAGACATTTAAAGAATACACAGAAGATACTGAACGAAAATTGGTTGACCTATATAAGTGATATTATATGCCAACCATTGTTCATGGAATCCTCATTGATATACACAAAATCATAAACTATTACTTCCAATTAGGTAATATATCTGAAGAAGCAAAGGAATCATATAATAAATATATCAAAAGATTTCGAGATGATTTGCGCGAAAATGCGATCATACAACAGAATTTCAAGACGTTTTTCCCAGGCCTTTAGTATGGTCTGCTCTGATTATCTCCAGTTTACGAAAACTAACTTCCAAACAATTTAAATCGTTATCTCCACAAGCGGTTGAACTATTAACTTCAGTATCAATGCCCAAATCAATTTCCTTGGTATGATGCAAGCGACGACGAGGATAATGACGCAAACTTGCGTGGTCTCCAGTTTAATTCATAACATGTTTGTATTCAACCTGACTACAGATAATGCAGATTTTTTTTCTGGTGTTTAAACATATAAGCATGCGTAGGCTTCAGGATCTACTGTAAAAAATTAAACCCCCTCCACGTGTCCTTTTCGAGGGATGTAATTAAATGAATCCCCTATTCAAGGACAGTGAAATATGTGAATGCCCTATAACCAGGCCTGTTGCACCAGCATAGTTGCAAATTAAATAAATTGAAAATATATTAATGGCAGAGGTATGGAGAAGTGGTTTAATCCAATTTTTGACTGGGGAAAACTAGAAAAAGCCCGAGAAAATGCTGCCCCGCTTCTGAATCTACACAAATCCCACATATAGTTGCCAAGACGCGAATTAGGACTCTCAAGGTAAGGTACTAATTGCGCCACAGAGCAGCCTACATAGCGTATATATTGTAAACTGCCAAATTATTATAAATAAATTTACTTATAGTTCATTTAGCGTATGAGTATTAGTTTTAAATACAGCACTCCATAGTAATAAAAATCACAATGTGTGATATCATGGGAGGGCCATATTCCTGTTTATATATCTGTGTCCAAATATCAGGCACTCGTCGATCATGAATTCATGTGTCGTGTTTTCTTGTTGTAAATACATATACAGAAGCAGATAAACATAAGAGCTGCTCTCCGAACGTTTTGAAGAGGTAAGGGTATTTGAACAATATAGATCACACATTTACTTATTTGAAACAGATCAGCCTCTCGGGGTAGTGGTCAGCACTTTTGAGTACAGATCATAAGGTCCAATGTTCGATTCCTGGTCAGATCATGGAAATTTTTCCTTAAAGGTAAATATTCCTGAGGTTGTCCACAGTCGGGAATTTAACTTAAGTTTAGATACAGGACTCTACTGGCGCTTCATTGTTATTAATCATACATCATATCATCGGGGTAATGTAATTTCGCCTTCTAGATCACGTATTAGTAGACAAACGCTGGCACAGTAGCTTCACCGATGTTAGATCAGTTAGAGGGACAGACTGCAATTTGGATCGTCACCTGGTCAGGGTGAAAATCAGACAACGTCTGACGCTAATGAGAGAAACAAACGCTAAAGATGATTCTGAAAAATCTGATTTAAAAACTTGAAAAGTGATGAAATGCAGCAAGAATACCAAATTAGAATTGCTAATAGATTTGAAGTACTGAAATCTTCAGATGACAATGTGGCAAACGAAGAAGACACTGATATAAATCAGGAATGGGAGGCTATAAGAGATACTGTTAAATTGTCAGCATCAGAAAGCATTGGGTATTTAAAAAAAGAGGCAAAAAAGAAATGGTTTGAAGAGGAATGTGCTGACATTGTAAAGAAAAGAAAGCAAGCAAAAATGAAATGGTTACATGAGCCAAATGAGGTAAATTTGGAGCAATTGGGTATTGTCAGATGGGAAACCACAAGGTTACTAAAGAATAAGAAGAGGGAAATATCTGAGAGAGAAGATTAATGATCTTGAAATGAATGCCAAAAATAGGAACATTAGAGAATTATATCAGGGAATCAGGATAGAGAAGAAAGGGTTCCAGGCTAGAAACAAACATAATTAGGAATGAAAATGGGGATATGATTTCAGATTCCAGGAGTATATTAAATAGATGGAAAAGTTACTTTAATCAATTATTAAATGTACATACAGAACAGGATATTGAAGAGGATAATTTTCAGACAGCAGAAATGTTAATTGTAGAACCAAGTGCATTAGAGGTTGAAATGACAATAGAAAAAATTGAAGCTGTATAAAGCATCAGGTTCAGATGAGATCCCACCAGAACTGATAAAATCAGGTGGAGAAAAAATTGATGGACAACATACTCCAGTTGCTTAATATGATTTGGGATAAAGAAGCTCTTCCAGATGAATGGAAAGAATCAATTATCATACCAATTTATAAGAAAGGAGATAAAACTGATTGCAACAACTATAGGGGCATCTCATTACTTTCAACTTCGTACAAAATTTTAACAAATATATTAGTAAGCAGACTTACTCCTTATATTGATGAGATTCTAGAAGATCATCAATGTGGATTTAGAAGAAACAGGTCTACAACGGATCAGATTTTTAGCTTAAGACAGATTTTAGAAAAGAAATGGGAATATAATGGTACGGTACTGTACACCAACTATATGTAGACTTCAAAAAGGCATATGATTCAATTAAGAGGGAGAAGTTTTATAGTATCCTGCTAGAGTTCGGAATTCCTAAAAAGTTAGTTAGACTTATACAAATGTGTCTAAATGGCACAAAGAGTAGGGTGCGTGTAGGCAAACAGTTTTCGGATACTTTTGAAATCCACAATGGGTTGAAGCAAGGAGATGCACTATCTCCTCTACTATTTAATTTTGTACTAGAGCATGCCATTAAATCTTTAGAGGATGAAGAAGGCCTACAACTCAATGGTATTAATAAGCTGTTAGTTTATGCTGATGATGTAGTACTACTGGCTGATAGTGAGGAGATACTAAAGGCCAACACGCACACACTACTGAGTAACACTAAGAAATTAGGACTGGAAGTAAATATCAATAAAACAAAATATATGGTCACACATAAAAATACATTATATAATGGAAATGGACAGCTAATGACAAATGAGGGAAATTTTGAGGAAGTGGCTGAATTCAAATACCTAGGAACAATAATCACAAACAGGAATGAGATGCACAAGGAAATTAAACATAGGCTCAATTCTGGAAATGCGTGCTATTATGCATTACAGAGACTCTTGACTTCCCAACTCCTTTCAAAAAAACGTTAAACTGAAAATATATAAAACTATTATTCTACCAGTTATATTATATGGATGCGAAACATGGACTCTTACTTTAAGGGAGGAAAGGAGATTACGAGTATTTGAGAATAAAGTTCTTAGGAAAATTTTTGGACCAAAGAGAGATGAACAGACAGGTGAATGGAGAAGACTGCATAACAGTGAATTACATGGTCTTTATAGGAAGCCAGATATAATGAGAACAGTTAAGTCTCGTAGACTGCGATGGGCAGGACATGTGGCACGAATGGGGAATGAAAGACGTGCATGGAAGATTCTTGTAGGAAAACCAGAGTGAAAACGCCCAGTTGGTAGACCAGGAATGAGGTGGGAGAATAACATTAACTATGATTTGAGGGAAGTAGATTATATAGGGGATGATTGGTAAACATTGGCTCAGGATAGGGATATATGGAGAGCTTATGTCCGTGCGGCCATGAACCTAAGGGTTCGATAGTGCCAGTGAGTTAGTTAGTTAGGTGCCATAATCTGAGAAATAGCATTTTATCCATTTTAGGTCTGTTGATAATTGTGTACAAAATACCGCTATTGAACTAGTTGAATTATGTGAAGTTCAGTTGACAATTTATAATTATACGTTACTAAAATATGTCCCCGAAAAATGTAGAGGAATTCGCGCATCGTGTTTGTGGGGATAGGGCAGAGTCGCATACGCTTTACTGTCCAAATAAGTCAGTCAGTTAGTCTGAAGGTGAACGCTGGACAGTTACGATCCCTCCAAGTTCTGCATAACCATTCCGTTGCGAGATATCAATATCGTTTTAAAAGTCTTAAAGCTTACCGGGGTTTACAAATATTGGTAATATCAATATACTCTTATGTTAAATTTCAATATAATATGTTTTATTTTCATATGGGATTAACACAATAAAATTATAATAACTTGAAGTGTCAAAACTGTTAGGATTTTTCACGCTATATCTTAAGAACTTGAAACTTCAATTTTGAAAAAAAAAATGCCCAGAAATTAACAAATACTTATAATATTCGAAGAAAGAAAATGAAAGAGATTATTTAGAAAGAAAACTGTTAAATATTATTTTATTATAAGGGTAAAAGTGATCCCACAACAGGCCCAGAGGCCCTTGGGGTAGTAGGAGGTTAAGGCTCCCACTTTTTCTTGACAATCAGCACTTTTATGTCAGCCGGGTTGTCAGCCCTGCGTGACGGCCGCCTTTATCCCCAGAACAAGCGTCTGGTACTCATTTCAGTTAGAGGCTGAGTCGACCCCAGGGCCATAGTGCCGCCAGAGGGTTTGGGTCAGTTTAAAAATCCTGACCCCAACGGGACTTGAACCCTCGACCCTCCGGCTTGTAGCTCAGTGCCTTAACCACTACGCTACGGCGTGCCGTTAAATAATTTTAATTTTTTAATGTGATTTAGAATAAGTCCGAATAATAATAATAATAATAATAATAATAATAATAATAATAATAATAAATACAAAATTATCAGATTAAATGGTTCCAACACGTCCAGAGAATGTCAAATTCCCGTTTACCCAAGATGATTTACCACCTCAACCCTAACGGCAAAAGAGACCTCGGAAGACCCTTCAATCGATGGAAAGATCAGTTTTTGTAGTCGCAGAACGGGCATCATCACCCAATACTGCATTCGGAAGAAGAAGAAGATAATAACAATAAAGTAATAATAATAAAGTAATAATAATATAATTTGCATTTTTGGCAATTAAAATATTCCTTTTAAATGTGTTTTATATTATATATTGTCGAACTTTTATCGATGCACAAGGTTTGATGTTACTTACCTTCTTAAGTAGTGTCCTTAAATGAAATTAAACAATGTGCGCACATAATAATGATGGTAATAATAATTCTCAATTTTTGCTGGAAACTAAACATCGAGTGCCGATATTTCTAGAAAGCGACGTTTATTTATATCTCGAAAGATCATCCGACTCAGGAGTCGCAGCTGATGAATCGCTTTTATCTTATATGCTAAGATCCAATCATCTGGAAACCAGTCTCGATCCTTCCCAAATATAAACATCGAGAAGCCGGTTTTTATGGAAAGCGATGCATGTATATATATATATATATATATATATATACATACAGAATTTTAATGTTTACACATCTTTCTGTGCCTAAAGTTTTATTTTTTTTCTCCACTCGTCTCTCTCCATCCAATCCATGTCCTACAGTCCTCTTGCTCTCATTCCAGTTCTTATTTCCTGCATCCACGAGTTTCGAGATCATTCTCTCCTCCTTCTTCCAGGTGGACACCATTCCAATCTTTTTCTAGGTAAACTTTCTTCTTTCATTCGTCGTATGTGCATATACCAATTTAATTGTTTATACCGTATATAATCTACTATTGAATAACCAATATTCATTTTTACTCTTATGACAGTATTTCTTATTTTGTCTAATTTTGAACATCGTGCTGCTCTCCTCTAGAAATCCATTTCCATCGACATAAGTTTCTGTTCTAAGTTCTAGTTGAATTTCGAAATTTTAGCTCCATATGTGACAGTACTTCTCACTATTGAATTATATATATATATATATATATATATATATATATATATGTAACTTATTTTTCCTGGTCATATATCTCTTCCGTAAGACTCCATTCATCATTGCTTTTATTGCTCTACCTTTATTTATTCTGTTCTTAATATCACTTTATTTTTTATACTCTTTATCTAATTTTAGTCCTAGATACTCAAAATCTTCACATCCTCTAATATACTCCTTTTCATCTTTAATATCAAATCTTAGGTTTCTGCTCCACATCCCATATAAAATGTTTTTTATAAATTTATTTTCAAACCCCAGTTATCACCTTCGTCCAATAATTTTCTGAACATAAACTCCATGTCTTCATATTTTTGAGCAATTATCTGGTCATCCGCAAATAACAGTGTATATATTGTATATGTTGATCCATCTCCAATTGATACTCCCCTTCCTGAATATTTTTTGCTCCAGTTTGACAGTGCCTTCTTCTTCTTCTTCTTCCGAATGCAGTATTGGGTCATGATGCCCGTTCTGCGACTACAAAAACTGATCTTTCCATCGGTTGAAGGGTCTTCCGAGGTCTCTTTTGCCTTTAGGGTTGAGGTGGTAAATCATCTTTGGTAAACGGGAATTTGACATTCTCTGGACGTGTTGGAACCATTTAATCTGATAATTTTGTATATGTTCAACCATTTCCCTACTATTCCACTGCATCCTTATCTCATCACTTTTCATTTTATTCCCTTAATGTTACTCCAGTTAGTGATCGGGAGATCTCATTTGTGAACTATTAATGCGGGATTTATCTTTTGCTCGAAGTGTCCAGCATTCACTTCCGTGTATAGTAGAGCATGTTTGGCTATGGCATTATGAAATCTCAATTGGATTTCTTTCCTCATTTGTTTTCCAAAATTTCTCCTAATTATATCATTTAATCTGTTATATTTTTCTAAATTTGTTTCTACATCTTTTTGATTATGAAACTGTGATATATTATACCTAAATAATTAAAGTGTGTTACTTGTTCTATCGGTTTATTATTTATTATTATTTTTACTCTCGAAAGTCCCTTTCCAGTGATTGCCATGGATTTGGTTTTATTTTCAGATATTTTCATGTTGTATTTTTCCAGGGTGTTCTGCAATTTAAACACTGATCTCTGCAAATCATCTTCATTCTCCGCTAGAAGTACTTGATCATCTGCGAAGATTATTGTTTGTATTTGATTTCCTCTACATATTTTTACTCCTGGGGGGTTTAGTTTTTTCCACTCCTGGACAATTTTATTTAGATATAGAATAAACAGTAATGGAGATAGTCCACATCCCTGTCTTAAACCTTGGTTAATTTCAAATGTATCTGTTATTTTCCCATGATCTAACTTTACTTTTATAAATGTGGTTTCATATAAACTTTTTATAGCATTTATTAGATTATTGGGGACTTGGTAGCTTTCCAATATTTTCCACATTATGTCCCGTTTGACTCTATCATAGGCCTTTTCAAAATCTAAAAATAATATATAGGGGGATATTAAATTCTTTCCACTTCTCAATTAGTTGTTTTATAACAAATGTAGCATCGATACACGATCGGCCTTTTCGGAAGCCACATTGTTCCTCCCCAATTTTATCTTCTGTAATTTTCTGAAGTTTTCGTTTTAAAATGGATGTATATATTTTAGATGCTGTTGTCAACAATGATGTACCTCTATGTTTTATTATCCGCCTGCTTATTTCCTGTAGTCTTTCGAGTATTTAAAGATTTCCCCATTATAGGTTACCGGCCTATAGTTGGGTAAGTCCAGTGGTGGGGTTGCCACCTCAATGCCTGTTGGACAGGCATGCTTTTCTGTAGGGGATGCTCCCTTAGCCTTTGAAGTTTCTCCTTCTCCGCAAGGCAGCGGTTCCTCTCTCTTTCCCTGAGTGAGGGTAGGGTGCCTCTTCCGCCAAATCTGCCGTATTAAGGGTATCCCTCTCCGCCTTCATTGCCGTTGAGGTCTTCACCGTTCCCTGGCAAGGGGCCCTCACATGGTACAATCAGCCGCGCCAGCTGAACCAAGGTTTTTTTTTTTTACGAGGTGTTACTCCTCCCCCTCCTCCTTTCTCATCTTGGCTTGGGACCGGCAATGGCGGAGTTAGTTTGACAGTGCTTTATGTATAAATATCTTAAATAATGTTGGTGATATGCTACAACCTTGACGAAGACCTTTTGTTACTTTAATTTCTTCTAATATATATTTTCCAATTTTAATTTTAGATACTACATTTTTATACAAATTTTTATTGCATTAATAATTGTATCGTTTATGGCCATATCTTCTAATGCTTCCCTCAACTTTTGTAAAGGTACAAGCGTCATATGCCTTTTCTAAATCCACAAATGTGAAATGAACTTGTTCGTTGTTATTATTCGTCTTTTCATTCAATTGTTTTACCACAAATATGTGATCAATTGTAGATCTCTGAGACCTAAAGCCTGCTTATACCTCATTCTCCTTATGTTTATAATTTTCTTCCAAATAGTATTTGATTATTTTTCCATATACACGGCTAAAGACGGTGATTCCTCTATATTGCACTCATCCTTTCTTCCTTTTTTATGGATGACTGATATCAACCCAATTTTCCATTTTACTGGTACATCTTCTCCGTTTAGGCATCTCTCAAAAAGGCTCCTTAACAATTCAAATAATTTCCTTGTACCATATTTAATTAATTCTGGTGGCACTCCTTCCCCACAAGCCGTTCCATTTTTTAAACTTCCAATTGCTATCTCTACTGTCTCAATATCTAAATGTATACTTGTTCTGTTTTGATCATCAGTTTCCTCTGCAATTCCACTTAAAAATTCCAAACGATCTCCAATCAATAGCTCGTTAAAATATAATTTCCATTCATTTAAAGAAATTTCCTGAATATTGATTGTATTATGTCCTGGCTTTCTTAAATTTTTCTCCATGCACCTGAACACCTTTTTCCTCCAATATAAGTCTGAATTCTTTGACAGGTTCTTCCCAATATTTATTCTTTTCTTCTATAACATTCTTTCTTACCTTTGCTTGTGCTATTTTATACTCCATTTTGTCCGTCAAATTTAAGATATTTACTTTTTTAAGATATTTACTTTTTTTATCATGTACATCATTCTTTATCTCATTGTTCCAAAAATAAGTTTTCTTATTCTCCATTTCCTTTTCTCCCAAAGCCTCCCTAGCAGCCAAATGTATATTTTCGACAATATACTGATATTGTTTTTCAGGATTATCAAATGTATTTAAATCAACTTTTCATCCAGCCTATTGTGGTAAAGGTATAAAATACTGTCGTCCTCTAACAACTGAGTATTAGGCCTATATAGAGGCGTGTGCGTAATTTCTGATATATATATATATATATATATATATATTTCGAAAGCTGTTACGACTTACGAGTCGCAACACATGTATTTATTTAGCCTTATAAGAAAAGTCTCGTCCAAGTCTGTGTAATGTAAAAGCCGGAAGAGTATGATTTATTTAACAAAATAATTATATTCCGTAAATCAACAAAATGAGACAATTCATTTTGGTGAGGAATTCACTTAGTTTTCGCAGTTTCTGAGTCTTGAACTTTTATTCTGTAAAAACACCCAAAATTAAAATATCTAATTTCTACTCTACACAAAAAGGCGATTTCGCTTATTTTTCTTTCTAACCATAAATAATTATTATTACCAGACTACAAAGTAATAAATTTTGCACAATAAGGGAAGCTAAAATAACGACTTATTCCTAAAATGATAACTCCTTACAATAACTTGTTTTGAGGTTACTGGAACTGACTCTACAAAGACATTTTTATATGACTTCAATTCTGGCTGCTATCCAGACTGCAGTTGATATTTGGATCATGAAACACATTAACTCTCTTTCTGCATACTTATGCAGACTACATACATCATAAAATGAATTGCACTAGATGTACTAAAATATATCATGAAATGCCATATAACTTATTTAATATTGTATTGAATATAGGGTACTCCAAAAATTGCTCTATCTTATATTTTATGCCAGCTGGGCGAAACATCTGAGAGAACATTTTAGAGATAGATATTCATCAATACATAATTGGCTCTTCCACCGCAGATTTTGTCTAAGATTCTTCGAACGAATAGGAAGTTATCTACTTCTTTAGTTATTTTTTTGGACAGGGCGGTCAGACTGCTTCAGCACCGCGACCTGAAATATCTGTTCCATTATCCCAGTATATTAGGGCGGAATAGAATGAAGAATGGCCTACGGTGTTTTGTGAATTATAGATTGTTTTTCAGGTCCGGCACACTAGGGTCCTTCTCTCATGATCCATATGCTGCAGCTATTTGAGTTTGAATTTTGGCAACACTGTTATGTTTAGTACTTATAGAACAATCATACTCCCTAGCGTTTTTGACAACGAACTTATGTAAGCCTATGCCATCCATCCAGTTTTAATGAACAGAGGCTTGAGAGCAGTGCAGTACCCCCTTAATAAGTCGCTCTCTGCGCTGTCGCAACCTGACTCTCGACTTCATACACCGCGTCTCATAATTGCTTACTGCAATCTTAATGCGGAGCTGGTTTTTTATTTTATGGGGAATTATATAAGCTGTGTGTATTGAAAAACAAAGAAAATACTACATTTGAATACAATACGATCAAACACCTCACACTGCACAACCCTTAATCTAAATGTGATTCCAATTAGCTACATATGTTTTCATTTGCTACCGCGGATGCAGATTTTATGCCAACTATTCGTTTACAGCTCGGCGACTCTAGTGTGGGCTTCGTGTACTATGAACGCTTACGTTACTTCCAGCAGTGACTACTGGATTGAAACAGAACGTTTAGTGACGAAGTTGTTTTTTCAATAAAGTCGATTCTCTCAAGGCCTGATTACACAGGAAGTACTGTAGCACTATTCAAACAGATTCTAGGATTCGTGATTACCTTCCATGTTACTAAGAATGTGATCCCAGGTTCTATTCCGGTATTGAACATGAACAATTTTCTCCACATATTAGGTTCCGATTATGTGTCAATATTTTTACTTGTTATATCCGCACATGTAAGGACTAAAAAAGTCGTCAGTAAAATGTTCGAAAATGATATCCCATTCACTATTATCTACAATGTTAGTAACAAGGTTCTTTTCAGGGTTTTTCTGACCTGTAAGACAAATGTGAGGAACACGTAAAACCTAAACGATCCCCTAACATTATCTGGCCATTATAATCATCATTATCATAATCGAAAATTTTATACGAATGCGTGAATGAATGGTTCGTTTCGTATTACATGGAGGCCTGGTATGAGCTGATCACTAATTCGGGGAGGCCCTCTGTGTTCTTGGGCGGTAAAAAAACATGTTTGTAATCCAAAGTTTAAAATTCTTCTACCGATAGATCGTGCCACTGTAAAGCCCGTGTTGCGTGTAGTATTTAGGCTTAAATAGTAGCCCACATATAAGGTAGGATGTTAATGGTATGTAAAAAATATTAATAAGAAATGACATGCATTATAAGTATCGTAAATTAATTAGATATCAGTTTTTATCATCTAGATCTGGAACTTATTTTGTTGGCGCTCACATAGGTGGTGCCATCTTTTCCATGGTCTGATCAACTGTCTATTGCTTCTAGCTTTGTATTTAAAATATGATTTTTGGAATGCGGTTATGTATAATTACTTCTATGTGTTGGAGTAAATTTTCCTCATACAATTAATGTAATTTATTTTATTGTCTGATCTTAGTTTCAACGTGATATTTTAACTTCTGTTGTGATCCAATACTGCCCTTAGGAACTCCATTAGTGCGCTCACAATTTTATGTGCGTCCCTATTTTACATGACCCAGGCCTCGATGCCGTAGAGTTATCTAGGTTTGCAACTAATTTTATGTAAACGTATTTTGGTTCGTGACAACATCTCATTGCCAAAGTGACCTTTTATTATGTCATTAATTTTTATGTAAACTAAACCCTCTACTCGTGTCCAGCGTAATGCCAAGTCGAGAGATGAGATGAAGCCCCTATTATAGGAGGCTTCCGATACACACGGATGTCAGTAGAACATGTTTGTTACAATATCAGAGCAGTGGGTAAAATTAAATGAAACAAAATTAATGACGTGGGTATGAAAATATGGGAGAATTAAGTTTATGTCAGGAGAAAACGGGAAAACCTCGAGAAAAAACCTGTCTCCGATTCATCTACCACTAATCTCAAAGGGAGTAACTGAATGGCGAACTGGGGACTCAGAGATGGACAGTTCGTAATCACTTGCGCCACGGAGCCGCCCTGGTCGTATTTTTTTAATGAATGTAGTCTACGCATCTTTCTCGTTCTTTTTCATATTTGATTATCATGCAGTATAGAAGTCGGATAGAAAAAAGATAAGTAATGTTGAAGAAGGAGAACATTTTTAACATATTTTGGAAATGATTACTTAGGCCTATTTACACAGTGTCTAAACAATGAGACGATGTAGCGAATTGCTGGACTACGAGTTCCTACATCATTATACGCAGTACATAACGTGAAGACTGGCATCAAATCAAAACATGCTACGGCCTCCTCCCAAATCGTCTCATTGCTTGGACGCGCTGTATTATTTATATAGGCCTATGTGATACAGAATAACAATTCAAATTATGTTCTCGTCTAAATGATAGGGGAAAAAGTAAGCATAAATATGTGAATAACGTAATCATAATTGATTAGAAACAATGAAAATTTGAATTAATAACTATTTGAAAAATCCATGTACAAGTAGCTGAGATCGAATCCATAACAGTCTATTATTATACTGGATGTTGTAACCCAAAATCCATTAGAATGGATAAGGAGATTTATTTATTTTAACAAATATTTAATCAAGGAGGTTAAATTTAGTAAAAACTTACGGATTACTATTTTACTTTATATCTGTTAATGGTCCACATCTTTAGTCTCGAGGTTGTGTCCGTGCCTCGTACACAGCGGGCCAGGGCCCAAACCCCGGTCGGGACAAGTTTCCGGAGTGATGGATTTTTACGGGGTTTTCCTCAACCATAAGGCAAATGTCAGGAAACGTTAAGGGCCAAACAATCTCTGAATCATATAGCAATCATAATCTTTGCAAAATTCGCCATGTTATATGAATGTGTGTGTGTGGATGGTGTGTTTTGTCATAATATTGTCTCGGAGCTGACCACTCATTCGGGGAAGTCCTCCATGCCCTATGTCGTCGAACAATTATTTACGTCATCCATAGTTTAAAATCCCTCTCCCAACAGATGGCACCACTTGAAAGCGCGTGTGGCAAGTGGCACGTAAAAGTACTTATAAAGGTGAGAGGTTAAACCGCTTAATAGAATGTCTTTAATGAAATTAACTTTAAAAGGTTTTATTGACAGTGAATAATGAAAATAATTGTTTTCGTACTTCACCGTCAATTCATTTTCCTCATATTATTTAATCATTAATTTTATATGAAATTCAGCGCCTGGCATATAGTGGTGTAAGGAATCATGATTTAGTCCAGAACTAGGGGGGTTTTGCTGTTTCGATTCATCAGGGACGAAGGAATTTTCTCATGAAATTTCAGCCAATATGTAACTGGTCTCCACCCAACATCGTAGCAATTCGTGTAGCTAGAATAATAAACAATGACTCTATTTATTTAAATATATTTTCTTTTCGTTTTAAATTTCTTATTTTTCTAATTTTTGTTATCATTTTTCACACGAGACGCATACCCAGACCCAAGGTAGAGACTTTAAATCACCTTCCCTGCCGGGAACCGAATGCGGGTCGCCGGTATAGAAAGTAGGGCTTCCACCGATTACGCCACGGCGACGCGACGGATAGGTTGAATACCAGATGTAAATGCTGGAAACTCGAAATGCTGACAGCATATAACATCTATATTGATTGTATGATTGTGCAACTCTATAATTAACATACATATGTAGATGTGAGGCCAGGGGCCAGCTGATAGGCCAAAAGCCTTATACGGGCCTATCGCGCCAAGGAGGAGATATTATAGATACAGAAACATACGTCAATCATGATTATCTGGTTATCTGAATAAAATAAAGAAAATAGTTTCAATGTTGAGGCAGTTTGTGTAAAGTTATAATCAAGACTAGGATTTATACTATGAAATAAAAGTGGCTAAATATATACATACATTAGGATTTAGGATTATCAAAATATTGAGTATAATATATACTAAACATTTTTATAGAAACGGTTGCACACGTTTCTGGCAGAAATTACAAAAATTATTTCACTATTTGTTGATAGTGGTTCATTACGAAAAATCATAATTTTACACTTGATATACAATCTGGTGATATTTTGATTATACTGGTCAACATGATTTTTGTTTCATGAGTACCAACCAATATTTGTACTTAATGCAGTTTTTTTATCGTGTTTTTAAATATGTATTCGGAATTTCTCCATCACCCACAGTTTTTTTATTTCAATTTAAATTAACGGATTTAAATAATTATTTATAGTAAGCTTTTTTCGTCCATTTGTCCATTTTAAAATAAAACCAAGTGAGCTAACTCAGGAGATTTCAGCTACGTAAAATAGATATCGAGGCAAATGGAAGCCGATTATTGTTGGACCATCAAGACGGATGCTCCACAGGCGAAATATAGCAGAAAATCGTAAATTCTTATTTTCTAGGTGAGACCGAAAGTTCGAATATTGTATAGTTACGAATGTAGAAAATATTAAATTGTTTTAAATGATAAATTCCTGTCTCTCGGAAACCTTGTGTGATGGAGAAAAACCGATATCATATTTGAATTCAGGAGAAAAAATACTATCAGAATCACGTATGTTTCTTTCTGAGACAAAAAAAAAAGTATTTTTGTTGCTCAGTGTTATTTAAGATTCCGAATGAACAACTATATAAACCACACTGAAGATGCACTCAAATCTCATAGACGATTATTAAGTTCATTAACTACTGAATAGAACGTGTTAAGCTAAATCTATGAATCTTTTGATACCGCTAATTGTCGTGACCAGACCTCCTGTGTCTAGGAAAAGAATTTTGTCACATTGGGTTTATTGACGAGGTTTAATCTTATATATAACAATTAATGTTTGTTTGTTTGTTTGTATATTTGTTTGTTCGTACTTTAAGCGCGGCCATACAGTTGATCCGATTGTGATGGGGTTTTTTGCAAAATGTTCAGGAGATTCCCGGGATGAACATAGGCTATAAGAGAGTTGTGATACTCAACTTCTACATCCTTAAAAATCGCCATTTGTAGTGGAAAACGTGAAAAAATAGCTCTTTGGACGCATAAATAGCTTACGCTGCCTAAACCATAAGAAATACACAAAATTAATGTACACAGAATTGAATATCTCAAAAAGCTCTACAAAAAAGTCCGCTACAGCATATGTTTATCTCTTACGGATAACTCACAAAAAAAAACATTTTTGTCTTTCGTTGATACCAAGAGTCTCGCGCCGTAGCCGAGTGGTTAAGGCAAGAAGAGTTGGCGCAAAAACTACGGGACTTACGCTGGTTCGAGTCTCTACGGGGGAAGAAATTTTTCTCATGGAATGTCGGCCAGAATGGGTGAGAAATGAAATATAGCTGGAAAAAAAAAAACTGTTCTGACTCACTCTCATCAATTTATCTTTTTTTTCACTCTAATATAATTGTTATATGACGGTTCTTAACTTATCTCCAAAGGAGGGTACAATTCTAATGTTCATGACTATATGACGTCATAATTCATACTTCTTGAGCCACAACTGAAGGCTGTAAGAGGCTTTCTTGCGAACGTATTTAATAATATCTAACTATGTCTTAATTTCTAAATTTTATGATAAAAGTAACATATTTTTATCGTCCGCCCATGACATGAGAATTGAACATTCGGGCAGGACAACGTCTGCCGGGTACGCTAGTCGTAAATAAAATAATGTGTATAAAGCGAAACTTGTTTTCAAATTAAAACAACTTTGAAATGGAAATGCTAGCAAAATTAATTTAAACATTCATCTGACAAGAAATAGTTTTGAAAACACAAAATGTGGAATATACTTAAAAGAAAACTTTGAATTGTATACAGATACTTAGTGATTCCTGAAATATGTAAACATATGTACTTCATCCTGAAATATGGAAAGACAAACGTATCTTAAATCAATCCAAATACCCTAATTCGTAAAACATTTAACGATATTTGAAATTTAATTAATGTAAAATCTAAATTGCGGGAAAAATCTAAATGCGGTTAAATGCTGCCTTATTTAGCTCCATCACGGAGAGTCTTGTGTACACGTAACAAGGAAACTCTAGAATGAGAAAAAGTCCCGGGTATTCTCGCAGTGAATACGACTAATGGACGTCATGCAGTGTTTGTGCCACATAAATGTCTTACTGCAGGTACCGAAAGACCAAGTACGTTTCCCAGTTAGTCGAAAGAATTCTTTCTTTTACGAATAAATATTTATTCGTATTAACTAACTCCCACTGGAACTGTCGAACCGATAGGTTCTTCGGCCCGCGGACATATATTCCATAAATCATGAGCTAATTTCTTCCAATCATCCTATGTATAATCTCCACTTCAAAGCGCGACAGGAATAGAAGGTCCGTGGCCTACCATCTGGTTGCTGGCCTCACATCCACATGTGTTAATCATAGAGGACATGATCACTTCCATCAAATTATAGTTAATACTATTCTCCCACCTTATTTCATCGTAAACTACGATCGGCAGGATATGAGGCACGATGGAGAAGGAAAAGGAGCATGGAAACTTCATGTAGGGAAACCAGAGGGAAAACGTCCAGTTGATAGACCAAGAATAATTATATTATTATTATTATTATTATTATTATTATTATTATTATTATTATTATTATTATTATTATTAGTATTATTGTTATTATTAAGTGCCATGCAATATGCAATCAGCAAAATATATAGGCTACTGTATATATTTTAGCCTTTTAAAACCAAAGTGGTGTTAGTCTATTGAACATTGTTTTGAGATATAAAAACGTTTAGTAGGATAATAGTTGAAAAATTAAAGAATGCTACCAATCTATAATTTGCCCACCCCGTACGGTTAAAATTGATTGTTTTAGCTCACATGTTAGTTTTGCCCTCATCCCCACTTTATAAGCAATTTATAAGCACATAAGTAACTTTCGCCACTTCGACTTTACACAGATTGAGGATATATTTCAAGAAAGAACTTGCATAATCAACAAATATAATATTTTAATTTAATTTAAAAGATCCACCGTTGTGGTCACGAGGTAGCGTGCTGCCATGTTATGTAGCGGACCCGAGTTCGATCCCAGGTCGGGACAGGTTTCCTGAGTGATGGTTTTTTTTTCAGAATGTTTCCTCGCCTGTAAGATAAATGTCAGGAAACGATAAGGTCAAACGGTCCCCTAACATCTTCAGCCCATTGTTATCATCATTAACATATTCATTAAATTTAGGATTAAGACCTCTCCTGGCGCATCGTTACCATCGTCACCTATCACATATACTGTAATTGGGGTAACGTAACTCAGCCTTCCATTCATCCCAACCTCAGAAGTGGGTTACAATGACGCCATGCCAGGAAAGAATGCCAGTATGTAAAAAATGACAATGTGGTGGCATTGAATAAAATATTATTTAAAAGGAATATATATATATATATATATATTAGGCCTATATTTTATGTCTAAAAATTATATAAATCAATGTCACCTAGTTTCATATCAGCCACAAACGTTTCTGCTATTCAACATCCCTTGTATTATCAACAAGCAGTGGTCCATTGTCTTCAACAGATTTAGAAGTTTGAAGTTTTATATAGTAGGCATGATAGATAGGGGAATGTAGGCCAAAAGGTCATGCACATATATATTTTTTAAGTTGAGGGAAAGGTGCATTAGCTAGTGATAATGGCCATCCTTGTTTTTCTGTGATGGGTTGATGTTTAGCTTGAAAAATGGAAGCTCATCAGACATGTTCTCCTTGTAAACTATTGTAAATGGATCGGATTTCCGATACCTAATTCATTGCATCCTTAGCCATGAAACTGGATGGTTTTCTTCATCAAGGTTTCTCTTGGTATTTTTTTTTATTTTCTATAGCCAAAACGTCTCGCAAGACTTCACAGTAAGATGGAAAGGATTATGTTTACTTATTTCGTGATACCTCGAAATCAGTCAGAAGGGGAAAATTATCGAGTCTTACTCTACAATTCAATTGAGCCAAATTTTGAGTCGTTCGGAAGATTGGAATGACCACTGATCATAAATGTTTGATCATTGGTTTCAAAGTTGTTTGTCGTCTTCATTCAAAACTTGCCTCAATAAATTTAATGTCATTTTCCAGTTCTGGTTTCGTCCTGTGCATGTATCGCTCTATAATACAATGTGTTTTGCTGTTGGTGCTCTACATTTTGCGTGTGTTAGTAGCAAGTCGCTTTCATGACACTAGAACAAAAACAGAAACTGGAGTTACACCATTTTGTCTATCAACAGATAGATAGCACTGCTGCCTACATACATTTGTGCTACCATTTGTGGAACAGTTTGGGGATCTAGGAGTTACACCACTATTCCTGCAGGCAGTTTTATTTATCCAGAATTAATTTCTAGCATTACCGCAGATTTTAAAAAAAAAATGAAGTACACCTCTTTGGCTTTAAAAGATGTATATAACTGAGCTCGGATCTTCAAAAGTTTAAAATGTTTCATAGTGAATCGTTATCGTTCACTGAACATCCAAATTGAATTCCAGATCTCAGTTTCATACACTGTAATTAATGATTAATTGATCTGTAAATTATCACATTTGTAAAAAGAAGCCTTTCGTTTGAAATTAATTTCTCAATGTTTAACTACTCCCTGCATTTGAAAAGCCAATCACATATATAATTTTATGTACTATTGCTTGAAAATTAGAACTCTGATATTTATTAGTGGAATTAAAGTGGTTAGGACATGTTTTAATAATAGAAGATGAGCGATGGCCGAAGCAACTATATGAATGGCATCCGAAGAGAAAGAAGAAAAGAGGGAGACCAAAGTTAACATGGAAGGAAAACATGAAGACGTAATGTAAGCTAGAGGGCTAAGCATTGAAATTGCCCAAGACCGTAGGCTTAGGAGGTTTGGCACGGGAAGACGGCAGCAGCTGTAAAAACCCGAAGATAGAGATATTTACATTTTGTAAACGGCATAAATTTAATTGATGACCACGTTAACCATTTTATATAAATAAGAAATAACTTGTGTTATTTCCTACTGATCAATTATTTTTATCCATCTATAGATTAAAACAAAGCTTATAATTTATAATTCCCTTAACAATTTAGGATGGAAATTAATTGATATAAATTCTAAAACACGTTTAGTGCTGTAGGAGTACATTTTATTTAATTGCTAAGTACAGTGCAGGCTTGTAGAATCTAGGTTGCAACAGATAATGTAGTAGGCATATATATTCTCTTTAGCTTTCGCAGTCATTGTATACATTATTTTGTTTATGAAGACCATTCCTCACGGGAAATCTGATTAAATGGGACTCCTGGTCACTCTGGTCTGTATTCTACTCGCGCGCATGCGTTTGGAATTCCACTCCCCTCAATACGCCAAGTGCCTTCGTAGAAGCAACGACACTGGGAAGCTCCGGGAGCGAGATTCGGGCGAGAGTAAATGTGTACTTGTCCGGCACTTAGTAGAAACAAATATTTATTTACGTAACAACTAGTCCTGGTTATAATAAACACCAGCGATGCCAAACTTGCTGGAAGTATGGAGGAAATAGTTAGTTACCTCCGTCCATTCTATGCGGAACTAAAACTCTTACATGCATTCTTCAAGAATTATAATCAAAAGGAGAAGGGGTTCATTCCCCGTCACAATAAAAAATAAAGGAGGTGGGGCAAAGCTGCAATGTGACGTTCATCGATATACGCAAATAACATGCCGTTCTGATTAATGAATTCATGTTTAGTCTATTATGCACTTCACGTCTTCCCGGATAGAGGTTGCTAGTGGTATTGGTTTCACATGATGAATAAGTCAATATACATTTGGATTCATATATTAAGACCCAAACTCCGCAACTAGAAAGCAAATGTTTGTTTATGAACTATATGTTAACATAAACAATTGAGAGTTATGCAAATAGAAGAGATGGATTTATTCTAGAAAACAGTAACTGGTATTTACATGTAAAATAGGAATCTTGTTTATCGGTATACTGTATATTTATTCACTTAATTCAGTGAAGTTGGTTGTGAGGAGAAGTAAAAATGCAGCTGCTAATAAGAATATATATATAATCATCCGCTTTCATGGCAGCTGCCGCCGTCTTCCGGAAACCAAACGCCATTCCTCTCTGTCCATCCATTTATCTTCCTCCATTTCTCTGATATTCATAGCTGCTTGTACCGCTTCTATCCAAGTTTTCTTCGGTCTTCCTCCTTTCCATTGGGATCCGTTCCATAACAATTTTTGGCAATCTTCGCTCTGGCATTCTTTTGACATGATCATACCACTGCAATCTTTTCTTTTCTATAATGTTTATGATGTCCGGCTCCTCTTGTACACCCATAATTTCCCTTATTTCTTTATTTCGTATTCTATCCATTCTAGATTTTCCAGCTGTTCTTCTTAAAACATCCATTTCTGTACTTAAAATTCTTTTCATTTCCCTGGTAGGAATTTGCCAGACTTCATATATATATATATAATATATATATATATTATGTTAGATTATATTTATGTTTTGTGTTAATCAAAGGTAAATTATATTATATTTCATTAACTTGGTTTAACCTCTTAGTTTATAAGTTATTTTTATATGACATACGCCTCCCTGGCCTTAAAGTAATACATGTCGGGAGAGGAATTTTAAACGTTGGATCACACGCATTATTTTATTTTGACCACACAAGGGCTGGGAGGCCCTAACAAATGATACTCTTGATTTCCAAATAATATATATAAATTGGAAATCACTCGTGGCATTATTTATGACTATTTAACTCATGCCCCAAATGGGAGTCAGTGACCATCACATTTCAATTATTTTTTTATTTACAACCAATCACAGTCGTGTTTCACCTAGACTTTACCAACTAAAGTTATCTTAATAAAGAAAGCACTTCGTTTTTAACATTCTGAATAGGTCATAGCATTATTTTCCAGTGACTGACTCTCTAAGAAATACGTCTACGAAATGTATATATAGTGCATGAATGTCAACACATAGCGCATGCGGGAGTTAATATAAAAAATTTGTGGCAATTCATTATACCACCAAAAAACAAAAAAAAACAAAAAAAAAAAAGAAACCACTGTTTGCACTTTCTTAAATGTACTTTTTCCCAGGTAATAACATTCCAAAAAAAATAATTGTCATATTTGCATCATAGGACATCAGAAAAGAACTAATATATAGTTTGATGTTTCATTTTTTCTACACTAGAGTTCATTCTTACAATATTGCGTTCCCTTGGCAATAAATAATACAAATCTGGTTGCAGTGATGAACAATTATCATCATCATCAATGGCAGGCATGGATTAGGCCATTGGCCTGTTCCGCTTCAGGAAAGAAATTGATCCCTCCATCTCTTCTTAGGTCTTCCTGGGTCTCTTCGCCCTGTGGGTCTGTAGTTCAATAGCTGCAGAGGTAGTCTATTGTTTGGCATTCTAAGAAGGTGTTCATGCCAATTATTTTGATATTTTTGAATGGTTTCAGTTATTGCTGGTGTGTTGAGAGCTTTGTGGATATCTTCATTACGCATGTGGTCATAAAGCGTATAACCCGCTAAAGGTCTTAATAACTTCATTTCTGCAGCTACTATCCTATTTAATTTACCTGTAGTAAGAGTCCAAGTTTCAGAACCATAAAGTAGAGTTGGAAGAGCCATTGTTTTATAAAATTTTAGAATTGTATCTGGACGTACTTTTCGGAAAAGAATGCTTTTTATTGTTCCTATAAGGTTTTTTGAAATTTGACCAATTTTATGTCTATGTCTTTACATGTGTCTTAGGAAAGATTGCAGCCAAGATAAGTAAAGTTATTAACTTGTTCTATTATATTGTTGTTAATAACAATTTTAGTTCGTATCGGAATTTTCCCTTGAAATGCCATAGTTTTTGTCTTACTCACCGAAATTTGTAAATTATAATCTTGGGTTATATTTGACAATCTATGTACTGCTCTTTGTAGGTGATCTTCAGAAGTAGCCAATATTACTTGATCATCTGCATACATTAATGTGTTGAGGGGTCAACCATCAATCATAAAGTGTGATTGTGATTGGTTTTTCCATAATTTTATGATTTCATTCATATATAAATTAAATAGAAGAGGGGAAAGTGGACAGCCTTGTTTTACACCTTGGGATATTAGTCTATCTGATTTGCTGATTTGATTATTTATTTTTATTCGAATTCGTGTGTTATGATACATGCTTTGAATCGTTTGAATTAAATGTTTGGGTATTCCTGCATTATGTAAGATATCCCATAATTTTATTCTGTTTACTGTGTCGAAGGCTTTATGATAATCAATGAATATCATAAAAGTTGGTATATTAAATTCTCTGTTTTTCTATGATTTGTGCTAACGTAGACACTATCTATACAGGATATGTTGGGTCTGAAACCATTTTGTTCTTCTAGAATAAATGCGTAAGAAATTGTGTTTAATCTCTTGGTAATTATTTTTGCATAAATTTTATAGGCAGCATTTAGCAGACAAATTTCTCTATAATTATTAATATAATTTTTGTTTCCTTTTTTATGAAGAGGTACAACTAACGAGTTATTCCATTCATCTGATACACAGCCAGTCTTCCAACATATATTAATTCCGATTGAGGGTCTTTCCACTTTTCAGCGGTTGCCCTTTTACCAGCCGGCTGCTGGCCCTTCACATCCACATGTGTCAATCACAGAGGTAGATGATCAACAGCCTGTGTAGGGGTGACATGTGGTTAGCATGTCGAGTCCACCAGCCCTTATAGCTGGTTCCTCAACCTGGAGCCGCTACTTATTGTAGCTACCCAATTGCCTCACGATGCTGGGTGGGCACCGGTCCCATACTGGCCGAAATACCATGAGAAAATTTCTTCCCCCATGGAGACTCGAACCAGCGCAAGTCCCGTAGCTCTGCGCCAAGGCTTCCTACCTTAACCGCTCGGCTACGGCGCGGGACACATATATTAATAAGATCTAAAAATGTGTTTAAAAATTGGGTCGAAGCATATTTTAATAATTCTGTGTTGATATGGTCTAATCCTGGTGTCTTCCGTAGTTTGCATTTGTATAACACGGAGTTAAACTAATCCAAGGTGATAGGATCTACATCATAATCACTGAATGTATGTTGTGTTACATTAGTTGTGGCAGTCCAAAGCTGCTCATAGTAATTTAACCATTTAGGCCTAGTCATTGGGATGGGATTTATGTTTAAGTTATCTTTAACAGATTTATTTAATTCTTTTAATATTTTATACGCTTTGACTTGTTGTCCATTAACATCAATATTCTATATTATTTCTAATAACAAGAAAGAAGCAAATGAAGCGTACGAATCGTTTCTCATTTGTTTTCAAATATCGCCGTTCAATTAAATATATAAATAGTTTAAAATAACTGTATTTAAATAATGATTTGTGAGTAAACAGCCTAATTTTATTCGATAAATAGTCCTAACAAATGCCACTCTTGATTTCCAAATTCTCTAGATAAATTGGAAATCACTCGTGGCATTACTTATGATAATTTTTGTAGTCTAATACATACGAACGTCCACCGCTGAACTCCCGACGCAACGTCATTACCTTGTACACACAGAGTCCGGTTTCTATCCCCGATCGATACAAGTTTCCAGAAACTATTTTTACCTGTGTGACAATAATCAGGATACTTTAAGACTCCAAAAGTTCCCAAACACTGCTTGGTCACAATCTATCATATTCATCTTTGTTATGAGTGTATGTGTGACTGATTAGTCTTGTCTTCAAAGTTCGTGCTGTCTCGGAGGTGGCCCTGAAATTGAGTTGATCCCTCCTCAGTAGAGACTCTCCATATTCTTGTGTGATCAAAATATAAGTATGTGATCAAGGATTTAAACTTCTTATCCCAACAGATTTCCTCCCTGTAAGGACCAGGTGGTTCGGGGTATATAAGAGTACCTAAAAAGTGAAAGGTTAAACGAAGGTTAGGAAAGGAATATATATATAGGAAAGATAAAAAATTGAATTTAGTTTTAAAAAAATATTTCAATAGCTATTATCTGGTAAAATAGCTATGGTATGAAGATACTCGTAACATTTGCAATAGCAATTAAATTATATGAATTCATAACAAAGTGTGGGACATATATTTGGTGGTTTTATTAATTGTACTTTACAGTGTTTATAGCACAATTTCAATTAAAGACAATACAATGATAAACTAACAATGTAGCGCATATTGTATTACCTTACATTCATAGTATTATTAAATTAAACAAATGCAATATCAATGAACACACACCACCTTTGATATTCGATTCCTGGAAATTACCGTACTACTATCCAATTAATTTACATTTCTCGTTAATAGTTACTACGTAACACAGAAATTTGGTAAACGACATGCAGTAATTTACTTAATTACTTCTGATATTTCTTAATTTATTTACTTCATCAATATTGTTTATCTGTAATAGGATCCATACCTTATGAAGCAAGATAATTATATTACAGAAAGAGACCAGCTTGTGGTTAGAGCTTCTGACCACAGTTCATGTAGTCCCTGGGTTCGATTCCAGGTCAGAACACGTGAATTGTTTCTTAAATGGAATATTTCTCTCGTTACCAATGGCCTTGATTTAGGTTAAATTTAGGTTTAGGAACTCTCCAGGCGCTTCATTATCATTTTATCACCATCTTATCATCGGGGCAACGTAAGTCCGGCTTCCAGATGTCCTAACTTAAGAATTGCGTTTCAATTCTGTCAACATAAAGAGACAACCTCATGGCATGCAACTATACTTACTTACTTACTCACTGGCACTATCGAACCCGTAGGTTCATGGCCGCGCGGACATAAGCTCTCCATACATCCCTATCCTGAGCTAATGCTTTCCAATCATTCCCTTTATAATCTACTTACCTCAAATCATAGTTAATGTTGTACTCCCACCTCATTCTTGGTCTACCAACTGGGCGTTTTCCCTCTGGCTTTCCTACAAGAAGCTTCCATGCACGTCTTTCATTCCCCATACGCCAACATGTCCTGCCCATCGCAGTCTACGAGACTTAACTATTCTTATTATATCTGGCTTCCTATAAAGACCATGTAGTTCATTGTTATGTAGTCTTCTCCATTCACTTGTCTGATCATCTCTCTTTAAAGTTCTTAGGAAATATTTTGAACCATTCTCAAAAACTCTTAATCTCATTTCCTCCCTTAAAGTAAGAGTCCGTGTTTCGCACCCATATAATATAACTGATAGAATAATAGTTTTATATATTTTCAGTTTAACGTTTTTTTGAGTCTCTGCAATGCATAATAGTACGCATTTCCAGAATTGAGCCTATGTTTAACATGCAACTATATTAATTTAAATTTCTTTGTTCCTTCTTTTATCATAGTAATCTTCCTCTGTAGGTACTTCTACAGCCCAAGAAACGGGGCGTTTTAATGACACGACCTGTCAAGAGCGGTTTTAAACTCTTGATCACATAGATCCATTTTTATGACAAGACGGCATAGAGGACTTACCTGGATGCGTGATTAGCTAAATTACTGGACCATCTTCCAGACAACACGAACTTTAAACGCGAGACACATCATTCATTAATGCAAACACACTAAACAAGTAATAAGATATGAAGGGTTGTGATAGCGAGATGGGAACTATTTGAGTCTTAATGATTTGTAACATTTGTCTTACTTGTGAGGAAAAACCCTCAAATAAAACCTCACTAAGTAAATATGTCCCGAATGTGACTAACGCAATTATTTTACCAATACAGCCCAGCTGTGCACTTGATCCACATTTAACTGCATAAATTGTGAAACATAATTCATTCTTTCTCTTCCTTACTCGTTTTCATGTTCTCATATCAAAACTTACCTTGAATTGTTTTTTATGACGGTATCTTCATACTACCTTGAACCAGGGAGACAAAACAAATAGGTGTGAATATTAACTGTCTATAACCGTACATTCCCTCATGGGGCATAGGTGCCCCCCACAAGTGTTAATTAACCAAACTAATTTAGTTAGTTTATTTCCGTGGCCAGAGTGTGGAGAAAAAACTTTTTTTTTTCAAATTAATAATTTATCTTTTTACAACTAAAAGTAGAGGAATTAAACACAACAATAGTGAAATACGAACAAACTGGAAAGAACATTTAGCAAGGATGACCGAGAATAAAATACCAAAAGCTACATAGGTATTGCGGGGGCACGCCGTAGCGTAGTGGTTAAGGTACTGAGCTACAAGCCGGAGGGTCGAGGGTTCAAGTCCCGTTGGGGTCAGGATTTTTAAACTGACCCAAACCTTCTGGCGGCACTATGACCCTGGGGTCGACTCAGCCTCTAACGGAAATGAGTACCAGACGCTTGTTCTGGGGGTAAAGGCGGCCGTCACGCAGGGCTGACAACCCGGCTGACATAGAGTGCCGATTGTCTAGAAAAAGTCGGAGCCTTAACCTCCTACTACCCCAAGGGCCTCCGGGCCTGTTGTGGGATCACTTTACTTTACTTTACTTTACATAGGTACTGCTATTCACCATGAAGAAGAAGTTTGGGAAGACCAAAGATAATATGGAAACAGCAGCAATTTGGATCCGGAACAGGCTAGTAAATAAGCCTAAACCGTGAAGAAGAAGAAGAAGAATAATTTATTTATTTCATTATTTTATAAAAATAAGTATTAAGATTTGTCAATATATTTACCTAATACCATGTGTGTATGTATGTATTGTCCACAGACGAAATGAATGAAAGCAGTAGGTATTTCATACGTCATGAATGTTCCTTTATTCTCAGGTAGTATGCCATTGTATTGCTTGCAATTCCCCGTGCCCCCCTTCGTCCCGTGCTATCATTCTCTTCATCTGTGGACTATATGTATATATATATATATATATATATATATATATATGATATGAAAAGAAAAGAAAAAAGAATGCTTGAGTCGGGATTTGAACTCGAGTCTCTAAAGTCTGTACCTTTAGCGTTCTAACCAACTGAGCTACCCAAAAATTCCAAGACAAACATACAATTTTCTTATACATGTAGGCCTAGTATTCTCAATTCACACAAGAAGTAGCGGAAAGATCTTCCAACTGCCATCTAGCGGCTAACATAACAGTTAAGCAAATTATTAAAGAGAATATTTACTTTATAGCAGTAACGCTTGTATATATAGATATTATAAATATATATATATATATATATATATAATTATAAATATATATATATATAACTTATATATGCGATAAAATAATTCATTAAAGTTTATTACTTTCTTCGAATATTTTTATTTCTGTTATGTGTATAGTAGATTCTAGCTATTATTCTTTTGTGTATACATTCTTTAATTAGTTTAATTCAATTTCTATTTAATTTCATTATATCATTACACATTATTTTCATTATTGTTCACTTTGACAGATAATTAATTGTTTAGTATGGACCATTATTGTAATTTTTTTATATTTAAGTGTAACATATTGTTGTCAGTCCACCGCTGTGGTCTAGAGGATGCGTGCTGCCTTGTCATGCAGGGGGCCCGGGTTCGATTCCCGGTGGTGACAGGCTCCTGGGTGCGGTTTTCTCGGGGGTTTTCGTCACCTATAAGACAAATGTCAGGACGCTTAGGTCCCAACGGTCCCCGAAAATCATCCGGCTATCATCATCATCCTTATCATTATCATCATCTTCCATCAGCGGCGTTGAAAGCAACTGAAAGCTACCACGCCTGTAATTCCTTAGTAACGCTGCAAAGCATAGTATGAAAACCCTATGATTGCAGTGAAAGACCTGCTCTCGGACAGAATTACTATAGAATAGAATATGTTTGTCCTGGTGAGTGGAAGAAAAGGCCACATGCCTTAACTCCACCAGGCTAAATAAACCTTTTCTAAATTTAAAATGGTTATCTCTTAGCCTCGAAGAGATTATCTAGATATTTTGGTAGGAAGCTAAGGCATTATTTGGATGGGAAAGGCCCGATTAAAGTTTACACATTGGCTGTAATTTATAGTTGGGATTATTTTACTAGGCCTAAACGTATCAGAATCGCGACTCATAATTGAATTATCTTACTTACTTACTTACTTACTTACTTACTCACTGGCACTATCGAACCCGTAGGTTCATGGCCGCACGGACATACGCTCTCCATACATCCCTATCCTGAGCTGATGCTTTCCAATCATTCCCTGTATAATCTACTTCCCTCAAATCATAGTTAATGTTATTTTCCCACCTCATTCTTGGTCTACCAACTGGGCGTCTTCCCTCTGACTTTCCTACAAGAAGCTTCCATGCAAGTCTTTCATTCCCCATACGTGCAACATGTCCTGCCCATCGCAGTCTATGAGACTTAACTGTTCTTATTATATCTGGCTTCCTATAAAGACCATGTAGTTCATTGTTATGTAGTCTTCTCCATTCACCTGTCTGTTCATCTCTCTTTGGTCCAAAAATTTTCCTAAGTACTTTATTCTCAAATACTTTTAATCTCCTTTCCTCCCTTAAAGTAAGAGTTCATGTTTCGCATCCATATAATATAACTGGTAGAATAATAGTATTATATATTTTCAGTTTAATGTTTTTTGAAAGGAGTTGGGACATCAAGAGTCTCTGCAATGCATAATAGCACGCATTTCCAGAATTGAGCCTATGTTTAATTTCTTTGTGCATCTCTTTCCTATTTGTGATTATTGTTCCTAGGTAATTATCTCTCGGAGAAATTGTCCCTTTATTATTTCCATCCATTGTTCCTGTAGATTTAAACCCACAACCGTCGGGACCAGAGATAATGAACTTACCTACTGGGCCAATGAGTCCCATGTATGAAATGATAAAAAGGAATAAAATAATTGACCCTGCTTCCAAACAACGGATCAATCAGAGGAACCGGCATCTTGAATAGTCATAGATGTGCTAGCGGAAATGCTAATTGAAGTTCTACTATATCTTAATGGAAATATAATTATATTTCAAATGGAACTTGAATAGGAGGAATGAAAGAGACATTCTTCATAAATAATTGACAGTAATAAATTACAATTTGTAATAAGAAATTAGGACTGGAAGTAAATATCAATAAAACTAAATATATGGTCACACATAGAAATACATTATATAATGGAAATGGACAGCTAATGACAAATGAGGGAAATTTTGAGGAAGTGGCTGAATTCAAATACCTAGGAACAATAATCACAAATAGGAATGAGATGCACAAAGAAATTAAACATAGGCTCAATTCTGGAAATGCGTGTTATTGTGCATTGCAGAGACTCTTGATGTCCCAACTCCTTTCAAAAAACGTTAAACTGAAAATATATAAAACTATTATTCTACCAGTTATATTATATGGGTGCGAAACATGGACACTTACTTTAAGGGAGGAAAGGAGATTACGAGTTTTTGAGAATAAAGTACTTAGGAAAATGTTTGGACCAAGGAGAGATGAACAGACAGGTGAATAGAGAAGACTACATAACAATGAACTACATGGTCTTTATAGGAAGCCAGATATAATAAAAACAGTTACGTCTCGTAGACTGCGATGGGCAGGACATGTTGCACGTATGGGGATTGAAATACTTGCATGGAAGCTTCTTGTAGGAAAGCCAGAGGGAAAACGCCCAGTTGGTAGACCAAGAATGAGGTGGGAGAATAATATTAATTATGATTTGAGGGAAGTAGATCTATAGTGTATGATTGGAAAGCATTAGCTCAGGATAGGGATGTATGGAGAGCTTACGTCCGCGCGGCCATGAACCTACGGGTTCGATAGTGCCAGTGAGTAAGTAAGTAATAAGTATATTAAATTATATTATATTAAGTATGAAAAATTTTCAGTAAATACATTGATATTAAATTAGATAAAATTGATATGGACGATTATGATGACCTGATGATTTTCAATTAATTATTTGGGCGTTACATTTGGCTCACAAGTAAGGTCACATGGGGTTTCTGTGCGTATATTTTGTTATTTAGTTGGAATAAATTTATTTCATGATAATGATTGTTTTATTTTTGTTTAAAGCAAACTGATTCGTTAAATGTGAAGTTAAATACGATCATTTATTGTCTTGTTTGACCTCAGGTTCGGCAGAACGCGTGTGGGTGATAATAAGCGCAAAATAAAACATGTGAAATATAAATTCCAAGTGATTTTGAGCCAGTAACAAGCTCGTATAGATAGCGTTACAATCTAAAGTTGTTCATTTGTCTCTGTAATAAATATAAATGTGTACCTTGTTACGACTCTATGAGAATAAATGTCTCCATTTCTTTTGATCGCATGAAATTCGATATTATTCCGCCATTACCGTGAAATGTTCTTTCTTTCATAGATATGTGAGGGTTTGGATAAAAAATAGACATAATGAGGTAAATGTAGAAAAACAGACACATCCACACGTGAGACAAGTGGGAGCTACTTAATGAGGCTAATTTGTTTACGCATACTTCCCTATAAATACCAGTGGTTAGCTCATCGCCTCAACGATATTGTAGCAAGCAAGTAAGGTATTACTTAGAGAGGAAAGGCTGAATAAATTGTATTCAGAGGCTATAACTCTCCAATTCCCATACCAACATATATATATATATATATATATATATATATATATATATTTAAATTTTCTTTATTCATCTTGTTTCTTTACTAGATAATTAGTTTTCCTACCAGTTATTAAATGTATGTTTTAGTTTAGAAATAAAACACTCGTGACACTAGGCAATAGAACTTTAAGTTGATGAAATTTGAAATAAATAGTCCTCTAAATTATTTTTAAACTTTTATTTGAAAAAAAAACATTAATGTAAGAAATAGGACAACATTTAACAATACTTAACTAAAAAGAATCAGTTATCAATATTACATTCTCATTTTTTGTTATAGAATTTATACCAGCACTGAATGTGTAGTCCAACATTGCATTTGTTGCACATAATCCTTGTTCTCTTGTGACACAGACCACATCTCCTCTGCGGGCTGTCAATTCGTACATGTTGATCTATGTCAGAATCCTGTCTCACTTCAGCAGGAACTCTGGTGTTGAGCGGAGCACTAGACGCATAACTTCTTGTAGGTTTATTTCTATACTTCCCACAAGGGGTTTGGACAATGACATTCCAAAATTCACAGTAAGTGAATTCTTTACCAATACTAGAAGCTTTCATTATCTGCCATGTGTTTTGGCAAGCTGCATCCACTCCGAAATCAAATAAGAGAAGCCACCTAGTTGAAATTATTGCATAGGTGCAAGTATTGTTGGATCTCGAAAACCTGTTTGTACGAATGCTATTGGATACCATTTAATTTTGTATATCAGAATTTTACCTCGCAATACATTCGCATATACTGTGACATGTAGCCAGTGAGTAGTAGGATAGCTATATATATATATATATATATATATATATATATATATATATATATGATATGAAAAGAAAAAAGAATGCTTGAGTCGGGATTTGAACTCGAGTCTCTAAAGTCTGTACCTTTAGCGCTCTAACCAACTGAGCTACCCAAGAATTCCAAGACAAACATACAATTTTCTTATACATGTAGTATTCTCAATTCACACAAGAGGTAGTGGAAAGATCTTCCGACTGCCATCTAGCGGCTAACATAACAGATAAGCAAATTATTAAAGAGAATATTTACTTTATAGCAGTAACGCTTGTATATATAGAAATTATAAATAAATAAATATATATATATATATATATATATATATATACTCTTAGTTCTTGCACTGTAAGCTGTAACATAATATGGTTATTTTGTAAAGCATACATATTTGTCTTTTTCGCAATCAAGTCAGCAATTTCATCAGTAAATAACCATTCTAAGCACTGAAAGAATGTTAACGAGTGTTGTTCTTGATTTTCAACTGATTCTTCTTCATCGCCCCTTCATCATTTATTTACGAAATTATTTTAATCACACGAAAACTTTATTTTTCACCTTCTTGTTTCTACTTCAGGAATCTTATTTTATTATATGTTTGTACAGTTGGATTGTCAATATCAATAAATGAGGGATCAATATCAGATTTGCTAACCACTTAAACAACTGTCCTCAACATTCGGCCTGGTAAATGATTAAAATTTATATCCGCCTCATCACCACTTTTTTCATCAGTGTGGGTCGCTATCTTCAGGAGGAAACAATGTATTTTATCCACAATGTGATCATTGTTGTTAATTATTTAAAAAATAATGAATTCCAGGCTAGAATGTAGTTTTAGCTATTTTTTTATAAGCAAGTTATTTATGAAACATAATACTCACATAACACCCAGAGTCACTTAAAGATGTCGCAGATTTCTAGAAGAAAAATGTATGCACAAAACTGATATAGTTTGTTAGTTAAACCATAGATATTCTCTTTCATCTTTCAACTACAAATTAGTAACTTACAGATTCTTCTACTCTTATCTGTTCTTATAGTATTTCGCGCTAGAACCTGAAGAGGAAGCACACCTAGTATCCTGACTAGCCACCATCTCAAAACTCTGCATGTTAACCGTCACAATAATGGTTTAATCAAACACTGGACAGATTTAAGTGTTAACGTATACCTCAATAATACATTAAACATATTTGAAAATTTTAAATTTGAATTATATAACATCATTATATATTAATAATGTTGCTGAATCTGTAGGTGACATCGAGAATCGGAGGTTTAATATAGGCTTGATGTTCTTTTGCGAGTGTCAATATCTTCAAAATGGGAACCCACAGCTTAAATCCGTCGAACCGGGGCGGGTTTGAAAATGCGACCATGGAGATCGGAGGTTAGGAACTTGCCTCTAGATCACTGAGTTCGATGTAAATTTAGATAAATATAGACGGACGGATAGATATATGACTCATGGTGTTAGACAACCTTCTCGGAAAACATCTAGAAATGAAAGGTCATTTAAAATAAATTATTTGTTTGTTCAAGAACGTAGGTACAGAAGGGTTAATATTTTAGCAATATAAGTGATTTTTGCCAGAAGTAAATGTGCAACTATTATGTAATATGACATTGTTCAAGTTCAATTTAATTCGAATCTCTATGTTAAATTGGATCTGGGCGACACTGCCAAAATGGTAACATTAAAACCTTTTATGTTTCAAAATTTATAACAGTAATTTAATGTTGTGTTGATTTATGAAAACAAATAAAATTATTCTTATCACCATTATAACTTTAACGTTGATTTATTTCCCGTTAGTTTTGGACAGTGATTCAAAAACAAGTATTCATTGAACGTATTTTCCTCCAGGCCCTTTTCTGCCCCTGTCTCTAGTGTGTCGTCCTTCGTTTTGTCGCGTCGTTGCTGGTGCGGCCCGTTGTTTAGTCGTTGTACTGACTCGGCTATATACTGTTTTCTCATCAAGGGAGCGTAGGAAAGCACAAATGTGATTTAAAGTTTCAATAAAACACTGTATAAGTTTGAAAAATTAATATAATTGTTTATTTGGGTATATATAGTTGGTTTAATATTTTAAATTTCATGAAAATTGTAATGATTTTATTTACTATTCGCTATGTTTACATCCATTATCACGACTAAGATAAATATAAATTCCTTTAGCTGAAACTATTATATTTAGGAGCACTATAATAATTTCTATAGCGATTAATACAATCTCACCTTATATATCTTTATTTCAGTCATCAACTGTTACACTTTTATAAAATTTGAATCAAGTCCCTTTTATTCAATGAACTCTAATAATTGAAGATGTTTCGCTCACTTACGCAGACTAAATATAATGTATTAAAGTTCGTTAAATTAATACTTTATGTTAACATATCTCCAAATGCACAATTGTATCATTTTATCATTCGACGGTTAATTGAGCTCATTTTTTAATGAAGTGTACTTGGAGTTCCATTATACTGGAATCGGGTATTGCCTACTTTTTCTCTTGATATGATCTATCCTTCCTACAATTTTATCAATGAAGTGCTCTAACACTCTCTATAATAAAGACCTCTTACATTCTTACTACAGAACTCGATTAAGAACAGACCTGGCGTCGGCGCTTGTCGTCCCCAGTGAACGATCTCTTCTAATGTCGGCTTTTAAAATTACAGTATTGCTATTGATAAGGGAAAGAGAAGAGGCAGGAACAGAAACAGAATGATAAATACTGTGGCGTGCTATTGCAGCTAATCCCGTTCACAAGGAACGAAAAGTGATGGCTAGCTTTGCTGCCGAGCGCCGCCGGAGGGAATTCCGGGATCCGGCCACATAACACAAGAGCAATTCGCTCAAAACACGTTTGGTCTAACAAGTAATACTCGCTCAGGGAAATTCAACCAGGATATTACGTCCAATCCAATTCATCCAATAATTACATTCTCACCCAACTCACCATAACTACAATTGGGTAAAACATCTTATAGCTCGGCGGTGAACGAAATGCATTGATACTGCTCATGCGCTAAAATTCCACGACGTATTGTTCTTTCTGACAGTTTGTTGGAATTCCCCTTGATCTCTTGATACGGATGTAGACACAGATTGATGAAACAAGTAGAATAATGTTCCAGATCTACAGCCAAGATAAGAATGTATTTTATTAGCAGTGCATTTTGTTCGCTGCCAAGCAATAAACATAAAAAAATATTAAATTTTTAGGAAATTAGAAAAGAATATTTATGTAGATAGCAACAATTAATTTACCTTATTTTCCATTAATCTATGTTTGTCAAAAGTTGGTTATTCTGTTTGACCAGTGGTAATATATACATTTCTACGATATTACGGTCTTTTTTTAGCTTACATTTACGTCAACTTCTCATTCAATTTTAAGGTGTTTTCAGAATTCCTAAATAAATACAATTTTACATTGCTCAGGTAATTATAATGTGTAATGTAAAAGTATAAAAATCTGTTCTACACCAACCGACTTCTAATATAGATCCTTCTGAATTTGTTTACCCAGGTTGAATTTTCTTTGCATCAATATCTAGGTGAATTTACAGAAGGACAAAAATTTAGATGCCATAGATTCCTCTTTCTCTATGTATCTATCTCTCTCTCTCTCTCTCTCTCTCTATATATATATATATATATATATATATATATTCGAATTCGAATCCCGTCCAGGCACTTATTTTTCTTATCATACCATAATATATATATATATGTATGTATACATACAAATTCTACTACTTGATACAAGAATATCCTGCAATGAACTCTCGTGGATTTTTTTTTTCATTTTTATGGTTCATTTCTTTGTATGGATTATGAACAGCAGTCTCAGTGCGATTCCAGACAATAGAAACATCTCCAAACGAATCTGTAATAGTGATTATATTGAACTGCAAACATCTGGAGTCAAATTAACACTCCTGCTGGTTCATGTTGGAATATCGTTGGAAGTTAGTACATGGGCAAAGAGAATTATTTCTTTAAGAAATTTATTAAATATGTTAAGAAATTTCCATAATCCCATCGCTCCTGTTACACTTCTGATTAACTAATTTCCGGGTCCGTGGGCGTTGTCTCCATTTTCAGGATCGATTTATTAGGATATAGGATGACAGAAAAGTTGATAAAATTGAACACTAATAAATCCAATATATTTCATATACAGAGTGGAAGTGTATATGGTTGGATGTGCACATATTGTAATTATGTATTACATTCATGACGAGTATACAAAAATGACATATTCTTACGCTCAAAAATATACATTTCCTGAGAAAAAATATGTTTATGCAGAAATGAATTCTTGTATTACTTTACAATTATCACACATATTAGTCTGATTTCGATACACTGCATATGGACGTGAAATGAAGCAATATTTTTGTTTAGTATTTTTCAATAAAATACACAAAAAAAAGTATAAAGTAATATCTCTCTTCATTTCTGTGCTTATTTTCCTGACAAACCGTATATTGGAAGATACAAATATGGTAAATGTCAAAAAGGTATTTTGAATAATGCATTCTCAAATTAGAATAATAAATGTTCTTCTTACTGATCTCGGAATAATTTTTGAGCAAACTCTCTTTATGGCGCATTCTCATTATTGCGACATCAACGATGGACAAACACGTAAATTTCAACGCATTCATTACAATGTGTATCAGATATATTTTGAATATTCGTAAATATGACCACATTCCGTCATGCTAGGAGCATGGAAATTTCTAAAAATTAGCGACGATCACGAAATGCGAATATGTCCAATGCGCGGGAGCTTTGAAGACGAGATACATATATTAGGAAAACCTAACGATTTAAAATATTGGAGGCGTCAGTTATTACAGGAAGGATTTCTAAATTCAAATCGTGAAAGATTGGCATGCTACGAGTTGATGATAAATCCAGAAAATTGAATAAACTTGGGTAAATTTCTGGACAAAACGCGGAAAATAAGAATAATACCCATTCATGAATAAATACATGTTATCAAAATGCAATACCATTAATTCTTAATAATTATACATAATTAATGTATAATGTTATTATATTATTATGTAATTGTAATATTATTGTGATTTCTTTATGTGATTGTAATATAATTGTTTTTTTTTGTTTTTTTTTAAACTATTACCAGATATTACTTTATTGTAACGGTGTGTCAACAGCACGTACGGCTTACTGCCCGTGCGACTTAATTTTGTAAATAATATTGAATATAGCTTCCTTGTAGTGTAATAAAGTCCTATTACTACTACTTCCGTGAACTATGCTGACAACTTCTCCATGATCGTAAAAAAATGCATTATCTTATTCTTACTTACTTACTTACTCACTGGCACTATCGAACCCGTAGGTTCATGGCCGCACGGACATAAGCTCTCCATACATCCCTATCCTGAGCTAATGCTTTCCAATCATTCCCTGTATAATCTACTTCCCTCAAATCATAGTTAATGTTGTTCTCCCACCTCATTTTTGGTCTACCAACTGGGCGTTTTCCTTCTGGCTTTCCTACAAGAAGTTTCCATGCACGTCTTTCATTCCCCATACGCGCAACATGTCCTGCCCATCGCAGTCTACGGGACTTAACTGTTCTTATTATATCTGGCTTCCTATAAAGACCATGTAGTTCATTGTTATGTAGTCTTCTCCATTCACCTGTCTGTTCATCTCTCTTTGGTCCAAAAATTTTCCTAAGAACTTTATTCTCAAATACTCGTAATCTCCTTTCCTCCCTTAAAGTAAGAGTCCATGTTTCGCACCCATATAATATAACTGGTAGAACAATAGTTTTATATATTTTCAGCTTAACGTTTTTTGAAAGGAGTTGGGACATCAAAAGTCTCTGCAATGCATAATAGCATGCATTTCCAGAATTGAGCCTATGTTTAATTTCTTTGTGCATCTCATTCCTATTTGTGATTATTGTTCCTAGGTTCTACTATTCAAAATTATACAAACCTCTACACTAAGTTACTTATCCTGTTGATTCCATCTGCTATCTTCCAATATCAATTTGAGTCACGAACGTACCAGAAAATCCTACTTCAAAATTCACAACACAGACTTCCATTTATTCTAATTCCTGTACTGTAGGTCTATCTACTGACTATTTAACTCATGCCCCAAATGGGAGTCAATGACCAATCACGTTTCAATGATTTCTGTTTTACAGCCAATCAGAGTCGTGTTTCACAAAATATTTCTCAGTGTTAAATTTACCATATTAAAGAAAGCTCCTCCTTTTTAATATTCTGAACAGGTCTGACCATTATTTTGCAGTGACTGAGCCCACAAGAAATACCAGATTGTTTATATAGTGCATAGATGTCAACACATAGCGCTTGCAGGAGTTAATATAAACACATTTGTAGCAATTTATTATACCACCAAAAAAAGAAACCACTCTTTGCACTTTCTTAAATGTGTTTTTCCCAGGTAATAATCCAGAAAAATATAATTGTCATATTTACATCATACGACATCAGAAATGAATTAATATACAGTTTGATGTTTCATTTTTACTCCACTAGAGAGAATTCTTACAATATTGCGTTCCTTTGGCAATAAATAGTATGATCTGGTTGCAGTGATAAACAAAAGAAGCAGATGAAGCGTAGCAATCGTTTCTCATTTGTTTTCAAACATCGCCGTTTACATTAAATATATAAATATTTTAAAATAACTATAGTTAAATAATGATTTGTGAGTAGACAGCTTAATTTCATTCGTTAAATAGTATTAACAAATGCCACTCTTGATTTCCAAATTCTGTAGATAAATTCATTCCTCACTTCCAGAGTCGTGAATTTATCGATAATTTGGAAATCACTCGTGCCATTACTTATGATAAATTCTGTAACTGCTTTCCACAAGAAAACAGGAACAGCCTGACACAACCTTCCTTTAAAATAAATTTAAATATTTTTTCATTTGTAATTTGTGTTTCAATAAATTAATTAATTACTTCTGATTGTTTGGTTCCCTAATACTGTTGAATTAAATATTTACTTATAATTGTATACTTATCTTGTGAAAATATTGTCTTTATTTAATATTTTCTCCGATTAACTGGAAGAGGCCTCATGGCTGTCAATAAAAAATATTATTATTATTATTAATATTATTATTATTATTATTAATATTATTATTATTATTATTATTATTATTATTATTATTATTATTATTATTAACCAGTTCATAAGATACTTTTATTTTCTTTGTAACAAGGAATTCATATGTACATGCGCATGTATGTTATTTCCATTCCATAATAATAAACTTTTTTATGTTGTTTAGTTGACGGTCTCAAACTAGATTTTACAATGTAAAATTAACATCCACGTTATAACGACTGCTGAAAATCACATTTGAACGAGTGACATATATCTCACTAATGTATTACGTAGAACTAATACATTTATAATCATTGTTTCTCATTGCTGATAATGAATTTAAAATAAATTTAGGTAGCCACTAACAAACTCTCTCTGCTGGGATATGACAACACAAAACATAATATATGGTTTATGAAGGCAACTGCTTATTTTACTGCAACTCAACTGTGAATGTTTTTTTTTCTATTTTAATATATTTTTCCATAATGTTTTCAATCGTTATTAACTTCATGTCAAAGTAAGCATGTAACTCATATTTATAGTAATTCATGGCAAAAACTATTTACGATACAGTTATGTGAGTATATGAGCACATGACAAAAATTTAATTTAACAAGAAATAAAATGCCTTAAAATTGCACGAAAATTATCCTTAATTTACATAATTATTCCAGAGAAGAAATTTTAATAAATCAAGGAGTTCGACAAGGGTGTACATTATCAGCTACATTGTTTAATATATATTTTGACGATGTTATATGAAAATGGAAAAAATCAAGTCCAATAGGAATAAAAATTAATAAGGAAATGTTTCCGGTCCATAAAGAGCGAGCTCATTACCGAAACGGTTTCCGATGCCCCAATCAAGCGAGACCGATTTACCTTGGAATCAAACATCCACATTATATCAATAGCAATAGCACATGTTACCATATAATAATTACCCATAGAATCGCCGTGTAGGCTAGGGCCAACCAGCTAAGCCCAATACTGTATGCACACTGGACAGCACAAGTAGCTGTCAACAAGAGAGAGAGAGAGAGAGAGAGAGAGAGAGAGAGAGAGAGAGAGAGAGAGAGAGAGAGAGAGGGGGGGGGACTTACAATCCAGTGATATACGGTAGTTAATTTTAAATATTCATCGTTAGTTTGGACCAAAGAGAGATGAACAACAGGTGAATGTAGAGGACTGATAAACAGTGAATTACATGGTCTTTATAGGAAGCCAGATATGAGAACAGTTAAGTCTTGTAAACTGCGATGGTCAGGACATGTGGCACGAATGGGAAATGAAACACTTGCATGGAAGCTTCGTGTAGGAAAACCGGAGGGAAAACGCCCAGTTGTTAGTTCAAGAATGAGGTGGGAGAATAACATTAACTATGATTTGAGGGAAGTAGATTATACAGGGGATGATTGCAAAACATTGGCTCAGGATAGGGATATATGGAGAGCTTATGTCCGCGCGGCCATGAACCTACGGGTTCGATAGTGCTGAGTTAGTTAGTTAGTTAGTTAGTTAGTTAGTTAGTTAGTTAGTTAGTTATATGCATATTTTAATGTATGCAGACGATCTGGTAATTATACAGAAGTCTGAGGATGATTTACAAAGAGCCATTTACATTTTGAATCAATTAGGACTCTATTATAATCTCAAAGTCTCAACTTCAAAACTAAAATTATGGCTTTTCAGGGCAAAGTGCCAGTCAGAGCAAAAATAGTGATCAATAATGAAATAATGGAACAGATAGCACACTTTAACTATCTTGGTTCAGATATAACAGATAGCTATGATTGGGATGTACATAATAAATTAACCGATATCAAATGGTGTGTTGCACCATAAGAAGAACCCTCCGAAAGACTCGAAGAGAAACTCAGCTCAGGTTTTATAACATTATGGCTGTTCCTGTTCTTGTATATGGATCTGAATCTTGGGACTTACAAAAAAAGATATCTCACACATTCAAGCCACTGAAATGAAATTTTTTAAGATCTGTAAAATGATGTACACACATGGATACACAATGAATCAATAAGAAGTGAACTGGAGATATTTTCAATAGTTGATAAACTAGAAGAGCACAAATGCCAATGGAAAGAACATTTTGACAGAATGGACAATATAAGATTACCCAAAAAGATCAACACCTACAAACCACATGGGAAAAGATCTTTGGGACGGCCAAGGAAACGATGGACTTGAGACCGGAACAGGTCGCATTGCTCTAATCCTGGAAAGGAAGAAGAAGAAGAAGACAAGAAATAAATTATAATTTTAATAACTTTCCTTTCTCTCTTACCCTAGCATAAACTCTCCTTTTAGGTAATGGTTATTTTACGTATCCCATCCTACAGTAACAAGAAGAGGATATTTAAGCTTTGGTTCACATGTAGAGACTCCCATATATCTGACCAACCCGAGCCCTACAGTAACAAGACCTGTCGGAAGAGGATGTTTAAGCTTTGGTTCACATGTAGAGACTCCCAGATATCTGACCAACCCGAGCCCTACAGTAACAAGACCTGTCGGAAGAGGATGTTTAAGCTTTGGTTCACATGTAGAGACTCCCAGATATCTGACCAACCCGAGCCCTACAGTAACAAGACCTGTCGGAAGAGGATGTTTAAGCTTTGGTTCACATGTAGAGACTCCCAGATATCTGGAAGCATGAAAACCGTTATTGGCAGCCAGCCGAATTCATCATTCGCTTGCGCCGGGCAGGTGTAATACCAATATTTGCTGCTACTCCAATAAATTTAACCTTAATACGATATTATTATTTTGTAGATTTTATTTTATAGTGCTGCTGGAATCAAACTACCACATTCTTATTGTAAATATATTTTTTCCGTAATTTCTATACTTTTTCCTTCTGAAAAATATAATAACTGCGTCACTCGCTGTGTACTATTCTAACTCGTAAAAGTTGTTCTGTGACAAGCTGTAGAGAAGTAGTGTAGGTAACGACCGGCATTTTTTAATGGTTGTTTAGCATACATGAGAAAGGGATAGATAGATAGATAGATAGATAGATAGATAGATAGATAGATAGATAGATAGATAGATAGATAGATAGATAGATAGATAGATAGATAGATAGATAGATAGATAGAGAGAGAGAGAGAGAGAGAGAGAGAGAGAGAGAGAGACAGACAGACAGACAGACAGACAGAAAACATACCGGTAATTACTGGACTCTTATGTCAGCCATTCTTTTCGTTATGTGGCAGAATCTATACATACTTTTTTTGAAAATAGAAGGAAAATTAGGACCTCCCCGAATGAGGGATCAGCTAAATGCAGGCCGATCTCCGAGGCAGAAACAATATTTAAGACAGAACATGGCATTTACTCACATATTCTATCTGTAAAATAAAGCTAATATAATAGGACGATAATGATGGCCAATTACTATTCGGCTTTGTTTTTATATTTATTTTTTACATTTGTCGTACAGATAAACAAACGCAGAAATATCTCCTCGGGGAAACTTGTTTCGATTGGGGATCGAACCTGGGCACGCTGCATACGAGGGAATGACGTTACCCCAAAATCGTAAATATGTAAAATATTTAATTCTAGAGAACCCAAATTAAACAAATTTAATTTTAGTGTTGCAGATTCAGGAATAAATATAAATTCGAATTGTTTCTTTGGTTGTATAATAAAAATGATAAATTAGGTTAACCTTACGATGCATGTAAGGTACGAGAATGTTCTCCCCAGTGCAGTGATTAAATTGCATATATCATATATTATGATATACATATTGATCAGTGATGTGAATTAGTTTTAAAGGAAATTACTCATTTATCTTAAAACAACTTTTTTCTTCTTAACGATGTGTAAGCTTACACATGGTGTTTCCGTGAAATTTAAGAACCACAATGACAAAACATCATCAGTAACAACAATAATAACAATAATTTGTTATTATGACAACAACTACTACTATTATTATTATTATTATTATTATTATAAATATTATTATTATAAACATTAATATTATTATTATGTAAAATATTGTTCTCATATTTTTATAAAATAAGTTGTTTAGAGCAATACGCTACAAACCGGAAGGACACGGGTTCAAGTCTCTGTGGGTTAGGATTTTTAAACTGGCCTGATAACTTCTGGCGGCAACAAGACATTGGTGTCGATCCAGTCTCTATTGGAAATAATCATCACACTATATGATGGAGCTACAGACGTCTCTTACGCGGATTCAACTACCGTCTGAAATGTCGTGCTGATTGTCTAGAAAAGTGGAAGATCTAATCTCTCACTACTCCAAAGGCTTTCCAATGTCTTCAGTGGGATCACTTTTCTTTTAAAGATAGGCGTACAGTATTTTAAGGTAGATGTTTAAAGATAACACGATAAGTAAGGGATATAATTTTTATATCTTAGACTCATTTTTATCTTTATGAGCTCTAAAGTCTAAGTTTACACGCTTTATTTTCATTCAGATAGTATTCATATAACTATAATTTTACATAATCCATCCAAAGTTTTTAAAACTAAACGGTTATTGTGTAACTTTTTTATTATTACAAGATACATGTATAACGATTAAATTAACGAAAGAGGCTCCCGCACTGTACGAATGTGGTCTTACACATGATCGGGTCGTCACGGGGAAGAAATATTTCGTGGAATTCGACCAGTATGTGACCGGTATCCCATACCATCGTGAGTAATTTGTAGGTATAATAAGTAATGACTCCAGGTTGAGAAAACCAAATATAATGACTAGGGGATCCTACATGCTTACACATGTCATCCCTATACTGCCTTTATGATCTTCAATATCCGTTCGTTTTTTGACAACATTTTTGCCGTCCAGTGTGCTGTTTGCTGGGAACGTTTTTCATCCCTGGACAGCTAAGTTAATAATGGCTATCAGTAAGTGGCTTTCGAAGCGTAACCTTGGCATAAACGACAATATTTAGGAATTCGGTGCTGGATATGGTTACGGATTTGTGGACATGCGTTCTGATGGTGTTTCAGCGTCATGTGCTAATGTTTTCGCCACTGTTTGCCCTTATGGAGTTGGTTCTAGGGTGAATATGTTTCTATGAACTGTACGCCATTGCAGGAATTGTCCTATCGTGCGTACTATTGGGTTATCTTGTTACAAAATATGATGATACATTTTGCTAACTTGATCTTTTACTATACACGTAGCATCAAGATAGGGCAATTCAGCTGCATTATGTAGCTCTGCTATCCTTGTGTACATAGGAGCCGAAAATATAATTTTGAGGCATCGATTCTGAATAATTAGAATTTTTTATGGTTGTTAGCAAAGATACCCAAAGCCTCGCAGTCGTGCAGTAGCATGCTCAGGATTACAGTTAGATATAATTTAATCTTAATCCTTCGCGATAGTGATGTGGACCTGAAGAATGGATATAATATACGAGGGCGGATCGGAAAGTAACGCACAATAATTTTTTTCTGCCTTGGTATTGCAGCTAGAATGTTGAAATTTCACAGACATATAGTTTGAAGTTTTCACTACAGATGGTATTTTTTTCTCAGGTGCACCTCTTGCGAGAGAAGCTTGAACTATGCAACAATGATGGCGCGCATGCTACAGTCGTCCACCTGTGAGGAACAGAGAAGTGTTGTTCGATTTTTGTGGGCCAAAGGGCATAAACCCAGTGAAATTCACAGGGACATGCGTGGCGTGTATGGGGATGATTGTATGGACCGTAGCAATGTCTCCAGGTGGTGAACATTCTTCCAAGAGGGACGCGTGAACCTTAGTGATTCGCCACGCTCCGGCCGGCCGACAGTGTTCTGGGATATGCATGGTGTTTTATTGGTGGACTTTGCTGAACACGGGACCACTGTAAATGCTGCGGCCTACATTAAAACTCTGGTGAAGTTGCGTCGTGCCATTCGTGACAAACGTCACAACATTAACGTTAAACTTCTTCATGACAATGCTCGCCCCCATGTTGCTGCTGTCGTTCGTCAGAAAATCGCCGAAATTGGTTGGGAGGTGCTCCAGCATCCACCAAACAGCCCGGATCTTGCACCATCTGTTTGGTCCCATGAAGAAATTCCTGGCCGGCAAACGCTTTGAGACAGATGTGGAAGTGAAATCAGCAGTGCGCAGATGGCTACACTCCAACGAAACGGACTTCTACGAACAGGGCATATTGAAACTGGTAACACGATGGGAAAAATGTGTTGAGAAAGTTGGTGACTGTCGAAAAGTAGGTAAAAGATGTAAGTTCATTTGTGATTTTTTCCTTTTTTTTTACTATTAAACTTTTTTTAAAAAAAATTATTGTGCGTTACTTTCCGATCCGCCCTCGTAGCTATTGCTGCGTTTTATTTTTGTTGTACATCGTTAACATGATGTTTAAATGTTAATTTAGAGTCCAGATGTAGTCCAAGACATTTAACTGTAGTCTCATTGCGGAGAACTTGTGCACCAATCGTTTGTTGAACTGGTGGCGGTTGGGAAAATTTGGTAAAGAGGATTAGCTTGGATTTAGCAATATTGAGTTTGATATTCCAGAGACAGTACCAGTCATAAATTACTGATAACGATCTCCGAAACGATTGGATGCGGTGTGGATGGATCTGAGTTTAGTTTGGATGTAAAAGAAAGTATCATCCGCAAATGATGCTGCTCTTACAGAGAGAGGGTTTGGTAAGTCAGAGACATACAGGTTGTAGAGAAGTGGAGAAAGGACTGCTCCTTGAGGTACACCCGCTAATAGATGTCTACAGTTAGATTTTTGTCCATTTACCGAAACATAAATTTTCCTCTTTGTGAGGAAAGTGGCGATAATTGTGATACGATTTTGGACTCAGACTGAACTTTATTAGCTTGTATATTAGTCCATTGATCCATGTCGTATCAAACGCCTTCTCAATGTCTATAAATATTGCTATTGCGCTCCTTTTGGCATTAAACCAGGTGATAATCTGATCAATAAGTCTCGCTAGTTGCAACGGTGTGCTGTGAGCGTTTCTAAAGCCAAATTCGTAATTTGGTAATTCATTTCTGTTCAGAACTTCAGTTTTTATTTGTGCCAAAATCAACCACTCTAGGAGTTTTCCCACGTCTGGTAGAAGACTTATTGTTCGAACTTTTCTGGATTTGTTAGGTCTTTGCCAGCTTTTGGGAGCACTATGACTTCTGCCACTTTCCATGCTGATGCGATATAATTAAGTTTGAAGCAGAACTTAAATATTGTGAGGAGAAGGATAATTTTGGGGTAGGTGTTTAACAGCACAGATTTCGGATTTTATCTGTGCCCGGGGCACAGATACTTTTTAAGGATTGGATGTGTGGTTTATGGTATTTTATATGGATGTCTGGAAAAATAGGTACAGTGGGGGTTGCAAGAAAAGTGGTTACCACGTCATTACATCAGCTTCATGAACTGGGGTGGACAGCTCATATGGACGGAAACTTGCTTCAAGATTGGATGCTAGGATTATTAAGTGGATGATAAGCCCAACGTCCGTTTTCATTTAGCGCTGTAGGTGCAGGATGTGCTCGGGTAATTTTATCCTTTTGTTTATCTCCCATGGAGGAGTTTTATTTACATTATAATTATTTAATGAATGTTTCCAATCGGTATTACGTTTTTTTCGAAGCATGTTCCGATCAGCATTTGCATACCGATTGTAATTTTTGTTTATGCTCTGGTGCTCCAAAGCAACTGTATAGTTTTCGAGTCTAATAGGATAAGAGGTTTCCAATCCTGTCGCGCCACGGAGTTCATTGCGCAAATATGGATATAATTTTATGATTACTAACTCCAAACTTAAATGGGGATAAGCATTTCGGTAGATGCCAGGCTAGTGCATGCGGCTGCCCCGACTTGGATCCAAGGTTCGAATCCTGGCGGATCCGCAGGGTTATTAGTAGTAGGTCATAACGAGTTATCTCGAGATTTTGCCGTTTCCCAAATTTCATACCATCAACACTCTTCATTCCTCCTTCCCTTCACGCCATTTGATTTCCCATCCATTAATTTGATATTACCCTTCACCTCGACTCATGCTAGGTAAAAATACTTCTGGTAGGTAATCCACAGATGTGGAGATTTAGTGGAATGGGCATCTAGTAGTGGCTCATTACTCTGAACCTGAGTAATAACATAAAAGACAGAAGGGGTCAACGGGAGGATTGCAGTGCCCCTATGCGCCAAAGGTCCAAAATTAAAATTGATCATAGGAGTAGAACCTTGTGTGTCGGACTTAGAAGACAACCCAAACTTACATAACATCATAGAGTCCTTAATAATATATCCACCAACCTTCATAATAAACTGGGATAGTACAATATATATTTCAGGCTACAGTGATCGGGCAGTAAGCCCTCCCAGTCTGAATAAGTAAATATAATAAACATAAATAAATATGGATATGCAAGAAAAAATCATTACATTATTTAGGAATAGATGCTAGTGATCATTTTTCATTAACACTTCCGATATTTTGTCGACGTCTTTTAAAGGATTTTAAAAGCTCTTCCAAAAGTTCAATACAGTTTCAGAAGTTAAGAAATATTGTACAAGTATCACGAGTATTGGGACTTCTATCATAGCTATATTCTTATAAACTTCTAAAGTATTTCTTTATCGAAATTAATTTCTTGCATGCCTCAAAGCATTCTGTACTTACCAACATCCAACTATGTACGTGTTTTCATGGGTCAACACAATTGATACAAATTTTAAATTTTTTGTAGTTTCATAATTTTTAGACGAAATAAAGCTTTTATATAATATGTAAAATCGAATTGTGATATATACACTGACATAATATTATATATCATTGTGTATAGAGGATTAGACCATGTGATACGTTGCGAAATCAATCCAACATCAGCTAATCGTTTTGAAAGTGCAGTGCTATTCTGTTTAAATGTTTGTCATATTCACCTCTAAAATGTATCAACGTAAACATGAAATTGAGGTACATAACAACAGTTTTAATATTTAATTTAAAGTTGTCATACGCCTACGATATTTTTATTAGGATATTCATCATCAGAATTTTAGGCTTTGGGACATCCATTAATTTGTGTCAATATAGTTCTAGTCCACCGCTGTGGTCTCGAGGTAGCGTGCTGCCTTGTCACACAGGAGGTCCGGGTTCATTTCCCGGTCGGGACAGGCTCCTGGGTGAGATTTATTCCGGGTTTTTCCTCACGTGTAAGACAAATGTCAGAAAGCCCAACGTTCCTCTAAAATCATCCGACCATCATCATCCTTATCATTATCTTCATCATCCTTCACCGGTGTGGAAAGCAACGGGAAGCTACCACACCTATAATACCCTAGTAAAGCTACAAAGCATAGCATGAAAATGTTATGATATCAGTGAAAGACCTGCCCTCGAGCAGAATTACTATGGATGGATGGAATATAAATCTGTAAAGGTAATTAATGAAATAAACAAGACAATTCATTTGTAATTAAACATATATGTTCTGTTTGTTTGTCTATACTCATATATCACCATCTGAGGGCTTCCTTACGGAAGTAACTTAACTAAGTTAGTTTATTTGCGTTACTTCCCTACATACGTCAGCTCATCAACTCTAAGATACACAAGATATTACTTGCATGGGAGAGAGCGATTACATTTTTCTCAGACGCTCTAATTTTGGATTGAGGTTCTTTTACGGCCCCTGAATTTTGCGAGTTAAAAGACGCATTGATCACAACTGGGTATGAACCCGTGACCTTCGAGACCAGAAATAAGGAAATTAAGTCAATACTAATAAGGTTCATAGTACCAATACATTGAAGATAGGAAGAATATACAAATTATACAATTAACTAAGCCTACCTTGCAAGTTTCATCTTCCTCAACTAATAATATTTTAAAAACACTATACGTCTCTGAAGAAGAAAGTTGCTTTGCTATTCTAGATTATTATCTCCTGAGCAGTAAAACAATCTTCGTAGTCTTTCATTTTAGCGGATATAAGTATGATTAAGAACATTTTTTGGGTTTCCGCGTCATGGATTCAAATTTAGCCTGAGGCCACTGATTCCGACAATTCCTTGTTAACGACATGTGGGATCATGCTGAAAGGTCAGAATCAGTGGCAAGAGCCAACCTTGAATCCATGACGCGGAAAACCCAAGAAAACTTAGTTAATCATATTTATATCCGCAAAAATCTACAACACATACAGGCACACTCGCATATATATATATATATATATATATATATATATATACAGGGTGTTTCATAAAGGATGGCGCAAACTTAGATGGTTGAAAGTACACGATAATAGAAGCAACAATGTCCCAATAAACATGGATCCGCAAACGAGCCGTTTGCAAGGTAATTACGAATGTATGGTTACAAGCCGCCACAGACTTCTTTGTAATCATCATCCTAGTTAGAAGTGAACAGTGAAATGTGAACTAAATGAGATGAAAAATTATTAGTAAAGTCTAAAATCAAATAAATTTCAACTACCTAGGATGATGTTTACAATGCAGTCAGTGGCGGCTTGTAACCATACATTCGTAATAATCTCGTAAACGGCTCGTTTGCGGACCCATGCTTATTGGGACATTGTTGCTTCTATTATCGTGTACTTTCAACCATTTATGTTTGCGCCATCCTTTATGAAACACCCTGTATGTATGTAATATATGTATATATATATATATGTATATAAAAGAATGTATGTATGTTTGTTTGTTTGTTTGTTGTCCGTACTTTATGCGCATCCATATCGTTAATCCGATTGTGATGTGTTTTTTTGGAAAATGTTCGCGAGATTCCAGGAATGAACATAGGCTGTAAGAGAGTTGAGATACTCAACTCCTACGCCCTTAAAAAACACCCTTTCTAGTGAAAAACGTGAAAAAGTCATTTTTTACCTTTAAATGGCTTACGCTGCCTAAACCATAACACATACACAAAATTAATGTACACAGAATTGAATATCTCAACACATTGTACACAAAAGTCCGCGACAGTATATGTTTATCTTTTACAGATAACAAACAATGGCAATTTTTGTCTTTCATTGATGCCAAGGAGATCGGGATAAGTCGATACCCGGGCAAGCATGTGCTGCCATACCATTCATCCGATTGTCAGGAGGCTTTTTCCAAAATGTTCAGGACGTTTTCCCGGTAAGGTTATATGTTATAAGAGAGTTTTAATGCTCAAGCACTTCACCCTTAAAAATCACCTTCTGTAGTGAAAACACCGTGAAAAAATTAGTATTTTGTAAGCTTAAATGGCTTACGCTGCCTAAATCATAACAAATACACAAAATTATTGTGCACAGAATTGAATATCTCAAAAAAGTTACAGAAACGTTCGCGAGAGCATACCTTTATCTTTTAAGGATAACTCACATTAACCATTTTTTTCTTTCATTGATACCAAGAAGATCAGGATTAGTAGATTCCCGAGCAAGCACAGCAGCGCACGGCGGGTATTCTTTTAACGCTAACTCAAAATAACGAGTTTTGCCTTTCAGATCATTTGTGCCAAGTACATCGGGATGCGCAGATTCCCGGGCAACGCCGTGTAATAAGCACTAACAATACGTAATAACGATATTCACTATATAAAAATGAATGTTTATTTGTTTGTTCGTACATTATTGCGCGGCTATACCGTTGATCTGATTGTGATGGGGCTTGTTGCAAAATGTTCAGGAGATTCCCGGGATGAACAGAGTTGTGATACTCAACTCCTACACCCTTAAGATCGCCCTTTGTTGTGGAAAACGTGAAAGAACTAGCTTTTTGGACGCTTAAATTGCTTACGCTGCCTAAACCATAACAAATGAACAAAATTAATGTAAACAGAATTGAATATCTCAAAAGGCTCTACAAAAAAGTCAGCGATTGTATATGTTTATCTCTTACGGATAACTCATATAAATATTTTTGTATCTCTTTGATGCCTAGACGATCGAGGCAAGTAGGCCTACGTAGATTCTTGTGCAAGCATAAACAGCACATGACGGGTATTGTTTCACGGATAACTCACAATTACGAATTTTGTCTTTTAGCTCATTTATGCTAAGAAGATCGAGCGAAATATGTAGATTCACGGTCATCACTGGGTAAATAATACGGGGAATCTTAAAATAATTACGATATAATTTTATAATTTTTAATTTTACTTATTGAACTAATCATAAGAAGTACATTAATTTCTGTCTTTCAGCTCATTTATGCCAAGACGATAGGGATAAGTAAATTCCCGGGCAACGTCGGGTAATCAGCACGGGGTGTCTAAAATTATACATTTGTAATTATTTTTGCTTTTACGTACTCCACTCAACAGAAAAGCACATCAATTTTCATTTATTTAGGCGTAGCATCGCACTAGCTAATGCTAGTAAATTTATATTTATTTTTCCTTTTACTTATTCAACTAAATGCAAAAACACATTATCATTTATTTAGGTGTAGCAACGCACGCCAGGTATTAGCTAGGATATATATTAAATGAAGAGAAAAAAATAATGCTTAAACCGGGATTTGAAAATGAGACCCTTACATTAACACGATACCAACTTCGCAACTCAGACTCCTGGTACAAACATCAATTTTTCTTTCCTCATTACAATTCTCTAACATAAGAGGCAGCTGGAAATCGCTCGCAATGCCAACTGATAGCTTCTATAACAAGAATTGTTTCTGTTAATAATCGCATTTCTTCCTGGCGCTTGGTGAGGAAAGGGGTACCTCAAGGCGGCGTCCTCGCTCCTTTTCTCTTCTCGATTTATATTAATGACGTGACCAAGAAACTACAAAACTGCAAGCATCATCTTTACGCCGACGACCTACAGATTTACACACACTTTAGGCCTGACGAAATTAATGAATATATTGAAAAAGTAAACACTGACCTCAGGCATATATCTTTATGGTCCAGACAATATGGGCTGAAACTAAATGTAAACAAAAACGCAAGCAATAATTATCGGACATACAAGGCTATTACACTCCATAAACAATGGCAATATGCCGGCTGTCATATTAGATAATGAACAAATTCCTTATACCGACGTCGTTAAAAACTTGGGATTTTACTTAGATTCTAATTTAAATTGGCATGTGCAAGTAAAACAAACATCTAAAAGGATCTTCTCCATAATGCATTCCCTAAAGCGACTTAAACATTTTCTTCCTACAACTCTTAAAAGAATTTTAATCCAAACTTTAGTGATGCCGCATTTTGACTACTGTGACGTTCTACTAACTGACATAAGTGACGGATTGTCGGACAAACTGCAGCGTGTCCATAATATGTGTATCAGATTCATATTTAATGTTCGAAAATACGATCACATTTCTCCATTATTCCACGAATTGTCATGGCTACATCTAAAAGAGAGAAGAAAATCTCACTGTCTAATTCTCCTATTTAAGATCCTACATACCTCGATTCCCAATTATTTATCATCCCGTTTCCAGTATCTATCCTCAAACCATAACTTAAACACAAGATCACAACATAGTCTCTTACTTAATATACCGCAACATAGGACATCACATCACTCCATGTCATATACCATCTCCACTTCTCGCAACTGGAATTCCCTACCACAAGAAATGAGGGGCTGCCGGACATTGGCATCTTTTAAAAGAAATCTAAATTTATATTTGCTCTAAACTCGACTTCATTATTATCCAGTGTAAGATATATATATTAATTGGTGTTTCCCGTATAATGTATCATATTTATATTATTATTATTATTATTATTACTATTATTATTATTATCGTATCATTATTGTTATTACCCTATAAAATGTTGTTTGTACATAACATTTACATTGCTATATTTATTGCATCTTTAACTGTTTATAATTAGTAGTGTATATCTATATTTGTCAAATATTTATTTGTATTTGTGCTGGTTGAGTGGAAGAGAGGGCCTTATGGCCTTAACTCTGCCAGAATAAATAAAGTGTTATTATTATTATTACTATTATTATTATTATTAAATGATTTTTGATGAGAATATTTGTTCTTCTTCTTCTTCTTCTTCTTCTACTACAACGTTTAGGCTATGCAGCCTGTTCCGGCGAAGTTAAAAGTGGAATCCATCTTCTACGTGATCGGCCAACATCTCTTGTTCCTCTGGGATTATAGAGGGAAGGTTATTTTGGGTATTCTTTCGTTGTTAATTCTCATTAAGATTTCTTTCCATATCTTATTATTTTCGCTGATTTTATCTTCAATTATATATATATTTAATTCTTCTCGTATAGTTTCATTCCTTATTCTATCCGCTCTTGTGCATCCTTTCACATTACGTAAAAACAGCATTTCCGCAGTATGTATCCTGCTTTATTCCCTTGATTTCATTGTCCAATTTTCAATTCCATACAACAACAAAGGAACAGCCATTGTTTTATATAATTTAAGTTTTGTATCTTTCCTTGTTTTCCGACCTAAGGTTCTTTTTATGGTTCCAAAAATAGCCTGAAATTTATTTACTTTATTTTCTTTATCTTTATTTTCTCTATAAGTTATATCACATCCTAAATATTGGAAATGTGACACTTGTTCCATTATTTTGTTATCCAGTACAATTTTTGATCTAATTCCATATTTACCAATAAATGCCATTACGTTTGACTTATTTATTGATATTATACAATTATATCTATTGGCTATTAATTTAAATTTATATGCTAACATTTGGAGCTCATTTTCAGATTCTGATAAAAATAAAACATCGTCAGCGAATAATAAAGCATTTATTTTATCTTTATTATCAATTAATATTCCTTCATTAGTTAAAACCTTCTTCTATTCTTTTAGGGTATCGTCCATATAAATATTGAATAATATAGGTGAGAGTGAACACCCTAGTCGTACTCCTTGGTTTATTTGAAAAAAAATCTTATTTTTAATCAACTCAGGGTCAATACAAATTTTTGTTCTTAACAGTTTCTATAATCGGAATAGGGAGGCCTTTTTCTTTTAGGATATTCCACAATATTTCCCTGTTTACTCGATCAAATGCTTTATCTAAGTTTATAAATAACAAATGTGTTTCTGGGTTTTTTCTTGTATTTTGTTTATTATCTGATTCAGGGCAAATACTCCATCGGTACAAGATCTTCCTTTTCGGAACTCGTTTTGTTCTTCTGTCAGTGTTACTTCAGTAATTCGTTGTATTCGTTTTGCTATTATTCTAGCATAGATTTTATATCCACTATTTAGGAGGGTAATGCCTCTGTAATTAGATGGTAGGTTTCTTTCTCCTTTCTTTTAAATTGGTTTTACTATACCTTGCCTCCATGTAGCTGGTATATTATGATTGTCCCAACACACATTAAGAAAATCCAAGAATCTTAATTTAAAGAATATATCTGCGTATTTAATTAGTTCTGAATTGATGTCATCTGGTCCGCTAGCTTCTCTATTATTTGTTAATTTGAGCGATTCTTCGAGTTCTTCCATCTGTATTTTATCTACTTTCAAATTCTCACATTTTGGCTCTTCTTCGTTTTCATTCTCGTTGTACCACAGGTCTCTGAAATATTCTATCCAATGTTCTTCTGATATTGATGTAGGTATATATGCAGCTTCTTTTTCTGATTTATTTAAATATTTAATTGTTCTATAAGCAGTCCATTGTCGTCCATGTAGATTATGTTCTAGATTAGATACATATCGTTCCCAACTCTCTTGGTGGGATTTCCTAACAATTTTCTTTGCTTCCTTTCTTTTGTTATAATATATTTCTTTTGTTTCTTCAGTTTTCTTTTGTAAATATTGTAAATATGCTTTCTTCGTTTCCTCTACAACTGTTTTAATTTAATCATTCCATATTCTTAATCCTCTCTTCTTACAATTTTTCCTTCTTAATCTTAGAACTTCATATGCTGCTTTCTTTTTCTGGAATGTTATAATTTAATGCTGACATCTAGGAATGAAAACCTATTATTACATCACAAGAAAAATTAATGACTGTACCGGGATTTGAACTCGAGATCTCTAACTTTATGCATTAGCACATACCAACTTTATGACTCAGGGTCCGAGTGAAAATTTCTATTTACCATTTCTTATATACAATTAGATTATCTATCGTGAGAGACGACGGGACATCGCTCACAATGCCAACTCACGGTTTCTATTTCATGAAAGCATTTTTAATGAGAATATTTTACTATATAGCAGATATGCTTTCTATTTCGATGTTGTAATTGAATTTTGGCATTTAGCAATGAAGGCCAAATAAATAAATAAATATATATATATATATATATGTGTGTGTGTGTGTGTGTGTGTGTGTGTGTGTGTGTGTGTGTGTGTGTGTGTGTGTGAATTCTATGGCAGCCGCAGTTTCTTTATTTTTTGTATCGAACTTGGCATATAAATTTCAATTAATGAACGTAATGCGGGGTTCGCCAACTACCAAATTTTAAAAATCGAGAATCGAGAGTAGGGGTTAACTGAAGCGAAAATTTAAAATACGCTGTTGAATTTTTAATATATTACAAAGTTTCTCAGTAAATTTCTTGAAATAAACGACAATCATTCTCACAAAAAATTAGTGAATCCTACCATTAGGAGAAGAGATTTACCTGAAAGCAGACATTTAAATGTCGCTGTGGCAGCCATCGTGTTCGCTTTCTCGCAATTAAACTGGATACATACGATTTAATTAGGAAATAACATTTTCCGTATACCACCAAAATCTAACGATAAATTTGACTTACTGAGAAATTTGCTTATTTTACGCAGTTCCTGATTGATGAAATTTTTTACCGTGGTTCCTTTATCCTCTCTTGAAATCAGTCACCCTATAATTTCTGTGTAGTGTGTAAAAACAGATAATACACAAATAAGCTCTCATTACCGTCAGTATAATAAAACTGAGTTATAAATCTGGATGTGAACCAATGACAAGCACTACATGATATTGCCATCACTGGATTGTTTTCTGAATGATCCGCATGCATCAGGTTTACAAACCACAGCATTACAGCTAATTGAAAATTTCTGTGAAACATATGAGACGTGCGTGTTTATAGGACTATCGATTATCACGTGCCGGCTTTGGGTTACTAGGATAACATACGTCACGTATATATGTGCCATTACACTAATACCGTGTCTCTATTTATGTAATTCCGTCTTACTTATTTTGCCACACAAATACACAGAACGTTCTATATTTGCTTATATTTCTAACTGCAATCTATCCCCGATCATACCACAAAATATAATAATAATAATAATAATAATAATAATAATAATAATAATAATAATAATAATAATAATAATAATAATAATAATAATAATAATAATAATAATAATAATAATAGTAATAGTAATAATAATAGTAATATTATACTGTTTTATTTATTCTGGCAGAGTTAAGGCCATAAGGCCTTCTCTTCCACTCAACCAGCACAAATACAAATAAATATTTGACAAATATAGATATACACTATACTAATTATAAACAGTTGAAGATACATTAAATGTAGCAATGTAAATTTCATGCACAAACAACATTTTATACGATAATAGCGATAATAATAATAATAATAATAATAATAATAATAATAATAATAATATAATATAAATACGATAAATTATACGAGAAACACCAATTAATATATATCATCATCATCATGAACAAATTCGTTTTAGGCCATGTGGCCTGTACGGTAAACCTAGCGAAGATGGTCTTGATCTTTCCACCGATGTTTTGGTCTTCCTTGGTCCCTATGTCCAGTTGGGGTATATTGGAATGCCAATTTTGGAAGTCTATTTCTTGCCATTCTTCTCAGATGATTTTTCCATTCTTGTTGGTATCTTTGGATATCTTCATTTAAACTTGCTACTCCAAGTTTTCCTCTGATAGTAGTGTTCCTTTGGTGATCCAGTCTATTAACTCCTAACAATGATCGTAAGAAGCGCATTTGGCTTACTTGAAGTTTATGAGAGTTTCTTTTATTTAAAATCCAAATTTCACTTCCGTATTTTAGAGCAGCTTTTGATGTGACGTTATGTAATCTTAGTTTTGTCTCTGTCCTCATCTGTTTACCAAAATGTCTTCGTATTACCCCATTCATTTTATTATATTTTTGTAATTTTGAATCAATGTCACTCTTATACTCTGCAAATACACTTCCTAAGTAAGAGAAATCTGACACTTGTTCTATAATTTTTTCCATCAATCTCAATTTTCACCCGTTGTATGTTTTTTTCCACACATTGCCATTTTTTGGATTTTGATGTGGAATTTTCATATTATATTTGCTGGCAATTTTGAATAATTGATATGCTGCTATTTGTAAGCTATCCTCGGAATCTGATAATATTATTTGATCATCAGCATATAATATTGTTTGAATTATTTTAGTCCTAGTTATTGAAATTCCACTGTTTACTGTTTGTTTCCATTCTTGCACTATTCTGTTAATATATATATTAAATAAGAGTGGAGATAGTCCACATCCTTGTCGAACACCTTTGCCTGTTTTTATGTGTTCTGTTATTTCTCCATCTGGTAATTTAATTTTGATTTTAGAATTTTGATATAAGCTTTGTATGGCTCGTATTACATGTGAGTGTATATGTTCTTCATGCAGTATCTGCCAAAGTTTATCTCGGTTTACATTATCATATGCCTTTTCATAATCTATAAATAGTATGTACAGTGGGAGATTAAATTCTCTCCTTTTTTCCATAATTTGTTGCAGGGTAAATATTGCGTCTATAGTGCTCCTCCCTTTCTAAATCCACATTGTTCTTCTTCCAAAATGTTTCAGTACTTACTGATAACTTATTTTTAATTATGTTGGCATATAATTTAGATGCAGTTGGGAGTAAGGTAATGCCTCGGTAGTTATCACATTTGTTTTTCTGACCTTTTTTATGTATATTAATTACTAGACCCATTTCCCAATCCATTGGAATATTAAGACAATGCCAAATATTGTTAAAAAGTTCTAATAGTTTCTCTTTCAAGGCAGTTCCTCCATACTTAAAAAGTTCTAAATTTAAATCATCTAAACCTGGACTTTTCCTGTTCTTGGCCTTCTTTAAAACTTCTTCTAGTTCGTCCATTGTTATGTCTGGTTTTTCAATTTCATTTTCACAAGTCAAATTCAAAGTAATTTTTTCAGTGTGAGTGTTCGGTTCTGACCAAAGATTTTTGTAGTAAGTAATCCAGTCTTGTTTTGGTATCAGATTAACATTAATTTTGTCTTTTGTTTCCATCTGTAATTTTTTGAATATTTTAAATCCCTGTCTTTGGTGCTCCTGTAATATCACGTTCTAAGGATTTTACAAAATTTATCCCAATCATCCCTTCTGTATTTTCTAGACAATTTACGAACCTTAGCTCTGAGTTTTTTTATATTCTGTATAATGTTCCTCTTGTTTAGTTTGTAAATACACTTTATAGGCTTTTTTCTTTTGTTCAATATTTTCTTTTAATTTGGGATTCCAGGTTCGTAATCTCTTTTTGTTTTTGAATTGTTTATATCCGAGACTCTCATATGCTGCTTCCATGATTGCTTGTTTTAGATTTATCCAGTCCTCTTCAATATCGCCCGTGCTTGTTTTAAGTTTATTCTTTATTCTAGTTTGATATAATATTTGTGTACTTTGGTCTTCCAATAAGTGAATTTTAAACTTTTTTGGTATCTTATTTTGTACTGTCTGCTTGTATTTTCTTGTGCTGATGTGTTTGTGATATAATTTTATTTTGCTTTCAACAAGAAAATGGTCACTATCAATTTCACTTCCTCTGTATACTCTAGTATCATTTACAGACTTTTTAAATTTATTATTAATTAGTAAGTAAAAGTAAAGTGATCCCACAACAGGCCCGGAGGCCCTTGGGGTAGTAGGAGGTTAAGGCTCCCACTTTTTCTAGACAATCGGCACTTTATGTCAGCCGGGTTGTCAGCCCTGCGTGACGGCCGCCTTTACCCCCAGAACAAGCGTCTGGTACTCATTTCCGTTAGAGGCTGAGTCGACCCCAGGACCATAGTGCCGCCAGAGGGTTTGGGTCAGTTTAAAAATCCTGACCCCAACGGGACTTGAACCCTCGACCCTCTGGCTTGTAGCTCAGTGCCTTAACCACTACGCTACGGCGTGCCCCCATTATTAATTAGTACATAATCTATTATAGACTTTGATCCCCTTGCTGCCCATGTATATTTGTGCATTTTCTTGTGTCTAAAGAAGGAGTTTGTGATTCTTAAATTATTGAATATGCAAAAATCTATTTAGTAGTTTACCATTATTGTTGCAAGTTGGTTCTCCTTCTGATCCAATGCAGTCCGGAGTTTCAGGGTCCCCTTTCGAGGGTTCGATGATAAATTAATATATATATATATATATATATATATATATACATATATATATACCTTACACTGGGTAATAATGAAGTCGAGGTTAGAGCAAATATAAATTTAGATTTCTTTTAAAAGATGCCAATGTCCAGCAGCCCCTTATTTCTTGAGGTAGGGAATTCCAGTTGCAAGAAGTGAAGATAGTATTTGACATGGAGTGATGTGATGTCCTATGTTGCGGTATTTAAGCCAGAGACTATCTTGTGATTTTGTGTTTAAGTTATGGTTTGAGGATAGATACTGGAAACGGGATGATACTTAATTGGGAATCGAGGTATGTAGGATCTTAAATAAGAGAATTAGACAGTGCGATTTTCTTCTCTCTTTTAGATGTAGCCATGACAATTGGTGGAATAATGGAGAAATGTGATCGTATTTTCGAACATTAAATATGAATCTGATACACATTCTATGCACAACGCTGCAGTTTGTTGGACAATCCGTCACTTATGTCAGTAGAACGTCACAATAGTCAAAATGCGGCATCACTAAGTTTTGGATTAAAATTCTTTTAAGAGATGTAGGAAGAACATTTTTGAGACGCTTTTTATCATCATCATCATAAATCCATTCACGAATTTAGGTCAATAGAAACACCCTCCAAAAGTCTTTTGGGTGGACGTCCTGATCTTCTTCCTGCAGGTTGATAGCTTAACATTAGTTTGGGTATCCTGTAATACTCCATTCGATGAACATGTTGCATCCAACTTCACTTAAAATATAAAATTTTTGTTTTCTTAAGGTTCCGTGTGTAGTTCTACTAAGATTTTTTTTTAAGATCTAGCAGCGTGTATTCTGCAGTCCTTCGACGATATCTCATTTCAGCAGATCTCAAGTCTCTGTATATCCTTTTGTTTCAATGTCCATATTTCGCTACCATACAAAAGAATTGAAAGACCAGTGGTTTATACACTTTTAGTTTTGCATGTTTTTAGACTAATTGCGGCTTGAAGATAACATTTTATCAACCTTAAAATCCTTAAAAAAATTAATGTTTTTACATTTACATATTTTTCTTCTTGATATCAGATATTGCGTCCTTGATATGTACTATTATTCACCTGTCCAAAATACTATGAAGTACAATTTATTTTCTGACAGAATCTACACTTTGAAATGCCATAACTTTTATTTTCTCTGGAGATATCATCAATCCTTGTTCTTCTGCATTTTATAAAGTCCAAGCAGACTTTTCTGTAGGTTATTTTCTGAATTTGTAATTATAATACTGTACCACAAAACATTTTTCCTTAAACATTGTTCCTTTGGCCGCTCAGGATCTAGAATCCAAATTAAGACTAGGTTTTAAGAAGTCTCTTTATGCTTCGTTAACATTTATCACACATTATATAATCGGGTAACGTTAAATTTGAAGAGAAATATACATGCCTAAATCGGGATTTGTACCTAATATATCTGGTTCTGTACACCAGTTCGTTAAAGGTTTAAGCTATTAGGCATTATTTTCGATTTAAACATAGCTTCTTCTCTCATACTAATACGATTCCCGTGCGCCAGGTACCAGTGGGCATTTGTTCCACTAACGCCATCTAGCGGTCTCTTAAATGAGAGCATTTTAAAACTGAAAATCAACACATTACATTTCTAGCAAGTAAAGCTCATCATCATCATCATCCATAATCACGGATTAAGCCCATGTGGCTTGTTCCGGTCTCATAGATTCTCATTCAAAAGTTGGATCCATCTCTTCTTCGGTCTACCAACATTCCTGCATCCGTTTGGTTTTTATTTAAATATAATTTTGGGAATGCGATCATCTTCCATTCTTTGAACATGTTCTTTCCATTTTTTCTAGATTATTTTATTCTATCTAAGAGTTTAAAGATATTTAGCTCATTTCTAATATCTTCACTTCTTCTCTTATCTAGAAGTTTGCAACCAGCCACACTTCTTAGAAATCTCATTTCAGCTGCTTCTATGATCTTCTCTTCTCTTTTAGTTAAAACCCAATATTCACTACCATACAATAGTAAGGGGACTGCCACTACTTTATAAAATTTTAGTTTTTTTTTCTTGTGCTTTTAAATATCCTTTTGATTGTTCCACATATATAATTAAATTTATTACGTTTTTTAAATAGATCTTCATTTTTAAAGTAAAGCTAATATTCGATATTTAATATTAAATTTCCCACTCAGTGACAAATTAAATTAGAAGAGAATGTAACACTAACTTTTGTTTATTATTCCAACGAGCGTTCTACAGTCCTCTAATGGTAATTTCATGCCAGTGTTGGAGGTCGACAAGGAATCGAACCCAGTCCTCCGAGGTAAATTCTGCATCTATCCTAAGCCTTAGAGAATACTCCAAGAGAAACATTCGCATGCGCATATTCGCGCTACACTGACCATTCGGAGTGGGAGTTTACCAGAAAACCGCAAGATTTTCTAGTAGCCTCTATGTTAGTTTTATCGCAGCTAAACTCGATGCTTACTATTTAATTAACTAAATAACTCTTTGACACTAACTTACCTGTAAGTCCATGGCTGCGCGGACATAAACTCTCCATACATTACAATCCTAAGCTAATATCTTCCAATCGTCGTTTGTATTATTGACCTCTCTCTGGGTTTCGTACAAGTACTTTCCATGTCACTCTTTCATTCCCAATTCATGCAACATCATGTTTTGATGGAAGTGAATTATACAGGAACTGGTTGGATAATATTGCCACAGCATAGGAATGTATGGACAGTTTAAGTCCACGCGGTCATGAACTTCCGTGTTCGACAGTACTAGTGAGGTAGTAAGGTATAATACAATGGAGTTTTGCTCAAGGTTTTCTCGCTTCTTGAATATATTTCCCATTGTGTTGTTTTTGAGAGAAAAGGTCAAGCTCTCGGATGTTATGTTATAAGATGTTCCAGTTACAAAATCTCCAGATTAAATTATTGTATGTGTTTATCCGATGGAAAGGGGCTAGCTAGGCAGTCGTAGCCTGTTGCCATTATAAGATCTGCTACAGATTTTCTGTCTTGAAAAGTCAGGAATATTATTAAGCACGATACACCAAGATCTATTCTGGCATGTCCTTTCAGTGGCCGCTTTTTTTCAGCAAGCTTTAAATGTAGGACATTTTCCTCCTCAATTAGTGTCAGACTCAAGGCCAAGTCGAGGGGTGATATACGATGAAGCCCTTTTACATTGAGTTTCTGTCAATAACGAGGATGCTATTCGACCATTCCTCATTCACCACCAAAGGGTCTGATGATTGAAATTAAACGAAATTAATGAGGGAAGTGTATAGAAATGGTAGAATGAAATGTGTGACAGAAGAAATGAGAGAAATCTCGATAAAAACCTGTCCGGATTCCATTTTGTCCACCATGAGACCTCACGGAATGACCGAAACGCGATCTCGAAACAGCAGCTGTACAAGACGAGCGTCTAACCGTTTGCGCCACGGTGCCGCCTGTAGGATGTCCTATCCCATATTTAACATTTTTGTGTTCATCTTGGCAAGTTCGTCAACCTTTTTAATCTCCTTCAATTTTAGAATGAAATAGTCCCTTATTTATAAATGTTCTGTTTTGTAGACGTTTAAGTTGTTTTAATAAGTTTCTGCATCCTGCGATCATTTCTGAAGAAATTCCTAAGTCATTCTGAAAAATGTTCTCGAAAATGCTATTAAATTATGAGGTAAGGTGTTCAACACACTCAATAATTTATATTGCAGAGAGTTTTAAAATTGTCTGAATTTCTAACATTGAGTCAGAGGGGAAAACTGCAGAAAAGTGGGAAGTTGTTATCCATAGTTGTTGGAATGTAATATTGAGAATCGCTTGAAGTTTCCACCAAATCCAGCTTGTAATTGCCTAAAGTGGTACATGATTGAAACAATGATTTGGAAGAAAACAAAAATAATAGTTAAAGGTCGATATACAATAACAGTGTTAAATGGAATTTTGTGAGATAAACAGATATTTAAAGGAACTCAAAATCCATATTTATAAATTAATAGTATGAAGTTTAATAACAACATGGACTATAAATGCCAAATTAAAGTCAACATTTCGATCTAGAGAAATTGATTTTTAAGAAGATCTGTACGATGTTCTAAATTAGATTGGATAAGGAACAGTAATATCCGAAACAAAATTAATTATAACGAAACAGTTATACACTTTTTGGGAAATAATTACAATGATTTGGACACGTGAAGAGGATGAATGAAGATAGATTGTCAGTTAGGAGTTAGGAGTGGTTTCCAAAATCGGAGGAAATAAGAGGAAGACCTAAGAAGACATGGATAGAGAGAATTATGAATTGTATGAAGGGCAGGGGACTGTAGGATGGTGACTGGAATGATAGGGATGAATGGAGGATGATAATCAAAACTTATTATTGGACACAGGAAGATGTTGTATACATTCAAAACTGATAAAAATAGAAAAACATTTTCTTTTGGTTTCAGAACTTCTATTTTCATCCCATGAAACACAATTTCATTTTGATATTGCATATTTACCCTTATTTATATTAAGATTAAATTCAGCATCATGACTTCCATCTGCACTAATTGTCCCCAAATATATATGTATTCGACATGTACTTTTAATTTTCAATAACCGTCTTCTAAACCAGATCTTTTCATACATCTCCTATATTCTTCGTTTTGACTAAGTTTTTTTCTTAAATTCTCATTTTGTTTCGTACTCCACCTGCAGGTTTCTTGTCATGCACTCTAAATCTTCTTAATTTTCTACCATTATTAATAATTGATCATCAAAAAATAATTTATATTCTTTTACCTTCATTCCCATAGGAGAACATTTGTTTTTCCATTGTGTTTTGTAGATATATTTTGAATAAGATCGGCTTTAAATAACATCCTTGCTTTAAAAAAATTAATAAAACTAATATCTGATTCAATTTATTTACCCATTTTTACACATTTATCGTATAACGTTTTGTTGTCTGCATAATATTTTTATTTACTGTTACTGTACGTAAAACGTCATATAATTTAATCAGGGGCACATTGTTGTAAGCTTTTTCTAAATCAATAAATACAAGGAGAATTGGTTGTTGAAAAAATAGATGATTTTTTTAATATTTCTATACACGTTTGTCTATTTGTTATAACATAAATCCTTAATTAACATAAAAAATACTATAATACCAGATAATTATATTTAGAGGTTTTATTATATTTCGAATTACTTTTACACTGTTACCACTGTTAATGTTTTTTAGGAAGTGGCTGAATTCAAATACCTAGAAACAATAATCACAAATAGGAATGAGATGCACAAAGAAATTAAACATAGGCTGAGTTCTAAAAATGCGTGCTATTATGCATTGCAGAGACTCTTGATGTCCCAACTCCTTTCAAAAAAGGTTAAACGGAAAATATATAAACTATTATTCTACCAGTTATATTATATGGATGCGAAACATGGACTCTTACTTTAAGGGAGGAAAGGAGATTACAGTATTTGAGAATAAAGTAGGCTACTTAGGAAAATTTTTGGACCAAAGAGAGATGAACAGACAGGTGAATGGAGAAGACTACATTACAATGAACTACATGGCCTTTATAGGAAGCGAGATATAATAAGAACAGTTAAGTCTCGTAGACTGCGATGTTCAGGACATGTTACATGTATGGGGAATGAAAGACTTGCATGGAAGCTTCTTGTAGGAAAGCCAGAGGGAAAACGCCCAGTTGGTAGACCAAGAATGAGGTGGGAGAATATCATTAACTATGATTTGAGGGAAGTAAATTATACAGGGAATGATTGGAAAGCATTAGCTCAGGAGCTCATGTCCGTGCTGCAATGAACCTGCGGGTTCGATAGTGCCAGTGAGTAAATAAGTACTGTTAATGTTTGACTATCCTCATTTTCTTCCTTTTTAACTAAATGAGTGCTTAGTATGTGAGAAGTGATTAAAAGTCTACGGAATCTGTGGCTCTTTTGAAATTCAAGAACTAATTAAAGAGGATTCACTCTCTAGAATCACACAACTTAATGTCACTTAGATGAATATTCTAATTATTATCATTTGCATCTCAGCTCTCCCACGTTTCATAGAATTTAATTTTCATATAAACGAATTAGGCCTTGGTTTTGCATAACCGTATCAATTTTACTGCTGTTCATTCATAATTATAAAACAAACCTAATCTATTTTCCAATCATGTTTGAATTCAACTTTATACAAAATAGATTAACATTAATCGAATAAATTATTTCAGAAAATCATGGACAACTTAAAAATACTGAGGCAAGCAGGCCTATAGTATCTTAAGGTAGAACACTAAAATCCGGAAGTTAGGTGGCTCGAGACCCAATGATGTCAGGGTTTTTAAACTCGCCTGAACTTTCTGGCGACCATGTCCCTGAGTTAGAATTAGTTTCTGAAGGAAATTGTTAAGTATATAACTTCTGTTCTGGAGTAAAGGTGACTCGTATAGAACTGACAGCCGGTATACATCTCGTACTGATAAATTTATAGAAACATAGTATCATTTCATCTCCTACTACCAATTTTATGGTCTGTAATGTGATTACCTCATATTTACGTAATAAAACTCTAATGTACTCACATATTATAAACTATATGTATCTTTTTAATTTAATTGTTTTGTTTTAATGCACTGAAATGCAATAACTTAAAACTCTTCTTACTTTTGTGGAATTATTAATTTAGAAAATACAAAATAATATCTGACAAAAATTATAAAACTAGTATGATTATTTCCTTACTTTAAAGTTAAAAGGTATTAAAATGTTCTAAAATGACATTTTTCTCAAGATACTGATCATGAGGATATTTAAAGTCATGGATTAGACAGGACACATTAGTCTATGTATTCTAAAAACGAGAGGGTTTCTTTAATACCAGTTGCCAAATGGAAATAGCTAATATTATTTTAAAGAATGAATTATACTACGAGTGCTCTACAATGAGTGGGGTAATTGATATAGTGATGGCCAGAGAGCGGAATCTGTTCCACAATGTCGGATGCTTACTTATATTGGTGTGGACTATAGGAGGATTCGTGTGATGTGATGGGATGGGAGATGGGATGTATCTCACATCTACATACCTACCGGTCAATGAAGAGAGTTCTGTCATGTAGAAACACTGACGCAGTAAACGACGTTTCGTTAGTAAATGCGTGGAGTTATTGTAGAGTACGTCGGTAGTTGATATTGCGGGTACCGGATCTTACGTTTAGTGAAATGTCACCTAAACGAAAACTAATGTGCATGCGAAATGGCAATCTTCTTAAAACATTTCATTCCTTTGGAAGCAATGCTTGACTTAAGTATATTTTATTGTATTATGCACCTTATATTTGTTCCTATATTCCTAATGTTTATTTTACATAAGAATCGCTCGATAGGCTTGCTGACATGTTATACACCCCATGCCGATCGCTAGTACAGTCAATATCAATGCAAGTAATTCGTTGTCATTATGGAATACATTTCGCTCTCTAGTGACAACTAATGAGTAGTCTTCGATTGTTCTAGTGATTTTATTATGCTAAATGCTATCTGCTGGGAGCACGCCGTAGTATAAATGGTTAAAGCACTATGCTACTATCAGGAAGGTAGCCGGTTCGAGTCCGGATGCAGTCAGAATTTTTAAACTTCTAGCATCAACCTGGGATTGTTGCAGCCTCTAACAAAAATCAGTCCCAGACTCATATCGTTGCAGTAGAGGTGGCTGTCAAGTAGGGATGACATCTTGTGCCTAAATTATAGAAGCGATAATCTTTTACTATCCCTCCTAAATACTGTAGTGGGTTCAGTTTGCTTCTAATCGCATTTAATATACTTTAAAAAAACTATTATTTTTGGAATATCTTGATTTTACGTCATGTTAATTTGTATACACGTTACCACGTGCTCTCTCATCTGGAACATTCTTCTGATGATATTTCTCTCACTTTCAGCCAAAAACACGGATAGTTATGAATCGGTTTTGTACCAGATGGGAGAGAAAAATATGCGGTGAGGTGTACGTAACAGATTCAATATCTTACTAATCAAATTTGAAAATAAAACAATGTAATACGAAATATATAATTTGTTGGTCGTGTCGAATATGGTGCATATATTTGTTGTGTGCAGTAATGTAATATTGTTTTAGTAAAAATTGCTTATATAGTATGATAGATGAAATTGTCCTAGTAATGACATTACTCATTCAGATTGGTCGACATTAAGGTTTGAACCCGAAACCACTAAATATGTGTCTCAACTAGTTGATTAGAAAATATTGTGTAGATTCGGTGCAATTTTTATCATGTAAAATATGGGTAATCTTATAATACACACTTAGAAAATGTATTCTACTTTTAGAAAATATGGCGGTTGAAAGTTCATTACCCCAGGGAGCTTCGCATAATTTTCTTGGACAATACTTGGTAGCTTGCGTGACTTATCCAAAGATGTTCCAATTTCTCCGCTCAGCGGGTGATATTAATTTCCATATTTCGTCTTTTCTTCTATAGTCTCAGGTACCACAGATTATGAATCAATGACTTCAGCAAATCTGCAGTAAGGTTTCAGATCCTTTATAGAACGGTGTTATACATCAACCGGATATGCGCCATTATGTAAGTTTAGAGAAAAATACCTTTAAAGTTTAATTCAATCATCTCTATTTATTGTAGCACTAAACTAACAATATAGCAAGTTATTTTCCTTGTTCGACAGCTATGCATCAACAATGTAAGAGCGGGAACATTTGGCGCTTAGCTACAATTGCAACATTTTGATTAGCATTTTTCATAACCATTTGTTGCAAAACATAGAATATCTGATAATACTGATGACGTTTACAGTTTTCTTTAATATTAAGTTATATTTAAAGATTTGGCGCTAAAATTGTGCGTAGACTTACTTCATGCACCAGTCCAACAGATGGCATCAAAAAATATATTTTTTAAATTACACTTAGCCGGTTGATGCATAACATCTTCAAATTTATCATAAGTAATGTTACTAGTGATTTCCAAATTCCCAACGACATCAGTATTCCTTTATAATGCGCTAAAGACAAAAATTTGCACTAGTAACTAATTTGTTAACTCCCATGATAACGTAATATGTACATATATAAATATTGGGAATGATACAAAACGCACAGTTGATTTAAACCAGTATTTACATTGCTTTCTTTTCCTAATGTTTCGTGGAGGGAAGATCTATTGTGCGCTCGAATTGTATCTACCCGGAAGATCCGGTACAACCTATATCATGAGAAATCACCTGTTTCCGTCCGACTGTATGCTGACTTCAATTATCGCCGTCCTGGTTCTCGGTCACCGAGCAATTTTATGGTCCATGGGGTCAGGTCATATCAGCGTGCATCGCTACATTGCTTCCGATAAACGTATGGTCTCCCTTAAGTGAGTTAGTCTACATTTTAAATATGCTAAATAGGATATTTTTATATCTGTAGCAAATTCCATAGTTTATAAAACGCTGAGGCTCATAGCATATTCACTAAGGGCTTCCGCGTATCCATATTCGACGCCAATTCATTGTCAGTTCGAACCGAATATTGTACTCCCATTTACACTTACGCCTTCCATTGATATTTTTGCTAAGAGTTTCAGAATATGTATCTATATAGCGTTTTTACTTTCACCTATTCAAATTATATGAACTGTCCATCTCAATTTTCGGGCCTTAATAAGACTGAAACTTTTCGTTCAGAAGCTAGGCTTTGAACAGTGACAAATCCAATTCTCAGCTCTTGTGAGGCAAAATTAATCACGTTCCACAATTACTAAAATATTTTTTTATAATTAAATTGACAGAGTCGGCCATCGTAGTCTAGGGATTAGATCATTGACAGTGTTGCCGATGGTGAAGGGTTCAAACCTGGCAGGGGTGGAGTAATTATTTAAGATGAAGAAATGCACAGGAGAAATCTTTCGAGAGGGACTTTCCATAGTAGCCTACTGAGTATCTCTTTAAGGCGATGAGCTTACCACTTGTTAGTCTCTGACACTTGGAGGAAATAAGCATAACTAAATTAGCTTTCTAAATAACTCCCACAAGGGAGCACCTTCGATTTACATGAATATGTAAGGTATAGACAGACAGAAATTATCAATCCTAATGCGCAATTGTTCGGAAGTTATCGAATCTGACTCCAAATTCTTTCTGGTTTATAAGCTGCAGAACAATGGGGGCCGTTCTAAAAAACATTGTTACACAATTCATTAAATTAAAAATATTGCATAAAATACTAAGAGAGATGAACAGACAGGTGAATGGAGGAGGATACATAACAGTGTCAATACAAATAAAATTAATATTATATTCCCATGAGGTAAGTAGTCATAAAGTAAAATGTTGAAATATATACCTTTTGGCAGGTACCGTCGTCCTCAACTATGTTAAAAATTCTGTTTAAAAGTTAATGACTGTAGGCTTTTCGGAAGTCTATTTCCATCATTAGCAGACGAAATATATGCTACTAAATGCTATTGTTGTTATGCGGCGTTTTGGATTTAGGTGTTCTTAAGTCGTCGTCGGTAGCAACTGACAGTTGCACAACAACAACAACAGCATTTATTAGCACACATTTCTTCTTCTAATGGTGGAAATTTATTTCCGAAAGGTTAATTATTAAACGGAAGTTTTAACACAGTTGAGGATTACGGTGCCTGTCGGAAGATGTATATTTTAACGTTTTACTTTATACATAACTGTGAACTGCATGGTTTTATAGTAGGGCATGTATAATAAGAATAGTTATGTCTCGTAGACTGCTAGGGTAGGTGATGGGCACGAATCGGGAATAAAATAGTTATATGGAAGCTTCTTGTACGAAAACCAGAGGGAAACGCCCAGTTGGTAGACCAAAGAATAAGGTGAAAATATAAGTAATAAATACGTATGGGAGTGGAGTTTGATTACCTTGTCACAAATAACAATGACAACTTGCAGTGTGTTAAATGCATGTAAATAATTTGTATTGTAAAGAGTTCCGATTGAGGGTCTTTCCTCTTTTCAGCGGTTGCCCTTTTACCAGCCGGCTGCTGGCCCTTCACATCCACATGTGTCAATCACAGAGGTAGATGATCAACAGCCAGTGTAGGGGTGACATGTGGTTAGCATGTCGAGTCCCCCAGCCGTTATAGCTGGTTCCTCAACCTGGAGCCGCTACTTATTGTAGCTACCCAGTTGCCTCGCGATGCTGGGTGGGCACCGGTCCCATACTGGCCGAAATACCATGAGAATATTTCTTCCCCCATGGAGACTCGAACCAGCGCAAGTCCCGTAGCTCTGCGCCAAGGCTTCCTACCTTAACCGCTCGGCTATGTCAAAAAAAAAGAACACTACACTATTTCATATGAAAACAATTGAGCATGTATGAAGGGGTTTCAAGAGCTATAACTTTACGAGAGTATAAGAAAAACATCAGCGAGGCATTGCCATCTACGCAGATTATTGCATTAACTGCTTCTTACAGTGTATATTTGAAAGGAAAGAAAGCATTTAGTTATGGAGAAATAAATAAGAAATGTGTAATTGGTATGGAAAATTATGTACAAAATTAGGATCTGTCTCATAAAATAATCTCAAGACAGGCACAAATTACTGGAGGGAAAATAACGAAGAAATTATAAGAGATGGTTGGAAAATGCACTTACTTTCCACTCTGCTTGGTCGAGCAGACTGAAACCAGAAAATGTTGATTTTCTTACAAATGATCTTCAATGTTTTTCAACACATGAAGAAGTTCCTAATTTGTGTTCTTTACGTGGATACACGTACGGTGAAGATATATTTAAAACTATAAATGAAAGAGTGGAACGATATGGCGGTTTTGAAATTTGTTCTTGTATTGTGACTGATGGTGACCATCTATGTCAGGAGGAGATAAAGGTCTAGAAGGTCTAATTAAGAATAAGTTGTTCAATGTTCCGTTACATAATTCACCAAGAGTCGTTGTGTGGAAAATCAGTAAAACAAAACGACTTAATGAATATTGTGGTGACAGTTTGCAACAATGTACCTGGTGTCAAGTAGACACAAATTCACTCCAGGTTCCGGCAATTGTAGGATGACCTGCAAGACAATATAGAACTGCATCACTCCACACAAAGACTCTGGCTGCGTGCGGGGTAAATGTCTTCAGAAATTATTTGCACTGAGAAGAGAACTTTTTAAACATTGCATGCCGAAACCTATATTGAAATTTCTTCCAGAGAAACGTTGAGATGTGCCAAGACCGTGTTAACAAATTATCTGCTGTTTTTAACACTAAAACTCCAGGTCAAAATTATCTAATTTAAACTATAAGGAAATAACACAACTCTCGAATTGGTAGATTTGATACCCCTCACTCACTGCCGGTCGCGCCGCTTCCCACCTCACTTCACTACGCTCTTACTCAAGCAGGGATTCTTCCTGCTTTGTACATTGGGTCACAATTGCTGGATTCTGACTTCGATTTATATGGCTTGAAGTTAAAAACGGCAGATTATTTTTTATACATTCTTGGTACAACACAACGCTTCTCTGTGAGAAATGTCAAGTTGGGTTTCGGCATATAATTGTTCACAGTTCCTTTGTGAGAACTCAGATGCCAGTATATTTTATAAGACAGTGCCAAAGGTATTGAAAATCATGTACGACGGGTTAGAAGATCCAGACTCTCTAAAGGCTGCTTGCTTACATGTTCTTGACACAATACTTGAATGAGTTGAACCCGAGACTTCAGGGCAAAGATCAAAGTGTATGAGAGTTATTTGATCATGTCAATTGTTTGAAAAAATACGTTAAAACTTTTGAAGTCAATTTTAGTATGAAATTATATGATACCGATACTCTTTCCATCTTGTCATGAACTGTCGGGAGAAATTGAAAATGGAAAATTTTCAGAATTTTTTGTGAAAATGTTGAAGTTATTATTCAAGGTTTCGATAATAAATGTCATGTCTTTGAATGTATTAAGAGTAAGCTACTCCTTTACAATGACATTTTGAATGCGGATATTGAGAATCACCCAATGATGTATCAACTGGACCTGTGAATTCTTCAGGCTGATTATTTTCTTCAAACCAGGTCTGAAAGTGTGCTTCTTCCTGAGGTCAGTTTTCCTCAACTTTTAATTTTTTGTTTACAGCATATCTCAATGTTTGAATGCGCTTTATCAATGTTAAAGTGTTTTATTTAACATTAAACGCATAAAAATATAAATACAGGAGCTAGCACAGTGATGATTCCTTGTTACACCTGCTATGACAGGCAGTTACTAACATAGAAATGGACATCCCTAATTTAATGAAGGAGTCGAATAATCTTCAGTGTTCACATTGACTTCTGAATTTCGGCAAATTGGTAATGCCTATTTCAAAAATTTGGTATCATGTACTTTACTGTTAAAATTTATCTGAGTGAAATATTTTAGTGTGTGACCCTCAGCGTAGATTGATTAAAAAATTTGGCCCCCAGCTTTTCTGAATTTGGATAGGCCTGAGATAGCCAATAGTTCCTCCGTCATAATATTAATATAATTATATCGCTGGGGAATCCAAAATGCTTTCACATTACTGACTGGATGTACATCTACTTCCGTTATCAACACATGTGGATATGAATCCAGTAGACTTAGAGTAGACTTGCCACAGAACAGTAGTATCTCGATCACAGAGTTAGTTTATTTTTCTCCAGCTATATAAAAACGTATTTTCTAGTAGGCGTTTAAAAACAGATGTGAATTCCTTCTTTATTAACATTTCCTCCTACTATATATCGGTATAGATCTAAACATGGGGAACACAATTCATATCTGAATCCAGATTATACTCGATATTCAATAAAGAAATTTAATGACAAGCTTCTTCTCGTTTCAATGCACTCTCGGAGGAGACATATATTTACCTATTTATTCTCAACCCAGGGCTCCATTAAGGATGTCTTCATTGGAGTAACTATATATCTGGAATATGTTTAATTTAATAAAATATGTTAAAATATCTAAATTGTGCATATGCACTACAGGGGGACTTGCTGCCCCAACTTCTGTTATAAAAATATTAGGTTCCAACCTGAAAAAAAATATAACTGTTATTCTCCCAGTTATATTTTATCCATGCGAACATGGACCCTTACTTTAACTCCTGGCGCGACAGGCCTAGAAGGCCCTTAGCGTACCAGCCGGCTGCTGGCCTCACATCCACCTGTGTCAGAGGTAGATGATCATCAGGCAGTGTAGGGGTTACATGTGTTCAGCATGTCTAGCCCCCAGCCGTTATAGCTGGTTTTCTTATCCTGGAGCCGCTTCTTGTTGTAGCTACCCAAATGCCTCACGATGCTGGGTGGGCACCGGTCCCAAAATAGCCGAAATACCATGAGAAAATTTCTTCCTCCATGGAGACTCGAACCAGCGCAAGTCCCGTAGCTCTGCGCCATGGCTTCCTGCCTTAAACACTCGGCTACGGCGCGGGACAACCTTACTTTAAGGGAGGAGAAAAATTACTACACAACACTGAGATAAATTATCTTTATGCGGAACCAGATCTAATAAGAATAGTTAAATCTCATACACTGCGATGAGCAGGACATACAGCAAGAACGGGGAATGGAACGGGGTCATGGAAACTCTTTATTTTATATTTATTTATTTATTTATTTATTTAGTCTGGTGAAGTTAGGCCATGTGGCCTTCTCATCCACTGACCTGGAAAAACATATATTACATCAGAATATAACAATCACAATTAGTTTTAATATTAATTACTATACGAAGATTTTATAAATAAGATATATATTATATTACTTCTTCTTCTTCCTTCCAAGTATTAGGCCAAGGCCTGTTACGATCCTATAGAAAATTTTCCCTCCAGCGTTTCATAGGACGGCCCAGTGATCTTCGTCCTCTTGGTATATAATTATAAACAGCTTTGGGGATCCGATTTGAACTCATTCTTTCAAGATGGTGTTTCCAATTTAGTTGGTACTGTTTAATATATTCCAAAATTGGCGTAGTCTTCAATTCTTTTAAGATATCGGTGTTCCTTTTCAGATCCCATCTGGTGTAACCCGCTGTTCTGCGCATGAATCTCATTTCACAAGCCGTTATTCTGCTTTCATGTTGTTTTTTTAGTGTCCATGCTTCACTACCATAGGTCAACACTTGTCTAGCCAAAGTGTTATATAAACGTAATCTGGTGATTTTTTGTACAAGGGATGGTTTCATAACTTGATTAATAATATATATTATATTATATTATATTATATATATAATATATATAATATGTACAACTACTAAATGATAGTTTAAGATTAAGACTAAAACTTATAATGAAATGTATAGAAGCAAGATAAATTAAATTGTTGGTATACCGTCCCTGTCTAATTTAAATAAAAACAAAGAAAAATAATAAAATATAGATTATTAATTTTACGATTATACAATATTTAAAACAAAACAAATGAAAATATTTGTTAATCTTAATATTATTTTCATAAATAATTAAATTTATTAGTTGTTAAAATAATACTATTAATGAGGTGTATAAGTTAGTTTATTATTAAATAATTATTTAGTTTGTTTTTGAACGATGTTATAATTTGACAGTCTCTGACATAGGGCGGAAGGGAATTCCATGTTCCGGCAAGTTGGACTGTAAATGATAGTGTGAAGAGGAGGGATATAAACGAAAAAGTGCTGATGGGATCTAGTGTGAATGTTATATGTCGGATAGTCTGATGAAGCGGCGTGATAAATATAATTAGGCGATTATGTGTGAATTATTTTATAGAGAAGGGATAGGGAATGGAAATTTCTACGATCTCTAAGAAGAAGCCATGATAATTGTTCCAGTGGAAGATGGTCAAATTTGCGAATACTAAAAATAAAACGTGCGCAAGAATTATGAACACGTTGAAATCTTTGAGTGAAAATAGTATTTAGGTTGTAGGAACACCGGACGGAAAGTGCCCTGTAGATAGATCAAGAATGAGGTGGAAGAATAATATTAACCATGATTTGAGGGAACATTAGCTGAGGATAGGGATGTATGGTGAACGTATGTCCGCGCGGACATAAACTTACGGGTTTGATTGTGCCAGCTAGTTAATTATGCGTAGTTTTTAATATTCGAATTGTGTATTTAATGTGGTAAATCGTTTTTATTGAGTGATATTAAGACAAGTTCATCTGCAAAAATAAGTTAAAAATAAATAAGTGAAAGAGTAATTGGCCTGGAATCAATGTTTTTTAATACAGGATTATCAAAACAAGTGGATGAGTCACTTACGACGGATGAGATTCTTTAGATTCCCAAATTCACAAGAAACTGCATGAAGGGATCTCTGGTACATTCCAAAAAACGATGCAAGGAAAATTCCAACTTTGTAAAATGGTAAGATTTCACTTGGCATACACTTTTGTAGTTGATGATATATGGCTGCGAAACATGGATTCTCATAAACCAACTTAATGAGAGGAGAAAAATTGCTAGTCAGTAAAACAAAGCCCTTTGGAAAAAATTGTAATGTTTCGTAGGCTGTCATGGACACGAAAAGTACCAGGAATGGGAAATGAAAAAAAAAGGACATAGAAACTCCTTGAAGAAAGCCAGAAAGAATGAATCGAGTAGGAATGAGAATTATATAGAATTCACTATGAATTGAGTGGGCGAATTTTGCAGGGAATTAATGAAAAATATTAGGTCAGGCAATGAAATTCTAGGTTCAATAGTGGTAAGTGAGATAGTTATGTATAGGCCTAAGCTACTGCAAACTATCGAGTGTTCGTATCTGGATTCCCTTTAAAATTTTAATATATTTCATGATTGATATGTCTACAATACGTGCTTGGCTTGTATGAGATTTATAACCCAAAACTATGTCACACTTCACCGCAAAGGATAATGTTGTTCAGCCGAAAGCTACAGGTCCAGTAACAAACCAGGGCCCGCTGCGTGCAAGCCAACGATATTACAACAGAACACTGCATGGACATACGTAAATAAAAATAGTTTTAGAACACAATATAGGAATTAATGTGTAAAATTGGAAATAACGTTTTATGAAAATGTTATACTTAAATTATTTAAATATTTATTTATTCCTTCGGGAAAAATTTAGCATTATTCCAAAGTCAGAGATCTTGTAATATTTAACGATTCTTTTTCATGTGTACAAAGTAAAATTTGTGTATAGGCCTGTATAATAAAATACGGCAAATACATAATATTCATATATAGCTTATGATTCTCCATATTGATTAGTTCATATTATTCTGTCGAATTCTTGTCCCGTTACTAAAATAACCGTATTTTGAATTTCGCGGACAGATAAACTCAGATCTTGCCTTGCAAGTCATAAGGGGTTCGGATTTGCTAATAAAAATTCTTGTGTATAATTCTGAGCGATATATACATTCATGACCTGTGTTCTCGAAATATCGCTTCTGGTCGGTCAGTCTCGAAACTTATGAACATATGCGCCTGCTATATAAGACCGGATGGCGACCACAGCCAGTCATTAGTAATCAAGAAGGCGACCTGAGACTGAATTGAAGAGCAAAGAGGAAGATAGAGCTTTTGAGAGTATGAATAAGTAAAACATATTATGAGATACTGCGTTGTGTGTAAGACTCAAAGCAGAATAATCTTATGTACTAGTACAGGGTGTCTAACTCAAGCATTCCGTTTCTAGTTAGGCAACTAGTAAGCCAGTGAGATATGCGGTAAAATTTTAGTGTATCACAGGTAGAAACTGGTAAACTGTTCATGTGATTTGTAACTAATACTGAATAAAATAATATAACATAATTTATATTATGTTATTCGGTATTGCTTTCCTTACTTAATATTTATAGTTGGTGTACAATAGTTGCATAAAATCTACAATACAAGCTCATTCAGCGTTCGAATTTCAATAATGAACTATATTCATTGTCCACCTCTACTTGTGTTTGTGAGATGTCTACAGAATTATATGAACTGCTTGAATCAGACTACAGTGAATTGTCTGAATTTAAATAAAGAATAACATGGAAGGAAAACATAAAGACAGTAAAGCAAGCTAGAGGGCTAACCATCGAAGATGCCCAAGATCGTAGGCTTTGGAGGTTTGGCACGGGAAGATGACAATAGCTGTAAAAACCCAACGATAGATAGAAAATAAAGAATATTACAAAATTATATAAAAACCAATTTGTTGGAAAGACCTGTTTCATATTATAATCCGAGGGGGACAAAAAATGTAGGTCGGCCTTTAAAGAGATAACGTGAGCAAATTTGAGTCGTTACAGACTAACAAGCCTATACCTGGAAAACGATGATGACGACCTGCGTGAAGTAAAATAAAAAAAAAATCTACCTGTTCCAACGCCACTGTATCTAGTAATAATATCATAGGACATTAACAGATGCTCAAAATTAATGGGTATTATGAATATCGTGATGAAACCATCTTTTGCGCGGAGGCATGCTTGCGTACGACCCTTCAATACAGACCTATACTAAGATATGATAGTAAATTATGAATATTAATGAAAAGTTATAAAACTGGAATAATATCTTGTGAAATTCGATTCTTGCGGGAACAGCAAGAAATACTAAATGAGATTTAAAATGTAAATGCGGAATATACAATTATATGGTAAACAACCGAACTAACGTTTGAATATGTCTATCAGAACACTTGGCGAGCTATCCGGATAGAATGAGCAGTAATATAATTCCAAAGACAGCCTATGCCACACAGCCGACGATCTGTAGATAGTCTGCTAAGAGGTAGGGTTTTTAAAATACATTACGAAACTCCATTGAGGTCACTATGTTAAAATTTTACGAAACATAAAATAGTACCTGAGATCTCAGTCGTCCGAAATAATCAGCAGTGTAGTTTTATAGGAGGCCTTTCGATAACTTAGGTTTCATCTTCTGCTAACTGTTGCGGGTAATAATTTTGTGTAGATGGTTCACTTTACAGGGTTATAATATCATTTAACAGGTGTTTGTGTGTAGTTTCTTTGACTATTTAACTCATGCCACAAATGCTAGTCAATGACCAATCACGTTTCAATGAATGTTGTTTTACAACCAATGACAGTCGTGTTTCACCTCGCTCTTTATCGATATCTCTTTATCAGCTCCTGCTTTTGTGATAAAGAAAGATCCTCCTTTTTATTGTTCTGAACAGGTCAAATCATTATTTTTCTCCAACAAATACATTGAATACAGTAAATAATGAACAGATTCCTTGATTTTACCGAGTTGTTTACTAAATAAATATGTGAATAACCTGCAATGTTGATTATGGTGTATAGTTTGATGTGTTTCATTATTTCTCCACTTGGGTGCACTCTTACAATATTGCGATCTTACTTGGCAATAAATAATATGATCAAGTAGCAGTGAATGAAAATAACCTCACATTTCTGATTTGTTTTCAAACATCGCCGTTCTACATTAAATATATAAATATTTTAAAATAACTATAATGAACAATGATTTGTGAGTAAACAGGCTTAATTTTTATCGTTAAAAAGTCATAAACAAATGCAACTATTAATTTACCAAATTCCCTAGTGATAAAATTCACGACCCACTTCGATGAGTAGTGAATTTATCGATAATTTGGCAATCAATCGTTGTCCATTCGTATCGACTTATTTCTAGCTCTTCGAGAACGTTGATTTTCGATGTATTGTTTTCTCTATGCAGGGTCTATTGTGTTAAATTGATGTCCTGCTTCTACTATGTGTTTTGAAAAACTCGATTTACCATCATTCTTCAAGAAATTTATAAAATGTTCATTAAATTTTGTCGTGAAGTTTCTAGTAGTTCTTCCAATAAACAATTTGTCACAGCTGTTGCATTTAAATTTATAAGCTCTTATATATATGTTCCTCTATTGTATTTTAAATTATATTGTTTAGTTTATTATTTGTTCTGTAGGCAATATTTGTTTTTATCACGGTTTGTAAGGAGTTTTGCTAGCTTTGTGTTTATATGCTTGTGTATGTTGATGATACCCACTTATTATCGCTTATATCAGTTTCCCTACTTAATTGCTTCATATTTATTAGTTCATCGTTTTTCTTTTGTTTTATAACTGATTTATTAATAATTTATTTACTAAAGAAAATATGGAAAGAGCAGCAAATTGGAGCCGGAACAGGATAGACAATAAGCCTAAACCGTGAAGAAAAAGAAGAATTTTATTATACCAATTTTTATAAGGCAGACGTTTTATATAATTCAATTCCTTGGTATAATTTTCTTGGGTAAGTGATAATTCCATAATTGATTAAACTGATAAAAGTATTATTTTTTGTTGTGGAGGATGTCTCGATGTTTTATGGACAGCGATTGAGTTACCAAAATTCCTCCTACAAAACTACACAGTTGATAAAAAATTTCTTACAAATTTAAATATGCTAAGAGGTAGTGTGAAAATTTTGTGAGTCTGTAAACACGCCTTGAGGAGGTCTGAATTTATTACGAAGAAGAATGAGAAGGACAAGAAGAAGAAGAAAAAATATAGTTCAAATGATAGGAATATAAACAAAATTAAGGAAGGAAAATAATGCATCTCACAACTGATCGTTTTTTTTTTGTCTCAAAATTTCATGAAAATTTATATTTGCGAAGATTAAAGGAATAGTTGTAAATTATATTTAAGTAGTGTCAATAAATAATATTGTAAAAAAATATTGTGGCAGTCTAACAAAACAGTTCAACTTGCAATAAAGTGAAAAATATTATTCGATAAAATAACGAATAAATGTCAAAGAATGTTGAGTGAATGACCTGCCTTCAGCTGCGTGATAGATATTCTATTCAAGACAGAGCATGCAATATGTGGAAATAGCGACCTTATGTTATATTAATCCATCTTTCAAATTACCAGTTATTTTTTAAAGAACTGTCACTGCATTTTCTTACGAGATCAAAAGTACTACTATATATAAATAAAATCGTGTTTTCTTTATGTAATTGTAATGTTAATGTTTTAGTGTATAATGCTATTGTGTTATTATTTAATTGTAATATTTTTATTGTGTTTTTTTATGTAATTGTAATGTTATTGCTGTTTTTGTTTATTTTTCTTTACACTAGTACCAATTATTACTTTATTGTAACGGACTGTCAACAGCACGTACGGCTTACTGCCCGTGCGACCCATATTTGTAAATAATATTGTAAATATCTTACTTTTTGTCTAATAAAGTCCTACTACTACTAAATAAAATCTTAAATAAAAAAATTCCATGTATTAGTTTTAAACAGTTTATGATAATTGAAATACTTAATAAAATAACACTAAAAACTGGAGCTGGAAGTAAACATAAAAATATACTGAACATATGGTTGGACCAAAAAAAAAGATGAACAGATATGTGAATGGAGAAGTGTACATAATAAAATGAGCTACATACTCTTATTGGATACCATATATAATAAGAAAATTTAAGTCTCACAGATTCCGATGGGCAGGATATTTATATATGAATAAATGAATTAATGAATGATTAAATGGAATGTGTTGACTTTTTCAAAAGAAAGGAGATACATATGTATTTACTTTACGCACGGGCCTGCTTGGCCGTCCGTTCATTATTTTCCCATGAACAAAATAAATAAAAACAAAAATAATCATAATATAAACAAATCCCTACATGGCTACACACGTGTATCAAAACAATAAATGCATATAAATGAAATCTATGTAGAACTATATAACAGCTTTCGGACACTTTTGAAATTCAGAATGGTTTGAAGTAAGGAGATGCACTATCTCCTCTACTATTTAATTTTGTTCTAGAGTATGCCATAAATGTCTAGAGGATGAAGAAGGCCTACAACTCAATGGTATTAATAAGCTGTTAGTTTTTGCCGATGATGTAGTACTATTGGCTGATAACGAGGAGATACTAAAGGACAACACGTACACACTATTGAGTAACACTAGGAAATTAGGACTCCAAGAAAATATCAATAAAACCAAATAATATGGTCACACGTCGAAATATATTATATAAATATAAATGGACAGCTAATGACAAATGAGGAAAATTTTGAGGAAGTGGCTGAATTCAAATATAAATCAATAATCACAAATAAGAATGAGATGCACGAAGAAATTAAACATAGGCTCAACTCTGGAATTGCATGCTATTATGCATTACAGAGACTATTGATGTCCCAACTCCTTTTCAAAAAACGTTAAACTGAAAATATATAAAACTACTCTTCTACCAGTTATATTTTATGGATGCGAAACATGGACTCTTACTTTAAGGGAGCAAAGGAGATTACGAGTATTTGAGAATAAAGTACTTAGGAAAATTTTTGGACCAAAGAGAGATGAACAAACAAGTGAATGGAGAAGACTACTGAATAATGAACTACATGGTCTTTATAGGAAGACAGATATAATAACAATTAAGTCTCGTAGACTGCAATGGGCAGGACATTTGACACGTATGGGGAATGAAAGACGAGAAACCAGAGGGAAAACGTCCAGTTGGTTGACTTAAAATGAGTTAGGAGAATAACATTTACTGTGATTTGAAGGAAGTAGATTATACAAGAAATAATTGGAAAGTATTAGCTCAGGACAGGAATGTATGGAGAGCTTATGTCCGCACGGGCATGAACCTACGAATTCGATAGTGCCAGTGAATTAGTTAGTAAGTATGTCTACAACTACATACACATTAATGCACTTCTACATTCATCCATGAAGAAAACCATGTGTATAGATGTAAAAAAGTCTCATTCCGTATATTAATAATTTAAAATATGCTATAAAACATATTTAAAAAAGAGAAAAAACACACACACATATACATGCACACACCCCCACACACATTCACACGCGAGCGCTCATACCCCCCCCCCGTACCTGCAGACATCACCTGCACTGTCAGGTTATTCAACTTATCAAGACTACTTATTGCATAATATAATTGAAGATCGAAGACCACATTGGTCTTTTGTTTTCTCCAATCAGAAGCCAGTATGATTACGTCGATCCAAACACCTCCGACTCACGTGACGTCAGCACTAGTATAAATAAGAGCGTCCAGCTTTCTGCTGTTCATTCGCAGTCGAGTCTACGACAGGGAAGCAACAGCTGGAAGCGCTCACCACTGAAGATGCCCTCCGCAGTTGAGGGAGAAACGTCTGGAAGAAACGCCAGTTATAGACCACGGCCACATAGCCCGGAATCTTTTATTACCATGATTACCGGCCGTGAAAGCCTGCATTCCACTACAAAGACCAAATTGATAATCTTATTATTAATAATACATACATTGTTATTGATGTCCAATTTTGCTATACCGCAATTTCCTTACTGGACCCAAAAATATGCATGTTTTCACATCACTCTCGATCCGTCCTAAAATACGCCACTCTCCCACGATCTGACCAGAGAAATCTCTCTGGCAGCAATTGTAATCTAAGTTGCTCCGTCTCTTTGTCTAACATGTTGCCAGTTTTGTGCCTTTTTTCACTTGTTACGTTATGGGTCATCCATCCCCCAACTGAAACCATGCAATAGCACTTATATCATCCCTTATCCAAAGAGTCCATATACTTCTTCCTTTCCCACGAAAATTTCAGTTCCAACTGCAGGGTGATCGCTATTTTGTGGCTACACTCGGCTTCTATATACCGTCTGTCTACATATAGTAGTCTCTCCTTAACTTTCATACAAAAACATTTATATTATTCTCCGTACTTCTCTCCCAAACCCAACCCAACCCTATGCCCTTCATTCTCCTTTCTACACCGATTATCCAACCTCCCGAAACACACTGCCTTCTTTGTTCCTAGGTCAGGATATGTAGCACTAATGTGGAATCAAAGAGGGACATGTGCGGTGGCTTGCTCCTATCAGTTGACGACACGGATATTCAGAATTAAATAAATAATAATTAATTGTAGTTCAATTTTATTTTAAATTGACAATTATGAATTAACTATAAAACTTCACACTTCGTAGATGATAAGGCAAATGAAGATCGCGAAAAAATATAACTTAGGTCGCGAGGTTAAAAAGTAAAGTTTATTTATTCATTTTAATGAAATATCTAAATATTATATCAAGTCGATTGCTAGCCGAGTTGCTAAGCAATGTGATACTTATAGATGATTTGATGTCCACAAAGCACGACAAAAATATCATATGTGATTTTTTAGTTTTCTTTCGTACATAGGCAAGGGCGTGATCTTCTTTATTACCTTGTACACTTAGCGACAAAAATAATGAGCCGCTTCAAAAAGCAGAGTCCCTGTCATACCCACTGCGCATGCTCGAAAAGCTACAGCTGTGATTCACGAGGTAAAGCACTGTTTAATGTTTTAAATAAGCTGTGTTTGTTTTTAATCGTCTTAAATAGTTGAATAACAGTGAAGGAGACATGTTTATAGATATTTACGAGCGTTCGACAAATGCAATTTTACTCAAATTGCGACATTTCAAATAAAGTTAAACTCTCGTTCATAGTGCAAAAGTACAAGACAACCAATATTTAAACAACTAGCATCTGAAGTTTGAGTAGCGTAGATCGTAAACCACTTATAAGAAGATGAATTCTGTATGAACGACAAGAGTTCGAATCCTTCAACAATGTTTTTTTATTCATTTCTATTTTCGCAAATACATCCTATAAGTGCTATAACATTTAATTCCAGCCACGTAATCTACGTCCACTTTACACTACATTAAACAATATTCCTGTCTTCGTAAACTCTATAACACCATTTAGCCACAGGTATAAATTTAATTGTGTGTGCACTATCACGTTTTAATAATAATGCTATAAATGTGTGTAATAAAATATAATATAGCTTCAAATATATTTATGTATTTATTTATTACGTGAGGAATAAGTTTCACTCTTCAATTAAAATATTCTGTTTATATATGTCAAGTCCAGCATAATAATAGCCCACAGATGATGTAGAATAATAAAAAAATAATTTTATTGTTATTATTTTTATTATTATTATTATTGTCCATCATCCAAAATAATGATAATAGTAATGGGATGTATCAAAAGGATGTGAAGTATGTCATTAACTGGGGATCAAAATTAACTAAAAATTCACCCAAATAATTACCTTAAATTTAGAATTCAAAAAGGCCGATCATTAAAAACAATGTTAAAAGGTCTTTTGTAGGATAAGAACATATGAATGGATACCAAATTAGAAATTTATAAATCCATAATACGAAGCACGCTAACATATGGTGCAGAAACTTGGCAGTTGAATAAAAAATTGAGTTTAAAGCTTATGTCTACCGAAATGGATTGATGTAGATGTAGACATTCCAAATTGGACAAAAATCAGAAGTACAATCATCAGACAACAAACGAAAGTCCAAAAATCAATATTAGATTTTGTGAGATACATACTCTAGAATGGTATGGTCATACACGTAGGATGCCACAGAAAAGATTACCCAGACAAGTTTTGGAATGGATTCCACATGGGAAAGGGAAGAGAGGTCCACCTAGATTTAAATGAATGGATGATGTAAGAAGAGGTATGAGGGAGCTAGTGGAATGTGAAGATAGAGAAGAATGGAGAAAAAAGATAAAAATTTAAATGCTTTGGGCACAGGAAAATGTTTTATTACATTGTAAGCCTGCTTATAAATAAATAAATAAATAAATGAATAAGTAAATAAATGAATGCATAAATAAATGAATAAATAAATAAATAAGTAAATAAATAAGTAAATAAATAGATAAATAATAATACTTCCAAATAGTACGTTTTTCCTTTAAAAATGGGCAGACAGAATAAAATAGAAAGCATTTTAACAATTAAAAAAAGTTAATCACATCTGGAATCGAACCTGTGACCTTTTGCATAAGAAACAATGCACTACGCACTGAGCTAAGCGTACGGTGGCTAATTGCGCTTGAAAGAGTACTCTTCAAAGGAAGAAGCGAAACGTAGTTTAGCTTTACGTATTCATTTTCAATTAATTTACTCGTGTGAATCGTGCGTTTGAACTTGAAATATTCGAGATCAAGAGTCGGCCCATTCTTTTTGTCGCTAAGTGTACATATTTATAACAGTATTTCTGACTAGTGCCTCAATTTTAGGTGAGAGAAAATTTACAGCACTTGGGAATTCCTGGTCTCGAAAAGAGTACTGTTTAATATTATCTTCTGCCTTTCTTTGGTCTCCTAGCAGGAGTACCCAGATATGGGAAGTCTAGAAGATTCCTTAGCTTATGACATTTATTTGACATCTTACTGATAGTTTAATTTTAAATATAGTCCTCTTTTGTATTAAGCTAATTTTGAAGCGTTTGACATTAAACTGTTTGTTTTATTGCGTCAAGTATAGCTCGGTCAAGTTAGCTCAAAATAGGGGTAGGCTTACAAAAATTTGCATAGAGCTGAAAAATTGATAGAAATGCTGGGAACACACCATTAAGAATGAAATGTGAAATGTCCCCATCGATTCCACATCTGCAAAAAAGATATTCAAGGTCAAAGTTCGCGAATATGGGTTTTTTTATTTTTCAGTCAAACGGTAAGTTTTATCATAAAAATAGGCCAGACAAAAATTGTAGGCAATGCAATTATCTACAAACGTTGTTGTTATATTTTTTTCATAAGAATCACCATTCTTGAGATATCACCATTTGAAACACTGAAAACGATAATATGCACGTTTTTCACCCGAAAATTAACCTCCTATACATCATGGGATATTTAATATAATAAAAATATTGGTTGAATAATTTATGTATACAAATTATATATTGTATTATTGTGAGAATATACATAAAAAATAAACTCAGTCCCTAATTTAATTGGGTCATATAACCTTAAGCAACATCTGCCGACTATTCTATTTTTGTCCGGGTGGCGACAGTCATATATACTTGTTTTTTCTTTCTGGAAGGCATAAACGAAAGACTTTTAGCATAGTGTTCCTTTACAGTGAATACACGTGGCTATTGATACACGTGCTTGTTAATAATATTTCTTAAAACAATTTGTGCTGTTCAATAATTTAAAAAATGTCGCAATTTTGCTTTGTTTGTAGTAAACCTTTGACTGAAAATGAAACAGTTATTGTTGATCGTGGAATGAAGACTTTGATCGATTGAAGTGTTGAAAGAAATTATGGGTTTTCTGAATACCTGAAGGACAATAAATCTGTGACAATTCATGTGCAGTGCCGTAAAATGTACACTCGGAAGAGTTCTATTGCCGCAGTTAAAAGACCGCATGAGATGGAGCAAGTCAGTGCATCTGAAATCAGTCCACCTCGTACTAGAGCACACGTGAGTGAATCCGTTTCTTGTTAAAAAAAATGTTGCTTACTTTGTGGAGGTGAAGCGAATAAAGAGGTTGAGAAGAAAAATGCGCAAAATGTTAGACGTAAAATTCATAAAGTTGCAACACTTGAATTAAAAAAATCCATTCTGAAGGTAATTCGGACTCGTTGTGATGACGTGGCATAAAATTTTACTGTACGTATTCAGTACGAATATGATTTAGTTGCTGCTGAGGCTAGGTACCATAATAATTGCTACGATTCATTCTTGAGACCCACCACTTGGGGTAAAATCCGTCTTTCTCAAGATGAATCTACTAATGTTGCGATGGAGAAAAAAGTGATGACTGTCAATTTGCATTGGAAGAATTACAAAATAAATGTAAAAATCCAGATTTAGATAAAAGATCAATTAAGATTCGATTGAAGTTAAAGTATGATCATCACGATATTCTTAACCAAGCTTGGTATGAGAAGAAAAGTCAAAATGCAAAGAATGAACGATTTAGAATCATCAAAGCTTCAGCAGCAATCATTCGAGAGGACATTCAGTCCTTAGTATTTGATAATACCTTTTACCCCCGCTTAGTCGAATGTTTGAATACATTAACAGGGATATTCCGGAGTCATTGACTTATTTTTTGGAACAAGTAATTCTTAAAAATATACAATTTAAACTAGAACTATTAAAACTAGTATGTACTAATATCAGCCACAGTATTATGACTGCTGTTAGCCTAGATATTTCAAATCAAAACTGCAATTGGGTCAATTAATAGATAATACTTTGGAACCAATTCAAACGTTACTCCCATCTGCTCCACAATTATTATTAACACCATTTTTTGCAATTGCAAAAAGGGTTGTAGTGCAAAATGTGGCTGTAAAAAAGTCGGATTATTTTGTTCACCAGTATGTACCAATTGTCAAGGTCAATCTTATTCCAATGTTAAATCAAATGAAACAGATGAAGATTTATATGATTTCAATGAGGGAACAACTGATACATCTTTCTCAGAACAATTAACGAATATACAGCAAGAAGAAGAAAAAGAAATCGAAGAAGATATTACTGTCGTAGTAGAATTCGAAGATTATCAGTCAGATTAACATTACCCGGAATTAAGAATATTTCTTGTCACTTAAATCATACCCAATAGTACGATTTTTTAATTAATAGAATATTATTTAATAAAACTTAATTACAATAGACCGTGGAGTATACCTTTCGAAGACACCGACGTTAAAAAAATGCGCCAAGTACACTACCTCATAGGTGGTGCGGAATGTGTGCATATTATGTAGAATACGACTTCTTCAAAATTTGGAATCGCGATATCTCAAGTATGGTGATTCTTGTGAAAAAAGTATAAGAACAATTTGTGTAGACAACTGCACGATCTACAACTTTTGTCTGATCTATTTGTATGATAAAACTTACCGTTTGATTAACAACTGCAAAAAAACCAAATTCGCGAACTTTGACCTTGAATAACTTTCTTTTTGCAGATATGGTATCGATGGGGGGGACTTTTCACATTTCATTTATAATGGTGTTCCCAACATTCGTACCAACTTTGTAATTGAAATGTCTATTTTGACAGGATTAAGTATCCAGAAATAGAAACTATAGATTTGGTCCCTTCCTTCTTCATTGTTTGAAATAGTTTTGTTTGCTTAAGGAATTCTGGTGAATCATAATTGTAGGTGGAAAGCAACGGTGAGCTACCACACCTATAATTCCCTAGTAAAGCTGCAAAGCATAACATATGAAAATGCTATGATTGCAGTGAAAGACTGCCCTCGGGCAGAATTACTGTGGATGGATAGATAATTTGTAGTTTTAAATTTTAGTTTGATTTTCAGTATTATATTCCCCATACATGTGTTTTAATAATCATCTCTCTATCTTCGGGTTTTTACAGCTGCTGCCGTCTTCCCGTGCCAAACCTCCAAAGCCTACGATCTTGGGCATCTTCAATGCTTAGCCCTCTTGCTTGCATTAATGTCTTCATGTTTTCCTTTAAATGTTAACTTTGGTCTCTATCTTTTCTTCTTTCTTGTCGGGTGCCATTGATATAGTTGCTTTGACCATCATCTTCCATTCTTAAAATCATAATATTTTTAATCTTCGTAAATTTACCTTCTATTGGATACCAAATATTATGTATATATATATATATATATATATATATATATATGTGTGCCTATAAGTTCTCGTTACACGTAGAATACTCTTGTTTAAAAACGCCTAGTTGGTTGACCGGGAATGAAGTGGGAGATTCACATTAATCACGATTTGAGGGAAGTATACTATAGAGGGGATGATTAGGAAACATTTGCTCAGAATATACATGTATGGAGAGCTTATGTCCGCGCGGTCATAAACCTACGGATTCAATAGTGCTAGTGTGATTAGTTATGGTGGCATATATAAATAGAGTATATAATTAAAAATGACTATATAACTCATGCCCCAAATGGGAGTTAATGATCAACCACATTTCAATGATTTTTTAATTACAACCAATCACAGTCGTGTTTCGCCTCGGATTTATCAATCGAAGTTTATCATATTAAAGAACGCTCCTCCTTTTTAACATTCTGAATGTGTCATAGTATTATTTATCAGTGACTGACCCTCCAAGAAATAAGCCTACCAGATTGTATATATAGTGCATGAATGATAGATGATAGCGCATGTGGGAGATAATATAAAAACATTTGTAACAATTGATTGTACCACAAAAAAAAGAAACCACCGTTTACACTTTCTTAAACGAATTATGTTCCAAGAAATGACGTTGCAGAAAAATATTATTGACATATTTACATCATAGGACATCAGAAATTAATTAATACCTATAATGTTGGTTATAGATTTCTCAACTAGGGTACATTCCAACAATATTGCGATCCTTTGGCAATAAATAGTATGATCTGGTTGCAGTGACGAACAAAATAAGCAAATGAAGCATACCAGTCGTTTCTCATTTGTTTTCAAACATCGCCGTTTACATTAAATATATAAATATATTAAAATAACTATAGTTAAATTATGATTTGTGAGTAGACAGCTTCATTTTAATTCGTAAAATAGTCCTAACAAATGCCACTCTTGATTTCCAAATTCTGTAGATAAATTGGAAATCACTCGTGGCATTACTTATGAAAAATAAAGGTAATTCTGAACAAGTGACTGAATTCAAATGCCTAGAAATATTAATGAAAGATGGGAAATAGGTGCAGAAAGGAATTAAGCATATGGTAAACTGAGGAACCTTGTTATATTATTCATCACAGATACCCTTTTGAGTCCAATTTATTTCAAGAAAACTTTAAACTAAAGAAAATATATAATTTGTTTTCGATTATATTACATGGATGCGAAACATAGATCTTATTTTAATAAATGAGAAATAAAGCTACCAATGTTTAAGAATAAATTACTTAGTATATTTCTACCATATAGATACAAAGAGACAGATGGATGGAGAAAGAGGCCTATACATATCAGAAAGTGACATGATCTTTATAGGAAAGTGGTTGAAATAAGACCAGTTAAGTCTCTTAGACTGAGATGAGCAGGACATGCGGCGCGAAGGGGAATGAAACAAGGGCGTGAAACTTATTTTAGGAAACTAAAGTCGGTAGGCCAAAAATAAGGTGGAAGAACATTAATCGTTATTTGAGGGAGGTGAATTATATAGGGATAATTGGAAAACATTAGCTCAGAATGTACAGTAGGCTATATGGAGGTCTATGTCATGAACTTCTGGTTTCGAGCCAATGAGTTAGTTAAGTTAGTTAGTTAGTTATTAGTTACTGATATTACCTCAGTCTTCAGTGTCTATCATGAAATATAAATGTCTTAATTGTGCTTTTCACATGCAGTGTACTTTGTTTAATTCCATTACTAACATGAGCGGATTAAGAATAGATAGAAAATGTATATAATTCGTGCAATTTGAATTTATTCTTAGATGTTTAATTGCCATTAAATAAAAATTGTAAGTAAAGTAAAGTGATCCCACAACAGGCCCGGAGGCCCTTGGGGTAGTAGGAGGTTAAGGCTCCCAGACAATCGGCACTTTATGTCAGCCGAGTTGTCAGCCCTGCGTGACGGCCGCCTTTACCCCCAGAACAAGTGCCTGGTACTCATTTCCGTTAGAGGCTGAGTCGACCCCAGGGCCATAGTGCCGCCAGAGGGTTTGGGTCAGTTTAAAAATCCTGACCCACCGGGACTTGAACCCTCGACCCTCCGGCTTGTAGCTCAGTGCCTTAACCACTACGCTACGGCGTGCCGTAATTTAAATATTTATTTAGTACACATAAATGTAATTTTCAAGCAACTGAGTATTGTTTGGAAACTTTATCGTTTATGTACGTGTGCGGAAAAATAATGTTGTTGACTATTTAACTCATGCCCCAAATGGGATTCAATGACCAATCACGTTTCAATGTTTTCTGTTTTGCAACCAATCATAGTCGTGTTTCACGAAATATTTATCAGTGTTAAATTTACCATATTAAAGATGGCTCCTCCTTTTTAATATTCTGCACAGTCCTGACCATTATTTTGCAGTGACTGCGCCTGTGAGGAACAATTACGGCTTACAGATTTGTATATATATAATGCATAGATGCTCAACACATAGCGCTTGAAAGGAGCTATTATAAGAACCAATCACTTAGCAATTGATTATACCACCACAAAAAAGAAACATCTGTTTGCACCTTCTTAAATGTATCTTTACCCAAGTAAGAACATTCCAGAAAACAATAATATACCTATTTACATCATACGACATCAGAAACTGAATTAATATACCAGTTTGATGTTGTGTTTTATTTTTTCTCCACTAGAGAGCATCTATTACAATATTGCCGTTCCTTTGGCAATAATCAGTATGATATCGGTGCAGTGATAAACAAACAACGAAGCAGGATGAAAGCGCCACCTATCGTTTCTCATTTGTTTTCAAACATCGCCGTTTACAGTAAATATATAAATATTTTAAAATATACTATAGTTCAATAATGATTTGTGAGTAAACAGCTTAATTTGATTCGTTAATTATTTCCTAACAAATGCCACTATTGATTTCCCAAATTCTCTAGATAAATTCACGCATCGGTTCGTGAGTCGTGGATTTATCGATAATTTGGAAATCACTCGTGGGATTACTTATGAACAATTTTTTATTAAAATTGCCGTTGAATCAACAACGTGGAAATAAGACATCTAAATTCGTTAAAAACCAGTCACGTCATATCATGGAGTATCAATTAATTTATTTATTTTCTGTAATTAAATTAATATAACTACAGATTCAGTGTACCAAAGAAATATGTAACATTTCATTGTATAAAAAACTAATGTATGTAAGTAGTACGAAAGTATATTTGGTGTACTCGTTCCGAAACTCCTCACTCTCTTACGCTCATTCGCAAACACGTCCCTCGAACCCTAAAGTATCACTTTCTGTAATAGTTATGCAAACATGTAGTTCACAGGTTTAGAAATTTAATATTAGTTAATTTTACTTAGGACTCTTGTCAATTTAAACCAATTAAGACTTTCTATCACTGAAACATTGTCGATATGAAATTTTCAGACATGATGTGCGATTTTTTTTCGGAAATTGTAGAATCAGTTTCGCAAATGTTTATTATTTGCAAGCAACACAGCAGAAAGGCAACACAATAAGTTAATTTAATAACACTATTTAAGATGTGTAATTTATTTTCTTTTTATTGGCATCTTTATTAAAATTTTCATTCACTTGTATTGGTCTTTTAATTATTCAAATTATATGGTATTTTACATCCATTCACCAAAGAGACTTTTTAATTTTATTCAGTAAATACAATTTTAATTTAATTTTATTTATCTAAATATTAATTTAATATCATACACTATATGTTCTTTTAATTTCATTCACTAAATAGTATTTTAATTTTATTTACTAGATAGTATTTTAAAATATCACCAGAATTTTAATATCTTTGGACAATTCACTTTTGAGGCTACACTCCGATTGTGAAATATCGACAAGATGAAAATTTTATTATATTATAAAATATTTTAAGCAATTAACATTAATTATATAAATGCCGAATTAGACGAAATTTTGAGATAAAATTTTAACAATAAACATAACATAAACTAATTTATTTACCTCATTTCTGTTTGAATACAGTGCATCCGTAGTTTATTATTAAAATATTTGTTTAGTAAGAGCTAATATTTAATAACTTGAACCACAGATTGCAGTAATGATAGAAATTGTTTTTAGGCTATAGCCTATTCAGTAAATGTCCACAACTACATGATCCAAGCAAATTAGTCCGCGAATAAATTACATCATATTAAAACGACTACTTTTGAATACTTATTTTCGAAAAAGCGCATATTATTATAGATGCCTGGTTCTGAACGAGGGATATTTAAACCAATTATTACAAAACCCAAGCGACCCGGTTCATCAAATCTCCTAGACATACTCCGGTGCAAGCCGTCTTGAAAACTCACAATCTCCATCCCAAGGCTTCAGTCACGTATCTTAGATTCCTTCTGGATTCCAATATTATGTTCAAAATTCACATAAACCATCCACGTGCAATCTAAGAATAATACCGAAATAACATATCAATTTTTTAAGTCGAATACGTTGTCTCATAGCATCAAGCATATGCTCTTTATAGTTGTGATTCGCAGCATGATTCTATACGTCTGTGAAGCCACGAGTATCTTCGCTGGAGGTCACATAAAAGTACAGTTCATAAAAGACAAATATCTCAGAATTATTATTTTTGGCCACGATACTCGAGCATCATGGAGCTTCACGACGTAGAGCAAGATTCCGTATCTTGCAACTCTAATCGAACACTAGGTCGCCTCTTTGTTTCATTTCATCATGCATCATTCAAACTATATAGGCCATGTAAACAACACGCGACATATGCGACAGCGGCGTGTTGGTCCATCCAAACATATTCAGTAGAGTCCGCCCTTAATGATAGACTCAGTTTAAGTAGGTGTGTGAAGTGTCGTCGCGTGGAGTAACGCGGCTCATCTTGATTTTCGGCTCGCAGCATTGCTCATATGCAGTGCGGTATACGATGCCTGATTTTCAGGGTAATCTTTCTATAAATTATGGCCTCATCAGACAGAACAACAATGCCTCCAAATAGGCAAGTGTTAAGTGTCCAAATCCACTATAGCCAGGATGTTATTAGCTATTAAAGAGCCACGCCTGTTTCTAGAATGCAACACCTTAGAATATGTGAATAGTCAGATACTAGCAGCAAAACTATTTATATACCCCATACGTTCCTTTTGGAGACATGGATGTACCTCTAGCTGACGTTTCTTGAACCAGTTATTTAGTTACGCTCATTTACCTACAGATGCCAATGAGTGATATGTGGTCAGCACTTTATAGTATTGAGTCATGTAGAAGGTAAATAAGATACTGCTTGAATGAGGAGTGCCATTTACATTTTGCTCAGTAGTATTAATTTAGACTCGATATTCATTTACAAACTCAAACTTTTTTCAGACTCGGGACTACGGCTTAAAATCCCTCCCGTGAGCAAATTCCCTTGGATTTTTTTTTTGCGGTGGTAGTAGTAGACGACTGCAGATACTAAATAGTATGTCCTCAAATATGTGGATATAATAATGGTAGTATTGATACAAGGTAGGCCTAATAGCAAATAGCCAGTAACTACATTATAACTCTGACTATGGCTCAGATTATTTACTTACAATAAGAATAAATAATAGTTTTAAAAACTAAAACAACACGCTTTATTAGAAAACCGAACTAAAAAAACGAAAAATAATTTTAAATTCCGACACGTTTGGGATAAATAAATTTACCATCAAAAGCATGGCGTGCTCTTTATCAATTAATACTTTTGATAATAAACACATATTGGTAAAAGTGAAGTCTCTAAGAATAAATGTAAAAATCATAAAAAAGTACCCCACGCTTTTGATGGTAAAATTATTTATCCCAAGCGTGTTGGAAATTAAAATTATTTGTTTTTAGTTCGGTTTTCTAACAAAGCGTGTTGTTTTAGTTTTTTAAAACTATTATTTATTTTTATTTTTTAGTTTTAATATTTTACAGAATAAGATAAAAATGTAAATATCTTTAAATTAGATACTATTGTAGTATGAGCTAAAAGTAATACTCTTCTAAAAAAACTCCCAGCCGGATTTGAACCAGCGACCTATGGATTACTAAAATTATATACCACTAGATTTCACTGCTCTACCAACTGAGGTCTTACAACAATAGACTAAAAAGTCGACAAGTCCGCAACATTTTATACCAGTTTTAATTTTTTTGATTTTCGTGATTCTGGCCGGGATTTTAGAAACAAAATATTAAATTATTGTATTGGCACGGGTCCTTTACAACTACACAAAGTTTCGAGTTGATCCAATGTTTCTAAGTGGGTGAAAATCGTGTTCAAGTATTCCGTTACATAGGTACAAAGACACTTTTTTTTATTTTCTGACGATTCTGGCCAGGGTTTTAGAAACAAATATGAAATTATTATATTGTTATATTGTCACGGGTACAATACAAAGTTTCAAGTCGATCCAATGTTTCTAAGTGGGTCAAAATCGTGTTAAAAAATTCCGTTACATAGATACAAAGACACCTTTTTTATTTTCTGATGATTCAGCCCATGATTTTAGAAACAAAACATGAAATTATTGTATTGTGACGGGTCTTTTAAAAGTATACAAAGTTTCAAGTGGATCCAATGATTATAAGTGGGTGAAAATTGCGTTATAAGATTCAGTTACATAGATAGATAAATAGATAGATATAGGTCAAGCTAATATAAAGTGTTTAAAAACCATTTAGTATATCGTGTAAGCAATTGGATAATTTTACAACATATTAGATATAAACAAAATTGACTGAGAACTCATTTCCACAAACTCAATATTTTTTTTATTCATAGCCTCCAGTTAGTCATTTCAATGTGTCTGATATTCTCTCATGATGTTGGCGTATTGTAACTCACTTCTGAGATTTGGGCGCCTGGAAGGCAGAGTTAGGCTGCCCCAATGATATGTTATGCCAATCATTAATCCTAATGAGATGAATACGATAAATGATGATTATGATAGCCAGATGATGTTCGAGGACAGTTTGGACCTTAACGTTTCCTGACATTTGTCTTAGAGGTGAGGAAAAACCTGGAAAAAAACTCATCCAGGAAATTTTTGTCCCGACTGGGGATCTAACCCGAGCCCGCTGTGTGGCATGGCATCACGCTACCTCGAGAGACCACAATCGTAGACTGACTCAGTCATAGATAATTTTAAATAAGAAATCTAATATATAAAAATGAATGTTTTTTAGTTTGTGTGTTTGTTCGTACTTTATGCGCGGTCATACCGTTGATCCGATTGTGATGCCTTTTTTTGTAAAATGTTCAGGAGATTCCCGGAATAAACATAGGCTATAAGAGAGTTGAGATACTAAATTCATATACGCTTAAACATCACTCTTTGTAGTGAAAAAAACGTGAAAAAGTCCCTTGTTTTACCATTAAATGGCTTACGCTGCCTAAACCATGACAAATACACAAAATTAATGTACACTAAATTGAATATCTCGAAAACGGCTACAAAAAAGTCCGCGACATCATATGTGTATCTTTTAGAGATAAAACACAAAAGCCATTTTTGTCTTTTATTGATGTCAAGAAGATCGGGATAAGTAGATTACCGGGCAAGCCCATGTGCTGCCATACCATTCATCCTATTGTCATAGGGCTTTTTGAAAAATGTTCAGGATTTTCCCTGGAAGGTTATAGGTTATACGAGAGTTTTAATGCTCAAGCCTTTACCCCTTAAAAATCACCTTCTGTAGTGAAAAAAAAGTGAAAAAAATGTAAGCTTAAATGGCTTACGCTGCCTAAACCATAACAAATACACAAACTTATTGTACACAGAATTGAACATCTCAAATAAAACTCTACAGAAAAGTCCGCGACAGCATATGTTTATCTTTTAAAGATAACTCACAATAACAATTTTTGTCTTTCATTGATGCCAAGAAGATTGGGATAAGTAGATTCCCGGGCAAATATAGCAGAGCACTGCGGTTAGTATTTTATGGACAACTCAAAATAACGAATTTTGTATTTAAGCTCATTTATGCCAAGTACAACGGTGTGCTTAGATTCCCGAGCAAAGCCGGGTAATCAGCACGGGGTATCTAAAAATAATGATATAAATTTATATTTGTTTTTCCTTTTACTTATTCAACTACATGTAAAAACACATTATCATTTATTTAGGTGTAGCAGCGCACGCCTGTTTATAGCTAGTACGTAATAAATCGAACAGATTTGAGATAATAGTTTACGATATGGTAAATATAAAGATATTAACAGAATCAGACTATATCTTCGCACTGTTTTTATTATATAAAATTGAACATTAATAAGCATTAGCTTGAAGATGAAGAAAATTAACAACTGTGTTGTCAGACATATTAATAACGTGAATATCTTCCAATAAATTTATTGGTTCATAATGGAGTGAATGTTGGCCATTTTATATTGCGGAGTTTTAAGCTTTGTGAAATTTTCAACAATGGCCTTTTATGTAACTAGACGTTTCATAGTGAACCATTTAACTCTGGATCAAATAAATTATTCTTATTCCACATTATAGTGAATGGATTATTTCACTGTGGATACATCACGGTCACCCGTAAAGATTCACAATATTGACTGACTTCCATCTCTACACTATACCTGTAACGTTTAATCTGTTTTTAAACAAATTTTAAGTTTATAGCAAATGTGTTTGTTATTTTCTTTATCAAAGCACTCTCTTATTGAGTAACATATAATTACTCCATTTTTAGTTAAAATAAAAACAATATTTATATCTCTACAGTTATAGGGTCTAAAACACGGAGGCTCCACTGTTATGGGAGTTAAAATCGTCATCATCAACAATCACGGATTAAGCCCATGTGGCCTGTTCTGGTCTCATAGATTCTCATTCAAAAGTTGGATCCATCTCATCTTCGGTCTACCAACATTCCTGCGTCCTTTTGGTTTGTATTTAAGTATAGTTTTGGGAATGCGATCATCATCCATTCTTTGAACATGTTCTTTCCATTTTTTCTAGATTCTGTCATTCTATCTAAGAGTTTAAAGATATTTAGCTCATTTCTAATATCTTCACTTCTCCTCTTATCTAGAAGTTTGCAACCAGCCACACTTCTCAGAAATCTCATTTCAGCTGCTTCTATGAGAGTTAAAATGATATCTCTATCTAAAACATATATCTCTCATAGACATTCACTATTACATAAGCTTTTACAGAATACGGAAATAAATCTACAATGGAGTGTTGCTGGGTTTCATCTAGGCAATAAAGCGGAGTAGATGAGCCAGAGGAACATTATTGGTTAATGTCATAGAAATTTCACATCGTGAAACCAAATATAAATTGTCTAAAACCATAGAATATAATAATTTTGTTTTCATTATTTTAAGATTGAGTTATTATCATTAGCAAAAAGTGTGATTTCTGGATATTAATGTTAAATGCTATAATGTGAATAGTGGAGTGAGAGTTCAGCTACTCTTTTATTAAATATACTCTGACATATGAAATACGCAACGTCAAATGATGTTAATTGGGGCGAATTAAAGTTAACGTATGAGGGTTTGTTTACTGCTGGGTTCATGGGGTGAAGTTATGATTTATACAGCTGGGAATTAACCACCTCCCCATGTGGCTGTGTGTAAAACTCATTAAGTTGTCTACATGACCTGACTCTTGTTAAATTGTGGAACTAAGTCATGATCTCCATTTGTGGATTATTCAAGTCCTAAATTCACATTACATACATTATTGTTGTTAGAAAACACGTCTTTATCGAGAAACAGATGCATGCTCATACATATGAGCTTGCAGATTTGAAGATGTTTCAAAACTTGTTCTTCTTTTTCTTCTCTGTTTAGGCTTATCTACTAGCCTGTTCCGGCTCCAAATTGCTGCTCTTTCTATCTTTTCCTTGGTCTTCCCAAGCTTCTTCTTCCTCATGGTGAATAGTTGTATGCTGCTTTTGGTATTCTATTCTCAGTCATCCTTGCCAAGTGTTCTTTCCAGTTTGTTCTGTATTTCTCTATTGTTTGAGTTTAATTCCTCTATTTTTAGTTGTTGTCTTATTTTTGTGTTGTTTTTTGTCTGTTCTTTGATATCCTGCTATTGATCTGAGGAATCTCATTTCAGCAACTTCTATCCTGGCGGCTTGTTGTGTTGTCACTGTCCATGTTTCGAATCCATAAGTAATAACATGCACTGCCACTGTCTTGTATAATTTTATTTTAGAGTCCTTCCAGGCTTTATTTTTCAAAGTTCTTTTTAGTGTACCCGTTATATAATTAAACATATTTATTTTGTTATTTATATCTGTTTCTGCTGTGTATGATATTTCGCAACCTAGGAAGTTATATGCCACTACTTGTTCTATTGATTTAATTTCTAATATTATCTTTGTCTGAACTGGATGAGCATCTTTGAAGGCCATTGTTCTTGATTTTTGTGAGGATATTTGCATGTTGTATTTTTTTGACATTTCATTTAGTTTATATATCATTCTTTGTAGTTCGTCTTCTGTTTTTGCTGCTTCAAACAAAACATTATAATCACATAAATATCTGAACAGATAGTTAGACGAAGCCGCCTAAGAGTTGTTGTCCAATAAGAATGAACTGCAGTTGCATTATTAAAGCATTTAGAGCAAAGTTACTTCTTTATGTCGACAATTGGTTAAAACACTCATGAATTAATGTTACGTATATCATACGCATGGCTTCACCGGGCTGCTGCCCCGAGTGGGAATCCAGGATCGAACCTTGGCGGGTCCATAGGGGTATTGGTGGTGGGGCATACCGGGATTTTCGTTTTTCCAGGGGTTCTCTCGTTTTACATCTGACCGAAACTCCTCTTCTCCCTTCCCTCCTCTTAATATCTTCTCACTAGTCATTCAATCATTTTATATCAAGCTTCACCCTATCTCATGTTAAAAAATAGTTGCTTGGCACCTAAAGGTATTCAAAATATATGCGTGGGGAGCTCTAGTGGGGTACTCAACAAGGTGCTGGCTCATGATTCCAAGCCTGAAGAATTTTAAAAAAAGGCCGAAGAAGCCAACGGGAGGATTGTAGTTCCTCATCGCGGCTCGGATGCAACCCATTAAAGACGGTATGAGTCATAAGAGTAAATCCTGATGTATTGGGCTCGGAAGACGACATATAATTAACAAAATCGTAGAGTAGACATCATTCCTTTCAACCATAATATGCAGGGATATCGCAACGTGTCTTTCAGGGTGGTGTGCAAGCTCAGTCTGAAAAAAAAAGAATTAAATAAAGAACGTATACCATGAAAGTTTTTACATTTGAGTGTCCATTAATAAACTGTTAAGTGGCCTATATTGTCATGTAAACTGAACAGGAATTACTTTCATTATCATTGTAAGATTTTTTATATTTCATGTTTAAAGAAAATAAAGTAGCATTGTCTTATTTTAAATGTTTTCCAAATTATTCCTGCCTTTGAATATTGATACATTCCCAAACACATGTATTCTTCTCGTTTTATTTCAATATTTAGCTATCTACATTTATTAATCCTGTTACTTACAAAATTCAATGAGTTGCTGTTTGGCTGTTGTTCTATGGAGCCTACTGTATCGTCCCTCTATTTCTTTCTGCTCTCTAGTTTTCTGACTACACCTCAGTGATGTTAATATATTGGAGCAAATGTCGGCAGCTGTGGACTGCAGTTTATGTTACTTTCCTCTGGTCCAGAGGATCGCGGGTTCAAACTCGGCCAAGGTCTATGGACTTTTTAAGGATGCAACAATCGAATTTAAAAGTCCTCCGTGGGATCATTAAGACGTGGGTCCCGATTTTTAAGATTTTCAGATTGGTTAAAGATCGTGAGGTCTGAATAAATATATCATTAAGAAAAATTTACCGATCTCAACACCCTAGTAATAACTTAATTGCCTGCTAGATGTATCGTTGATTCGGTAAGTCGATTGAATGTAATTAATGACATCTACGGACAAATGAGGTAACTAAATTACCTTGGTGTAATAACTCCTTACAAATTAGAATATATGGCTCAACATTGGACTACGCCATTATATATTACAGAAAAAATACTTATTCTTATTTCGTAAGCACTTTAGTATAAGTAACAGGAAAAATAAATAAAATGAATATCTTGCAGCTACCGTCGTCCTCAATAAAGTTAATTTTTTTATCTTTTAAGAACGGTGGTCATTTCACAAATCACTTTGTATCTTCATGAGAACGATAGGAGATACTACTGCTGCTATTATTATGCAACGCTTCTTATATCAGCTGCCTTTCAGCGTCGGTAGCCACTGACTGTTTTGTATAATTCCATAAGAAGGATTGTAGATGTGTTCTCATTAAAATCAAATAATTGTTTATTACCTTTAATATTTCCAGTTACCCTAGTATGTTTATCTTAGCAGAATTTATTTCTTTGTGAATTGTAGTGAAATACGGGATTTTATAATACAACTCAGTAGCTACCGTCACTGGAGGGTCACTAATATCAGAATCGTCACAAAACAACAGTTAGTAGTAGTAGTAGTAGTAGTAGTAGTAGTAGTAGTAGTAGTAGTAGTAGTAGTAGTAGTAGTAGTAGTAGTAGTAGTAGTAGTAGTAGTAGTAGTAGGACTTTATTAGACAAAAAGTAAGATATTTACAATATTATTTACAAATATGGGTCGCACGAGCAGTAAGCCGTACGTGCTGTTGACAGCCCGTTACCATAAAGTAATAATTGGTACTAGTGTAAAGAAAAATAAACAAAAACAGCAATAACATTACAATTACATAAAGAAAACACAATAAAAATATACAATTAAATAATAACACAATAGCATTATACACTAAAAACATTAACATTACAATTACATAAAGAAAACTCAATAATATTACAATTAAGTAATAAACAAAAACAGCAATAACATTACAATTACATAAAGAAAACACAATAAAAATATTACCATTAAATAATAACACAATAACATTATACACTAAAAACATTAACATTACAATTACATAAAGAAAAACACAATAATATTACAATTAAGTAATAACACAATAGCATTATACACTAAAAAAAACATTAACATTACAATTACATAAAGAAAACACATTAATATTCCAATTAATAATAATGAAACACAACAGCATTATACACTAATTAATTGACATATAATTGTTAATAATTAATGGTACTGCATTTTGATAACATAGAGTTATTCATGAATGAGTGTTGTCCTTATTTTTCGCGTTTGTTCCAGAAAATTTACCGAGGGTTATCCAATTTTCTGGATTTACCAAATAACTCGTAGCATGCCAATCTTTCCCGATTTGAATGGAGAAATCTTTCCGGTAATAAATGGACGTCTCCAGTATATAAATCATACATTTTCATAATATATGTCTGTCTCATCTTCAAAGTTCCCCGCACATTGGACATATTCGCATATCGTGATCGTCGCTGATTTTTAGAAATTTTCCATGCCCCTAGCCTAAACCAAGCAAGCCCTGATCTCTCCTTAAAAATCCTAGGTGGAGGAGATACGATTCTTTTCCCCAGACGTGTTTTAGGTCTATTGGTAAAACACAGTGAGCGGTCTTCCGGTACATTCGGCGAAGGTATCTTGTTGGTTTACATCTAAGTACCTCCCCCTTATTGTTCTCCACACGTTCTTGCGACTTTCAGGTAACTTGTTCCCCATATCCAGGCCATCCCAATCTTTTGGAGTTCTCTCCTAACCGCGTCTGCCCAAAATTTAACATCTATGTTTTTAATTTGGTGGGTCGTAACAAATTGACGTCTAGAACATTGTTTGTTCAACTGGAATTTACTCGCAACCAGTATTTGAGTACACGAATTTTACAGTTTAATATCGTCCACTGGAATGACCCGAATTCATATAAAATTCCACAGTTAGAAGAAGAAAACGCCTACTAAGTCCTGTAATATACTTTAGAAAATGCGTATATACCTTATTTATTATTTCCCGTCTTTGGAAACCCCAAAATCTCACTACTATAGTGCATGACTGGCCTGTACCATAGCTCCATACATTTTTTCTAATGTGCTGACTGGCCTATCAGGCACTCGACCCAGAGAATACCGCGACCCCTGTTAAGTTGTCCCCTCCCTGTAAATAATGCTATATCAATGTGTTTTTTCCACTTTCCGCTCCATTTTCAACGTGCGTACCAATATTTTACCTCTACGGAATTTTATTATGAATTTTATCAGTATTAGTGGAGGAAGTTCTGGTAATGCAGACCCTTTGGCTTGAGTGGACGCTGTTAATATCTTTTTTAATTGGTGCTGTCCTGAAACATAAAATATTTTAATTTCTTCCCCATATCAACTTTGACGTGTTCAAGGCCAGTTTCGTTTACTCTTTGTTCGACGAAGGGTTTGTTTGTGACATTCATTAAAATGACCATTTTCAAGTATTTCAAGCTAAGAACTAATTCTTAATTTCTGCTATTGAATACTACAAATATTAAAAAAACTTCTAAATATATTATATTACGTACGCAGATGCTGTTTTAATATACTGAGGGTTTGGTTTGATATTATGTGGCATGACTGCTGTAAATAATTAAAGTTAACAAAGGAATTCGGTTAATGTAGACCTGGGTACACTTTACACGAATGAGTATATTTTATCAATAAGGATGCTATATGTAAGAGTCATACACTTAATTAATTTTATTTAATATCCTTGTAATTTTACCTAAACCCAAAGATCGTTGCCATCTGCAGATGAATGACGTGTGACTGTTATCATCAACGATAATTTTTCAAAACATTAAATAAATATCAACGATTTTTAATTACGATCAGCCATTAATAATTTTCGATCAATTTGTGCCTGTCTGTATAAATCGATGTAGTAAATAAACTTAAAATAGTCCAAAGGCTAGGATGGACTCTGGGGTCCACTTTATCGGAATATGGAGATTAAAGTGGACCTTTCTTAGAACGTAAATCTTAATATATAAAAATTTCGTGTCACGTTGTTTGTCCGCGATTAATTCCTAAACTACTAAACCGATTTTAATAAAATTTTGCACACTGTGTGCAGTTTGATCCAACTTGAGACTTAGGGTAGTTTATAACTAAATTTATAGTCGCATTATTGTTTTATTGCAAATTATTTGTTTATTATTTAAAAAAGAGTTACATTATCTGTGAGTTCCATACGAGTCTAACAGATGGCGGTGTAATTATCTGTGAGTTCCATACGATTCTAACAGATGGCGGTGTAAGGTAATTAATTGGTTTATTATTTAACAAAGAGAGATCCAGATGGCTGTGCTTTTTGTTGTAACCGCGCATTTCAGTTGAATTACAAATATTGATTATTTCATAATTTAAGTGTATTCAGTGTTTATTTATTTTCAATATTATTAATTTCGTGCGCAAGTATTAATTTTAAGTAATCTGGCTGAAAGACAGCAACTTAATTTAAATTTTTAACGTATACCTCAACCACAGAAACGCGTGGCCGGGACTTCTAGCAGTTTATAAATTATGAATATGTTTCCATATTTGAATAACATAAAATAAAGTGTTCCCACAGCAGACCCGGAGGCCCTTGGGGTAGTAGGAGGTTAAGGCTCCCACTTTTTCTAGACAATCGGCACTTTGTCAGCCGGGTAGTCAGCCCTGCGTGACGGCCGCCTTTACCCCCAGAACAAGCGTCTGGTACTCATTTCCGTTAGAGGCTGAGTCGACCCCAAGGCCATAGTGCCGCCAGAGGGTTTGGGTCAATTTAAAAATCCTGATCCGAACGGGACTTGAACCCTCGACAGTCCGGCTTGTAGCTCAGTGCCTTAACCACTACGCTACGGCGTGCCCCCATTTGAATAAAATAACAATACGATTTCATGGTTATAACACTAATGATAATCACTGTAATTAAACAAAATTCAAATCCCTTAATTAAAAGAAGAAGAAACAACAAATTCAAAATAGGGGTCCAGTTACCCGAAGTTCTTCTACAATTAGCCAATTATTTTTGGCGGCATTACTTTGAAATTTAATTGTATGGTGAAGTGTGAGTCTAATCATCCAGATTCCACGGCCCTCATATGCACCCTCTCCTTCAAAAAAAAAAAGTAAAGTAATCCCACTACAGGCCTCAGGAGGCCCTTGGGGCAGTAGGAGGTTAAGGCTCCCACTATTTCTGGACAATCGGCACTTGATGTCAGCCGGGTTGTCAGCCCTGCGTGACGGCCGCCTTTACCCCCAGAACAAGCGTCTGGTACTCATTTCCGTTAGAGGCTGAGTCGACCCCAGGGTCATAGTGCCGCCAGAAGGTTTGGGTCAGTTTAAAAATCCTGACCCCACCGGGACTTGAACCCTCGACCTTCCGGCTTGTAGCTCAGTGCCTTAACCGCTACGCTACGGCGTGCCCCACCCTCTCCTTTACTCATGAAATATTCTACATTATGTACAATCCGTTTGAAATCGCCACTCATTCAGTTTATCAATTCATGTAATAAAATCCATGCACCGCACTCTTATTCTGCAACTTCCGGTAAGCTATTTTCATTTCATCGCTAACGGAAGAGAATTATTCATTTTATCTTAATTGCTATCCTATTCATCGTGTTTTGAAAATTGATTTCTTGCTCAGAGTAAATAATTTAAATTCCCTCCACATGAGCATACATTTTTTACTAACATGTACTGTTACGCTTTGATGTTAACGTAGACAATAGATCTCAGCTCAATGAAATATTAACACACTTTATAGCAGAATATCTCGTTATTTTCCTTCTTTCACGATCTCACTTTCCCGTTATTGGAATTTGGTACCGTTATATATCAAGTGCTTCCGGTCAGTAACCAAGCAAAAACTAATATAACTTTTGAAAGCTCTTCAGGAGGTCATGTTTGATTGTGGAATAATAGTTCATTAATTAAATAAAAATAAAACGTAGTTTTATTTTTATTTAATTAATAAATATGGATTTTCATCAAGTAAACACCAACTCAATTGATTGATTAAATAATAGTTCACTTCAGATATCACAATTTATTTATAATTACATGTAGTTACAACCACCACAATATTTAAAACAATTTTTATATATTACGTTACTAGTGTTTATATTAGCTCAAGTTTTGATTATAGCGTATAAATTGTTTGTGTATATCGTAGTTACCTGCTTGAGTGGAGATAAAATCCTATGGCTTTAATTCTTCCAGTCTAAATGAAATATTTATTATTACTATTAATAAATAACAAATTTATAGTAATTGTAATTATTATTACTATTAAATTCCATAGCAAGGAGATGTAAGTACCAACGCGCACCCTACTAAGAAATAGGGCTCGAAGTAAATATAAAAAACTAAATTTATATTGTCACATAGAGAAATATATTGTATATTGGAAACGGACAGTAATTTACAAATGAGGGAAGTTTTGAAGAAGTGGTTGAATTCGAATATATAGGAATGATAATTACAAACAGGAATGGGATGTACAAATAATATTCAATTAAGGGACTCCTTTCATCCCAAACTCTCTAAAAAAACATTAAACTTAAATTATATAAAATAACTATTCTACACTTTTGTTGTATGAATCTGAAACTTGAATTCTTACTTTAAGAGAGGATGAAAGATTACGAATAATTTGAGAATAAAGTTTTTAGGAAACATTTTGGTCCAAACGGAGATGAACAGGTGGCAAATGGAAAAGATAAAAGTTAGCTACACCAGATTTATGGGAAAACCAGATGTAATAAGAACAATTAAGTCTCGCTGACTGCGATGGGCAGGTCATGTGACACGATTGGGAATGAATATAGGTATGGAAGCTCCTTCTAGGAAAACGGAGGGAAAGCGCCCTGTTGGTAGGGGAATAATGAGGCGGGAGAATAACAATAACCATGATTTTAGGGAAGTAAATTATACAGGAGATGATTGGAAAACATTTGGAATGTGCGCGTGGCCATGAACCTGATAGTTCGATAGTACCAATGAATTAGTTTTATTGTTATTGGTAGTATTTCATAATAAAGTTGATAGGAAGATTTTTGGGTCAAAAAGAGATGAACATACAGGAGAATGGAGAAAATTACATATAGTGAGCTGCATGAATGTATAGGAAGCCAGATATAATAAGAATAGTTACGTCTCGTAGACTGCGATGGCAGGATATGTGGAACGGATTAAGGATGAAAGAGGTGCATGGAAGCTTCTTGTAGGATAACCAGAGGGAAAACGCCCAATTGGTTATACAAGAATGAGGTGGAGAATAACGTTATCCGTGATTTGAGGGAAGTAGATTATACAGGTGATGATTGGAAGGCATTAGCTCAGGATAGGGATGTATGGCGAGCTTATATCTGCGTGGACACCAACCTTTGGGTTTGATAGTGCCAGTGAGTTAGTTAGTTACTTAGTTACTTATTATACGACTTCCATTGTCTCTCAAGGTGTTGTCCATTTCCTATAATTCTTTGAACAATAATCCTAAGAACTAAGTAGCTTCCGACACCGGGTTCAGTGTAAGAGAAGGCCTCATGAATTTAATTTATATAGAGCATAATTCTTATTACTCTCATTTTGTTGGGATTTATTTAAATGAGTTCTGTATTCTGAAAATGAAATTTCATCTTTTTGTTTCTGATTGATATATTTGTAATTATTTCAAACTACTTCGCGGGTCTCATTCTATAGTTTTTATTTTAATTTTATTCAACGGGGAGCCATTGCTATGAGTTACATTTTAAAAGATGGTAGAATGTAGAACTCTTACAAATTGAAAGATAAAATGTCAGTAACAATCCCAATAAATAAGGTCCGTTGGACTGTCAGATTGCTCGTCCAAGTGGATTTCACTTGTTAAAATCATCGTCCTACGTGTTTATGTGAATGGATGAAAGGTGGGAGGAGAATATTTCATAAATTGCACTTTATAATAAGTTGGAAAGAAAGGATTGTGAAACTGTAGCTAATCCCGTAAAAATACTATATACTTTTAGTTATATTATAACCTTATTTGAGTAATAAAACATTATTTTTAATTGTCTTATAAGCGATAAGTAGTGCCAGGGTAAATTTATAATATGATTGAAATATCCTTTATATATAAATATATGGTCCACCCCTGTGGTCTCGAGGTAGCGTGCTGCCCTGTCACGCAGCGGGCCCGGGGTCGATCCCTGGTCGGGGCAGTTTTTCTGGGTGAGGAATTTATCGGGGTTTTTCCTCACCTGTAAGACAAATGTCAGGAAAACTTTAAGGCCCAAACGGTCCCGAAAATCATATGGCCATCCCCATAATCATCATCCATATCATTATCATCATCATCCTCCACCGGTGTGGAAAGTAACGGGAAGCTACCACACCCTCAATTCCCTAGTAAAGCTGCAATCATAGAACGAAAATGCTATGATTGCAGTGAAGGACCTGCCTTCGGACAGAATTACTCTGGATATATATATGGATATATATATATATATATATATATATATATATATACTAGGGAATTGTGGTGTGTGTGTGTGTGTAAACCTGTTATGATAATGTAATTGAATTAAAGTAAATTAAGTCATTTTTATACATTTTTGGCCATTTGTATAATTATAATGTAGAATGTTTAGTAATTCGATGATCTTATTTGGCATATTTTCACTCTTTGAAGAAGTAATATATATATATATATATACTTACTTACTCACTGGCACTATCGAACCCGTAGGTTCATGGCCGCGCGGACATAAGCTCTCCATACATCCCTATCCTGAGCTAATGCTTTCAATCATTCCCTGTATAATCTACTTCCCTCAAATCATAGTTAATGTTATTCTCCCACCTCATTCTTGGTCTACCAACTGGACGTTTTCCCTCTGGCTTTCCTACAAGAAGCTTCCATGCAAGTCTTTCATTCCCCATACGTGCAACATGTCCTGCCCATCGAAGTCTACGAGACTTAACTGTTTTTATTATATCTGGCTTTTGACACAGTAGACCACGGCTTACTTATGATAAAGCTCAAGCACCTACATTTGTCTGACAGCGCTGTATCCTGGTTCGACTCATACCTGCACGGCCGCCAACAATATGTTTCATTAAACTCTAGATCTTCGTCTTGGCGTAACGTGCCGGCTGGAGTCCCCCAGGGCAGTGTTCTCGGACCTCTTCTTTTCTCAATCTACATAAATGATTTGCCAACTGTACTAAAGCACTGCCGTTATCACCTCTATGCTGATGATCTCCAAATTTACCTACATTCACCTCCTCATTCTCTCTATAACAGCTTGATGAAAATGAATGACGATCTCATATCCATCTTTAACTGGTCTTCAAGTATCGGTCTAAATCTAAATCCTAACAAGTCACAACTAATTCTAATGGGACAACAAAGACTGCTTACAACCTTTGACATATCTACACTTCCAAACATTACTATAAATAATATAATTATCCCTTATTCTTCTTCAGTAATAGATCTTGGACTACATGTAGACGCAAATTTAACCTGGCAAACACAAGTGAAACACATATGTAAAAAGACTTTCTCCATCTTATATTATCTTAGACGTTTAAAGAATTTTCTCCCAGTTTCGTTAAAACAGATCCTAGTGCAGAATCTTGTGTTACCACACTTCGATTATTGTGACATTATATATAATGATCTAAACTATGCCTTGTCGCAGAGACTGCAGCGTGTTCATAATGCTTGCATTCGATTCATTTTCAATATCCGCCGTTATGACCATATTTCCGAACACTTTAATAACCTCTCTTGGCTCCGTCTTACTGACAGACGTAAATTGCACTCTCTTTCGCTACTTTTCAAGCTTCTGAATTCCTACATTCCTACTTATCTGGCGTCCAGATTTGAGAAGTTATCCTCCTACCACAATATTGACACTAGGTCACAAGATAGCAGTCTGCTAACAATTCCTCTTCATAGCACTTCCTCCTATTCTACTTCCTTCACAGTAGTCTCTGCCCGCTCCTGGAATCTTCTTACTCAAGATATCAGGGATTGCCGCGCACTTGGCACCTTTAAGTCACGCTTATACAGTTACCTGTTGTCTAATAATTTATTTTTCTCTATTTATTTAATTTTATACTATGTCATTAATCTTTTCCTCGTTTTTTATATATCTTGTACATATTATATATTTAATTCGTTAAATTTAGAGTAAATCAAAATACATAATAAATATTAATTGTATTGTACTCATAACTTGTAATCGTTTATGTATATATATTGTAATTTAGATTTAAGATTTTTCTTTTGTCTTTTTTTTTAAACCTGGTTGAGTGGTAGACAATGCCTTAAGGCCTTAACTCTGCCAGGTAAAATAAAGCTATTATTATTATTATTATTATTATTATTATTATAAAGACCATGTAGTTCATTGCTATGTAGTCTTCTCCATTCACCTGTCTGTTCATCTCTCTTTGGTCCAAAAATTTTCCTAAGTACTTTATTCTCAAATACTTGTAATCTCCTTTCCTCCCTTAAAGTAAGAGTCCGTGTTTCACACCCATATAATATAACTGGTAGAATAATAGTTTTATATATTTTCAGTTTAACGTTTTTTTGAAAGGAGTTGAGACATCAAGAGTGTCTGCTATGCACAATAGCATGCATTTCCAGAATTAAGCCTATGTTTAATTTCTTTGTGCATCTCATTCCTATTTGTGATTATTGTTCCTAGGATCTGAATTCGGCCACTTCCTCAAAATTTCCCTCATTTGTCATTAGCTGTTCATTTCCATTATATAATGAATTTCTACGTGTGACCATATATTTAGTTTTACTGATATTTACTTCCAGTCCTAATTTCTTAGTGTTACTCAATAGTGTGTGCGTGTTGTCCTTTAGTATCTCCTCGCTATCAGCCTATAGTACTACTTCATCAGCATAAACTAACAGCTTATTAATACCATTGAGTTGTAAGCCTTCCTTATTCTCTAAAGATTTAATGGCATGCTCTAGTACAAAATTAAATAGTAGAAGAGATAGTACATCTCCTTGCTTCAACCCATTCTGGATTTCAAAATTGTCCGACAACTGTTTGCCTACACGCACCCTACTCTTTGTGCTATTTAGACACATTAGTATAAGTCCAACTAACTTTTTAGGAATTCTGAACTCCAGCAGGATGCTATATAACTTCTCCCTCTTAATTGATTCATATGCTTTTTTGAAGTCTACATATAGTTGATGTACAGTACCATTATATTCCCATTTCTTTTCTAAAATCTCTCTTATAGTAAAAATCAGATTTGTTGTAGACCTGTTTCTTCTAAATGCACATTGATGATCTCCTAGAATGTCATCAATATAGGGAGTAGGCCTACGTCTGCTTACTAATATATTTGTAAGAATTTTGTACGAAGTTGAAAGTAATGAGATGCCCCTGTAGTTGTTGCAATCAGTTTTATCTCCTCTCTTATAAATTGGTACGATAATTGATTCCTTCCATTCATCTGGAAGAGCTTCTTTTTCCCAAATCATAGTAAGCAACCAGCGTATCTTGTCCATCAATATTTCTCCCCCTGATTTTATCAGTTCTGCTGGGATCTCATCTGAACCTGATGCTTTATACATCTTCAATTTTTCAACTGCCATTTCAACCTCTAATGCATTTCGTTCTGCGACTAGCATTTCTGCTGTCTGTAAATTACCCTCCTTAATGTCCTGTTCTGTATGAACATTTAATAGCTGCTTAAAGTAACTTTTCCATCTATTTAATATACTCCTGGAATCTGCAATCATATCCCCATTTTCATTCCGAATTATGTTTGTTCTAGCCTGAAACCCTTTCTTCTCTATACTAATTCCCTGATATAATTCTCTGATGTTCCTATTATTGGCGTTCATTTCAAAATCATTAATCTTCTCTCTCAAATATTCTCTCGTTTTACTCTTTAGTAACTTGGTAGTTTCCCGTCTAATACTACCCAATTGCTCTAAAATTACCTCACTTGGCTCGTGTAACCATTTCATTTTTGCTAGCTTTCTTTTCTTTACAATGTCGGCACATTCCTCATCAAACCATTTCTTGTTTTGCCTCTTTTTAAACAATCAATGATTTCTGATGCTGACAATTTAATAGTTTCTCTTATAGCCTCCAATTCTTTATTTATGTCAGTTTCTTCTTCGTTTGGCACATTGTCATCTGAAGTTTCCAGTACTTCAAATCTATTAGCAATTTTGATTTGGTATTCTTGCCGCATTTAATCATTTTTCAAGGTTTTTAATTCATATTTTACAGAATCATCTTTAACGTTTGTCCCTCTCATAAGCGATAGTCGTTGTCTGATTTTCACTCTGACCAGATGATGATCCGAATTGCAGTCTGTCCCTCTAACTGATTTAACATCGACCATGCTACTGTGCCAGCGTTTATCCACTAATACATGATCTATCTCGTTCCGAGTTTCTCCATCTGGGGACGTCCAGGTGTATTTATGAATATCTTTATGCTGAAATGTTGTGCTCTTAACAATGAGATTCTTCGATATGGCAAATGTGACTAATCTAACCCCGTTGTCGTTACTATCTTCATGAAGACTGAATTTGCCTATTGTTGGTTTGAATATATCTTCCCGCCCCACTTTTGCATTAAAATCTCCTAAAACAATTTTCATATGATATCGTGAAAGGCTATCAAATAAGCATTCTAATTCTTCATAGAACTCATCCTTGATCTTGTGATCTTTATCTTCTGTGGGGGCATGTACATTTACAATTATAAAGTCATGTCGTTTACCCTTTAGAATTATGTATGATATCCTATCACTAACACACTTAATATCTCGGATAGCGGATAGGATCCTCCTTCTGACTAAAAAACCCGTTCCCAATGCAGGTCTTTCTGCACCCCCGTAGTATAATGCAAAGCTTCCTGATTCCTGACTACCTTCTCCTAGCCACCTAACTTCCTGTAAAGCGACTATATCCAAGAACGATTTATCTAATTCCCGCGTTAATATCTCTAGCGCCCCGCTATTATATAAAGTCCTAACATTTCATGTTCCTAGGAACATGTCCCTGTGTTTGAGCTTTTGGCGTGGGTTCCCTGAAGTAGTCCCCGCCAGGAGAACTGAATGGGGGACTATTTGACCTCCGGAAAATTTTACCCCAGTTGTACCCATGTCCGCATTTTTTGACGGTTGTATTTTTACGGTGAAAGATCGTCACTCTTTCGACCAAGGTACTTTTTTCGTCTGGCTTATCACCTTCGACCAGTCCGGCATGGGTAACCCTATCGGCAGCAATGCTACCGCCGGCATAGCTCTCAGGATCATTTAAGCACGGAAGCCACTCCACCACGACAAGGTAAAGATACCATGGAGGGAATATATATATATATATATATATATATATATAATATATATATATATAATAATACAATTTCATTCATCCGTATTCGCTTGATTTGTTAAATGTATCAGGATATATATTGCGCTTTGTTGTTTGGAAAATAGTACAATAATTTACCTTATTTTCCTATTCACAATATGGACTCTTCCCTTACGTACAAGCGAACAGATATTCGCACATTGTTTCTCGGCAATCAGGTACTGTTGAATCCGGAAGTCTATGTAGTGTAGTTAAGGAAATATACCTAAAGTGAAACAAAATATAGAAATAAAATTAAAATAATGCATGTCTCAATATGACCAAAACATATTTTTGATTGAAGGGAAAATAATCACTTACCGAGACGATATCATCATTGTCATCATCACCAGCTCTGTGGACCATGCCTATGAGACTAGATTATGTATCAATGTATCATTCTTTAATACTGTTGAGCCCATATACTCTTCGATCATCCAATAGTGAGTGCAAGAGAAGGCCACATGGCCGTAACTCCACCAGGCTAAATAAATCTAATCTAATCTAAAAAAAACTAATCTAATCTAATATTTATTCTACTTTTGGTTTGTAATTCATCATTCATTTTGGTATGCGGTTGCTTTTCATTCTTTATACCTGTTATTTGCAATCATTCTACTTTGTTTTATTTTGGTTATTAATTTAGAGATATTTAGTTCACTCAGTATTTTTATCCAGTAAGATATATCCCTCAAGAGATGTCAAAAATTTAATTTCCGCTGTTTCAATTCTCCTCTCTTCTTTTCTTGTCTGTACCCAAAACTTTGAATGATAAATAAACAATGGCGCTGTCATAACTTTATAAAATTTAATTTGGTTTCCTTCTGGCATTTTTTAGGGATTTATTAGCAACGCCGTATTCATATGAGAATTTATTAATTTATTCATCTTTAATTATTTTCCTTCTAAGACTATTTTAGCCGCGTCGATGTACAATATAAAATTTCATATTTCTGCCTTATTCTGATATGTATTTTTTACTTCAATAGTACATTGTTTCAAACTGATTTACTGTTTTTAATTTTTACTTAATTGTAATATTATTAGATCATATTTTGCGTGTTTAAATGCACATGTTTATAGATTGTAGGTCACAAGTATAATTTTGAGTGTATATTTTGGTGATTTTAGATATAAAAATTCTATCCTTAATGACATTATTAGTCAACAAGAAAAACATATTTTGTAACAGGTATTCTTTTTGTGGTGATATTACAAGACTTTTCACTCACAATTCAGATCTGAAACTTTTTTTTCATTTCTATCACGCACACTGTTAATTTTCACGATCTTAGCATATTTCTCAAGTTATCTCATGGGTATTCTTATAGTATTATGAACGCTGAATTCAGACCTGGATCTCGTTTTTCTTCTTATCATGTTTGAGGTAATTAGGAATAGCATTTACATTAATTCTAAAATATATTTTTATTTGTATTCCCTTTTAAGTTTTTAATGTTAACCTGGGTGAAGTCAGTGAAGAGAAGAATTTCATCCAGAAATATTGGCCATGAAAAACGGGGAGGTGGGCCACCAACATATTAGTTGCCAGCGAAAACTGCAGCGTAGTTTGTCATTATTCAAGGGAAACTCCACGTCTCGTTTCCATTAAATATTTGGTTTCATTTTTATTTTATATATTATCATTATGAGCTATTACAGCTTAGTTTCATTGATTTGTTGAATAATAACATTTGTTTCCCCAACTTCTAAAAGTACGTATAACCGATTGAAATGAAGGACGTTTGTTACTAATTAAATTAAGATTTCTAAAAAAAACATGACGTCATAGAAATTAGAATACTTTCATATCTGAATTCTGTTGAATGAAACCCCATGAGATTTGGTCAAATTATCATTATTGCATCCAGTATTACGTTGTGAAACATGCTAACATTGTAATAATAAATAATAGTTTTAAAAAACTAAAAGAACACGCTTTATTAGAAAACTAAAAAATGAAAAATAATTTTAATTTCCAGTACGCTTGGGATAAAATAAAGTGGTGAACAAAAAAATCATCTCCAACATATATAGAATAAAATTAGAGTTATCAACAAAAAGAAAATAATTTTACCATCAAAAGCATGGGGTGCTCTATATCAATTAATATATTTGATTATAAACGGATATTGGTAAAAGTAAGCTCTCTAAGAAGAAAATGTAAAAATCATAAAAATCACCCCACGCTTTTGATGATAAAATTATTTTCTTTTTGTTGATAACTCTAATTTTATTCTATATATGTTGGAGATGATTTTTTTGTTCACCACTTTATTTTATCCCAAGCGTACTGGAAATTAAAATTATTTTTCATTTTTTAGTTTTCTAATAAAGCGTGTTATTTTAGTTTTTAAAACTATTATTTATGATTTATTTTTTAGTTTTAATATTTTACAGAATAAGATAAAAATATAAATATCTTTAAATTCGATACTGTTGTAGTATGAGCTAAAAGTAATTCTCTTCTATAAAAAGAAACCCTCCCAGCCGGATTTGAACCAGCGACGTATGGATTACTGAAACTATATACCACTAAGAGTTCACTGCTCTTACAACGATTGACTAAAAACTCGACAAGTCCCCAACCTATTATACCAGTTTTCATTTTTTTGATTTTCGGATGATTCTGGCCAGGATTTTAGAAACAAAATATGAAATTATTGTATTGTCACAGGTCCTCTACACGTATACAAAGTTTCAAGTCGATCTAATGTTTCTAAGTGGGTGAAAATCGCGTTGAAAGATTCCGTTACATTGATACAAAAACACTTTTTTTGATTTTCTGATGATTATGGCCAGGATGTTAGAAAATAAATATGAAATTATTGTATTGTCACGGATCCTCTACAAGTATACAAAGTTTCAAGTCAATCCGATGATTTTAAGTGGGTGAAAATCGCGTTGAAAGATTCCGTTACATAGATAGATAGATAGATACGTACAGGTCAAGCTAATATAAAGCGTGTAAAAATAGCGATAACTTTTTATACAGCATAAAATCTTTAGATGATGGGATACAAAACAGATTTCAGATCTAAATTTAGATTAAAAATCATGTGAGATCCACACATTAGTATCCTTGCTACAAACGCCAAGTCGACTAGTATAATTAATATTTCAGATTGCCTCAAAATTAAGTATACACTCTTTGAAACGTTATTTCTCAGCAACAAAATAACACAGAAATACAATTTTGTTGTGTATGATCAAGAAGTCGCTGGAAAGACATAGAACCGCGTTGTACGCTCTTCATGTGAATATAAACAAACATAGCGGTGAAATTATCATTCGATGAACTAAGTGGTTACTGAAGTGTTATTGGAAATTGGAGAAAGCTGTTGAAGTTCAATGACGTTGGAGGGTTGAGTTTAGTACACCACCACCAATAACGAGGGTAACAATTACAAGAATCCGAGATAAGATTGAAATCGATGGAACGTTGAAAGATGTGTTGAAATATCCGTGAGAAAGAAAGAGAATTTCAACTCATAACGATAGTGCTGAATGCAGTTTTTGTACGATCCCCAAACAAGTTATTATGGTAATGGTCTCGTGAGATTGGTAATGAGAAATCAAGTTTTCATTAAATGTTTTTGAGGTCGAAAATGGAAGCTGTACTTTCCGAGACTTCTCCACGCACTTAATGAGGACAACCTAGATAGGCTACTGCCACTTTGTGCGTGGTTTCTGCACAAGTGAAGTGAATGGGAAATTTTCAAGACTCAATTGTTTTATCAGACGAAGTCACATTTAGACTTAAGGGCACAGATAATCGGCATTATTGTGTATACTGTTCTAACAAAAACCCACACATCGTTAAACAAAAAGGTTGTCAAACTTCCAAGATTAAGGTATGGTTTAGTCTGTCGTCTAGAGGATTAAATGGGTCGGTATTTCTTCAAAGAGACTGTCACGGGTCAGAATTACTGGGAATATTTGAAGTCATGATTCCAGGTCATAATTATAACTTTGAGAATGAAAATGAAGTTTTCTTCCAATAAGACGGGGCTCCAACTTACTTTCATACCGATGTTAGAAATTTTTCTCGATCCGACATTCAATCAGAGATGGATAGGACAAATTGGAACTGCTTGTTCCCGTCTCGATCTCTCGATCTTACCCTCTAGTATCCTACCTTCGGAGAACTTTAAAGTACGTGGTGTACGCAAAAAAAAGGAGTACCTGAGAGATCAGAATGGCACATGCTATCAATTATATTCCATTAGCAACAATCCAGACTGTATGTCGCTCTATTCGACGTTGGTATTGGGAGTGTACTGTAGCAGATTGAGGTCACTTTGAACACATACGGTTTTAAGGAATACAAAACAAGGAAAATTTTATTTCTGTCTTATTTGTATGCTGAGAAATAGCGTTTCAAAGAGTATATATATATATATATATATATATATATCAATTTTAAGAACTTGAAAATGTGGACTATACTTATGAAGTAAGTCTTTTCCGAGATCCCACTATTACCTGGCTATACAAATGCAGATTATATCGTCTAGTTCAAGAAACACCGGTTGGCAAAAGTATTGAAGAAGAATGGTTTGCTCTACAAAGTATTTTGACACAATCAGCAAATGAAAGCCTGGGTATCAAAACTAAATGGAATCGAAAAAAAGGACTACGGATATGGGATGAAAACATCAAAAAAGTAATTGATGATAAACGTGAAGCATACAAAAAATGTCTGTCTACAAAAGAAGATGAAGATAAAGTAGATTATCATAGGAAGAGAGCCATAGCTAAAATTGAAGTTCGCAAAAAACATAGACAAAGCTGGGAACAATTTGTCTCATTTTTGGAAAATGGTATTACCAGGCCTCAACCAAAAATATATGAAGTTTTAAAAAAAATTAATAATGATTCAAGAGAAAATGCACATTTAAATTGTATATCTAAAGAATCTTGGCTTAACTACTTTCATCATTTATGGACACAAAAGGAAGATTTATTACAAATACCAATCTCTAATAACTCTGCTTTGGAACAAATTTCTATAGATGAATTAACTGATGTTGTTAAATCATTAAAAAGTAACAAAGCTCCCGGAGAAGACCACATTAATCAAGAATTATTTAAATTTTCAACTAAAACATTTTTAGACAGATTTCTTATTCTCCTTAATATGATATGGGAAGGACAAGAACCACCACAAAGCTGGAACAAATCCATTGTAATACCAATCTTCAAAAAAAGGAAGTCGCCAAATCAAATATAACTATCGTGGAATTAGCTTGTTGAACTCTGAATATAAAATTTATGCTAATGTAGTTAAGAATAAATTGAGAAAAATTTATGAAAATATAACTGGAGAAGAGAAGAATGGATTCAGAAAGGGTACATCTTGTACAGATGGATTCTTCACTCTAAAACGTCTATTAGAAAAGCACAAGGAATTCAATATAGAAACTCATATCGCCTTCGTTGACTTCATAAAGGCTTTTGACAAAGTAGACAGAAATATATAACTACAGATTTAGCTGATGATAACGTTCAACAACAATATATTACTAATATCTTCAACATCTATAAAGATAATGAAATCTCTGTTAAACAAGATGGCAAATTATCTTCTTGGGAAAACATCAGCACTGGAGTAAGACAGGGATGTGGACTTTCACCGGTGCTTTTCATTATATATATGAATAAATTAATAAACGAATGGAAAAAAAACACAACGAGGAACCTCAAAATCGATGCTATTCTTTTTGCAGACGATTTAGCTCTTCTGGCACTTTCTCAAAATGATTTGCAACGATCAATTTATAATTTACAAAAAATAGGTGCCAAATTTAATATGGAAATATCAATTAACAAAACTAACATTATGGTATTTCATGGGAAGGATCACATACAAAGTAAAATCTGTCTTCAGAATAATATTTTAGAGAGATCTAATCAATTAAAATATCTTGGATATTATCTCTCTATCTGGGATGAAAAAGATATCCCTGAAAAATTACTGGTTATAATAAAAGTTTAGGAATTATTAATCAAGTTATGAAACCATCCCTTGTACAAAAAAACACCAGATTAAGTTTATATAACACTTTGCCTAGACCAGTGTTGACCTATGCTAGTGAAGCATGGACACTAAAAAGACAACATGAAAGTAGAATAACGGCTTGTGAAATGAGATCCATGCGCAGAACAGCAGGTTACACCAGATGGGATCGGAAAAGGAACACCGATATCTTAAAAGAATTGAAGACTAAGCCAATTTTGGAATATATTAAACAGTACCAAACTAAATTGGAAACACCATCTTGAAAGAATGAGTTCAAATCGGATCCCCAAAGCTGTTTATAATTATATACCAAAAGGACGAAGATCACTGGGCCGTTCTATGAAACGCTGGAGGGAAAATGTTCTATAGGATCGTAACAGGCCTTTGCCTAATACTTGGAAGGAAGGGAGAAGAAGATATCAATTTGAGACACACTGTTTATATAGTCTTAAAAATTAAAACTTTAAGTCGAAATTAACAAAAATATGAAACGTTTCCTTGTTGCTCTCATTCAATAATCTACTTAGATACTTAAAAAATGTAGATTATGTAGATATGTTTGATGGGATTTTGAATTAATTTCGATATATTGGTATAATTTTGCCGATGTACTGTGAACGCGAGACGCATGCGACAGATCGGAAGCAAACAGTAGGCTGGAAAACTGTCATGAATACAACTCATCAACTCACGGCCACAGATTTATGCAGTTACAGCTAGAATAATCACCACTTTGTCCAGAAATGTTGAAAAGTTTTGTCTTTGTACTGAGGTTACATACGTAAGTATTTATCGTCGGAGACTTGCTTACAGTCGGTCGAGAGCTGAATATCGGCACATTGGAAGGATAATGATTCCGCATAACTCTTACTTATAGATATTCAGATTTACAAACGTCACATCGCATTTAGAATCATTGGTTATATCTAGAAGGCTCTGTGTTTCTAAAACGTTTTTTAGTGCATTCCGAAGAAATATGCATATTGAGATCGTATCACAACAATATTAAAAATAAATAAAATCTTCATAAATGCTAACAAACAGACTCCAAAAGTCAATGAAGTTTTTATATATATATATATATATATATATATATATATATATAGAGACTGTTGCAAAAAAAGAAAACGACAACGGAGGTAATGTATTAAATTAAGATAGCCTATGTTGATATTTTTTAATAAGTTACCAATGTCCGAAAATGATGCGTTTTCACACTACGACTTCTTAATTATGTCTCAAGATCAGTGTTAGTTCAAAGGATTTGAAGACTCATTAAGTGATAACAACTCATAGGTACGCAACCTGTGATACCTACGTGCTTCGAAACGGAATGTGGCTGCAACACGACGGAGCTCCAGATCACTTCGTTGCCAATGTGCCGAGACATTTAGATACCACGTATCCAAGTCGTAGGATTGGCAGAGGGGAACCAGTCCCATGGCCTCCGGGATCACTTGATCTTAACCTCCTTTACTACTTTCTGTGGGGCGACATGAAGCACTCTGTTTATCAGACTCGAGTAGAGTCACGTATAGATCGTATAGCCCGATTCCACGCTGCTGCAGAAATAATTAAAACGGGATCAGGTGTATTTGAACGTGCGCGCCAATCACTACACCACCGATGTACGCTCCGTAATGAGATGGAAGGTGGGTATTTTGAATCCTTGATGTGACTGTGACAGTATTATCAAGTATTGAGACTTGAAATCCAACTAACGGATCTCTTCAGAAGTTAGCTACTCATCATTACGGACATTGGTGCCTTATTAAAAAAGTATTAGCATATCTCAATATACCACCTCACCTCCCTTGTTTGTAACACCCTATATAATAAATAAATAAATACATATATATATATATATATATATATATATATATTTGAAGAATTTGACTTTTGGAGGAGGGTTTCTAGAAATTCAAGAAGAGAGAAAATTAGGAATACCATATAACTATTCGATCAAAAAACGTTCTAACGCGTTCATTCTTTAACAAATCTATGTAAACGTGTCATTTGGACTTCCCTCCTTATTGTTTTTTTTCAGAATTATTATTATTTTCTAGGCTTTTCCTACTTTCCAAGGCCAATATATATTGCATTTTACTAAAAAAATTATCTGGGCCAAATTCGACTCCTCGAAGCACACTTAGATCTTGAAATTGAATTGAACACTTTTTTATAGTATATTACAGTTCCCTCTTGTCTTGTACTGTTCATTATGGTGTATTTTTGTACATCTTTGTGTTGGAATATACCATTTAATATTTTAATTTAAATTGTTCACAAATTCTGATTGATTCCCATTATCATTTCTCGTTTCCTCTCCATATGTAATAATATAAATGATGGTGATAATGCTTTATTTATTATAACAGAGTTAAGGCCATAGTGCCTTCTCTTCCACTCACACCTGAACAAATATATAACTAAATATTTGTTATATAATATATCATTCCTTGATAATGACATGTGGATGCATTCCGAAACGTCGGAATCAGTGGCCAGAGGCCGACCTTGATTCCATGACGCGGAGAACCCAAGAAAAAAAATATATTAATAAACTTTAAGTAGATTTCATATACATACAACTTGTATATGCTTAACATCAATTAATTTCCTAAAAACATTTAATTAGTCCTAATACATGCAATAAAATATATTGACAGACTAATGAATGTAATCAAATATATCATTTAAACAAGAAATATTGCAAACAAAACGTAATATATAGCGCGAATAAAGTAGACATATTCCAAGTAATGGATCTGATTAGAATTCTTCCGTATCTGCATTGTTTAATAATTTTTGGATAATTACTGTAGACCTGAATTGAAAAATACAATTCTTGCTTCAATATTCGCCTGCGTTACCCGTCGGAACATATCTGCATTGAGTAAAAGGATCTCTTCAACCTTTTATCGTTTGTTCGTAATATTATCTACTGACTTCTTAAGTGAAGAAATATACAAAATATACCTTTCGAACGAGGAAAGTATGACAAAATTATATCAACAAAGACTACAGCAGTACATCATACACAATCCAACAAGAGATATATTTGATGAAGAATGAAATAATATTAAATGTTCTATTGAAATGGCAGCTCTGGAAGAAATAGGGTGAAAAAGAAAATTTGGAAACAGAAAAGGAGTAAGAATTTGAAATGAAGAAATATAATTAGCAATCAAAGAAAACAAAATACATATAAAAAGAGGCTTCAACAAAAACCAGAAGAGCCTAGACAACAATATGTATAAAAAAGGAATATAGCAAAGCAAATAATTAGGACAGCTCATCAATATTCTTGGAATAATTTTATAAGTGAAATAGAAAACGACATTCATGGCAGACAACATTTTGCTTATAAAGTTATAAAACTTTTAAATAAATTAGAAAAGCATACTGCAAAAATATATGTCAATAATAAAGAAAGATGGACGGAACACTATAAAAATGTGTGATGTGTAGAAGAAAAAGAACAAGATGAAGGAAAACGAGAACTATATTCAGATAATGAAAAGGAGAAATTCAAACTGATATGTTTACATTTGATGAACTTCAAGAATCCTTAAAAGAAATCAAAAATAGAAAAGCAACTTTATTTTGATCAAATAAGTATGGAAGCTTGTAACATATGGATGGAACATATTTGTATTGGAGCATATTGCATTTATTTAACCCATTTGCTTCAGTTTTAAATTCTCAATGCATTTTCCCAGAAACCGGATTTAAGTTACCGTAAATTATATTGTCTCTTATCAGATACTCAAAACGAATAAAAGATAAAGGTACTTGATATCACAATAAGGGTCAAAGCCAAAACACATTTCTCTACTATTCATAAATGTTAACAAAAGATTATCCAGCCAAAGAATGTACAAAATATTGCAAAATATACAAGACCAAAGCTAAGTGAGTGTACCTCGTCTTCTGACTTGAAGGCCATTTAACTGCCGGCGATTCTACCTCGTCTTTTGAGGCGAATGGGTTAATGAATGTTGGAGAAACTGTAGAATACCAGAAATTTGGTATATAACTGAAGTATTGTTTAAAAAAGGAGATAGAAGAAAATGTCAAAATTATAGAGGAATTAGCCTACTTGATTCAATTTATAAAATCTATGCAAGGGTTATAAATCAAGTCCCGTTGGGTCAGGATTTTTAAACTGACCCAAACCCTCTGGCGGCACTATGGCCCTGGGGTCGACTCAGCCTCTAACGGAAATGAGTACCAGACGCTTGTTCTGGGGGTAAAGACGGCCGTCACGCAGGGCTGACAACCCGGCTGACACAAAGTGCCGATTGTCTAGAAAAAGTGGGAGCCTTAACCTCCTACTACCCCAAGGGCCTCCGGGCCTGTTGTGGGATCACTTTACTTTAGTTAGCAGAAGCAACACTAGAAGAAGACTAAAGTGGTTTTAGAACGGGACGATTAACAACAGATAATTTATTCATATTACAGCAAATATTTAAAAAAGGAGAGTACATAGCCTACAGACGCATGTTGCTTTTATTGATTTTGAGAAGGCATTCGATCGTGTTGACAAAGATAAGTTATGCAAAAGTATGGAAATGCCTGGATATCCCGCAAAATTAATTTATGTGATGAAAAGTTTATATGTAAAATCTATCTATCTATCTTCGGGTTTTTACAGCTGCTGCCGTCTTCCCGTGCCAAACCTCCAAAGCCTACGGTCTTGGGCATCTTCGATGCTTAGCCCTCTAGCTTGCATTACTGTCTTCATGTTTTCCTTCCATGTTAACCTTGGTCTTCCTCTTTTCTTCTTTCTGTTAGGATGCCATTCATATAGTTGCTTCGGCCATCGCTCATCTTCCATTCTTAAAACATGTCCTAACCACTTTAATTCCTTTTCCTCAATTCTTTCAATTATGCTTTCTTCTGCTTCCATTTTGTTTCTAATTTCCTTATTTGTGACACGTTCTAATTTAGACTTTCTGGCACTTCTTCGTAAATAATCCATTTCTAGAGCTATTAGTCTATTCTTGTAGTACTTATTGATTGTCCATACCTCACTTCCGTACATTGCAACAGATTCCACCAATGTTTTACCAATATATTTCTTTGTGTCTTTCCAAATATGCTTATCCCACCATATGGAATTTAATGATGATATTATTTTGCTACTCAATTCAATTCTATGTTTTTTGTTCTCTTTGCCTATACCTTCGATGTTATCCATAATCATTCCCAAATATTTAGTTTGTTTCACTTGCTTTATTTGGATTCCATCTTCCAATACTAAGTTTTCTCTTTCATTGCTATTTATTGCCAGATATTCTGTTTTTTGTAAATTTACTGTGAGACCCCATGATTCGTATGTGCTTTTCAACCTTTTTATCATGAATTCCATATCAAAATTGTCTTGCGCTAAAACCAGTTGATCATCGGCAAATTGTAATGTCAGCAAAAATCTATTGCCTATTGGGATCCCCATACCTTTGCAGCTTTGTTTCCATTTCGTTAATATAAATTCTACATAAATATTAAATAAAAATTGGTGATAGACTGCATCCTTGTTTCAATCCCTTTGAGGTGTTTATAGGATTAGACATTATATTTCCCATTTTAACATAAGCGGAGTTATCTTTATAGGTTTGTTTAATAATTTCTATTAGGTCTCTGTCAATATTGTATTTCTCCAATACTTCCCATAATTTGTTCCTCGGAATTGAGTCATAAGCTTTCTCTAAATCTATCATTGTCAAGTGGGTTTCTTCTCCAACTGCAGTCCGTTTTTCAATTAACTGTTGTATTGCAAATATATTGTCAACACATGACCTTCCTGGTCTGAATCCATTTTGAATATGTAAAATCTCAAATTATAATAAATATAGGCACATCAAAGACCGAATCAATTTTAATAAATAGAGGTGTAAGACTAGAGCATAGTTTATAACCTACCTTTTTTTATTCATATAATAACGACATCATCCAAAATTGGAAAAATAATGTTAATGTTGATAAAGAATGGAACGTTTTAAAATATTAAATGTTTTAATGTATGCTGACAATTATTCAAGAAAATGAAAATAATTTGCAATACCCTTTACATCAAGTAAATCAATTATGCCAAGAATATAATTTTAAAATATCAAATGAAAAAACCAAAATAATGGCATTTTGGGGAAGGGAACATATAAGATAAAAATCTTAATACACAACAACCTGTTGAACAAGTAACAAATTTTAATTATTTTGGTTGTAATTTTACTCTAAACACAAAATCTAAAAGAGTCGGAAATATGAAACTGTCAAGATTTCAAATTATATGTGGAACCATACATAAAAAATTAAAGAACAAATCAATAAGAGATACTAGATAGAAGTTTTATAAAATATTGGCTTTTCCTGCAATACTTTATGGGAGTGAAACTTGGGTAATGACCAAAAAATTATAAAGTAGAATACAAAGTGTAGAAATAAACTTCCTTAGAAGGACAAAAGGCTGCACAAAAATGGAACGGATAAAGAATAAAGTTATAAGAACAGAATTAAATATATATCCACTGAATGGTAAAATAAAAGAATGTAGAGAAAAATGGTTTATACATGTAGGAGGAGTGAATGTAACGAGATTACCAAAAGCAGTATTTAACTACAAGCGAAGCGGTTCAAGGAATGTTGGAAGGTCAGTGAAAAGATGGACAAAACAACTGTAAGGCGGAACAGGCAATTTTCCTAGCCAGGGAAGTAATGAAGAAGAAGAAGACTTCTTAAGTTTATAAAGGAAAACTATTTGTTGAATGTATTATACTGTGGACACCGGTTAATTCGACCTTCGATAATTCGAATAATTGGGTAATTCGAATAAACTCCTATTTGAAATAATGTTAAAAATCCATGATTAATTCGATGTTTAAAAGCCAACATTTGGATAATTCGAAGCCACAATTCAATTTATTGATAATGAAAAAGTAACCTGAATTCTATAAAAGTTGAATATGATTGAAAAGTTCCAAGAATTCATCTAGTACCCGCATTCCTAGTTGCTTGTTGTTAAAATCCCGTTACATGGCAAGGGAACTGGACCGTATTGTCCAGCGCTTTGTGTCATTGGGTACAGAACATAGACACCCAACCTTCACTCATAGCCCAAAAAATGAGAATAATGTATGTACCCTCCCTTTATTGTCCAGCGCTTTGTGTCATTGGGTACAGAACATAGACACCCAACCTTCACTCATAGCCCAAGAAACTGAGAATAATGTATGTACCCTCCCTTACTTTTACAGTACATGTATACATGTACGCATACAGTACAGTACAGTTAATAACTGCACGAATCTATTAAGTGACTAGATTCACAATGTGAAACGTGGAGTTCATACAAGTTCATTATTAGCAAAAAAAGTGTAGTTGCTCAGAAAAAGGAACAACGAAGAAGTGTGATATTGTCAAGGAATGCGGAATACTGCCGAACAGTTTATTCACCTACATAAAGAATCTAGAAAAATAATGGAGAGTTGGAAGCTACAAAGTAGTAGAAGTAGGAAACTCATAAGAGGAGGCGAATTTCCTGAACTTGATGAGTGTGTATTCAAATGGTTCAAACAATCGCGTGATCGTAACACACCATTGAGTGGTACATTAGTGTGTGCCAAGGCCGAAGAAAGTGTACAAAATATGGGTGTTATACATTTGAAAGCAAGTGGAGGTTGGTTCAGTGGTTTTCAGGAAAGAAATGGCATTTTATTTAAACATTTGTGCGATGAGAGTGATTCAGTTAATAGGGAAACAATTAATGAGTGGATTATCTGATTTCATAAGGAATTATTAATCTAAAGATATATATAATGGAGATGAAACTGGACTTGTCTAACAAAATATTCACGTTTAAGGGGGAGCAGTCTTGAACGTAGGTGCTTTAAACTTGTGTCAAACTACTAGGACTTGACATTTCATGACAAAATATGGAAATTAAATTATGAGTTACAGAGCATGTTCATTGCAGTATTTGCATGAAATAAATTTATTTCAGTGTACAGTACTACATTATGTAAAATAAAGTGCATTTTGTTAATTCGAAGATTCGATAATTCGAATTTTTAAAATTTTCCCTTGAGGTCTAATTAAAAGTGTCTACTATATATATGTATATCTGAAATAATTATTGTATGGAGTTTTAATCGTTTATGTATGATTATCCCTCTTTAGCTAGAAGAATATTGGTCACTATTCAGCATTGACATGTAGTTTATAATCATGACTATTTAACTCATGCCCCAAATGGGAATCAATAACCAATCGCGTTTCAATGCATTTTGATTTACAACCAATCACAGTCGTGTTTCTCCTTGAATTTATCAAATAAGTTTAAAAGAAAATAAACCACTGTTTGCACATTCTTAAACGTATTATTTCCCAGGTAATAACGTTCCAGAAAAATATAATTGACATATTTACATCATAGGACATCAGAAATTAATTAATATAGAGTTTAATGTGTTTAACTTGTTTCTCCACTGGGGTGTATTCTTACAATATTGCTATCCTTTGGCAATAAATAGTATGATCTGGTTGCTGTGATAAACAAGTGAAACATAACGTTTCTAATTGGTTTTCAAACATATATATATATATATATATATATATATATATATAATAGACAGAGAGAGAGAGAAATATGTATAGTTATATTTTAGCAGCTTTGTATATGTATGTGTATATATATATATATATATATATATATTTATATAGATATTATAAATATATTTTTGACATTTGGCAATGAAGGCAAATATGATATAAAAATAAAAATGAATGCTTGAGTCGGGATTTGAACTCGAGTCTCTAAAGTCTGTACCTTTAGCGCTCTAACCAACTGAGCTACCCAAGAATTCCAAGACAAACATACAATTTTCTTATACATGTAGTATTCTCAATTCACACAAGAGGTAGCGGAAAGATCTTCCGACTGCCATGTAGCGGCTAACATAACAGTTAAGCAAATTATTAAAGAGAATATTTACTTTATAGCAGTAACGCTTGTATATATAGATATTATAAATGTATTTTTGACATTTGGCAATGAAGGCAAATATGATATGAAAAGAAAAATTAATGCTTGAGTCGGGATTTGAACTCGAGTCTCTAAAGTCTGTACCTTTAGCGCTCTAACCAAATCTATATATACAAGCGTTACTGCTATAAAGTAAATATTCTCTTTAATAATTTGCTTAACTGTTATGTTAGCCGCTAGATGGCAGTCGGAAGATCTTTCCGCTACCTCTTGTGTGAATTGAGAATACTACATGTATAAGAAAATTGTATGTTTGACTTGGAATTCTTGGGTAGCTCAGTTGGTTAGAGCGCTAATGGTACAGACTTTAGAGACTCGAGTTCAAATCCCGACTCAAGCATTCATTTTTCTTTTCATATCATATTTGCCTTCATTGCCAAATATCAAAAATATATTTATAATATCTATATATACAAGCGTTACTGCTAAAAGTAAATATTCTCTTTAATAATTTGTTTAACTGTTATGTTAGCCGCGAGATGGCAGTTGGAATAAATTTCCGCTACCTCCTGTGTGAATTGAGAATACTACATGTATAATAAAATTGAATGTTTGTATTGGAATTCTTGCGTAGCTCAGTTGGTTAGACCGCTAAAGGTACAGACTTTAGAGACTAGAGTTCAAATCCCGACTCAAGCATTCTTTTTTCTTTTCATATCATATTTGCCTTCATTGCCAAATGCCAAAAATATATTTATATATATATATATTTATAATATATATATATATATATATATATATATATATATATATATATATAAAAGCGTTACTGCTATAAAGTAAATATTCTCTTTAAAAATTTGCTTAACTGTTATGTTAGCCGCGAGATGGCAGTTGGAATAAATTTCCGCTACCTCTTGTGTGAATTGAGAATACTACATGTATAAGAAAATTGAATGCTTGTATTGGAATTCTTGGGTAGCTCAGTTGGTTAGAGCGCTAAAGGTACAGACTCGAGTTCAAATCCCGACTCAAGCATTCTTTTTTCTTTTCATATCATATTTGCCTTCATTGCCAAATATCAAAAATATATTTATAATATCTATATATAAAAGCGTTACTGCTATAAAGTAAATTTTCTCTTTAAAAATTTGCTTAACTGTTATGTTAGCCGCGAGATGGCAGTTGGAATAAATTTCCGCTACCTCTTGTGTGAATTGAGAATACTACATGTATAAGACAATTGAATGCTTGTATTGGAATTATTGGGTAGCTCAGTTGTTTATAGCGCTAAAGGTACAGACTTTAGAGACTCGAGTTCAAATCCCGACTCAAGCATTCTTTTTTCTTTTCATATCATATTTGCCTTCATTGCCAAATGTCAAAAATATATTTATAATATCTATATATAAAAGCGTTACTGCTATAAAGTAAATATTCTCTTTAAAAATTTGCTTAACTGTTATGTTAGCCGCGAGATGGCAGTTGGAATAAATTTCCGCTACCTCTTGTGTGAATTGAGAATACTACATGTATAAGAAAATTGAATGCTTGTATTGGAATTCTTGGGTAGCTCAGTTGGTTAGAGCGCTAAAGGTACAGACTTTAGAGACTCGAGTTCAAATCCCGACTCAAGCATTCTTTTTTATTTTCATATCATATATATGTATGTATATATATCTGAAATAATTATTGTAGGGAGTTGTGATCGTTTATGTATGCTTATCCCTCTTTAGCTAGAAGAATATTGGTCACTCTTCAGCATTGACTTGTAGTTTATAATCATGAGTATTTAACTCATGCCCCAAATGGGAATCAATAACCAATCGCGTTTCAATGCATTTTGATTTACAACCAATCACAGTCGTGTTTCTCCTGGAATTTATCAAATAAGTTTAAAAGAAAAGAAACCACTGTTTGCTCATTCTTAAACGTATTATTTCCCAGGTAATAACGTGCCAGGAAAATATAATTGACATATTTACATCATAGGACATCAGAAATTAATTAATATACAGTTTGATGTGTTTAACTATTTTTCTCACTAGAGTGCATTCTTACAATATTGCGATCTTATTTGGCAATGAATAATATTATAAAGTTAGAGTGAATATACAAGTGAAACCTCACATTTCTAATTTGTTTTTAAACGTAGCCGTTTATATTAAATATATGTCCACCGCTGTGGTCTCGGGGTAGCGTGCTGCCTTGTCACGCAGCGGGCCCGGGTTCGATCCTCGGTCGGGACAGTTTTTCTGGGTGAGGTTTTTATCGGGGTTTTTCCTCACCTGTAAGACAAATGTCAGGAAAACTTTAAGGCCCAAACGGTCCCCAAAATCATATGGCCACCGCATTCATCATCATTCATATTCATCTTAGGTTAAGTTTAGGATTAGGGACTCTCCTGGCCGCACCATTATCATCATCATCATCGTCACCCATCATATCATCGGGGCAACGTAAACTCCGCCTTCCAGGCGCCCCAACCTCAGAAGTGGGTTACAAGTACGACATGCCAGGAGAGAAACCAGGAATGTCGAAAGACAAACCTGGGGCATTTTAAAAAAGCATTAAATATATAAATATTTTAAAATAACTATTGTTAAATAATGATTTGTGAGTAAACAGCTTAATTTTATTCGTTAAATAGTCCTAACAAATGCCACTCTTGATTTCCAAATTCTCTAGATAAATTCACTCCTCACTTCGTGAGTCGTGAATTTATCGATAATTTGTAAATCAGTCGTGGCATTACTTATGATAATGTCTTGATAAATCACTAGGTAATTACCACGTTATACGGATATTTATTTATTCCAACAGTCTTGTCATAAACAATTGCATGGAAAGTATCAGGTTAGTCACTTTTTGGTCGAATTGGAGTTTATCGTGTCCTTATATTCTCCATGGAAAGCAATATAATTTAGAAGTGTTAAAGAATAAAGATACAGTTTTAATCATATGTAATTTACCTTCAAAATCTGACACACGGGTAAAAAAGTAAGGATGTTTTAAAATACAAATGCGTTTTCTAGGTTTCAAAGAAAATGTGACTTACCTGTTTATTCCCTGTACTATTCAAATGAGTTTAAGGAACGGGAAAACTATGGATTCAACACTAATACCTGTAATTTTCTATTATTGTAACATGTTATATCCTCTCGCTTCGTAAGTGCGATACGCATCATGCTTGCCTACATTATATTTTCCAGATTGTAAGTCATACATGTAACAAGTTTGGATGAATTTGTTTGAGGAATTCCAGAATCACGCTGGAACAATATCCCACACACACAGATATTATATATAGGCTATATATATATATACGAAGGTAAAGGAAAAGCTATTCCACTACAGGTGTTAGGAGGCCTTTGGTGCAGTAGGAGATTAAGGCTCCCACCTTCTAGTCAATCGGCACTAGGTATTAACTAGTGTGAGCCCTGCGTGACGGCACCTTTAGGCGCAGAACAAACGTTTGGTACTCATTTACGTTAGAGCCTCAGTCGATCCCCGGGTCATTGTACCAAATGCCCTTGTGTAAGTGTGCTATATGAGCTTTATGGGATCAGATGTGAGAACAATAAAATCTCGTAGACACTGATAGACAGAACGTGGTACAAATGCGGAATATAAGAGAGACTTGGAAATTCCTTGAAGAAAAACCCGAGGGATAATGCCTAGTAAGTAGGCCAAGATTGAGATGGGAGGATGATATTAAGCTTGATTTGAGGGAAGTAGAATATACAGTGGATGATTGGAAAATATTAACTCAGGATAAAGAAGTGTGAAGAGCTTATGTCCACGCGGCCATGGACCTACGGGTTCGATAGTGCCAGTGAGTTAATTAGTGCTCCCTCATATATATATATATATATATATATATATATATATATATATAGAGAGAGAGAGAGAGAGAGAGAGGAGAGAGAGAAAAGATGGAGAGTTAGATTTTAGCAGAGAAATATGTATAGTTATATTTTAGCAGCTTTGTATATATATATGTTATAATTAAATGTTTAACATTGAGCAATGCAAGCTTAATATGGTATGATAAGGAAAATAAATGCCTGGACGGGATTCGAACCCGGATCTCTGAGTCTGTACCTCAGCGTGATATCCATTACACTACCAGGCGAATCCAATTCAAACACTTACTTTTCTTATATATGTATTATATTCTCCATTATTACTAGATGTCGCGAGAACTCGGTCTTCACTGCCATCTAGTAGCTGACTATAACAAGTAAGCAAATTAAAGAGAATATTTTTACCTTATAGGAGTGACGCGTTATAGATGTTATAATTAAATGTTTAACATTGAGCAATGCAAGCTTAATATGGTATGATAAGAACAATAAATGCCTGGACGGGATTTGAACCCGGACCTCTGAGTTATCTCTGTGCACTACCACTTACGCTACCAGGCGAATCCAGAACAAACATTTATTTTTCTTATACATATTCTGTATTATTACCTGATGTAGCGGGAACTCGGTCTCCACTACCACCTAGTAGCTACTATAACAAGTAAGCAAATTAAAGAGAATATTTTTACTTTACAGCAATGACACCGTGTTCCAAAATTATGGACGGGGTTTTATGTAGTTGGTATAGCTTTAAAAATGAAATTGGATGCGTGGTTATTTGCTATAATGAAAGAAAAACTGTGAAAGTTTCATATCCTGTATGCAATAATTTGTTTCTTGTCAGCGTTAAAGTGAAAATGGAGATTCCTGTACAGAAGTCGCTCTGTGTGTTGCAATTTGCGAAGTCTGGTTCCATTGTTGCAGTGCAGCGAGATTTCCGATGGCAATGTGGAATTAATCCTCCGATAGATAAATTTATCCGTCGATGGTATAAACAGTTAGAAACAACTAGATGTATCTGTAAAAGGAAAAGTCCAGGACGTCCACGAACACCAAATGACGCGTTGGTCCGGATGACATGATTCATTCCCATACCTTCCACGGTTTCACGATCTCACACCTTGTGATTTCTTCCTGTGGGGGGGGGTATGTGAAGGACCATGTGTACGTACCACCACTTCCCGACGACCTACCATACTTGAGCAGGGGATTGTTGCTGTTGATGAATCCATTACTCCAAATATGCTGACCAAGGATTGGGAGGAATTCGACTATGGGCTAGATGTGTGTCTTGTGACGAAAGGTGCTCACATCGAAAACGTATAAAGTATGTTATGAAAACTCGAAGATTTTCTCTTTAATCCCGTGTAACTTTTGTTCTTATATATAATGTAATGAAAATTAAATAACTTTGAAACCTATCGGTTTGAAACACCCAATATAATAAGTTATATTTAAATATACTTTGTACAATATAAATTTATATGATTCTGCGCTTAATAATAATATATAATTGAGAATAAGCGCGTTAAAATGATACTGTGGGTTAATTTAAAAAAATGATTTATTGTCTGTACTTCCGTTTCCTTGGATAAATGCACATTTGAATTTATTCCCTAGTAGTTTTTCCAATTCCTAATTAAATAAACGGATGAAATGTACAAGAAATGAAGTTATTGGAAAATGGATCAACATTTTTTTGCTGAAAGTTAATTTACGTAGGCCCTATATAGTAGTTATTAGAGAGAAAAGAATCCATTCCAAAGAGTAAGTACAAATAAAAGTAAATGGTTTGTCCGAGTCTTGGATCTCCCGGGAGATGAAGGAAAGAGATAGAGAGAAGGTCGCGGATCGAATCTGGCTGGGCACTACGACATGTCGTAGGTCACTAATGCCTCAAGAAATGTTCTGGCGCGCATAAATCGATTCCAGAGTGCTAAGATCCCTGGAAGCATTCCCAACTGATGTGACACAAACTTTCTTCTTTCTAAGATGAAATCTGGCTTCAGAAATGTTTCATCTCTCATCATTTCTTACTTTGACATGTGATGTCAATAAGAAATTATACTCTAGTGAATTAAATGGAGACAGTGAGTATTTATATAGAACGATGCTACTTACGTTCTGAGGTCATTAGCTATGCAGTTCAAATCTGGGCGGGAATAAACCGAAAGAGTTTGCTAGCAGATTCTTATTTAATGCAAGAACAAGTCTTTCAGTGTAAACTCAGCATCCTTCACTCTTTCCTTAACTCGGCCTTCCTTTTTGTATCCGCATATAAACCATTTATTTTAATATTGAGTAAGATCTGATGTCTTTTCTGCCTCTAATCCTCTTTGGGTTGACCATTTCCCCTAGGGCATTCGTCAGCAGGCAGTTTCATCTTAGCCAGTGGCCAAAACAATTATTTTCCTCTTCGTAATGAGTTCCAGCATTGTTCTTCTTTCACCCAATCTACCTAGCGCGTCTTTATTTTTTATTCTGTCTGTCCATTTTGTATGCTCCATCTTTCTCCATATCCACATCTCAAAAGCTTCCAGTCAATTTTTCTCATTCCTTCTTAATGTCCAAGTAACTGCACCATACAATGCTATACTCCACTCAAAGCCAAATAATCAGCATATCTAACGCATTTAATTCTTCTTCTTCCCATGTTTACGCCTCCTGTATTCATGAAGCAGTTCTTTATTAAGTCTTCTAGGTAGATGTTGAAAAGAGTAAGTGATAGAGGACATCCTTTCCGTACGTCCTTCCAATTTCTCTTCCCTCTGGAATTTCTTCTCCTATCTTCACTTTTATCTGCTGTTTATATAAGATTACTTATGAGCCTCCTCTCTTTCCAGTTCACGCCAATTTTCCTCCTGGAATGTCCGAAACTTAGTATGTAGAAAAGAATCCAACAAGCTGTTAGTAGTAGAAATTGATTTCTTGGAGGCAATCGATAAGAATTTCAATAAGGGATAAAGTCAGAAACAGCACAATAAAGGAAATTATGCAAGTTGAAAAAAACATACAAAATAGAAGAAAAACTATTCTTCAGTTCCTGTTATATGGTACCGGGTCCTTCGGAAACGAATTAAAAAACTTTTAGATAAATCATTATCGTTAAGTGATATACTACCAATTAGTTGCTTATGTAGTGTTTTAGTTATTTGTTCGTCGTATTTTAAGGAAACACTGTATATGTTATTTGATTGTACTATGCTTCACCAAACTGACCAACTCACTCACTCGGAGGTCCACACCGTGCCGAGGTAAGCTCTCTTTACATACCTATTCTGAGCTAATATTTTTAGTCAAATATTTGGACCAAAGCGAACTGTATCAGTGAGTTACATTATTTTCATGGAAAACCAGGCATTCTAAAAACCGTTAAGTTGACGAAAATATGCTGAGTGAATTGGGAATTAAACAGTGGCAAGGAAACTTCTTGCAGGAAAAAGTATAGGATAGTGGCCCAATATTTAGACGAAAGTGAGGCGAGAGAATAAAATATGCACTTTACTCTGAAATATTGGTTAATATTTTCTCCTATCTGAAAAGCAAGAGACAGTATTCTTCATCCTCACAATGTAAGTGGAAGAATTTCAGTTCTACATATTTTCAATTTCACTTCTTTTAGAAAAGCTGAGATGGCAAAACCACTCACAATTTATAATATAATGCTTTTAATACACCTAGTATTATTGACGTTGACTTCAAGCCCAGTTCTTAGAGTTTTGTAATATAATATGTGTATAAATTTTTAGTAATCATTCACTGTCATCTAATAATGTTACGTTATCAGTATACACAAATAGTTAATTATTGGCATTGCGTTGTACGCTCTATTTAGCCTATAACAATTTGATTGTATTCCTACTAAAAAGAGTTAACTGTAAAGTAGAAAATACTTCCCCTGCTTTATCACAAAATTATCTGAGAACTCTTTGCCTACCCGAATCCTGCTTCTTGTGTCATTTATACACCATCGATTAAGTCCAACTCTTTAGGAATTCCAAATTATAGCAGGACAATATAGATCTTATCCATCTTCATTGAATTATCTGTCTTCTGTAGTCGAGGTATGATATATGGATGCTACAATAAAAATCATATTTGCAGTTATTTTCTGTAATCTGCGTTGTACTAAAAATCCAAATTATTGTAGACCAATTTCCTCTAAATCCACATTAATAATCATCTATTTTGTTGTTAATATAAGGAGTAAGGTTGGATACTAAAATAGACCCGATTTGATATAATTTTGTGCGAAATTGACGGTAATGAAGTTCCCTTATAATTGTATTTAAAATTTAATGTCCATAACATGTATCTAAATTGATACTTTACTGATCTATTACGACCAAAATAAAATTCACAAGTCTTCCTTCCATATAATCACAGCACTACGTACAATTCACATAAGACTCCAAACACACAGCTCGATTCTTAAGACAAAGTAATAAATAATAGGTTTAAAAAACTAAAACAACATGCTTTATTAGAAACCCGAACTAAAAAATGAAAATAATAATTTTAGTTTACAACACGCTTGGGATAAAATTAAAGTGGTCAACAAAAAAATCATCTCCAACACACATGGAATAAAACTAGAGTTATCAATAAAAATAAAATAATTTTACCATCAAAAGCGTGCGGTGCTCTATATCAATTAATATATTTGATAACAAACAGATATTGGTAAAAGTAAAGTCTCTAAGAAGAAAATGTGAAAATCATAAAAAGCACCCCACGCTTTTGATGGTAAAATTATTTTCTTTTTGTTGATAACTCTAGTTCTATTCTATATGTGTTGGAGATGATTTTTGTTTTGTTGACCACTTTAATTTTATCCCAAGCGTGTTGGAAATTGAAATTATTTTTCATTTTTTAGTTCGGCTTTCTAATAAAGCGTGTTGTTTTAGTTTTTAAAACTATTACTTATTTTTTATTTTTTAGTTTTAATATTTTACAGATAATATAAAAATGTAAATATCTTTAAATTCGATACTATTGTAGTATGAGCTAAAAGTAATACTCTTCTAACAATTGACTAAAAAGTCGACAAGTCCGCAACCTATTATACCAGTTTTCATTGTTTTAATTTTCTGATGATTCTGGCCAGGAGTTTAGAAACAAAATATGAAAATGTTGTATTGTCACGGATCCTTTACAAGTATAGAGAGTTTCAAGTCTATCCAATGTTTTTAAGTAGTGAAAATCGCGTTGAAAGTTTCCGTTACATAGATATATATATAGATAGATAGATAGATAGATAGATAGATAGATAGATAGATAGATAGATAGATATAGATAGATAGATAGATAGATAGATAGATAGATAGATAGATAGATGATAGATAGATAGATAGATAGATAGATAGATAGATAGATAGATAGATAGATAGATAGATAGATAGATAGATAGATAGATAGATAGATAGATAGATAGATAGATAGATAGATAGATAGATAGATAGATAGATAGATAGATAGATAGATAGATAGTAGATAGATAGATAGATAGATAGATAGATAGATAGATAGATAGATAGATAGATAGATAGATAGATAGATAGAGATAGATAGATAGATAGATAGATAGATAGATAGATAGATAGATAGATAGATAGATAGATAGATAGATAGATAAGATAGATAGATAGATAGATAGATAGATAGATAGATAGATAGATAGATAGATAGATAGATGAGATAGATAGATAGATAGATAGATAGATAGATAGATAGATAGATAGATAGATAGATAGATAGATAGATAGATAGATAGATAGATAGATAGATAGATAGATAGATAGATAGATAGATAGATAGATAGATAGATAGATAGATAGATAGATAGATAGATAGATAGATAGATAGATAGATAGATAGATAGATAGATAGATAGATAGATAGATAGATAGATAGATAGATGTCAAGCTATTATAAAGCATGTAAAATAATTAATTCCGACGAGAATAAAGAAGAAATGACAAAGCGTGTGATGCAGGAATGTTTGAGGGACCCTGCCATGTTGCAGCTGCTAAAGGACTCGGTGCGTGAGGCTATAGTGAGTGAGTTAAAAACAACCATAGATCGGAACACTGAGGTCATTAAACAGTTGGAGCTGTCGTTACAGGAAAGGGATACTAAAATAATGAAACTAGAACAACTGTTGTGCGAAAAAACTGATTCCCTTGAACAGTACCAACGCCGCCAATGCTTACGTATCTTTGGCATCCCTGAGATGGACGCTGAGGTTACAGACAAAATAGCTATCGATGTGGCGTCTAAAATAGGTATTAAATTGGAAACATGCGATATAGATAGGAGTCATCGTGTGGGGAGAAAGGCGGACCGGCCACGGCCGGTTATCGTCAAATTCGTAAGCTATCGGAAAAGGAGAGAGGTTTTCCAGAACAAAAAACAGCTGAAAGGGAGTGGTGTTACAATTAGGGAAGACTTAACTCAAATGAGGTATAAGCTATTAAAAGAATGCATCACCAAATATGGTGTAACAAATGTGTGGACAATTGACGGAGCAATCCATGTTAAAGAAGGAGATAACAAACGCATCATTCTCCGGGCCTCAGAAATATAATTAGTGCAAACACGGCCAGTGAATAACCGACAGTTATCACTTTAAACATTTTATTAATAATAACCTACATAAAATTAAGATATTCTTAGTGACGTGATACCAAGTTTAGTTTGTAAGTTTGTTGAAATATTTACGACCATTTTTCGTTTAAATGATGATTTTCCTTTGACAGTCTTTGACAGGCTACAGGACAATAACCTTCCCACTCCCCTTCTCGACCACACTACTTCAAGGAATGCTTTAGAAATAGCTTTATCCACATACCCTACTTCCTTGCAGGTAGCCCATTTCAATGCTCAAAGTATTACTGCTCATATAGATGAAGTCAGAACAATTTTCTTCTCTTTAAATATTCATGCTCTTCTCATATCTGAAACGTGGCTAAATCCCACCATTACCTCTTCTTTAATTAACATGGATGGTTATACTTTCTTAGACACGATCGTGTTTACAGTCGCGGGGGCGGTATTGGAGCCTTCGTTAGAACAGACCTTACTCCTAAAATTGTGTATCTATCTAATAACGAACCATCTGCCGAAATTATGTTCATAGAAATATTTGTCAGTTTCAAAAAATGTCTTCTCTGTGTAGTATACCAACCTCCTAAAATAAAAGCCATCGCTGATATTGAGTCCACTTTACAAAACGCGCGAATACAATATGAAGATGTTATCGTTATGGGCGACTTTAATATAAATATACTAGACACTGATAACAGACATACACAACAACTGATGGCTACGTTCCAGGCTTGTGATATGACACTCCTACCCCTACGACCTACACATCACACTCATCACTCTGAGACGTTACTTGACTTAATTGCAACTAATAATCCAGACAGAGTACTTACTCACGGGCAACTGCCAGCCCCGGGAATATCAGCACATGATATTATATTCTTAGCATATTCACTGCAGTGCCCTAAACCGACTCGAAAGACTATTACGTATAGAGACTTAAAACATATAGACAATGCAACCCTAATTGAAGAAGCTATGCAGATGCCGTGGCATTCAATATGGACGCTGCATTCTGTAGATGAAAAAGTTGAGACACTAAATGACTTTATACTACAATTATACAACAGACATGCCCCACCAAAAACTAAACTCGTGAAACGACGCCCTGCACCCTGGATGACTCTTTCAATTCGTAACTTGATGACTGATAGAGACGCAGCACATAAGAAATATAGACTCAACAAAACAGACACAAGTCTCACTCAATATAAACAGTTACGTAACAAGACAAATCAAGCTATAAGAAACGCCAAACTTAGACATTTATACAACCTAACAAATACCAATACTTCAGAAATCTGGAAAAACTTGAATAGAATGGGAATTGGGACAAAAGACACACAGGTAGACAAATTACCTGTTTCCCTGGACACACTCAATAATCACTTCACAGGTATAACTACTACTCCAAAGGATAAAGAACAAACAATAAATGAATTATCACTGACAAATCAACCCGACAGAGAACATTTCCACTTCTCATATGTTACAGACTACGACGTAAAGAAAGCCATCATGCGAATAAAAACCAAAGCAGAAGGAACTGACCGTATAAATATTACTTTACTGAATAAAATAATCGAAGCTATACTACCTACTATAACTCATATTTTTAACTCCTCACTACAAACTTCTACATATCCCTCATTGTGGAAACAAGCCCTCGTACGTCCACTGCCTAAAGTTAAAACGCCCTCAACCCCGAACGACTTTCGACCCATTAGCATTTTACCTACTCTTTCAAAAGCTCTGGAACGATTAGTCCATAAACAACTGACTGAATACCTAAATGATTACAACCTTCTAGATCAATTTCAGTCAGGCTTCAGGACAGGACACAATACAAATACTGCTCTACTAAATATTTGCGAAGACATACGCGAAGCTGCTGATAATCGAAAACTTACCGTTCTTACATTACTGGACTTTAGTAAAGCATTCGACACGGTAGACTTGGACTTATTGTTGCATAAACTTAAAAACCTCTTACTCTCTGATAGTGCCACGAAATGGTTCAATTCCTACCTTCATGAGCGCCAGCAATCTGTTATAGGAAATCATACATTATGTTCTTCTTGGTCCTTCCGTTAAAGCTGGGGTTCCACAGGGTTCGGTACTTGGACCTTTGCTTTTTTCAATTCACTACATAAATGACATATCTAACTCCCTAAAGCATTGCAAACATAATTTATTTGCAGACGACATGCAAATCTACATCCACACAGACAAATATTCACTAAATGACGCTGTTGCCAAAATTAACGAGGATCTTGACTCACTAATGACTTGGACAGTTAAATATGGACTGCAATTAAATCCTACAAAGTCACAATCAATCATTATGGGTCATCAGAGACTATTATCTACAATTAACCTAAACACAGTTTCGCATGTGTCACTAAACGGAGTTCAAATCCCTTATAGTGAGACAGTAAAAATTCTAGGAGTATTTATTGACAAAAACTTAAATTGGAATACACAAATAAACCATACATGCAAAACAGTCTTCTCAATAATACATTCATTAAATCGTGTACGAAATTGTTTGCCATTCGCCCTTAGGAAAATGTTAGTAGAAACACTTGCAATGCCCCATTTTGATTATTGTGACACTCTTTTTACAGACTTAAATATTATTTCCACTCAAAGACTTCAACGTGTTCATAATTCTTGCGCACGTTTTATTTGTGGTATTCGCAAATTTGACCATGTTACACCGTCCCTGGAACAATTATCGTGGTTTCGTCTAAGAGATCGTAGAACTGTCCATTCCCTATCCCTTCTCTATAAAATACTTCACACATCATCGCCTAATTATTTATCACGCCGCTTCATCAGACTATCCGACACACATAATCTTGACACTCGATCCCATCAGCACATTGTCCTTTATATCCCGCCTCATCACACTGTATATTATTCATTATCTTTTACGGTGTCACTTACCAAAACATGGAATTCCCTTCCACCCTATGTCAGAGACTGTCAAACTATAACATCCTTCAAAAACAAACTAAAGGATTATTTAATAACAAACTGACTTATACACCTCACTGATAGTATTCTTTTAGCAATATTAATATATTTAATTATTTATGTAAATAATATTAAGAATAACAAATATTTTATTTGTTTTGTTTTAAATATTGTATAATCGTAAAATTAGTTTTCTATATCTCATTATTTTCCTGTTTTTTATATACACTAGACAGGGACAATTTAATATGTCTTGCTTGTATACATTTTATTATTAGTTTTAGTCTTAATTTTAACTAATATTAACTGGTTGTATTATAGATCGTAATATGTATATTAGATATTATCTTTTGATCAAATTTTTACTTAGTGTTTAATATTAGAGTTAATTAAGATTGTTATATTCTTATGTAATATATGTTTGTCCTGGTGAGTGGAAGAGAAGGCCACATGGCCTTAACTCCACCAGGCTAAATAAATCTTAAAAATAAAATAAAAATAAAAAAATTCGCTCCAAGTTTATGTAACTTCATTATAAAAATTAAGAAAGAACATTGAGATATATACAAAAAGGCGCATACACTGATTCAAGTATAAAAAGATAAACAAATTCTACTATGCAATATATACGTAAGGTTAAGCAGTCGCCTATCATAATTACTTCGAATACAGATTTATATTTTTTCCCCCATATTTAGCACCCACTTTTATTTTAAAACATTTTTTTCCTTTCCTTCTGTGTTATTTTCATATATATATATATATATATATATATATATATATATATATATATTTGGTTTGTTTAGTGCCACCACGTTGTCATTTTAGACATTCTGCTATTCTTTCTCCTGGCATGGCGTTATTGTAGCCCACTTTTGAGGTTGCGGCGCCTGGAAGGCGGAGTTACGCTACCCCGATGATGTATGATAGGTGATAATGATCACTTAGGAAACTTGTCCTCACCGGGGATCGAACCCGGTCCCGCTGTGTGACAAGGCACCACACTACCTGAACAACACAGCAGTGGACTTATTTTCATATATACCAAATGTGAATATTATAGTTTAATTAATAGTTTCCTGTGGATCGAATGTACATTTTCAAACGCATTCCCAGGGATTAATAAAAGAGGGCCTAAATATCATGATTGAGCTTCCTTTGTAAGTGAAGGGTCCCATATTGTAGATTTACAGCACGTAAAATAATTTGAAACATGAATCATAAGCCCCTGAACACACTTCGTTAGCTTATTCATACGTAACTAGCTTTGAATCCCAGTGGCACAGATTTTAAAGAGCTTCGTTAAAAATAACAGTTAATGCCAGTCCACCGCTATGATCTAGCTTGAGGTAGCGTGCTGCCTTCTCACGCAGCGGGCTCGGGTTGGGTACCCGGCCGGGACAAGTTCCTGGGTCAGTTTTTCTCTGGGTTTTTCCTCACCTGTAAAAAATGTCATTAACCTTTAAGGTCCAAACCGTCTCCCGTCCTCGAGCATCAAATGGTCATCATAATCAAATTCACCTCCGTAGATTTAAGTTTAGGATTAAGGCCTCTCCTGGCGCATCATTACTATCATCACGCATTATATCATATAGGCCTATTATATTACAAGATATGTTTGTTATTATTATTGTCATCACCATCACCAATACTATTACATATTATAATGATGATATTGCAATCAGAGAAGTCAGTCGCCACTCTAGTTTTGATGGTGATATGGTGAGATAATGAAGTATGCTAGGTTACACTGTGATATAAATGAAGTGTCTTTTGCAGATCTACCCATCACAAACATGTTGCATGCGGAATGCAATCGATGCAGCACAACCAAGTGCGGTTTCCATTTCTAGTGAAGCTGCAAAGATACAAACTGTGCCTATTATTGCCCAGGTACATTTATTTCATACGGTGTATCATTTTAGTAGTTCAGTTGTTACGTTCTGGCCTGTAGAAAACATCATTACAATAGAATGTAAGGTACTGTAATTCCGGTGTCCACAAAAAGAGAATCAATTTTCATGAGCATGAATAAACCGTTAAAAACCTAAGTAAAGTTAATTTTATTCCATGGCATAAAAGCAGAGACTGATGATATTTAATGTATCAATCTCTTGGCTTCTCCATCCCGTGGCGTTGTCTGAAACCTCGAAACATACCACTGCATATTTATTTTCTTCCTCTAAGTAATTATATGTAATGTTAATTGTCAGGGATTAGCTCTAAAGAAACAGTTCAAATTTAGCTGCATAATTGTGAATGTCCATGATTTAAATGCTATATTCAGAAGATTTTTATTTCCTTAAAAGAAAACAATGACTTTTTTTAAAACACATTATACATTTTATACAGTAAGAAAGTGATTAAATGAAACTGCAATATCAATGTTGTACAAAATACAATTTTATTTTGCTTGTATAGTGTGATTAAATAAAATAGTTACATTTTCTAAATACGGAGGGTGACTAGTCTGGCTATAGTGAGAATGTTTATATTGGCTAGTGACAGCGGTCAATTGAAAATAAGAGTAGTCAATATACAATACAAAGCTTTTATACGAATTATAATTTAACCATATAGAAGCCATATGTTTAAATGCACTTTTTGATATATATATATCTCAGAGATCCGGGTTCGAATCCCGTCCAGGCATTTATTTTTCTTATCATACCATATATATATATATATACTTACTAACTCACTGGAACTATCGAACCAGTAGGTTCATGGGCGCGCAGACATAAGCTCTCTATACATCCCTATCATGAGCTAATATTTTCCAAAAATCCCCTGTGTGATCTACTTCCCTCAAATCATGGTTAATGTTACTCTCCCACCTCATTCTTGGTCTACCAACTAGGCGTTGTTCCTCTGGTTTTCCAACAAGAAACTTCCAAGCAAGTCTTTTATTCCCCATTCGTGCCACATGTCCTGCCCATCGCTGTATACGAGACTTAACTGTTCTTATTATATCTGGCTTCCCTATAAAGACCATCTAGTTCACTGTTATGTAGTCTTCTCCACTAACCTGTCTGTTATCTCTCTTAGGTCCAAATTTTTTTCAAACTTAACCCAAAATGTCTGACGTCGGAAAAAAGTTATCTTAGCGATACTCTAATAATTCACAATCATCTAATTAAGGAGATGGAATAATGGTAAATAGAATAAATAATGTTTACTGTTAATCAAATTTCAATAAAACAACGCTGTTTCAATTAGGTAATATCCCTACGCCGCGCCGCGAGATAAATTGCTCAACTTGGCAACACTGATTAATCGCTGCAGATACAGTATAACTTGCTCAAAACGGAATCACAGGGGGCCAATTTTTTACCGTATTATTAAAAAACTAAAACTTATTAATAATCTTAGATTACGGAATAATGTATATGTCTTTTTTACGTATCTTGGATTAATTTTATTTGCGTTGTCTTTGAAAAGTGAAGTATGTACGATCGACTTCGAAGGTAACGCGCGAAAAGTAGTCCCGTTTCTCTAGCGTTAAAAATGCCTCTTATACGCATATCCTAAAATTAAAATATGCAGTTTCCGTTTCCGCTCACTAACTACTCTTTTGTCCACATCCTTTGATTCCCCGCAAATTTCATTCCACACTACATTGTGTCGTCTTTTAAAACTGTCCAGCCAACCTGAATATGCCTTAAAATCGTTATTCCGTAAGGATTTAGCAACAGCTAGAGCTTGTTGATTTTTTCTTGCATCCATCTATATTTTTTCTTTATGTTCTAAAGTCTCATAAACATTGAGTGTTTCCACATTTAAATTTAGTCTTTGTTTCGCGCACAAAGAGTTTTTCATATTCAATCGCTTTTACTTTTTCGTTTAATGACAATGAAACATACATTTTAGTCATCTTTATTCCATACATTCACAACGCTACCTGTGAAATATCGGTCTCAGAACTTAAATTAATTTAAGATTTTACAGTGCAATGTTTATTTGTAAGTCAGGTATAGTAGGCCCTATCTGTATTTCGCATATTGGGTGTACTAGTGCAGTGAGGCCGCAAGAAAATTTCAGGTACAATTAGAAATTACCCGGCGGCAGGAATCATTCCTTATTGTTTTTTTGGCCTAACGGGTATTCGATGAAGTTGAAACTAATTTATTTCTCTCTCTCTTTCCGCTTTACATTTTTTATGTATTGTATACAAATATCGTTTCGTTTTCGCGTTGGACAGATTCCGTTTTCTTCAAAATAAATATACGTAAAATTACAATTATTTCGCCGGGACCAATAAATGTATTCACATTGGAGAGATTTTTGTATAACTCACGTTCCGGATTAAACAAGTTTTACTGTAATACGATTCCTAGCAAGTAGGTTATGTTAACTTTAAGAAATAAAAAGTTGGAACCTGTCAACAAGTAAGTGGACCAGTTCACAAGAAAGTTTAAAAGCTGGAACAAATACTGATATAATGAGTTGTAATTTCAACATAGGCTAAACCCTCAAGAAACAAAAATTGAAGACTAGAAAGGAAAATCCCATACCCTTAAGTAGAATTAAATTACACCGGACTATACAATTTTTGTTATATCATAAAAATCCCTAAAATAAAAATTAATATTGTCAACTTGTGACATCTTATAATATTAATTTCGCTTGAAGGCATATGCTATCGTACATAAAAGAGAGTTACCTCAGATGAAAACTCAGCTACTCGTTGTGGAATGCGCTCATCACATTCACTTTCTTCATTGGCCTTTTATTTTCATTAAATTCCGCTCGACTATTACTTTGATTTAGCATACAACACATTTTGTAATTTATCTGCAAATTGCGGGAAAAAAAAGTATTCTAATTACTCGCGAACTGACAAGTATTGTGAACAAATTCATTGCCTGCAATAAAAAAGGAAACATTTAGTTTGCCTTGTTTGAATATTATCAGTAGAACCAACAGATGATACTACAGAACAACCTTAATGGCAAATTTGATGTGTCTGAGAGTCGGTCATTTTTAAGGAAACGACACAAATCTAGGATAAAAATGTGGTTAATAAATAAATAAATTCAACCTATTTTAATAATAGGGAGACGACGCCCCTCAACAACGGCCCATCATATTTTAAGTACCCTAACTGCATTAAATTATTATTATTGTTATTATTATTATTATTATTATTATTATTATTATTATTATTATTATTATTATTATTATTATTATTATTATTATTATTATTATTATTATTATTATTATTATCATTATTATTATCTTTCTACATCATTCAACAGACAGTCCCTTTCAGCCAGTGTCTCGTGAATTACATTTCTTTTCAACTTATTTATAATTTCCTTCAAAATTCTTCTTTCACCCAGTATCATAGTGCAAATTAATTTCTTATTTTGTCCGTCTATATGACATATTCCCTTCTTTTTCATTTAAAGATTTCTAGTGATTCTAGTCATTTCTCTTCTTCTCTTATTGGAAAAAGAGCATGTTAAAAATCTGAGATAAGAAATATATGATTTAGGATTAAAATTTAAATTGTATTTAATATTTTATAATTACATAGTGATTTATCCTTGAATACAAACACAAAATAGCCTACACATTATTACTAAATTTACATCGCACATTTACATTGACTGATTTTATCAATACTTTATTTTTTTTTTTGTAATTTAAAAAATCTAACTTCCTCACTGCGACTATCGAACTCGGAGGTTCAAGGCTATGCGGTTATAAACTCTGCACACATCCTTATCCCCAGCTAAGTTTTCCATTTATACTCTGTATAATTTACGTGCCTCAAATAATGTTTAATGTTTTGTACCACCTCATTGTTGCCTATATACTTGGCGCTTTATTCTGGATTACCTGTAATACTTTTCCATTCCAATTGGTGTCATGTGTCCTGCCCATTGGAGTCTACAATATTTATCTATTCTTATTGCATCTGGTGTCCCATAAAGATCACTAATATTTAGTTTTCTCCTTTCAATTTCTTTTTTTTTCGTTTCTCTTTTCCAATAATTTTCGTAGATCTTTTTACTCAGATTACAAATAATTTTCAATGGAGCTTTTAAAATTAAATGTTAAAATTTCTTAAAAATTAAGAACAAGTCCATATACATGTATTTTTTGCCCCTCGTTTTAATGTCAGAAGTAAATATAATATTCTGATTTTAGACGGATACAAAAAGAACATTTGAGTCTCTGGGAACGATACATATGCTTTTCTCCACATGAAGCTATATAAAGCAGCCTGAAGACAACAACTTTGAGAAGACGTAGTCCGCCGCAGAGTTTCAAGGATTGTTGGTATCAAAGCAGAATTTCCATAAGCCTAGCAGCACAGAAACTGTAAGCAAATAACAAGAACAATGCAGTACCGGCATAATGGAGCAAACAGTAGTGACGATAAGCACAGACAGCAAAATACAAAGTGTAAACACTGTGATAACACACACAACTATCAGCGTTCAAGATGTGGACGTAACAACTCAGTTATTCTGCAAAATGCAGAATTGTAACTTTAATTAAGTGACTCACTGAGAAACTGAATTTTTTACATTTTGTCTTTGCAAGTCAACAGAATAAAATAGAACTACCAGCTTTCGTCCCTGAGTCATTAAGATATTAAACACTTGCGTCGCAGATAGTCAACCCTCTCATCAGGCGATATTAAGTAGCGTTTATTACTTCTTTTTCTAATTAAACAATGGTAGTTTGTCAAAATATATGGGCCTATATATTTACTATATAGTTGTCTCTGTTATTTATTTATCCCAAACGTATGAGTTGCTTAGTAACCCCAACACATATGAATTTGAACTATACATCTAGGTCTATTTTTCGTTGCGTTCTAGATCATTTCTCACGCCTAATCAATTTAGGGGTTCCAAACATAGGCTTAAATATCATCGACCCCGTACACCGTTGATTTGACGCTAATCTCGGTTTTTTCGGACATGCTATTTTCATCCCTTCTCGTTTATAAAAAAGACATGAAACGAATTCATGATGCTTGGTCACATTATATATATTAACCTCTGTAATGAGATCACATAACTCTTAATATTTTAAATGTCATCTAGGCTTCAATTGGAAGACAAGCGAATATACATTCCCTCTGCTTCTTGTATAACACTTTGACCACCTTATCACATCCTTACCTTTCTACTCGCTTCCATCCATTATCTATATCCTTGCTTCAGCTCGTAGTCTCTGCAATGTTTCCTCCTTTATATCAAGGTTTGCCATATTCAAAAAGTATAAAAAACAATATAATATATATATATATATATATTATATGTTTAGACAATATGATATGTAACCAGTATATAGGTATATTTTTATTATTGTATTATATATTTTGCACTTTCATTATCAAGCCAATATTTTTTTCAAGTTATAGGTTATTATTATTATGATTATTATTATTTTAATGTATTTTGTACTTTGCTTATCATCTGTATATTATGCAGGCCTATTATTTATTATTAATTTAAATATAGATAAATCATAATTATTAATCCTATCTGAAGAATTTGATCTTGTGAAGTTGAATAGAAGATCATAAGATCTGAAATTGATCAGATAAATTGAACCATTATTACTATTATTATTATTACTATTATTGTTGTTATTATTATTATTATGATCATCGTCTTTATTAGTGTTAGGTTTCAAATGTGGACTTAAATATCATCGGGACTGTAAAACGTCAGCTTATCTACAATAAAAACAATGGAGAGAGTTGTTAGCACAAACACGCGCATGCGCAAGGGCAAGCATCCACACACACATGCACACATATATGTGCTATCGTTTGTATAACAAAGTTACAAAACTAAAGAAATAGACTACTTGTTTAGACAACTTGGTACAAAAAAAAAGAAGATAATTTAGATACGGTCGTGTTAGAGTGTTACAAGAGCTGTGAGTTAGCAAAGGTAATTTTGTAACGTGTTATCTGTAGTATTGTATCTAGTTTCAGTTTATTTAACGAAATTTAATTTTGAAATGCAGGAAATTAATGTATTTTAAATTGCAGTTTATTGGACTCCATCAAAGCCTACTTGATCCTTCATGCGATTATTTTTAATTTAACAATATATATATATATATATATATAGCATTTGTTTCGCCGCGAAAGTATTTCTAACTTAAAAATCCAGGCTAACTAACTAATTGGAAAATCCAACCTTTAGTTTTATGACCGCGCGGACATTAGCTCTTCATAAGCTATCCTGAGCTACTAATATTTTGCAATCATCCCTGTCTAATGTACCTCCCTCAAATTGTAGTTAATGTTATTTTCACATCATTTTTGGCTACCTACTGGGAGCTTTACTCTGGCTTTTCATAAGGAGTTTCCAAGCCACACCTGGTTCCTGACTACCTTTTCCATACGATATAACTTAATGTAAAATTACAATCTAGGGTGATTTATCTAATTCCCGTGTTAATACTTCTAGTGTTCCACTATTATACATTCCTTCTTCCTAGAAACATGTCCCTAAGTTTGGTTTTTGCTGTGAATTCCCTGAAGTAGTTCCCGCCAGGAGATCGGATTGGTGGCTATTTTGTTTGATTGATTGATTACCGTTGGTCCCGCTAGGGACAATTAATCTTATTTAGACTAATTTACTAATATTTCTTTTTCTAGAGTAGCAAGTGGTCATTAGACCGCTTCGAGGAGACATCTAGTAGGAAGGTAAGGTAGAAACGATGATGGAGATTAGTTAAATTTTACTCAGAGACATTTTATTCTGGCTTGAGGTTAATTTACGAGCCTGAAAATTTTCAGACTTGGGACCCACGATTCAAAGTCCCTCCCAGAGGACTTGTCCCTTGAATTTTTCCATAATAAAAATCAATCGATACTGCCGGGATTGATCAAGCCATGCTCGACCAGAAGCAAAGAACATTAACTCTAGACTCTGTTGACAGGGGACTAGCTTATTTTTTCTTTGACTTGTCCAACATGGGTAACCTTTTTGGGCAGAGATGTTACCACCTTGAGTCAATCAAGCACGCAAGCCTCTTCACCACGACGAGGTAAAGATACCATGGAGGAGAAAATTCCAGGCTAAAAAATGTAAATCTCAATATAAACTATATTACTATGGGAGTGTGTTTTAGGTTTTATTAAAGCTGTATTTTACGTTTTATGCGAGTTTTATAGAAATAAAATGAAGTATTATTCCCTGCATCTATTGTCTGGTAACGGAGAACTAATCATGCAGTTTCAGAATAATAGTTGATAAAGTATAATTGATATTGTTAAATTACTAAAGGAGTGATGTGAAGTGGATGGATTCTGTTATTATATAGGTCCATTTCACTAGCTAATACCTAGCGTGTGCAGCTACGCCTATATAAAGTAAATACTAAAGGTTAATAAAATTAGGCCTACTGCGAAGAACCAAACATGGCGTATGCTAGAGTCAATGTTTAGTTTGGGATTTCAGATAAACTGCCAATTGTAATGGTCGGATTTCGCTGAATTTTGGATAATGCCTACTTCGGTTTATTTTAATAGGATGTTCTGAATTTCGTTGTGAAATATAGAAAATTACGACGTCTACAACGAATTTTAAATTGTCTATTCAGGTGAAGTACATGTAATGGTTTCATATTATGATAGATAGCGGCTACACTAGCTAATACCCGGCGTGCGCTGCTAGGCGTGAATAAAATAAATATGTTTTTATTTTTAATTTAATAAATAAAATGTAAAAAATAAATTGCAATTATTTTAGGAATCACGTGTGCCTAAACATGAAACAGATTTTTAAGTAGGCTCTAGATTTCATTGACATTTTAACTTAATATAGGTCTAAATGAATATACAACATTCTTGGTTTTTCCATTTCAGATTATATTTTAATAACACATACTAAGTCTCGTGTGAAATATCGAAACATATGACTGCTAGAGAGATTTCTAAATTTGGTTTCAGATGAACTACTACATCTAATGATTTTAGAGCACAATAAAAATAGTACCTAAACACCTCTGTGTAATATTTTCAAAATAATCGGTTGAGCGGTTTATAAGTCTATAAAGGACAAACAAAGAAACATTCATTTTATATAGTCTCGTTGAATCACTGCCTCCTAACTGAATACTTCCTAAATGAACAGTGAAGAATAAGTGATTAAGTGGGCGTAGCCCATTGTTAACCGTAGCCTCTTCTTTCTCAGGAGTTTATAGACCAAGTTCATATTAGTTACCTTATTTGTCCAAATATATCGTGAGTGTCATGAGGTCAACACACCGACTCAATGAGGCATCTAGCAGGCAACTAAGGTACTACCACGATGTTTGAGATCGGTAAATTTTGCTTAGAGGCCTCTTTGGTCAGGCTTAAGGCTCTTTTACGAGCTTGAAAATCTTCAGACTTGGGACTCATGGCTTAAAGTCCCTCCGGGAGGACTTCTTCCTTGGATTTTTCCATTCTATAAATCCATCGACCACGGCCAGGTTTGGACCCGCGACCGTTGGGATCAGAGGCAAATAGCATAACCACTAGTCCACCGCGGCCGATCAGTGACAAAATAACCGAACTTAAATTTTATGTTAGAAAAACTCTTCTCATTTTAATAGATCGACACATATGCGCCTCTGGTGGCGCAAATAATATCAAGACGGATTCTATCTCTCTGTATGAGTTCCACAGTATTAGCCTACAGGTGTGGCCGAAGCACAAGCATATCTTATCCGCCATCGGAGGAACTTTATTATAGTTCGATAAGCAATGCTTTTTACATTTCTCCAAAGAAATAAACCTAAATGGGTAAAATCTGGTGACCTTGTAGGTCATTCAATGGGACCTGATCTTCCGATCCACTTGATTGGAAATTGCCTGAGATAGTTTCGAACGTTGTTGGCGTATTGTGGAGGAATCCATCTTATTGGAAGAAGTCATTCGTTATTTGCGGAACTATATATTTCTCCAGCATATCTAGGTATCATGTCCATCTTAGAGTGCTTTCAGCAAAGAACAAAGGTTTGATCACAGTATAATATGTCGAAGCACATCACACGTTAATTTTGGGGCTATTACATTCATATTCCATTACGACATATGGGGGTTTCATCTCCCCATATCCTACAGTTATGGCGTTGCACCTTACCACACATGTAAATGATTGTTTCGTCTGAAAATACGGCTGGAGCGTTAACAAAACACACACACATATATAATTAAAATGCTTTATAGTTATAAGAGCCGTAGGGTGGCACTGCGAGCGTTGTCCCGCTGCCTCTTATAAAAAGAGAATGTGATTGAGGAATCCATTGTCATCTTCAATGCGGGTTTAACATTCTATAAGTGAACTAAGTCCGTCTGGGTTATTCATTTCGCTGCATCTTTTGCACAAGTTGGATTTCGTATGCTCTAAGTCTCAACTTTTTTTAAACAATGTTGTGAACAATTGACTTCGGATTACCTAGCTTGATTTCCTTGGGCTTCCCATAAAAATATGCCTAATATATTCAAGTTTAGCTGCTGACATTGCGGTTTTGAAACTTCTATTCTTCCTTAACACAAAGCCTGTTTCCAAAAGCTGATTATACCATTTCACGATGGTATGGCGATCTGGAGCACTTGCACCATATTTTACCTAAATATTCTTTGTATTGCAATTGGAAACATCAACTTGGCTAAGCAATAACAATAATTCACTTTCTGCTATATGCCTACCGTGAATTCCGTCATTTTAATCTATGTTTTCATAATCCCGCATGCGCTCTAGTGTCATAATTTTCATTATTACGTAACTTGGAGAGTTGCTACGTAAAGCAGGATCTTCTTCTTGTATCTTGTAAGCTTATGTTTCCCTTAACAGAGATTTAGGCGCTTGCCCCTACAGGGATGAATTTGAACCATACTAATTTAGTTACATATAGGAAACCAAGATAATACTAGGACGGGAAAAATTTGGCAAACTTTGCTCAGACTCGGGACCCACAGCTTAAAGTCCCTCCCGGAGGAGTTGCTCCTTGGATTTTTTCATCCTAAAGAAATCCACTGATCCCGGCCGGGTTTTAACCCGCGACCCTCGGGATCAGAGGCAAGGAGCATAATCACCAGTCCACTGCTGCCGATAAGATAGGCAAGATAAGAAACGTATTTATAATTTCTCTATGGTACGACACATTTATATTTATTTGTGGTAGTGATTCAGCGTGACACACTATGGATAGTTCTGATTTAGTTCATTTTAGCAAATTCCGAAGGTGTGTAGCTATCGAAAACGTTCTCATGAAAAATATAACATTATTTTCTTTTACAAATGTTTTTATATCCCAATTATCAGACACCGAAAATTACAATGTCTACGTCTATTTGTTTGTCTGTTTGTTAACTCTCAATTGGCCGTAATTTTGTTTTTTTAACTAAACTCGACAAATATCAATCAATTAATTAACAGAAGTAAGATGGAACTAATTAGCTAGTAAAAACATACCATTAGGAGGTGGGGTTAACCTGAAGCAAACATATAAACATCGCTCTAGCAGCTGCAATTTTCTATTTTGAGAGAACTTTCCTAAAAAAATCAGTGAAATTCGACCATTGGTGGGGTTAGGCTACATGATAGTCGTAATTTAAAAGTAGCTCTGTCTCCCATCTTGTTTGTTTCTCGCAACGTAGACTAACTTGATACATACGATTTAATTAACAGAAGAAAGTCCATTCGTTAAAACAGAAAATATGTCCATAAATTCAACGTACTCGGAAGTTCGCTAAGTTTACACAGTTCTTGTTGACGGCCTTTCATTCATTGATACTTCTGTAAGCGAACAAAGCATTTTAACCCACGTTGAAAAGGGCTCATTTATCAACAATTGCAATAAAATCATTTTATTCTTACTATAAGAAAGTAGAATGATGCATTAATTGTACATTTTACAATTTCTGATATATAAACATATTATGGTATATATTAATGTTATATTGTACGTATGGCGGTTCTGTGGCGCTAACGGTTTGACAATCGCCTCTCACCGCTGGGGTCCCGAGATTGCGTCTCGGTCACGCCATGAGGGTTTTCTGGTGGACGAAACATAGTTTTTGCAGGTTTTTCTTCGGGATCTCCCATTTATCCGTGCCACAAATTTCTTTCCTCTATTCTCATCTAATTAATTTAGTGCATCCGCCCCATTGACTCTGCATCTGGTATGGTCGGTCGGCCCCTTTTCGTTCACAGACCTCTATAAATATATAGGCTTCATCTCATCTCTCGGCCCGATCTTAAGTTGGAATTACTTGATATAATAATAATACAATAATAATAATAATAATAATAATAATAATAATAATAATAATAATAATAATAATAATAATAATAATAATAATAATAATAATAATAATATTAATAATAATATTAATAATAATAATAATAATAATAATAATAATAATAATATAATAATTATTATTATTATTATTATTATTATTATTATTATTATTATTATTATTATTATTATTTATTATATTATTATTAGGTTAGTGTTCCTTAAACATATGCTATATATATATATATATTATATATTATATATATATAGCAATAATATATTAGGCTATATATTATTATTTCATGTTATATTATTTTAATTCGCTATGTTTATTATGCATGTGCATGCTGAAAGGTGTTTCGCCTTGATGTTGTACTGTCTTGGTTAAGACCATGCCACTGAGCTGTTGATTCATTCTTGGAGGCTCTCCATGTCCTTATATCGTGAAAAAAATATGTACTATATGTGATACAGAGCTTTAAATCCCTCTCCCATCAGGTCGTACCAATGTAAGGCCTGAGCGGCATGTGGCATGTAAAAAGGACCTATGAGTAGAGAGGTTAAACTAAGTTAACAGTATAAATGGATTAATGATGATGACGATATGTGGAACACTAGATCACTAAAATTTATAAGTAGATATGATAAATCTCGTCATGAATAGTAAAAATTGGTACCAATGTTTTGAACAAAGTAATAATCCAAATTAATTTTGTAACCCTTATATTTTCCCAACTTGAGTTTTACATGGAAAACGGTTGTTAATGGCATGTGGGGCCTTTTTACATGTAAAAATTTAATTTTGAAGAACAATGAGGGTTTCAACCTTGTTTTGGTCGGCTATTTAATTATAGCAGAGATTTCACCAATTAAAATAATATTAATTATTATAAAAATGAAAAGCAAATACATGGAAAAAAATCAGAACTCAAAACTTTTCTGCTTCTGTATCGTAGTGTAACCTATCGCCTTTCATGTATTCTTCCGTTCGCCACGTCACACGGCCCTTTTACTGGAATTTAAATTTTGGATCACATACATAGTTTTTTTGACCACACAAAGACACAAGTGCTCCTTCAATGAGTGTCCTCCGACAATACTACACCACATTTAAGACGAAACACAATATAAACTCACACATTTTTTATTAAATATAGTAAATATTACAATGAATATTATGATGGTCAGCTGATGTTCGAGGACCGTTTGGGTCTTGACGTTTTGTGACATTAGTCTTAAGGTAGGGAAAATCCTGAAGAAATCCATTCCCAGGATACCTGTCCCGACAGGAGATCGAAACCGGGCCCGCTTCGTATGCGGCAGCGATGCGACTCTAAAACCACAGCGGTGGACTAAGAATTGAAAAAAATGTTGTTTTCTTATGTAAAAATTTTCAATGTTCCAAAATACTTTGTCAGACTGTTTCCGCGTGTGGGAAAGAAGGTAAGCAGTAGTCAGTAGTGTTTGGCTGATGACATTGATTAACGACCATATTTACACACATCGTTATATGAACAATATTCATTTTGATTGGTACGTATGTTAAGGGAAAAGTCATCCGGGAGGTTTTACAAACTGTGGGTCCCTAGTCTGAAAACTGTCGGTCTCTTAAAATAACTTCAACCCAAAATTACAGTCTCTGAGAACTATTAAATCGAACTTTCATATAAAAATAAAAACTTCAGTTTTCACTCTTTGGAGCGATGTTATCGAAATAACTCGAACCAAATTAACTTCATTAAGTAACTCTCGCAAGTAGGAACCCTTCCCTAACTTTGAAGATAACAGGTTATGGGAGTCAACAATCATTTCAACCGCAACTACACTGTTCCCCATTGTTTGCATAATAAATTCATTTTGTAAATGTTTACACTTATTATTCTGTTAGATCACTGAAATGTTTAACAATCTCACTTAAATTTCTCTCTTCGCACTGCCCGCTGATGCAATCGATTCTTTAAGATCACTTGTCATTCTGATTTCATATCACACAACTCGCTCACAACTGGATTTTGACTGCCTTACACAGGAAACGTTGAAAACCCCGGAAAGTTGTCCGCGGCGTACCCCTCGAGAAAACGATACTTCCAGAAAACAATGCATATGTTATAAACATATGGTAGGGCTCGCTGCGAGGCACAACAATTCGCGACTCACAAATCACGAATATTGTAGAAGAAACGGGCCAACAGTAGTGAACACTCCCCGAAACTCACAATACACTAGTGATTTAGATAAGTTTTTTTTTAAATACCTGTTTAAAAATAAACTTTATTTTCAATAAAACTATAATTAATTTATATTAAAACATTAAAACATAGAATTTATTACTTATAGCCATTTGTCGAAAGAACTATTGAAATTGAGATAAAGAATCACTGATTTATTGATTTGAATTTTAAAATGTAATTAAACCTCGAAAAACAAAAATTAATATTAGCTTTTCAAATTATTTATTATGTTAATGGTATTTGTAAACAGGAAACTGTGGTTTGTATGTGGCTAATCGAACGGTGTGCCATTTATTATTTAAGAAATGGTTTACAATACAATTTCAATATTTAGGTGACTGAGCTGAAATTAGGATTACCGACACATTATCCATTATTTATAATTTATAGGATGTCTATTATTCAAAACTACACCTCTACACATTGCAAAATTTAAATTTTTGTCTATGCTATCTCGTAGGCCTACCACGTTATCCATTCTATTGTTGAATGTGATGTGTGTTATTTGACAAGTAAAACATATAACTGCCTCTATATTCTTCTTCTTCTTCTTGACTTCTCGGATTATATAGCAATCCAACTGTACCATTTTGATAACTGTATCTTCTAATAATTGCCAATACTCATAAAATTGATTATAAATCACAATTCAGATTTATAGACTGTATTATTTTTTTAAATATTAAGATAAGTACCTGGTACCAAGAAACATGCCGAAGATAGAACATGTTCTGAAAGGCCCACATGATTTTAAATAATTGAAGTTTTTTAACCCATTCGCTTTAAAAGATGAGGTAGTTGAATGACGTTCAACTCGAAAGACGAAGTACTCTCGCTTAACTCTGCTGTTACATATTTTGCAATATTTTATACATCCCTTCGTAGCGTGACGTATTATTGTCACTTAGTCACTTACGAATGCAGTGGAATGTGTTTTGGCCTTCACCTTTATTGTGATCTCATGTACCGTTATCTTTTGTTTGTTTCGAATGTCTGAAAATATACAATATTATTTAGGGTAACTTAAATTATGTTTCTGGGCAGATGCATTGAGCATTTAAATATGAAGTAAATGTGTTAAACGAAAATGCATTTTAATTGAGGATGAGTGATATATCAACTAATTTTTTTTTATATTTTGAAAACATTCTAATAGTTCGTATTCCACCTAATTTCGTCCGTCTGGTTTAGTACTAAAAGTAATTCTAGGTCATTTACCTGACTCTATACTTTCAAGTGATCTCCCCATCTCCATCGGTATCGTTTTACAAGCAGAAGTTGAAACATCCTTCCGAAAGGCTTCCAAAGTAATTGACAACATTATAAACTTGACGACTGAGATCTCAAATACTAATTTTTATTTTTTATTTTGGAATAGTTTCCTCAACTGTGTTTTGTACCGGTAATGGATTTTAAAAGTTTGGCGGTTTGGTTATGTTATTGGTAACATGTTAGCCCTTGTAAACACTGGTTGACACAAACGTAATCCACTACACCTGGGAAGAAGATCTACCACGTGTTTTAATGGGAATCAGAACGGCATAATAGGTGCATACCCTGATACTGATGATTGTGAAGTAAATGAGAGAGAGAGAGAGAGAGAGAGGAGAGAGAGAGAGAGAGAGAGAGAGAGAGAGAGAGAGAGAGAGAATGGAGATATATGTCAAAATCAGATTGTCGCAACCATTTCCAAATTGAGATGTACAACATTTGAAATGAATATTCGAAACTAATATTAATAATTCATTAAAGATAATGGCATGACAGCAAGTGATTAGATTGTACAAAGCAGATTTCTATACCATGAGTACAAGCAAAACGAGGATTGTTTAATTATAGGATTTTGCATTGAAAGCTTGATATTATCGGATATGTATAAAGCCCAACGCAGCAGGTTTTAAGTGGTTTAAACTCAATGAATAAAGCGTTCATTAAACTGATTATGTTAACATGCGTTATTCAATTTCAATTTCCGATTTATATTAAACGTGCGCTTACTTCCAATTATTCCAAATCCCTCCTGCACAGCCTTGTTCAAAATAATTAAAATGTCAATCTTATGTGTGATTTTAAACATAAGAACACAATTTCTAAATGAACAAGTTTACTCCCACTGTAGCTTTTGAGAATCGTTATCGGTAGGTACCAAGTTTGAGGTGAGACGACAATCAAAAGAGATAAAATATTATAATAATAATAATAATAATAATAATAAAATAATAATAACAGTATACTTAAACTGATAGATGTAAGGCCATGATAATTAACTTACACTCAACCTATACAACATCATAAGTACCAGTTAAAAATGCACAAGATGAAACATTGTTTTCGAAAGGCCTCCATATTGGAATACCTTGATGAAATTTAATAATTTAGTTGAAGACGACTGACTTACCAGGTATCAATTTTATATTTAACATCTTATTACATAACCTTAACGGTGCTTTAATATGAATTTCAAAAGTGTTGATGGGTGATAAATGATAATGAAGTGCCAGAAGGTTCTTACACTAAACTTAACCTAAATTCTACACCATGGAAAACCATAGGAATAATTCCCTTTAGGGAAAAATTCCTATGGTTTGACTGGGAATCTAACCCGGGACCTCGTGAACTGTAGTCAAAAACTCAGACCACTAGCCCATGAGATTGGTCATAAAAATATATCTACAGAATAAAAACATACATATGGTACACAGTATCTACATAACAGTGAACTACATGGTCTTTATAGAAAGCCAAATATAATAAGGACAGTTAAGTCTCATAGACTGCGATGGGCAGGACATGTGGCACGAATGGGGAATGAAAGACGTGCATGGAAGCTTCTTGTAGGAATACCAGAGGGAAAACGGCCAGTTGGTAGACCAGGAATGAGGTGGGAGAATAACATTAACTATGATTTGTGGGAAGTACATTATACAGATTATACAGGGAATGATTGGAAAACATTGTCTCAGGATATGGATGTATGGAGAGCTTATGTCCGCGCGGCCATGAACCTACGGGTTCGATAGTTCCAATGAGTTAGTTATGGTACACAGTATAAAAGGTCAATATATATATATATATATATATATAGGCCTATATATATATATATATATATATATACCCATAGTAATTCTGCCGGAAGGCAGGTCCTTCACTGCAATCGTAGCATTTTCATGCTATGCTTGCAGCTTTACTAGGGAATTGTAGGTGTGGTAGCTTCCTGTTGCTCTCCATACCGGTGAAGGATGATAATGATGATAAAGATAATGATGATGATGATGGCGATGGCCATATAATTTCGGGGACCGTTTGGGCCTTAAAGTTTTTCTGACATTTCTCTTACAGGTGACGAAAAACCCTGACATGTCCAACGAATGGAACAGGATCGACTACCAAAATCTGCTTTAGAATGGTAACCTGACGGAAGACGAGGCAGAGGAAGACCTAAAACCTTTGGAGTCAGGGAATATGTTTATACATGAAGTAGAAACATCTACAACCAGGAGATTGGATGGACCGACAATATTGGCTATTAGGAATCGGACGATGTCAAAGACATTAATCAACCGATGATCTATCTATCTAAATATACCCTTAATTAACAGGAAAATATGTTAATAGTATCCGTTAATCTCTTAAGGATAAAGGACTTGTTGCCTGCTATTACTCTACTGGTCAACCTTAGCTTATTTCCTTAACCGGACGGAATTGTATTATGAAATTAGGCAGCCATTATTAGAATAAGTAATTTCTATTTGTTTTTGTAATTTTGTATTTTTCCAAGAATGAATACAACTGTCGGTTCTGATTATTTTTCTGTGTTAGTTTTATGATGTTGCCATATATATTATATTCTTCTCCTCATGAATTTTATCGCTGCTGCAGTGATTTGGAACTTGTAATTTTTATTTATAGCCATTTTATCACACCCGTATGACAATGTAGTGCTGCGTGTGTCTTATGATTATGAGTAGAGCGCGGAATTTTATGAAATTTCATGTTTTAAACTATAAGTCGGAGAGCATTGCGACAAAGTATCTTCACGTTTTATGAAGTGTAGAATTGAATGGGACCAAAACAAATTTCATATTTCATAATATTTTGATAAAAAGTTCATATTTTAGCAAATATTTCATATTGCTTCATATTTTCAACATTTAAAAAAATATATTTTTTTTTTTTCAATAACACTTCTAGGAATTTGTTAAAATATTTTTTTGAAGTGACTGTACCTCTGTAAGTTTTTGACATTGTAAATCGTAGACAAGTGGAAATTCTGCAGAATTCCTTTCTGAACAAAACAAATACCGTTAACCGGCAATAACAGCAAGATGAGTCAAGAGATGGATGGGGTTTATCCGTAACTTGGCCCGCTGGAACGAGAATATGATGAACTGATGACAGATTGGTAAGTTTAAGGACAATAGTAGATTAGTGACCACCCACTCTTACCTAGGCAATTTCTTCACTTTGCTTGTGTACAGACATACTTCTTGTTGTTACTAGTGAAAAACAAGATGCCAAGAACTGGAGTTCGTGATTGGATTTCAGCATTTAAATGCTACACCAGGGATGGTAAAATAGTGTTTTGCACTTACTGTAGTAAGGAGGTATGTTCATTTTATATTTGAAATATATTTAAAATAACTAAATAATGTTCTTTCTTAGCCTACATTTTATAAATTGCAATCTCTTGTGTCAAAATTAAATTGTTCCTATAACTCGATTTTATAGGTATCAGCAAATACCAAAAATAAAAAACCACAACTCAATTATAATTAAATTTAATGTTATTGTTACATGTACATACGCCGTAGCGTAGTGGTTAAGGCACTGCGCTACAAGTCGGAAGGTCGAGGGTTCAAGTCCCGGTGGGGTCAGGATTTTTAAACTGACCAAAACCTTCTGGCGGCACTATGGCCCTGGGGTCGACTCAGCCTCTAATGGAAACGAGTACCAGACGCTTGTTCTGGGGTAAAGGCGGCCGTCACGCAGGGCTGACAACCCGGCTGACATCAAGTGCCGATTGTCAAGAAGAAGTGGGAGCCTTAACCTCCTACTACCCCAAGGGCCTCCTGAGGCCTGTAGTGGGATCACTTTTACATATATTGAAGCTCAGTATATTTATGCAATGTAAATAGCTACCATACCAAACTGTACATAGTCTCAATTTTGTCAGTCCTATATTTCATGGAAAGCTTTCTGTTTTGGTTGTGTATTGTTTCTTGGATTTCATAATTAAATATAATGGAATAAATAATTAATTCTTTTTTATATACGTATATCAATACCAACAACTAATTTAAGGTTATTGCTACATATACAATTACTGGAAGATAAATTATATTTGAAATGTTAAATTAATAATAAAAACAATTACTGGAGTTTGATATCTTTATGCAATGAGAATAGTAATCATGCCAAATTGTACCTAATCTAAATTTTTAGTGCTATATTTCATGCAAGTCTGTTTGTTTGTTTTGGTTGCTATGTTTTGTTCCTTGGATTTTGAAATTCATAATTAAATATCAATTAATAAATTAATGGATTGTTGGATTGTGTTTTATATATATTATATATATATATATATATATATATATATATATGTATATATATATATATATTCCAGTAGACATTATCTATTTATTAACAATGTTTCAAATCGTAAGCATGATCTTTCTACGGGCATGGAATTAATGAAAAGCTAATTAAAATAAGAAATATACTGAATATCTTGACTTTTTGAACCACAAATAAGGTCTACTTGTCTCATTTACATGCTGTTGGATCCTATATATTATACCGAATGTATGTATATGAAAATATATGTAATAACGTTAATAAATAATAGCTTCATAATATTTTCGTGTTACAATTTTCATATTTTTCATATTTTCTTATTTTGATTTCATATTTTGGTAAAATTTTCTTCATATAAATCCTCGCTCTAATTATGAATAACAGTATCGTATAGCTATGTACGGTACACCTCTGTGGTCTCAAAGTAACATTGCTATCTCGATCGGTTTCGATCCCTAGTCGGCACAAGTTTATTCGTGATGGTTCTTTTTGGGGTTTTTCCTCATGTGTAGGACAGGAAATGTTATGGCTCCCCGAACATCATCTGGCCGTTATAATCATCATTATCAAATTCGCCATGTTTAGTATGAATGTGTGTGTTTCGTGTTACGATTGTGTTGTCTCGGAGAAAGCCTTGACATTATACGGGGGGCAGTCCATGTTATTGTGTGGCCAAAAATACATGTGTGTGATCTATACAGAGTGATTCAGAAATACGGCTATACGTTTAATCGCTTTTTGTGACGAAAATATAATTATTAAAGGAAATATGATATCATTGGAAAGGGAATCCTTCAAATTACAAGAATAGAACAAAATAAAACACTGCTCGCGTGCAGCTTGGCGGGTTGATTTTTATGGGCTAGCGTCGAACGCCTCCACAATTCTATTAGTTGTTTCTGCATCCGTGCTAATGCGAGGTCTTCCAGGAGGTTTGATTTTCTGCATCCTTCCCGTTTCCAGCAGTCGTATTCTCCACTTTTCCACAGTTGACGGCTGCAATGCTACGTTAAACCCAGGTCTTGCGATCTCACGATCATTAGCATACATTATTGCCCATGCAGCAATTATAATTTGCTGTTGCATATTCAACGCCATTTTGACTAATGACGTAAGTTCTACACTGTTTTGTTTTATTCCATTGTTGTAATTTGAATAATTGCCTTTCCAACGGTAATTTCATATTTCCTGTAATGGTGATATTTTCGTCACACAACGCGATCAAACGTATAGCCATATTTATGATTCACCCTGTAGATAATAAATCATACTTCGACACGTCGTGCCACTGTAAGGCCCAGTAACCTAAGTTATAAGTTGAGATGAACTAGGCCTACATTTTACTTCTCTTCGCAGATGAATTTGTTTACATCCTTGTGCCGACTAACCAGAATTTTTGTTTCATTGGGGTATCCTTCAATTGTTAATGCAAATTATAAATTGTAATTTAATTTAAAGGTTATATTTCATAATTAAGGATTACTTCATTGTTATCTCTGTCATAATTTACAGTAGTCTCTGCCTTTGGAGACGAATTTAAGTTACATGTCCCATAACTCCGGGTCTTATAGGTTTAGTGAACTAATTCTTAACACTTAATCAACACTTTTGAATTTCATATTAAAGCACCGTTGAGGTTATGTAATAAGATGTTAATTATATAATTTTTACCTGGTAAGTCAGTCATCCTCGACTAAATTATTAAACTTCAAGTTATTCTAATATGGAGGCCTTTCGAGAACAATGTTTCATCTTCTGCGTTTTAACTGGAACTAATGTTGTTATGTACGTTGTAAAACGGATTTATGTCTGCGGTGATGTTCTCTTTGTGTAGGTCTTTATTCCTTGAAAAAATCGATAACTCTATGTCAGTTAAAATATATATGTAGTCAATATGCCCATTTCACCAATTAATGTTTTAAAATGGTCAACAAGTTTCTACAGCCAAGCTGTCATTCTCAAGACCAGATATTGACTCAATATCTGGTCTTGAGAATGACAGCTTGGCTGTAGAAACTTGTTGACCATTTTAAAACATTAATTGGTGAAATGGGCATATTGACTACATATATATTTTAATATTATATCACCAAGAAGATCACTTGTGTATTAAATCTATGTCAGTACTACACAGAGAATATCATAACAACAGGATCAGCATCCTTGAAGACATAGAGATTATAAAAGAAGCAAGGAATGAAGACCTACTCAACGAGAACGTAACCGCAGACGTAAGTCCTTTATAGAACCTATATAACACCATCAGTCTTCTTCTTCTTCTTCTTCTTCCGAATGCAGTATTGGGTGATGATACCCGTTCTGCTACTACAAAAACTGATCTGTCCATCGGTTGAAGGGGCTTCCGAGGTCTCTTTTGCCTTTAGGGTTGAGGTGGTATATAATCTTTGGTAAACGGGAATTTGACATTCTCTGGACGTGTTGGAACCATTTAATCTGATAATTTTGTATATGTTCAACTATTTCCCTACTATTCCACTGCATCCTTATCTCATAACTTTTCATTCGATCCCTTAATGTTACCCCAGTTAGTGATCGGAGGAATCTCTCCAGTTAAAACGTAAAACATGAAACATTGTTCTCGAATGGCCTCCATATTTGAAAAACGTGAATAAGTTTAATAATGTAGATGAGGACGACTGATTTACCAGGTAAAAATTATATAATTAACATCTGAACACTTATTCACGAACTTTATTTTTATTGCTAATAGACATTGATATGTAATCAATTGGACAATATTCTTACAAACAAGACTAATATAGTACGGCTAATTATGATCAACGGGTTCCATTCTCGTACAATTTGGACTTTAAAGTTCTCTATTAGTTGATATAACTGTGAGGAAAATCTGAAATTCGCCAAGGAAATTTTAACTGACTGGGAATCGAAATTTACACTGGTGTATCCATTTCATAATAATTAAATTCTTCTTCTTCTTCCTTTCATCAAATTAATTATCATCATCATCATCGTCATCATAGTACATTCACGAATTTAGGCCATTTGTTGACCTGTTTCAGCCTCAAGACAAACACCATCCAAAAGTCTTTTGAGTGGACGTCCTGGTCTTCTTCTTCCTGCAGGTTGACGTGTGTATAACCCCTCCTACCCAATTCTCATCCTCACCTTCTCGTGGTACAACCCGTTTTCACAAACGAGGCTCTGAGGACCGAGTCACGGCGGTATAACAGTTCCATCGGGTACTGAGTAAATGCAGTATCCTAATGTCTGTCCAGAGACTAAAAGGTAGCAGCCCTACCACTGGACTACTTAGCGTCGGGCCAGTAACCTGTCCTAAGGAACTTCAAAAATACTTTGAAGTCTCAACACGAAAAAATCCAGAAGGAATCAAATTAATTGTATCTAAACTAATTTACATGGCGCGATTGGCCTAGAAGGCACTTTGCCTACCAGTCGGCTACTGATCTCACAATCACTTATGTTAATCACAGAGATGTACTATCTTACAGCCAGCATAATTATTACATGTGAGTAGCATGTCGGCCCACCAGCCGTTATAGCTCGTTTCATAAACTTGAACTGCTGCTTATTGTAGCAACCCAAATTCCTCATTATGCTAGGTGAGCTCTAGTCAAATACTGGTCGAAATTCCGCGAGACAATATATTTTCCCATGGCGACTGGAACCAGGTTAAATACCGTACTCTGTACCATGCATAATGCTTTAAATCGCCTATATGGCGCTGCAGAAACAATAAATTCTCATATCCATTTAGTAAGAGACATGGAAGTTCATAGCTTACCAGTGTAAACCAAAGATCCTACAAGTGAAATCATCGAAGATATTTAAGTGTCTAAAAATAAAATAAAAATATGAAACTCTTTATTTACGTTTAATTTCATTGACCGAATATCATATTTTGCATATACTTTTTTTTAAATCTTATACTCTATAAATGTGAATTTAAATCAATGTAGATAGGCCTGTATAATAATATCAATTTTCTCCAAAAAAAAAAATGAACCTCCATGCCATAAAATCCGAAATTTATATTTAATTTGTATTACAAATAACGTTTTATTTCATACGAATGATATTTCGACATAAGATTGAAATAATATGTACATTTATGTTACAATTTGTTAAATATAATATTCAGAAAATTAAAACAAATCATATTTTAGGTTATACGTATTCATTCAACTGTCAAATAAGTTATGTCTTCTTTAAAAATTGCATCGGGGAAACAAGAATTTAAAAAAAGTATATAAACTATGTACTTACTTCCATTCAATCACCGTTAGGCCTTCGCGTTTGGTCTACTCTACAAGACTATCACAATTCCATAGGCAATATGTTAAAGCGTTTCAAAGTAAAATTAAATTGTATAAAATGTTCCACAATTGGTGGGATAGTTTTGTTTACACGTTTGGTATATTGCAGGAAGTTCATAAAATTGTATCTTTTTTTTTTTTGTCTGGAAGAAATATAACTAAAATATTGAATCGTTTCAAGGTAAAATTTAATTTAAAAAATTAAAATCGGTCTAAGGCATTTTGAATAGAGATGATTCACCGGAACAGTTGCCCACACTGTTTGTAACTCCTAAATCAGCCAATTTAATGTCCAAGTTGATCTTTATCCTTGTAGATTTGTTTGTTTTTTTAAACCAATGAGTACTTATGAGTGAAGTGGGTACTGAAGAAGGTTGTTTGTGGGAAGTTTTCTTCTGCAAATATTTGCTTTTCTCGTCGAAGTTTTACTGTATTAATATTCAGGTAAATATTTGAAAATAACATATGAATGTATATTTATATTTATTATTACACCTTCACAGAATTATTATATTCTTAACGAAAGCTGAGGTTGTATGTACCAATTAATGGTTTTATAAAATACCACTTATTCTTATGTTGCTACTCACCCTGAAAGTTCGGGAGAGAAACCACACACTTGAGCAGGGCCAGACGCCACATTCGCTATTATCCTTATTATTAAAAATCTAATTAATATCAATTAAGTTGCCAATAGTCAGGTTGCATGTAGGTGTAATATCAATTCTCTAAGATCATATGGTATCTAGTTACGTGATTCGATTTCGGGCAGCAGCTTGAATTTTTTTTTTTTCCAAAAAAAGACGAACGTGAAGACATGCGCATGAAAACAATCAAATCTGAAGTTGATTATAACAAGTGTATTAAGTTTTGGTAGAATTATTTTAAAAACTGTAGGTTATTTGATGCCGGACTTCAAGAACTGGATGCGTGAGATTTATGCGATGTATGGGAATGTGTGCAACAATTGTGGCTAAAGAAATGTAGGATACACGTATTAAGAATGAGAAATAAAGAATGAAAGCCATACTCTTCAAGATGTGGCATCACTCCCTTATAATGTGAAAATGTGGCCAACTGTATGAAATATATTTATTTAATGTACGGGCTTAAGGGTGCTCCAAAAATGAACGTGTATTTTTATTCAATACGTAAAGATTCAGCTGCAGATATATCAATATATTTACATAAAAAATTAACCTGTAGTAGTAATTGTTTTATAAAAAAAGTGTGGCTTCTCTACCTGAAATACTCTTGTATATGTTTAGGCTTTTGTTTCATTCCACAATAATTTGTCACATTTCTTTCCTAGATGAAATACGGTCAAATATATTCAATCTTCTTGAAATAAAATTGAAAAGATGTATCTGCCAAAGTAAAATGGATATATTAATTAAATAAAAACAAAACTGTTAAAGTTTTATATGAGTTTCATATTTATTTAAATGAAAATTCGTTTCAGTATTTTGTACTTTCTTCAGACGAAAACCATGATTACAAATTAATTTTGTTATTATATTTACACTCCAGTACATAACAACTGAATGTACACAAACACAGTGAACAAACATTCTCGTATTATACATTTAAAATAGGTGATACGTTTAAATCCAGTTGGGAATTTAACAGCCAATTGCTCTTCTCCAATTTATGTATTTCTACAATTTCTGAAATGTCTATTTTTTTCTCTCTTTGTTACGAACAAATAAAACTTTAAGATTTGAATTAAAACAATGAACGTATTGAAATTGATGGTTAGCGTATTTTGAAGTATCAACATTTCAGTTATATGCTCTCATATCTCCCATTAGCTGCTGGATGTTTAAAAAGTCTATGAATGCAACTATTAAAAGGCTGCTATTTAGTGAGTATATGGGTGAAGGGAAGAACCATGGATAGTGGTATCAGTATAAGATGGTTTGTGAAAGATGCCAAACTCAAACTTATTATTAATGTGTTTTATTGATTGGTCCAGGTAATTTATATTATTATGTTGAGTGATTCCGGGTTATGTGGCCGTGGTCCATAGTTGGTGTTGATACCAGACGTTTCGCCCTCAACTGTGGAGGGCATCTTCAGTGGCGAGTGCTTCTAGGCGTGTTTCCTGGTCGGAAGATCTACTGAGAGTGAGCGCTGTGGACGTAGAGGACGTTGTATTAGTGGAGGGTGCACGGACCACGGCCACATAACTCGGAATCACTCAACATTATGATTACCGGCCGTGAAAGCCTGCATTCAATTTATATTATTATTTGTTTGTATCTCCATTGTGAAATTAATACTTTTGTAAATGTTATTAATAAAATTTAGAAATGAATTCAACAGTCTTTTAGTTCATGTGAAGCCTGCTATGACATCATCTACATAACGATGCAAAAATAATATATTTTTAGCTAATGCATTCTTATATATTGTTTGTTCTAAGACATCTATAAGAATTTCTGCTAAAAGAGGGCTCAATGAATCACCCATAATCAAACCATCTTCAGCTAAGTACAATTTGTTATAAAATTCAAAATAGTTTTGATGTAAGACTGTTTTAAGAGTGTGTATTATTTTTTCAACTACAAACCCATTCAATGTATTAGTTAGTAACATTCTGTTAACAATCTCTACAATGTCAACACTAGGTATACTGGGAAACAGATTCTTTATATGAAAAGAAACTAAAATTAAGTTATTAGGCAAATCAATATTATTCTTTATATTTTCAATTAATTCAATGCATTTTTTACACTGTTAATTGTATTGAACTTACTATTAGATGAAATTATATTTATTAGTTTTTTAGACATTTTGTATGTTGGAGAACTTATGGAGGATACTGCTGGTCGAATAGTATAATTTGTTATGTAATTTAACTAGGGAGTAAAGTTTGTGTGGTTGGGGATTCATTTGCATTATAGAGTACTCAAAGAGGTTATTAAAAAGTATACTATTTCTATAAATGTTTATAATTTCTTTTATATATTTCTCTGTTGGGCCTTTCTCAATAATTTGAAAATTATCTGAATTTATGAAATCCACAGTTTTGGAAATATGATAATCTTTCTTTAAAACTATTAAAGTTTGTTCTTTATCTGCGCGTGTAAGAATAATATTATTGTTTAAAGTTTTCTTTTTTATATCTATATCTATTTGATTATAAAATATATGCTTTGGTATTGTTTTCTAACCGTAATTGATATTTTTATGGATATTTATAAAAATACTTATAAATTTGGTATCCATAGTAATTCTGCCCGAAGGCAGGTCCTTCACTGCAATCATAGCATTTTCATGCTATGCTTGCAGTTTTACTAGGGAATTGTAGGTGTGGTAGCTTCCCGTTGCTTTCCACACCGGTGAAGGATGATGAAGATGATAATGATGATGAAGATGATAATGATGATGATGGCCATGTGATTTCGGGGACTGTTTGGGCCTTAAAGTTTTCCTAACATTTGTCTTACATGTGAGGAAAAACCCCGACAGAAACCTCACCCAGAAAAATTGCCCCGACCGGGGATCGAATCCGGGCCCTCTGCGTGACAAGGCAGCACGCTACCTCGAGACCACAGTGGTGGACTAAATTTGGTATAATGATTGTTAATATTTTTTATCCCTTCCTTGACAATTCATCATTAGTAATGCCACAAGTGATTTCCAAATTATCGATAAATTCACGATTCACGAAGTTAGGACCATTTAACGAATAAAATAAATCATTATTTAAATATAGTTATTTTAAAATATGTATATATTTAATGTAAACGGCGATGATTGAAAACAAATGAGAAACGTTTGTTGTGCTTCATTTGTTCATCACTGCAACTAAATCATATTATGTATTGCCAATGGATCGCAATATTGTAAGAAATCACCCTAGTGGAGTAAAAATTAAACACATAAAACTGTTTATAACCAACATTATAGGCTATTAATTAATTTCTGATGTCCTATAGGACATAATTTATATGTTTCTGGAACGTAAATTCCTGTGATATAATACGTTTAAGAAAGTGCAAACAGTGGTTTCTTTTTATTGTGGTATAATCAATTACTACTAATATTTTTCTATTATATCCCGCAAGCACTATATGTTTACATTCGTGCACTATATATACAATCTGGTAACCGTATTTCTTAGAGAGTCAGTCACTGCAAAATAATGCTCTGATTTATTCAGAATGTTAAAAATGAGGAGCTTGATTTTAATATGATAGAATTAATCTTATAAAATCGAGGTCAAAAATGGCTTGATAGGTTGTAAATCAAAATTTATTGAAATGTGATTGGTCATTGACTCCCATTTGGGACATAAGTTAAATACTCAGATTAAAAAAAAACTTATCGGTAATAATTTTGTAAAGTGGTAAAAATTGTTATAGTGAATAATAAAATATAGGTAAAAAGAGAAAAGAACATAACAGTGATATATATTATCATTATCGAAAACCGGATGTTATACGAACAGTTGTTTCGTAGACGTCAATAGGTAGGATGTGTGGCACGGGAGAGAAATGAAATAGGGCATGGGCTACTTCTCGTACAGCAAACCACAGTGAAAGAGCCAAATAGGTAAACCAAGAACGAAATAGCATTAACCACGGTAAATTATACAGGGAATGACTGCAAAATATTTTTCCGCAATCGGAATGTATGAATATTAGGTCTTATCAGCCGTTCGATAATAGGTTGATATATTACTATATACAACTTTCCTCATTAGAGGATTGCCTCAAGGACAAAGTGATACAGACAATTTTTGAAATTGATGAAATACATTTTGTAAATACATTAAAAAATTCAAATTGTAATTGAAGAATACATACTATAAAGTGGAAATTATGTAAATATGTTTTCTTAAAAATGGAATTTATCCTCTTATGGCAGCGATGGCAATTTTAGAAAGATACACCCTGTCCAAATCAAAGGAATTCCAAAATTTAGCTTAGAATCCTGGTATATTACCTCTTGCTCCGATCATCAATCCTGTGTCACTTATACTATCTAGTTGGTAATTATCTTTGTAATAGTCAATTGTTGGCTCATATATGGCTTTCTTTTCACAACCAACTTCCTCAGGTTGGCCACTATGAGTCTCAAAACGGATTGTGGGGTCTAGTATCATACCAATTTTAGAAGATGGTCTAAATGCAATAATATCTATTCGTCTGTCACTTTCATTAGTAGCCATACCATGAACTTCCTCATAAAATGTGTATCCATAATCTCGCAAGGCTTCTGCCATCATATTTCCAATAGTGTGGTGCCGAATGTTTCTCAGTGATTCTCCAAACGGACAAGCCCCAAGAACGTGTGCAAGGGTTTCGTGCTCTCTGCGACGACGTCTACATAGGGTATCGTCCCTAGACCTGCCCAGCAAAGAACGCATCGCCGATATATTGGCTTGCATTTTAATTGTTTCTCTCCATTCGGAACAAGACAATTCCTGATGATCACGAATCCATTGATTTGCCGGTGTACATTCATTGCAGGGAACAATACAAATTAGGATCAATAAGCTACAGATAAATTTCATGGTAAGATTCCTTTGAGTTATTATTAACGATGTAAAAACGTAATATAATAAATAATAGTTCTAAAAAACTAAAAGAACACGCTTTATTAGAAAACTAAGAAATGAGAAATAAATTTAATTTCCAATACGCTTGGGATAAAATAAAGTGGTCAACAAAAAAATCATCTCCAACACATATAGAATAAAATTAGAGTTATCAACAAAAAGAAAATAATTTTACCATCAAAAGCGTGGGGTGCTCTATATCAATTAATATATTTGATAATAAACAGATATTGGTAAAAGTAAGCTCTCTAAGAAGAAAATGTGAAAATTATAAAAAGCACCCCACGCTTTTGATGGTAAAATTATTTTCTTTTTGTTGATAAGTCTAATTTTATTCTATATGTGTTGGAGATGATTTTTTTGTTGGCCACTTTATTTTATCCCAAGCGTATTGGAAATAAAAAATTATTTCTCATTTTTTTAGTTTTCTAATAAAGCGTGTTCTTTTAGTTTTTTAAAACTATTACTTATTTTTTATTTTTTAGTTTTAATATTTTACAGAATAAGACAAAAATGTAAATATTTTTAAATTCGATACTATTGTAGTATGAGCTAAAAGTAATACCCTTCTATAAAAAAACTCTCCCAGCCGGATTTGAACCAGCGACGCATGGATTACTGAAATTATATACCACCAAGAGTTCACTGCTCTACCAACTGAGCTCTTACAACGATTGACTAAAAACTCGACAAGTCCGCAAGTTTTCATTTTTTTTATTTTCGGATGATTCTGGCCATGATTTTTGAAACAAAATATGAAATTATTGTATTGTCACGGGTTCTCTACACGTATACAACGTTTCAAGTCGATCCAATGTTTCTAAGTGGATGAAAATCGCGTTGAAAGATTCCGTTACTTTGATACAAAAACACGTTTTTTTTTTATTTTCTGATGATTATGGCCAGGATTTTAGAAAATAAATATGAAATTATTGTATTGTCACGGGTCCTCTACAAGTATGTAAAGTTTCAAGTTGATCCAGTGTTTCTAAGTGGGTGAAAATCGCGTTGAAAGATTCCGTTACATTTTTACAAAAACAATTTTTTTTTTAATTTTCTGATTATGGCCAGGATTTTAGAAAATAAATATGAAATTATTGTATTGTCACGGGTCCTCTACAAGTATACAAAGTTTCAAGTCGATCCGATGATTTTAAGTGGGTGAAAATCGCGTTGAAAGATTCCGTTACATAGATAGATAGATAGATACAGGTCAAGCTAATATAAAGCGTGTAAAATCATGTATCTTGTAATGCAGTCTCCTCAACTAATGAAATATTTAAAACATTGTAGGCCTTTCGGGACCAGTCCCATCCTCAGCAGAAGGTTGTTTCGCTATTGACAGACTACAGCACACATCATTTTATGATTTTATGTCATACCTTTATATTGTACAAATTGTGAATCTGTCTTTCTTTCTATCGTTAGATTCTTTCTAAACCTTATATTATGGTAATTGTTATTTAAGTTTCATCAAGTTGAGGAAAAACAAGTTTTGATAAAAAAATGTTGCGTAAGTTGTAAATATCAAGCATCCTTCTTCCTGAGACTTCTTTCTTAAAAGAATAAATGACTCTCTACAGGAAACAGCACATCCTGTCCACTGCTTCTAAACTTTAGAAAGGTTTTTATAGCAGTTTAATGCCGGAAACTTTTGTTTCTTGGAAACTATCCAAAGAAAAATAAAACTTCTTGGTAGATGTATTAAGAATTTTTGCATATGCAAATTTCAAAACAAGAACAAGACTTTAATAATTTTAATTAATTTCTCGTGCTTGCTCTCAAATGTAGAAATCTAATAAATTTTACATGATTGTTTGACCATGAATTTGATACATCCGATTCTCCAGGATAATAATGATGATGATGATAATAATAATAATAATAATAATAATAATAATAATAATAATATGATTTGTTTAAGCTGGCTGTGTTCAGAATATAAGATCTTCATCTCCAATCAATTAGAAATAATAAAATAATTGATTTCATACTCTTACCGTAATTTAAAATATTAAAGTATAGCCTAAAGAATTCGCGATTCGAATACAGCCTAATATGAATACTAACGAATAAATTATAATATTATATATACATATTATAATATAAAATAGCATAAAAATGTTGTCAAATTCAAGGTAACATGCTAACTTTAATATATACAATTTTAATCTGAATACAATTGTCATGCAGGAAGTATTTCCTTTACGTACTCCTTCATATACCTTCCATCCATCCATAGTAATTCTGTCCGAAGGCAGGTCCTTCACTGCAATCATAGCATTTTCATGCTATGCTTGCAGCTTTACTAGGGAATTGTAGGTGTGGTAGTTTCCCGTTCCTTTTCACACCGGTGAAGGATGATGATGATGGCCATATGATTTCGGGGACTGTTTGGGCCTTAAAGTTTTCCTGACATTTGTCTTACAAGTGAGGAAAAACCCCGATGAAAACCTCACCCAGAAAAACTGTCCGACCGGGGATCGAACCCGGGTCCGCTGCGTATCAAGGCAGCACGCTACCTAGAGACCACTGCGGTGGACTCATATACCTTAATAAAACGATAAAATTTAATATATATATATATATATATATATTAATCGACAGTCCCTGACATCACTGGAAGTAAGTAAGTTCCATGCTTTTAGTGAAGGAAATCGTAAAACATTCAGAATACAACTATGTCCTATGGTATCATTAGTAAAGAAGTTCCTTATGATCTTGTACCTATATAATAATCATAAGGGGAAAAATGTAGAAAACGTGTTATAAACTAACTTGATAAATGTGTATGCAGTATTTGGAAGAGCAAGACTTAGATGCTTTTAAGAAATTAGCGTTAGACCTTAGATTACACATTCAAGTCCAAAAACAAAAGTCTCGTTCTAATCTTAATTAGATAATGTGAATTTTAATTGGGTCAATGTGTAGGCTTAGATAATATATAAATTATACGAGTAATATAAAATTAGATACCTCCTATGTTCGTTTTCCTTAACTGACAAAACATTAAAAACATTGTAGAGCAGCGGAATCAGTATCGTTCTCAGAAGATATTTGGTTTGTTACTGACTTATTTGTAATTTTCTTGTAGAGAGGGTTGTATATAATGCGTGCGCTCTTGTATAAAATCAAGTTATTATCAATTTATTTTAGAATCTATATCTCACCCATTATATTTATATTTGCTGAATTCCTCTCTTTGTGCAGTATTGCGAAGATGTTGTCTTTGACTTGCATATTATATCCTGCCTGATTGACATGTTTGGCGTAACTGAATTTTCCTTCCGCATACTTAAAATCCTTAAAATGTATTTTAACTTTTACCGGTTCTTCTTACATAACTTATTTAATTATCTACCATACATTTTATAAAGGAAGAATCAACAAAAGTTTAAATGTTAGATTTAAATAGTACATTTAAAGATTATTTAAGTGTGCAAGAAGGTAAATTCAGTTAGGCTAAACATGCCGTTTAGGCAGCATATCATACACAAGATACTTACAATATCCTCACAATACTGCAAAATAGGTTAATCCAGTAAAGATAAACATACTGCAGGAGATTGAAAAACTCAAGGAAATTGACAATAATTTGATTTTGAACAAAACCGCAACCAGTATGCACAATCTTCTTCACAAGATATTCACAATAAGTGTGTAGTAAAGCAGCCTCCTTTTGCGGATGGGACTGCTTCTGACAATGTTTTAAATGCTTCATCAGTCGAGGAGACTAAAGTTACAAGAATTTAATATTACATTAGAATTTTACCACGAATTGTTCCAGTATTGCCTTAGATAATATATCTATATTATTTACTACACGTCGGATTTTAGATTATATGTCTATTTATTTTCCCGAAAATATAAATAAATAACTATGATGTGTATATAAGTTGTATGAAAACTTGATAGGAACATACTGTATCATCTCCGTATCAAATTTATCGCCATTTGGTTTTGTAAATATATAAATAGTTTTGTTAATTGATAATGTACTTGACACAAATGGTTGAGACTCTCAAAATCTGTTTTGAGATCGCAAAAATACCCATAATGTTGGAATAAGTAACAGATTTTGCTTTCAAAAGTAATATTGCTTTGGTGTTTAAAAATCACTTAAACATAAAACTAAAATTTTATTTGTTTTAATTTCTCCTCATGACTGAATAGAATAAAAAAAATCATACCTGAAATATTGCCTACTATTTCATCCACAGAATGGTCTATAATATTCTTTATGGCTCTCGGCGGCTACCAGGACCAGCATCTGCGCTTTTCGTTCCCAGTGAATGGGATCATCCGAAGTTGGCTATTTATATTACAGCCTTAATATTAAATTTGTTCAAATTAAGGATTATACAAATTATTTCAAGATTCATATGAATATACCCAATGGACAAGTCTTTGATATAGATACTACAGGAAAAGAAGAACAAGCTGACGTAATGATATACACAGATGGATACAAAACAGTTAACTCCAATTGTGCCGGAATCCGAAGAAAAGTCTAAGGAGGTCCATATCGGAATAAGAATGTTCTGTCTTCCAAATAGAAATTCTTGCTATAATTATTGCTGTGGACTCGATAAAACAGCAGAGCAAACAAACATCTTATGTTGTACATGTAAACTGAAAAGCTATTCTACTCGCCACTGCCAACAAAAACCAACACATTGAATACAGGAAGAAATTTATCCATCTCAAAAACTTGTAATATAATTGTCATTGAGTCAGATCATTCAAGACTCCATGGAAACTAAATATCTGACTACTTAATAAAAATCACCGCTAGTTGAGGACAAACGTTGACTAAAAAAAGAATTCCTTTGACTCGAGAAGAACAATTTTACTGACAGATTATTGAACCAAAATTCGAAATTCAACCTACACCTACTACATTAACGCCTCCTACACCATTAATTCCAAACTATTAATTCCAAACATATCACAGTGGCTCTCTTATCCCTCTGGCTCTATTACAATCTCGCCCAATTCCTAACAAAACATTGATGCTTGCATTCTTACATTTAAAAAAATCATCTTTCCGACTCTGTAATTGCACTGAAAGATTGCCACCAGAGTCTCTTTATCTCATGCTTGAGTGCAGTTTGTTTTGTAATGACAGAGCAGCAGTTCTAAAATCAACACCCCTGCCAATCAAACTAAAATAACACATTAACATAGTTGAACTACAATACTTCTTCAAATGCATCTTCCACACTTTCGTAGATAGATGTAATCTTCCGCAATTATATGTAACATTACTATAATTAGAATAATGTAATAATAATAATAATAATAATAATACTTTATTTATTCTGGCAGAGTTAAGGCCATCAGGCCCTCTCTTCCACTCAACCAGCACAAATACAAATAAATATTCGACAAATATAGATATACACTATACTAATTATAAACAGTTAAAGATACAATAAATGTAGCAATGTAAATGTCATGTACAAACAACATTTTATAGGGTAATAACAATAATGATACGATAATAATAATAATAATAATAATAATAATAATAATACAAATATGATACATTATACGGGAAACACCAATTAATATATATATATATATATATATATATATCTTACACTGGATAATAATGAAGTCGAGTTTAGAGCAAATATAAATTTATATTTCTTATAAAAGATGCCAATGTCCGGCAGCCCCTTATTTCTTGTGGTAGAGAATTCCAGTTGCGAGAAGTGGAGATGGTATATGACATGGAGTGATGTGATGTCGCGGTATATTAAGTAAGAGACTATATTGTGATCTTGTGTTTAAGTTATGGTTTGAGGATAGATACTGGAAACGGGATGATAAATAATTGGGAATCGAGGTATGTAGGATCTTAAATAGGGGAATTAGACAGTGCGATTTTCTTCTCTTTTTTAGATGTAGCCATGACAATTCGTGGAATAATGGATAAATGTGATCGTATTTTCGAACATTAAATATGAATCTGATACACATATTATGGATACGCTGCAGTTTGTCCGACAATCCGTCACTTATGTCAGTTAGTAGAACGTTACAGTAGTCAAAATGCGGCATCACTAAAGTTTGGATTAAAATTTTTTTAAGAGTTGTAGGAAGAAAATGTTTAAGTCGCTTTAGGAAATGCATTATGGAGAAGATCCTTTTAGATGTTTGTTTTACTTGCTCATGCCATTTTAAATTAGAATCTAAGTGAAATCCCAAGTTTTTAACGACGTCATGTACATAGATCTGTAAATGCCCGTGAAATACCTCTAGCTGAAACACGGGTTGGAAATTAATTATTGTCTTGTGAAATAAAAAAGAGAGGGACAAAATGTAGCATGCGTCTCCAGCGGACACTTTTCACTGGGAACGAGAAGCGCTGACGCTTGGCCCGCTTTCCAGGTATTGTAGAGAATGTCATAAACTATCATGAATTATTTACATGTTGAGGACATAAGTGAAAAAAATAGAAAATACTACATACAGTTGACAAGGAAAACCGTTATTTACTCGTTAATTTTTTTGGCAGACACTGCAGAGATGTCTTTCTTTTTCCGCCCATACGGCAGCCGAGAGAATTTTCTTGCTTCTGCCTTTCTTTCAAAACTTTCCCTTTAACTTATAACTATTCCTACGGGAAGTTTTGTTCTGCGTCATGGGAACAATCTGTCTACAAATATGAAATCTAATTTAATCTTAGTATTTTAATTGATGATAATAGATTCTCAAGCTTAAATGTATAGTTTACAATGTATAAATAATTAAATCGGAAATATTTATTTATCGGTTGTGAAGAGAGAGTGAAACGTATCTCGTAACCAAAACAATATATCTCTGATTTTGTTTTACAGATGACGTTGCAATTTATAAATTAGGGATTTTGCATAAACTTAATATATTTTATGTATATGTTCTTGGGATTGAAGTGCTGAGAGAAATTAAACATAGGCTCAACTCTGAAAACGCAGCCAGGTAAATGGATAAATCATTATAACAGTAAGATACATTCCTTTTGTGAGAAACCAGTTGCAGTAAGAAGAGTTACGTCTTGTATACTATTTTGGGCAGGACATATCACATGCATTGGTAATGAAAGAGGGCACAGGAACTTCCTGTAATAACACCAATATGTAGGCAAATATTAGGTTTGAAGAATAATTTAACCTGAATTTGAGGGAGTTAAATTAAACTATACTATACTACTATGTCAATGGCAACCGAACAAAAAGAAGAAAAGAAGGAGACCAAAGTTAACATGGAAGGAACACATGAGGATAGTAATGCAAGCATGAAGGCTAAACATTGAATATGCCCAAGATTGGAAGCTTTGGAGGTTTGACACAGGAAGACGGCAGCAGATGTACGAACCCCGAAGATACATAGAAAATGAAACAAGAAATAATTTTAAACTATTACTAAAGGATAGATTATCATAAGTAATGACACGAGTGATTTCCAAATTATCGATAAATTCACGACTCACTTCGTGAGTCGTGAATTTATCTAGAGAATTTGGAAATCAAGAGTGGCATTTGTTAGGACTATTTAACGAATAAAATTAAGCTGTTTACTCACAAATCATTATTTAACTAATAGTTATTTTGAAATATTTATATATTTAATGTAAACGGCGATGTTTGAAAACAAATGAGAAACGATAGGTACGCTTCTACTGCTTCTTTTGTTTATCACTGCAACCAGATCATACTATTTATTGCCAAAGCAACGCAATATTGTAAGGAGGAGCTTTCTTTAATATGGTAATTATAACACTGATAAATATTTGGTGAAACACAACTCTGATTGGTTGTAAAACAGAAATCATTGAAACGTGATTGGTCATTGACTCCCATTTGGGGCATGAGTTAAATAGTAACCCTAATGATAATAATTTGATTTAATAGTTGTAAGTTCATATAGGTTAGTACTTGCATATTATTGCGTACTATATATGTTATATAGTCCACTTTTACAATTCAAGCGTCTAAATGTCAAGTCTCGTGTTATTAACATTCCATTGGAAAGTTCTCGATACGCAGTTATCAACACTTGCATTCGTCCTCGTAACAAGGGCAATCACAATATTCCATCATTTTTATGAGTCAGTTTATTCAAGGATTATCTTCTGTCTCTCTCATATGGGAGATACTTATTAAAATACTAATTTTTCTATTGGACATTTCAGTACCTCGCGCGCAACTTTGATAATATCAGAGTTGCCAATTTCAATAATATTAACTTTATCGATACTTCCATAAGGTACCGCCCCTAGAGTTTATTTATATACGTAGAAAATGCTATTGTATCTTTAGAACGAGAGTTCATTTTTTGTGAGCAAGACCCGGCTCCTCGTCTCTCCGTGATACCGTCACGCATTTTAGATAAAACTTAGAAATTATAAGTGCAATTCAAGAATGAAGTTGATCTGATTAATTTAAACTTAGGAGAACTTGAAATTAAAGAGTGCTTATGTAAAGTACGGTTTTCGTTTTGTTTTTAAAGTAAATATGTTTATTGTTTTCATTAACCTATGAATTTAATAATCATACGGTCCTCCGCTCTCCTGGCTATTTAACGGACCTCTGAACTGAGGTTGGTCCCAACAAATATATATGGGGAGCGTATGTTCGCGCAACGATTAATTTCCGGTTTTGATAGTCTAGTAAGTTTATTTTAGATAACGATCTTGAATTATTTGGTCTGAATTAATTTCGGGAATTATCCCTAGAAATTAACCTTTTGGTACACTTTTTACAAAAGGGCAGTAACATTTTTAGGGCACTTTATTCACTATTTGGTAAGCTGCCTGTTCCAGACTCAGTATAATAGTTCTTCAAAAAACCACGTTCCATCAACACACTATATTATAAATATTATTTTTTTAAGTTAAAATTAAATTGCATGCAGCACTGAATAATGTACAACAACACTGATTGGACAGATTATTCTTATTATTTATAATTATGTGCAGTTAACACTGCACTTTATTGTTTATTATAAAATACGAGAAAACTGTATGTCAATATATACATGAGGTGGACCAACTTCAATTACTTAAGTCTCCTCAAGTACAGACTACAACATCCAATTCGAATTGGTTAATCCAAAGTTTCAGACCAACAAAACCTACGTTAACAGTAATAATAATAATAATAATAATAATAATAATAATAATAATAATAATAATAATACTTTATTTATTCTGGCAGAGTTAAGGCCATAAGGCCCTCTCTTCCACTCAACCAGCACAAATACAAATAAATATTCGACAAATATAGATATACACTATACTAATTATAAACAGTTAAAGATACAATAAATGTAGCAATGTAAATGTCATGTACAAACAACATTTTAAAGGGTAATAACAATAATGATACGATAATAATAATAATAATAATAATAATAATAATAATAATAATAATAATAATAATATAAATATGATACATTATACGGGAAACACCAATTAATATATACATCTTACACTGGATAATAATGAAGTCGAGTTTAGAGCAAATATAAATTTAGATTTCTTTTAAAAGATGCCAATGTCCGGCAGCCCCTTATTTCTTGTGGTAGGGAATTCCAGTTGCGAGAAGTGGAGATGGTATATGACATGGAGTGATGTGATGTCCTATGTTGCGGTATATTAAATAAGGGACTATGTTGTGATCTTGTGTTTAAGTTATGGTTTGAGGATAGACACTGGAAACGGGATGATACATAATTGGGAATCGAGGTATGTAGGATCTTAAATAGGAGAATTAGACAGTGCGATTTTCTTCTCTCTTTTAGATGTAGCCATGACAATTCGTGGAATAATGGAGAAATGTGATCGTATTTTCGAACATTAAATATGAATCTGATACACATATTATGGACACGCTGCAGTTTGTCCGACAATCCGTCACTTATGTCAGTTAGTAGAACGTCACAGTAGTCAAAATGCGGCATCACTAAGGTTTGAATTAAAATACTTTAAAGAGCTGTAGGAAGAAAATTTTTGAGACGCTTTAGACAATGCATTATGGAGAAGATCTTTTTAGATGTTTGTTTTACTTGGGCATGCCAATTTAAATTACAATCTAAGTAAAGTCCCAAGTTTTTAACGACGTCGGTATGAGAAATTTGTTCGTTATCTAATATGACAGCCGGCATATTGCCATGTGTTTATGGAGGTGTAATAGTCTTGGATGTCCGATATAATTAGTACTTGCGTTTTGTTTACATTTAGTTTTCAGCCCATATTGTCTGGGCCATAAAGATATATGTCTGAGGTCAGTGTTTACTTTGTCAATATATGCATTAATTTCCTGAGGCCTAAAGTGTGTGTAAATCTGTAAGACGTCGGCGTAAAGATGATGCTTGGAGTTTTGTAGTTTCTTGGTCACGTCATTAATATAAATTGAGAAGAGAAGAGGAGCGAGGACGCCGCCTTGAAGTGCCCCTTTCCTCACCAAGAGCCAGGAAGAAATGCGACAATTAACAGAGACTGATTGCTGACGATTAGTGAGGTAAGATCTAAACCAATCAAAGCGGTTTTCCGACAGATATAGTGTCTTTAGTCTCGCTAGCATTAAGTCTAAATCTACTGTGTCAAAGGCTTTGCTGTAGTCGAGTATGACTATTACGGTGAGTTTGCTTTCATCCATTGAGTCTCTCATGCCCTCTACAATGTCAAGTAATGCAGTACTTGTATGATGTCCTGTTCTAAAACCAGACTGAGGCTTATTAAGTAAGTCGTGTGTGGTGAGGATAGCCTGTTAACTGTGAGTGTGTTATGTGTTCCAGTGCTTTAGATAAACAGGGAAGAATTCTAATTGTTCTATAATCATCGAGTGTTGCGGGAGTTTTTGATTTCGGTCTATGACGATATAGAACCATTTTACAGAGTCTGGGATAGGTCCCGGTCATTATAGAGGCATTAAAAATGTGGGTCATTATCAGGAGAATAATGTCAAATGATTTTGTGTAGGAGAGTTATTGGTATATTGTCTATTCCTTGTGCTTTAGATTTTAAGACGTAATAGTGCTTTTTGGCGAAATCAGGTGAGATATAGGAAAAACAGAATTTGTATAGTGTGTGTTGGGAATATGACCCTAGTTCATCTATGTCTGTTGTTTGTGTTGCGAGGTGTTGTCAGAAGGGAGGCGGGTAAAATGGTCATTCAACTCATCTAGTGGTAGGTCAGCTGTTTCTACCTGTAGTTTATTTTGACAGAGGCTTATTGATTTTAAATTCTTCGACATGTTAGCTGAGTTGGACATAGATTGTGTAATAATAGTATGGGCATATCTTAAATAATATTTACATTTAAAACCTACTCAAAATCAGTATTAAAATGAAATATGGATTTGAAATGGTATATAAGAACTTAAATTAGGATGTGGATTAAATCTAAATTATTAGAAACTAACAAACCATATTTTAAAATTGATTTCACGGAATAATTTGATGCACTGTTAATCCCTTTATCACGGCGCCACCACTATTTCAATATCCGAACCGCCTTTTGGCGGCTGCAGTTGTTCTTTCGCATCTGGAACTCTCTGTTTATGAAGAATCATTCTCCCAAAATAAGCGTGAATGGAATGCGGGAAATGTTTTTCTCGGCATGTCTAGAAAACTCCGCCTATTTCTTATCCAAAAGGACAGATGCTCGCGGTTGTCAGTCTGTGACGAGTTTGTTGTCGAACGATAAAGTGAATATTCCAAGACAGTGTTAAACATGAACTCGGTATAATGTGGCCATGAAGAAATAAACTATTCCTGATACTATTAAAGCGTAACCCTTGGATATAGAGTAATCGTATGTGTTTGTGAATAAAATTGTTACTGTGAAATGCATAAGGAAAATTGAATTTTTTAAATGTAAAATGGACGTGAGTTATTAATTAAATTGTGTGTGTTTCACGTCACCGCAACCTGTGTCAATATAAAATTGCTAATTATTTTCCATCAGTTTTACACATTCTGTAAAAGTGATATTTTGACATTTAGTTCTTAATAATCGAGTTTAATTTAATCCCTAATATGTTTCGAACTACTGCATTACACCTAAAAAATTTAATAAGTAAATCATATATTTAACTTTGAGACACTCGGTTCGTTATCTCAAATTTTAGTTGCAACCAAGTACGATTGAAACTAGAGAGATTTATTTGGTTTACTTCATTTAAAACGTATACAATATAATATATATATATATATATATATATATATATATATTATAAGCTATAAGTTGGGCCTTCTCTTATATATGATTACGAATTTTGGTCAGAAAAAAAAAGAGAGATAGAGATAGAGAGAGAGAGAGAGAGAGAGAGAGAGAGAGAGAGAGAGAGAGAGGATACACTATACATGATAAAATAAGAAATTAAACAGATCAGAATTAAATATTTTCTCAGTTTAAATCAGGTAGATGAATATAAACTGAAATATTGAAATAGAATATATTACCAATAAAGAAAAAATAATTAAGGAAGGTACATTTTAGTAGACCTCGTAATATATGACTTGACAATAAAGACCGGAAGAAGCTATATCACCTATCCTTCCAGGGAGAATAATAATAAAATAGATCAGGTTTATTAACAATAGCAGATCTATTTACTTGTCATAGTTAAAGTTATTCTCATGTTGTTAATAATTCCATGCTCTTACAATGTTCCGAAAATCTTTAGAAATTTCCGAAGACGTGTCAATGCTGAACTGGGATGCATGATATAAATTGAATTAATAAACGAAATTTCACACTCAAAAAAACGAAATAGGTACTTATAGGTGAAATATTTATATTTAGATACCCTTAAACTCTTCGGGATATTAACGTTTCATGGAAGATCTTTTTTTATTTATTCCCTTAGAGGATAAAGATAGGCGTAAATCATGTAAAATCGGAGGTCTAATTGTGGCATAGAATCTTTCAGATAATTAAATTAGAACTGAGCAGCGTAAAGAAAATATTTCTGTAATATTTTAAAAATAGAACATTGGAGACGAATTAATGGTAATACGACCTAGTTTTGCTACTCTGTACCTGAATATTATTAACTTTTTAAAACAATAAATTGACTAATTTAGTTGCTCCAAATCCTTCGAGAAAACTTTTATCAAAAATATACATTTTAATTAACCCTGATACACAAGGTACAAAAATAATATAAACTTTTAAAATAAATAATATTATCCTTCTACTTTATCTCTTTTTCTGACGTGTGCATGTAAATTCCCCTCCACATATTCAAACGAATGTTCAAAGAATAACACCTTAACTGAAAGGGGAATAAAAATAAGTTATTGCGACATAAACTACTTTATATGTAATGTTTTAGCACTGGCTGTTCCTGTTCATAACACACACACGCAAAGTTGTTTATTTATATGTTTGAAGCAACGTGTAGGTTGAGAACAATTTAAAATATACAAGGAATTAAATACTTGAATCTAATTTTTTGTTAGATACCTTATACGATTGTTACAGTACACCATTATATACGCGATGAAATGATCACGTTACTTTTTCATAAACAAAGAATAATTTATGGGATACGAGACTACAATTTTTAAAACCATAACATTCAATGAATATTTGAACTATGTTAGTTCCTGACACCAAAGCTATAAATAAGTTATTACTTCAAAGGGATTTCAAGAAGAATGTGCCATTGACCGAGAAAATTGGGAACGAGATGGCAACTTCAGTCTCAAGGCTTTCTGGCCTGTTCCATTTCCAAGTAGTTGTTCTTTTTCCTTTTGGATTATAGTGTGGGGCAGCTTTCGATATCCTCGAATCTGGCATTCGTTGAATTTGATCTCTCTAGTTCGTTCTGTATTTTTTAACTACAGATGTAATTTATTCAATATCTATATATTTTCTAATATATATATTTTTTTTTTTCATTTTGTGGCCTAGTAATTTATAACCTGATACAAACGTTTATATAAATTAAATTCTATAGCACGATCGCCAAGACGACCTTCGGCGTACAAGCTAATAGCTGGTCTCACATTCATGTGTGTTAATCACAGATGTAGAAGACTACAAGCCAAAACAGGGGTGACATTATGATCAGCATATCTGGTCACCAGCAGTCATAGCTGGTTTTCTCAACATCGAGACACTAGTTATTTTATGTATCAAAATTCCGCATGATGCTGGGTGGGACCGGTCCCTTACTAATCGAAATTATATCAGTAAATTGCTTCACACAAATGATTCGAACCAGTACAAGGCCCGTAGCAAGGTATGATACTTTAAACCATTCAGTAAGAGGGTGGAAGATACACACACACACACACACACACACACACATATATATATATATATATATATATAATTTTACTTAACGAAGCTCTCTAACATCCCATGTCATTACCGACAATATTAAAATAAAAATTTGAAAATTCCAACAATTATTAACAATATCAAAATTAAATGGTGTTTTGTGAGATCAGAAGAGAATATAACGTCTAAAACAAGAACAAACATTTAAAATAAAATATTTAGAGTTAATATACACATGAGGCAGAAACATGAGAAATAAATCCGAGAACAATAAATAAAATTAATTCTTCTGAAATAGATTTTTGGAGGCGTTCAGCTTGAATATCTAAAAGAGATAAAATAAAAAAGCAGTCCGATCATCAACATCAGGATTAGACTTTAATCTTCTTTCCGATCTCATGTTATAATTGGTAACTAAACAAAATATGAATGAATGTCCATAGTTTGTGTTTTAATTTAAAGAAAATACAAGAGATAAAATAATAATAATAATAATAATAATAATAATAATAATAATAATAATTGATTATGTAGACACAATGACAGAAGACATATTACCACGAAATATACCAAAATCTCTGCCACTTGATAAAAGACAAAAAATGAAGGCGAAAAATAACACTTCGTTAATAGTGGTTTAAACCGTCATAGGGAAGCGAATTAGAAGATGGAGATAGGAATGACAGAGATAGAAAAAATGTTGTGAAACATTCTCAGTAATAGTTATAATAATAATAATAATGATAATAATAATGATAATGATAATGATAATGATAATGATAATGATAATGATAATGATAATGATAATGATAATGATAATGATAATGATAATAATAATAATAATAATAATAATATAATAATAATAATAGTAGTAGTAGTAGTAGGACTTTATTAGACAAAAAGTAAGATATTTACAATATTATTTACAAATATGGGTCGCACGGGCAGTAAGCCGTACGTGCTGTTGACAGTCCGTTACAATAAAGTAATAATTGGTACTAGTGTAAAGAAAAATAAACAACAATAAACTAAAAAAGCAATAACATTACAATTACATAAAGAAAACACAATAATATTACAATTAAATAATAACACAATAGCATTATACACTAAAAAACATTAACATTACAATTACATAAAGAAAACACATTAATATTACAATTAAATAATAACACAATAGCATTATACACTAATTAATTTATATATAATTGTTAAGAATTAATGGTATTGCATTTTGATAACATATATTTATTCATGAATGAGTGTTGTCCTTATTTTCCGCGTTTTGTCCAGAAATTTACCGAGGTTTATCCAATTTTCTGGATTTACCAATAACTCGTAGCATGCCAATCTTTCCCGATTTGAATTTAGAAATCTTTCCGGTAATAACTGACGTCTCCAATATTCTAAATCATTACATTTTCCTAATATATGTATCTCATCTTCAAAGTTCCCGCACATTGGACATATTCGCATATCGTGATCGTCGCTAATTTTTAGAAATTTCCATGCCCCTAGCCTAAACCAAGCAAGCCCTGATCTCTCCTTAAATCCTAGGTTGAGTATATACGATTCTTTTCCCCAGACGTGTTTTAGGTCTCTTTGTAAACACAGTGAGCGTTTTCCTGTACATTCGGCGAAAGTATCTTGTTGGTTTATATCTAAGTACCTCCTCCTTATTTTTCTCCACACGTTCTTGCGATTTTCAGTCCCTTTTTCCCATATCCAGCCCATCCCAATCTTTTGGAGTTCTCTCCTAACCTCGTCTGCCCAAAATTTAACATCTATGTTTTTAATTTGGTGGTCGTAACAAATTGCTCTAAGCATTGTTTGTTCACCTTGGATTACTCGCAACCAGTATTTGAGTACACGAATTTTACAGTTTATGTCGTCCTGGAATGACCCGAATTCATATAAAATTCCACAGTTAGAAACGGCCTTACTAAGTCCTGTAATATATTTTAGAAAATGCGTATATACCTTATTTAGTATTTCCGTTCTTTGGAAACCCCAAATCTCACTACCATAGTGCATTACTGGCCTGACCATCGCTCCATACATTTTTTCTAATGTGCTGACTGGAATATCAGGCACTCGACCCAGAATACCGAGTACACTGTTAAGTTGTCCCCTCCCTTTAAATAATGCTATATCAATATGTTTTTTCCACTTTCCGTTCATTTTCAACGTCGTACCAAGATATTCAAAATGTTTCACGTTTTGAAGTACTTGATCTCTGTATTTCCATTCCTCTGCTCTACCATAAACCGTCCCATTTTTAAAGGTCATTGTTTTTGTCTTACTAACATTTACAGTCAATCCCCAATTCCTACAGTATATTTCCAGTAGGTCAAGACCTCTTTGCAATCCCTTGATTGTCTTGGAACAGATAATTAAATCATCTGCATACAACAGGACTGGGATTTTAACATTTCTTATCTCCGGAGCCTCAATTTCTCCTTCTAGCATTACGTCTACAATATCATCAACGAATAGATTAAATAGCATTGGTGATAAAATGCAACCTTGTCTCACTCCCCGATTGGCTTCACTGCTCTCTGTAATGTGCCCTTGGTCTACTTTTATACAAAATTTAACATATTTATAAATTGACATTAAAGCATGTATCATTTTATGAGACAATCCTTTCCGATTTAATTTTTCCCAAAGTGCGCTTCGGTCCACAGTATCAAATGCCATCTTAAAATCAATGAATGCACAAAATAATTTACCCCCCTTCATTTTCAGATTGTCATCAATTAATGTTCTCAGAACAAATACGTTGTCCACCGTGGAGTACCCTTCTCTAAAACCTGCCTGATATTTTGAGAGCCTATTGTTCTCTTTAGCCCATTGTCTTATTCGTTCGTAAAGTACTTTACAATATATTTTTCCGAACACTGACAAGAGACAAATTCCCCTGTAACTTTCTGGTATCTGTGCCCCACCTTTCCCTTTGTATAGCGGTTGGATGACACCTGTCGCCCAGGCTTCCGGATAATCTCCTCCATTAAAAAGTTTGTTGAACGCAGTTTTCAAAACGTCTAATAATTTATTGGATGATATCATATTTTTCAAGAATTCCCCTGGTATTCCATCAATTCCAGGTGCTTTACCATTCTTTAAACATTTAATGGAAGAAACCACTTCATTTTTCGAAATATCCTGATCCAGTAATTGAATATGAATTGGGTCAGGGATCTCAACTATATTTCCTTGATTATATCTTAACCTCTCATTTCCCAGCACCCTATCAAAGTAACTTCTCCATTCCCCGGGCGTTATTCTTGTCCGATTTATGGACTTTACTTTGAGTTCCCTTATCGCTTTCCATATGTCCGCAATGTTCCCACTTTCAGTCGCGACTCTCATTTCTTCGGATTTCTTATTTTGCCATGCTAGTTTTGTTTCTGCCAATAATTCTTTATATTCCTTTCTCTCTTGCGCATAATTTTTTCTGCTTTCATCTGTGCTTTCTTTTCTAAACTTTAAAAGACTACTTTCGACAAACTTCTTCTTCTTTCTACATGCATTATTGTACCACCCTTTGTCCTTCTGGTTCATTGCGTATTTAACCTTGAATTTTTCCCCTGCTTTTTGAAAACATTCTGTCAAAGTTTTAATAATTTCCTCCCCGCTAAGATCATTTAATTGCAGATCCTGTATTAGCGTTTCCAAACTCCTGATAAATTCTTCTCTCCGATCCTCGATCCACCTGAAACGTGTAATTGGCCGCAATATTGTTGCCACCTCATCATTAACTGTCTCACTAATACCTTTCATATTTAAAATAAGTTTGTTTGGGAAGTGGTGTGATTCGATTCTGGAAACTATACAGAAATTACTTAGGACTGGAATCATGTCTTGTGTGCATATTGAATAATCGATTACGCTACTTCCATTTTTATTAATAAATGTCAGTTCTCCATTTTTATCTTCCCCATATTTCCCATTCAGAATTTCAAGTTCAAATGCATCGCAAAAAGCTAACAATTGGTTTCCTTCTGAATTTAAAATCTTATCTTTGCTTCTCCTACCCTCACCTCGTGTTTCATTATCATCCGATTTTATAGTGATATTTTCCTCCCCAATCCTACAGTTAAAGTCCCCTAAAATTATTATTCCCGCTTCCGGAAACCTATCTTTTATTTCTGCCAACGAGTCAGACAATTCAACGAAAAAATTTGGATTGGCATACCTGGAATTTAGTGGTTGGCGGTAAATAGACAACAGACACATTTCTGCTCTTTCTGTATGGTAATATATACAAATTGCCTCTTTTAAAGTAATATTTACCTTTTTAATATATGGGTCTAAGTTAGCTTTATATAAAATGGCAACACCGCCTGGATATCTACCTCTCTTTCCTCTATTTTGATTACCCTTAAAATAACCTTTCATATTACATAGATTTACGCATTCATTAGCTTTTAACCATGTTTCTCCTAGAGCTAATATATCAAAAGTCTCAATAAACTCTACACATCTGTCCATTGAAAGTTTTTGTTTTAACCCTTCGATATTCCATGAACCGACTGTCAACAAACCCTATTGTGTTCCCTTGTCATTAGTCTTACCTGTATTTTTCGAACTTCCCCCTCTCAATAGTTCCTTTTCTGCGGGTAAATTCAGAAGTCTTAGTGATTTTCTTGTTGGAGTTCTTGTGTCCGCCGGTCGTTCACCTCTTAGAGGTGGGGTATGCTTTTTGCGTTCGGCCGTTTTTTGCTGTATGTTTATTGGATTCCTGGGAGTTAGTATCGTAGTGCTCCCTCTCTCTTTCTCTCGTGTAGAATTTTCTCCCTCCTCTGCTGTAAGGAGACCACCTGCTGTTGAAGCGTCCCCTGTAGGTTTTGGGGACTCGCTGTCAATGACCTCTTCAAATTCATTTTCAGAGTTGTCCATATTTTGTAGTTGTTCCCTGCTCCAGATTCGTCCATTTATAATCAATTTATTAAATTGCATGATTGCATGGCAGCCCTGCCTCCTCGCCTCGAGCATGTGTCGCTTAAGAAAGTCCCTTTCGCGGCGCACCTTCTCACTAAAGTCTTCGGCAATATTGATACCGGTCCCTTTAAGATATTTACTGTCTCTAAGGATCCAACATTTTATTTTGTAGTGTGATAATTTGCATACAATCGGTCTCTTTCCACTATTCCAACGACCTACTCTGTGCGCTCTTTCAATATCACTGTCCACCAAATCAATCCCGATTTGCGCCACTACTCTTTTAACTATATGTTCAGTTTCCTCCCAGCTCTCCCTGTCTTCTTCATGCACACCATATATCACAATATTATTACGGCGACTCTGGTTTTCGAGATAGTCTAATTTAGATTCCAGCCATTTCAATCTGTCCTCCATCCGATGCATGTTCGTCTCAATATCACGAATTTTTTCACCCACGTTGCACTTTTCAAACCCCTCTTTCACTTCAGTTGACAATGTTTCAATCACCTTTCTAACTTCTTCCATAATGCTTTGTCCCCTGCACACTTCAACCACTCTAACAAAAACACGTCTGCTCTTCTCGACGGCTAGCACTAAAACTAATATGTATGTATGTATGTATGTATGTATGTATGTATGTATGTATGTATGTATGTATGTATGTATGTATGTATGTATGTATGTATGTATGTATGTATGTATGTATGTATGTATGTATGTATGTATGTATGTATGTATGTATGTATATATATATATATATATTTTGATAATTTGTTTTTTTAATTACGAATTTGTTAGCACTGTGAGAAATTATTTAAATTTCTTTAACATATAGAAGACAGCTCAACACCAATTCCGATTGAGGGTCTTTCCACTTTTCAGCGGTTGCCCTTTTACCAGCCGGCTGCTGGCCCTTCACATCCCTGGCCCTTCACATCCACATGTGTCAATCACAGAGGTAGATGATCAACAGCCAGTGTAGGGGTGACATGTGGTTAGCATGTTGAGTCCCCCAGCCGTTAAAGCTGGTTCCTCAACCTGGAGCCGATACTTATTGTAGCTACCCAATTGCCTCACGACGCTGGGTGGGCACCGGTCCCATACTGGCCGAAATACCTTGAGAAAATTTCTTCCCCCATGGAGACTCGAACCAGCGCAAGTCCCGTAGCTCTGCGCCAAGGCTTCCTACCTTAACCGCTCGGCTACGGCGCGGGACAGCTCAACACACAGTTGGTAATATATCATCATCAACATCATAATAGCACATTCACGAATTTAGGCCATTTGTTAACCTGTTTCGGTCTCAAGAAAAACACCATCCAGAAGTCTTATGAGTGGACGTCCTGGTCATCTTCTGCCTGCAGATTGATATCTTAACATTTGTTTGGGCATCCTGTGATCTTCCATTCGATGAACATGTTGTATCCATCTTGACTTATAATCAGAAATTTTGTTTTCTAAAGCTTCCATGTGTAATTCTTCTAAGATGTCTTCATTTTTTTGTGATCTAGTAGTGTGTATCCTGCAGTCCTCCGAAGGTATCTCATTTCAGCAGATCTAAGTATCTGTATATCCTTCTGTTTCAACATCCATACTTCGCTACCATACAAAAGAGTCGGAAGAGCCAGTGTTTTGTACACTTTTAGTCTTGAATGTTTTTTGACTAACTGTGGCTTGATGATAGAATTTATTAACCCCAGAATTCTTTAAAATTTAGATATTTTTGCAGTTACATCTTTTCTTCTTCTTCTTCTTCTTCTTCTAGTTTTCTTCTTCTAGTTTTCTTATAGTTGTAACATAAATAAATCTAATATTCTAATAATAATAATAATAATAATAATAATAATAATAATAATAATAATAATGAAAATAATAATATTAATACTAATAATAATACGATAATGATTGATATTAAATATTATTATATCATTCCCACCTCTGTGGTCCTGTGGTAATGTCATTCCAACCGACAGAGGGCCGTGTTCGATCCCTAGTTGGGACAGTTACCTTCGGTGAAGGTTTCTCGTCGTTCGTCCTCACATATAAGGCTCAAATAGTCCCAGAACTTGTAAAAGTATTTACTTACAATTGATAGCTTAAATTAAGTTCATGTAACAAACATTTATTCTTTAAATATAATTGATTGTTATTTAATGGAGACGAATTATTCAGGGAACAATAATTGAAAAGTATGAGGTCAGGAAAGACATGAAAGGAGTGCTATGTCTGCACCGGCATCAAACCTTCGGTTTATATACTGACGGTGAGATAAGTATATTATTAATTATTATTATTATTACTATTATTATTACTATTATTGTTATTATGATTATTATTATTATTACTATTAATTGTTATTATTATTAATTATTCATCTACCTTCGATTTCACACCGCTTCATCTTGAAATGTTTATGTAAATTAAAACAAATTTTCAAAACTCAACTTCAAATAATGATATTATCCAAACTATTAATGAACTAACGATGTACCTGGATTATGTAACAGAGTTATACATGTTGTCCTGTTAATTAGACCTCACAGTGTTCCAGATACCTGTAGTTATGCAATCTACTAAATTATATACAACTTCGACGATAGTGGTCAAGCGATAACGTATTCGTCTCTAGATCCGAAGTCCGCTGGTAAAAATCTAAAAGATTTTTTTAATGTGGAAAATTTCAAAAGAATGTGTTCTGAAGGAAATAAGTTAAAGTCAAAACTATATGAATATGATATTGTTCACTCTTTATGAGCTCAGCCTCTAATTCTGCAATTAACGTCATGTATGACAGGAATTTTTGAATATTTAGAATGTATTAATTGGTCACATACTCTTGATAGTTTAAGCATAAGAAATATTAGAATTTATTTATAAACATACATTCCGCCAATGTGGTCTCTGTGTAACGGTGTTGCTTCGTACGCAGCGGGTGCGGTTATTTACTGGTCGGGAAACGTTTTCCTTGCCTTTAATTTACAGTAAACGATTAAGCTAACAATAGTCCCCAAACACTTTTTGGCCATAATAATCATCCTATCATATTTGACTTGTTTTTGGAACTTCCAACAAACGTTTAAAATATCTAAAATATAAAAGTCCCTAGACTACAGGAAATGGAACATATAGGCTATCCTCAATTGGTTAAAAAAATATACTAAAAAAATCCGTTGAATTTTTTAAGCAACTTTCTCTAAATAAATCATAACATAAATATCAAAGGGAATAATGCTTTGGATTGTAATAATTGGTTATCTTATAACAGATCGAGAAAGAGGAGCAGTAGTTTTTTTTATTATTTAGTCAATATTTGACCGTTGCGTTAATAAGAACAAAACAGGAAAATATAAAGTTATATTATACTCCATAAGAAAATGATTGTGACACGTCGTAATAACGACGTTTGAATTTCGCGGCCGAAGGCTAGAATAGTGGTCTCACATTGGTCGAAATAGGTTTGCGAATCGCCGACTCGCGAGTCGAAAGACCCGCACAGGTCATCGAAATGACTAGGCGCTCATTCCTGAGATCTCTACGAACATCTCCTTCCCTTTTCTGGAAAGATCGGTGGCGAGAAGTTTCCATAGGTTTCCATATGGAAGGGTCTGGACCTTGGGCCTAGACGTTTGCCTGCCCTGTCCTATATATCTGTGGTGAGGGTCGGTGATCATTCAGTTGAGAATTAGCAGTGATATAGAGAACAAAGAAAATTGTAGTGAGTGTAAGCCTACACATCAGAGACTGTGAAGTAAGTGTGTGTGAGATAAATATTGCATAAAGAATAATAATAGGTAGTCCTAATTCTGAACAAACTGTTGGTGAAAGTTTATAGAATTAAATAAAGTGAAAGTGAAATAATATACGACATCTGTGTGGATTATTTATGACGTAAACTAAGTGAAGACCAACCCCACGGAACAGCTACATTACTATATCGGCTAAATAAATTTGAAATGGCAATGCTTTTGGTTGATTCGGAATCAGTTTTCCAGATAATTACTTCCAATACAGCACAGAAAATACAAACTATTTAAAAATTAAAAAAAACACTACGACTTTAATATAAATTAAACAAGTAGTACTTCATTAGGTACCTTCCCATGTATGACAATGAAGTGGTGGATCTGTTAGCCTGAAAAGGAACCACCTACATAAAACAAATCTCGTAATGGAAGGCAAGAATTTAAAACATTTATAAAACACGAAATCAAAAATAAATCAAGAAAACATCACATATGAACAATAAGACAATACTTAAGTGATCCCACTACAGGCCTCAACAGACCCTTAGGGTAGTAAGAGGTTAAGACTCCAACTTTTCTGGACAATCAGCACTTGGCGTCAGCCGCTTTTACCCCCAGAACAAGCGTCTGGTACTCATTTTCGTTAGAGGCTGAGTCGACCAAGGGCCATAGTGCCGCCAGAATGTTTAGGTCAGTTTAAAAATCCTGAGTTCACCGGGACTTGGACCCTCGACCTTCCGGCTTGTAGCGCAGTGCCTTAACCACTACGCTACGACGTGCCCCTACCAATCTTGCTCGAAAAACAATAGAATATCATGGATGGAAGGTTGGGATTATTCAGATTAAAAATAAGACATGACTGCTTGGCTGGTCATCTATAAGAAAATTAAAATTTTCAAATCATAGGAATACAGAATATATAGAACGCGTGAGATTTAAGTATGTAATTAATAGAGAATAAGTATTGCTGCTGGATAATAACTTTTTATCATCTGAACCCAGGAACTTATGACTAAATGTTGGCATCATGTATGTATCGAATATTGTGGTAAGAAACTATTTTGGACCTTGAAAGTCAACAATGTTTACAAATGTCAAACAAATGATTATATCTATGAATGGTGAGCACCTCTGAAACAAAAACAAAATTCATGATATTTCCAAATTATACTCGGATGAAAGATTCTTAATGAGCTACAATTATTTGTAGAGGCCATTGGACGAAGAATAAGTGTATGAATGTGTGAGATCGTTTTAAATTTTTCTGCTGTTTAAGAAGTATTTCGTCAGTGAGCTGATTTATAATTCGGACTATTTAACTCATACCCCAAATGGGAGTCAATGACCAATCACGTTTCAATGATTTCTATTTTACAACCAATCAGAGTCGTGTTTCACCAAATATTTATCAGTGTTATAATTACCATATTAAAGAAAGCTCCTCCTTACAATATTGCGTTCCTTTGGCAATAAATAGTATGATCTGGTTGCAGTGATAAACAAAAGAAGCGGTAGAAGCGTACCTATCGTTTCTCATTTGTTTTCAAACATCGCCGTTTACATTAAATATATAAATATTTTAAAATAACTATCGTTAAATAATGATTTGTGAGTAAACAGCTTAATTTTATTCGTTAAATAGTCCTAACAAATGCCACTCTTGATTTCCAAATTCTCTAGATAAATTGGAAATCACTCGTGGCATTACTTATGAGAAGAACCCTATCACCTTGTGTTGTCAAAAATGTATGTATCCGCTCCAAAGTTTAAACAAACTCTCCTGATGGATCGTGTTATTGTAAGACCTGGATGTCTTGGGATACGTACAATTACATAAATGAGAAAAGGTTAAACTAAAAATAAGAAACAACTAATATCGTACAACAGTGTTCTCGTAGAGGTACTTTTCACGAGCAGGTACTTTAAAAACTCTAATCAATTATGCATAACTTCCGTGATATCAGTTAGTTATGTAGCTGGAATCGCACCTGGTATGCGTTGAGGTTAACCAAGGATTTCAAGAACGGGAGAGGGGTTCAAGGTCAGTACTGAAATTAGAACACTCCCGCATTGCGTGCGGATTTCAAGCGTGCACCAGATTTTTCACTTGAAGTTCACGATTCTTTTACAGTTCAAGGTCAGAAAGTTCATCATTTACTCTTAATAAATTATTTTTAGTAAATACAACTACTAAAGTTTTATATGATTTTCATAAGTATTATTTATATTTATTAAAATCATACAAAAATTTGATAATTTTATTTATTAAATACAGCATGTATTTTCATCAAGTAAACACCAAATCAATTGATATCTTGTTAAGTTGTTTTTAAGAAAGCATCTGGAGATGTGACTGATATAAATACAAGTTACAACTGACAAACTCAATCATTTTTCTATTGAACCCGGAGGTTTATGGCGTCGCGGACAAAAGCTGTCCGTACATCTTGAGCTAATTTTCCATCTATAAAATTCATCTTCCTCTAATAATGGTCTACCTTGTAGACTAAATTGCTCTGGTCTCTAGAAAATTTATGTCCAGCGAAAGCCATGCTAGTAGTATTTTAAGGTAAATGCTCATCGCTCTTTCGTTTAAAGTATCCATGGGGAAGCCGATACACGGAGGGGGCGTGTGACATTCCACATGCATCTGCAATCAAGACTATTTCCTAGCATGCAAAATACAACAGTCAGATGTACCCATATGTATATATGTAGGGTTTAACTGCAATGCTCACACTCTCCACTTTTGGACGAAATGCATTTATTTGTTGCATCCCTGCTCTAAATGTTGATCTCCATGAGAATCAAGTCAAATTATACAGATTAATTCATGAAAATTACATATTAATTTCGAATTAATGTTTGCTTTCATTGGTATGAGTTGTTTTGCTGCTTACTTGACTTTTTCAGAATTGGAGAATGTGGGTTTTGCAGTTAGACCCTTCATATGAAATACCTATTTCTTTTAGGCTTTGATCCTTAGTAGACTTTCAAATATGTATTCGGGTTCATAATACACTCTAATATTTCAATAACGGGGTCAATCGCAGATATAGAGGGACATGACATCGAGAGTAATATGCCATAATTTAAATTGGAACGAATGTCACTCTTAGTATAGTGTAATTTCGAAAATAGTTGTTCACGTATATATGTTGATATAAGTATTGCCAACAACACGACCTGCAAAATCTCTCAAGTGCACTATCATTGTCGGTGGAAGATAATAAAAACTATATTACACGTAATATGATAGTAATAAATTACATTTAATTTACGCCACGTAAAACGCATTATGATGTAATTGCTAACATAACTCTTTTTAGTAATATATGAAGGTATATAATTAACATGCCCATCAGCATATACGATTTAAATATCGTCTGATGTTTCAAAGTATCGCGTTTAGAACGCAATAAACACTCGCCCTTTTTTCTAAACTGAAAACACTAGTAATAAAAATATTATTCCTTACAATTGTTGTATTTAGCTATTACCTTTAGCAATCAAGGAATGTATCTCACTGCCCGCTCTGTGTTGTCATTCATCATATAAACAGATATTCAGGTACAATGTGGCGATTCATAGGGACGCTCTTGTTTGCGCTCTAAAGTGGTCATATATTCCATCTGTGGAGTAATTTATCTATTTTAGTGAGCATTATCGACTTCGATAAAAAAAATCATGATACTATATAAACATCTACTAATATCTCAAAATAAGTACCCTCACATTGACCCAGGTTAATGAAATGAGTGCTGTGCTGCAGCTAGAGTAGCGTGGCTCATTCCAAGCTGTCGGCTTTCGGACTCTCTTCTTGATCGATAGCATGCTTTACGATGCCCTACCCTGAAGAGAAAACACCTTATTTCATCCAGCCGATCCACATGGACGTCGATTGAACACTAAAGCCGCGACACATGCTAGGGAAAGTGACTAAACCCCTTAACGATAACCGAATTAACTGCCAGGGAGTTGCGACTGATTCCAGTACGCTGCACAGTTGGTATTGCTTTATGCATAGCCACTACTTCGTTCGTTCTTACAAAATAAGTGACATAAGTACTGAGTGCATTTTATAATAAATAGAATGGAGTGTATACGCTACCAAAGACTCATTAGTTGGAAGAATCCACCCTTATTACTAAACATGGTTTAACTTGACATAAAGGCACTGATACCGGAGATATTGTATCGTCAGTGAACAAAGAACAAACAAGTGTAGCGAGTTGAAAACTTGAATTGACTCTTTAAAATTGTTAGAGCAGAAAAGTAAAATACCTGTTAACTCTCAGAGATATATGGGATATTCTCTTCAGTCCCTTTGTATTGCTACAAGGCAGATTTCATTTTTAAAATCATTATGATTAATTGTATAACTATGTCATAGCTCGACAGTTGACAAACTTGACTGTACATCTTCTTGTAAGCTACCGGTGTTCTCCACCATTTCTCTTTTTCTAAGCAATCGGAGACAATGTCCGTATTGCCTGAACTGCAACTATACTATTTAATAGCCTACAATTATGCTGATGTAATTGAACCTCGCACCAGGTTACAAGTAATTAATGGGGAATCCCAACAAAGCGAGTATCACATAATATATGTGTAGCACGACGACATTATATTCGCTATCAAGGTATATGTGACTGTGTTTCGTTCTTATATGTTCTTCTATTCCCAAAGGTTATAGTCAGCCGGCAGCACTGTACATATAATAAAAGCTTATTAAAAATATAATTTATTATATATAAATGATAAAAACACTTATCCTCTGCATTACAATTCTCCCTCATTTCTTAATAATATGAATCATTTTTAACGTATTGACTGACGTAAAACACAAATAACATTATAACACTCCAAATTAGATTTAGACTCATGCAAATGTTTCCAAGTTTCGAGTCCAAGAAGAAGTTTTGTTTTGAAAACTGATATAAATTTGCACTAAAAACATAAATAAAACACAAAGATAAAATTTTACATCGCTTAATAAAATCTACTTCAAACGTTGCGAACGTGGTATCAAGGATCCGATTTGGTAGTAAAAGTGAAGACTAGGAGACTACAATGTCTTGGTCACATATTAAGGTACATCGAAAGAGCACAAATCAAATAAATTAACTATGAAACAATTATTATCGAGGTAAAATACCATTGGGCAGACCAAAGTACGTTGGAAAGACCAAGTTTATCAAAATATCTCACTTGGATGAAATAGAGAACAGGGAGTTTTGTAGATCTTATTAACCTATAATTATCTAGTAAAGCTGCAAAGCATAGCATTAAAACGCTATCATTGCAGTGAAAGACCTTAGCCTTGGGCAGAATTACTATATATATATATATATATATATATATATATATATATATATATTGTGGAAAGCAACGGGAAGCTACCACAATGCAAATGCTATGATTGCAGTGAAGGACCTGCCCTCGGGCAGAATTACTATGGATGGATATATATATAAGAACGTATGTTAATATATAAACGAGAGAATACAAACAAATAAACGTAATTGGTTTGAACATATACAAAGAATGCCAAATAATCGTTTATCAAAACAGCTGCTTTATTATAGGCCTCTAGGCCGAAGAAATGTAGGAAGACCAAAACATCGTTGGAAGGACGACCTGCGCCTGCGGCATGTAGTGCGCCGGGGAGCGGAACGGGCCAACATGCCCATACCTTGAATATGATGATGATGATGAACGTATGTTAATCTAATTTTGAAAAATACTTCTATTAAATTTCAAAATAGTTTCCAGTCGCGTATTTATTAAGCATGTTGTGACCTGACAATATTAGGTTATAATGGTGGCGACCCATAAACGAAGCCAATAATTTACATACTATTTCTTTTTAAAATACACGATTTAATATAATTGGAAAAGAAAACATTTTTATATAGACAATGAAGACAAATATGATAGGAATAGAAAAATAAATGCCTGAGTCGGGATTTGAACCCGAGTCTCTAAACTCTGTACGTTTAGCGCTCTAATCATCTGAGTCCCTCAGGTACCCCAACATAAACATTTATTTTACTTATATATGTAGTATTCTCAATTCAGTTATTCCCAATCCCGCTACATCTCGTGTAAATTTTGAATAATACATATATATAAGAAAAAATGAAAGACTGTATTAGGATACCTGAGTGACTCAGATGGTTGGAGTGCTAAACGTACAGAGTTTAGAGACTCGGGTTCAAATCCAGCCTCAGGCATTTATTTTTCTTTTTATATCATAGTAGCTAATACCCGGCATGCGCTGCTACGCCTACATAAATCAAAATTAATGTGCTTTTATGTTTAGTTGAATGAGTAAGAGGAAAATAATTATAAATTTATATTTTTTAGATACCCTGTGTCGATTATGCGGCGTTGCCCGGGAATTAATTTATCCCGATCTTCTTGACATAAATGAGCTGAAATACGAAAATTAATGTGTTTTATGTTTAGTTAAATAAGTAGAGGGAAAAATTTATATCGTAATCATTCTTAGATACCCTGTGCTGTTTACCCGCCGTTGTCCAGGAATCTACTTATCCCGATCGCCTTGGCATAAATGAGCTGAAAAACAAAAATTAATGTAGGCCTACCTCTTATGATTAGTTGAAAAATTAAAATGAAAAATTTTTGAACATGTATATCGTAATTACTTTAAGATTCCCCGTGCTGGTTACCCGGCGTTGTCCAGGAATCTACTTATCCCGATCGCCTTGGCATAAATGAGCTGAAAAACAAAAATTAATGTAGGCCTACCTCTTATGATTAGTTGAAAAATTAAAATGAAAAATATTTGAACATGTATATCGTAATTACTTTAAGATTCCCCGTGCTGATTACACGGTGTTGCCCGGGGATCTACTTATCTCGATCTTCTTGGCATAAATGAGCTGAAAGACAAAATTCGTTATTGTGAGTTATTCGTAAAAGAATACCTGCCATGTGCTGCTAAGTATGTACAGGAATCTACGTACTTGTTTCGATCTTCTTGGCATCAACGAAAGACAAAAATTATTATTGTGAGTTATCGGTAAGAGATAAACATACGCTGTCGCGGACGTTTGTTGTAGAGCTTTTTGTGTATTTGTTATGGTTTAGGCAGCATAAGCCATTTAAGCGTCCAAAGAGCTACTTTTTTCACGTTGTCCACTACATAGGGCGATTTTTAAGGCCGGGCGCCCACTAAGATGATCGTGATATGATAGTGATACAACATATACACTGATCCAACACGGACTATGACAGCAAAGTGACCTGACGCTCACTGGACTGATTCATAGTAGAACATGTTGTCGAAGGACGAGGATGTTATCGATCTAGTTTATTTAGCTAATATCAATTATTACAACAGAAGCCGTAAAAGGCGATTCTGGGTACATCCTTTTTGGTTGCTAATGTAGAAGAATGTGGTGCTTTTAATGCGTTCAAAGAATTAAATATGTATTAAATAACAATTGGAAGAAATATAAGATGTCAGAAAAAAAAGAAAGTAATTTATGTATGAAGTTATTTAAATTTAAAAAAATAATAAATAAAGAAAATGACCAGCTTCATGGGCTAATGGTCAGCATTTCTGGCTACAGTTCATGAGGTCCCGGGTTCGATTCCCAGTCAATCCTTAGGAATCTTTCTTAAAGGGAATTATTCCTGTGATTGGCCATGGTGTAGAATTCAGGTTAAATCTAGTAATCAGGCTAGAAACTAAAATAATCAGTTTAATTATTTCAAGGAGTAGTTTATTGTAAAATATAAGTTTTGGTGCTTCATTACCATTTATCACCCATCATATAATCGGGGTAACGTAACTCCGCCTTCCAGGTGCCCCAACCTAAGAAATGGATTATAATTCTGCCAAAGCCAGGGAAGAAAGCCACAAATGTCATAAGAGACAATCTGGTGGCATTAGACAAAAAAAACAAATAAGTAAAGAAAATAGATAAATGAAGGAGTCTATAATTACTGTTTGCATATTTGTAAATATCTCAATTACATAAATTCGTATACAACGTCACCGTTGCTTTCCTACGATCATTTGTTCGGAAATTCACTTCTTACTTTTACATTTATTTATTGCGGGCAAGTGTGTAAAGAGTTTGACACACGTTAAAAATACTTTAATATTTTCATAATTGAGCTGTTATTGTAATCTATTTTGTGAATTGTGGGCTTGAGAGAAAGTAAATTATCATGGCATTAAAAATGCCTGATCTTGAACATTTCTGTTACTGTATTGGTTCAATGTAGTATCATAAAGATAAGGATATTCTTTAATAAGTTGAACAAATGTTATATTGAAATCAGGATCGTCTCTCATCTTCATACTTGTATGCGAGCACCTCACAACTGACGTAACAAAAAGTGGAGGATGCAACACTTAGAGCGACACAACACAAATAGTTGGTGTCAAGTTGCTGTCGTATCAGACGAATGAGCTTCTTGCAATTCGATATTACGGGCTATAAAGAAACATACACGCTAGCAACAAGCAAAGCAACAAATACGTGTCTTGTTGCTGTCGCTTGTCGTTCCAGTGGGCGCCCTGCCTAAGGGTGTAGCATTTGAGTATCACAACTCTCTTATAGCGTATGTTCATCCCGGAAATCTCTTGAACATATTACAAAAGGCCCATCACAATCGGATCAACGGTATGGCCGCGCATAAAGTACGAACGAACAAACAAATAAACAAACAAACAGACAAACCAACAAACAAAGAAACAGATGGCAGTGAAGACTGAGTTCTCGCGACATCTAGTAATAATGGAGAATATAATACATATATAAGAAAAATAAATGCTTGAATTGGATTCGCCTGGTGGTGTACAGACTCAGAGATCCGGGTTCGAATCCCGTCCAGGCATTTATTTTTCTTATCATACCATATATATATATATATATATATATATATATATATATACATACATATAATGTGTAAATGAATTATACCGCACAAATTTAACTATATTTAGATGGGTATTATATAAGCAATTTGAGATAATGAACTAATGGTCTACGAATAAAAATGTCCAAATTATGATTCAATTTATAAAATGCTTGGCACGCCACTGATTATTTCAAATTAAAATGGGAATACTATGATACAGAGACTGTAACTTGCAACAAGCATGTGCCTGTAGCTCAGTGGTTATAGCAGTCTTACTACCGACGCAAATGTGAAATTGATGCATCACGTTCGAAACTACGTACAGAATGCGTGCACTATTATCCCTTTCTTGCTTTATTATATACGTCCTGTAAATTAGTTACATATGTAGATTTACTTCTGGTTTAATTGTATGTCCATTATTTTACAGATAACGATATTGGAATGTCGTCGCAGGAAGTAGTTACAAAACTATCTGAGTACTTATTGCACAGTCAATTGTTTGAAAGGATGTAATAATAATGTGCATAATGTGGAGTAGAATAGCAAATTAAATGTGTAATTTTACTGTACAGTACTTAAGCACTGAGATAAACGATAGTGCAGCGATCACAAGAATATAGACACTACATAATGTTATTGGGAATACGAAATAATACATTCGAGTAAACCAGAAAAACGTAAAGCACCTGCAGACTAATTAGAGAAATTGTTCAAATTGGCCACTTCCATTCTCACAACACAGACGACATCGGCGACTGAAGGATTCTCGTACCCCGTTCAAGATACCAGGTGTCTCGCGGACCACATCACATTCTGCGATTATGCGTGCAACTATACAGTTCATCTGTATAAACAGGAGTCACATACACCAGTGTGTTCATGTGTCTCCACAAAAATAAACAAGTGGACTGAGATCTGGAGAGCAAGCTGGCCACATTACAGTTTAACTACCTCTTCCTTTACCCAGTGGCCAGGATACATTTCATCCAAATGATTTTGCACATTCCGGCAGAAATGAAGAGGAGCCTGGTATGGAGAGGAATTTCTTGCAATCTAGGTAGGATGAGCTCTAAAATGTCTTATAAATTACACCATTTCATCTCTGTGGAAGGACGTAGGGTCCAATAATGTGGTCAGAAATTACGTCTACCCATACGTTCACCAAAAATCTCTGCTGGTGACTACTCTCAAAGATGGCATTAGGATTTTCATAATCCCACACATGACTGTTCTTTGAGTTCAGTACCAGCCCATCCGTGTTAAATATTGCCTCATCAATTAATAACATCGAGGAAGAGAAGATCGGTGGCTGCAGCAATATCCAATTACAATATTGTACCATTGATCGAAGTCCACTGGCTGTAAGGCTTGTACTTTTTGCAGATGAAAGGGATAGAGCTGGTCATCGTGCATGACTTTCCATACATTTTCATTTTGCTGGTTCATGCCCATTACTCGTACTATAGAACGAGTACTAGTAGAAGGATCATATTCCATCCTATGATGAACATTTTCTTCGAACTCTGCAGTGCGGCGCGTACGTCTCAAGCCAGCGTCTACTTTGCTTGCCTTCAACGTCCCATGCTCCCGCAAACGCCTATCAATAGACTCGAAGGATGTTCGGTGAGGATGGCGTCTACTCGGATACCGCTACGCGTACATGACAGCAGCTCTTGCACCATTAACTTGTGTTGCACGATAAATCAGATGCATTTCAGCAAGTTCAGCATAACTGAAAATATGTTCCATGATGCTTTCATGTAACGCCACTGAGAACTGAAGTAACCTCTAAAAAGAAATTAGTATAATAACTAATACGGGAATATGTATTTTCCGCAAGCTTATACTGAAATTCAGTGTCAACATAATATCACAGTACACACGCAGGGAAAGAAAAAAAATGAAGGGTAAAAAGTGGCCTGCCGTGATTCGAACCATCAGTGTTCGTATCTCAAATCCATCGCTTTAACCATTAAGCCACACGTTAACTACACAGATTTTGAGTGTTTCACTCTGAGCTAAGACTCTCAATGTACCGATTCTACTTTAACCAGTGCAGTGGCGTGGAATCATCTGCTGAGTTAGACATTTTAAGAAATTTGATATCTCAATATTTCATAAACGTCATCATCGTCACCATCATCCAGGGATTAAGCATGTTGGCTCGTTCTGGTTTCACAAAAACTAGAATTGTTAAAGTTGTTCAGACCATCTTCTGTGTGGGCGTCTAACATTTCTCCTTCCGCGCGGTTTATAATTTAGCAATAATTTTGGAAATCGTCCTTCTAGCATTCTATCAATATGCTCTTTCCAGTCGTTCCTATATTTAATTATTCGGTCTGTAAGTTTGAAAATATTTAGTTCCTTTCTTATATCTTCATTTCTTTTCTTATCCAGCAGAGTGTATCCTGCTATATTTCTAAAAAATCTTATCTCAGCTACTTCCAATCTTTGTTCTTGTATTTTAGTGATCGTCCAACATTCAGATCCATACATCAATACAAGAACAGCCATTACTTTATAAAATTTAATTGTTGTTTCTTTTCTTGTGTTTTTAAGAGTTCTTTTAATAGTGCCACACATTCGATTAAATTTATTTATTTTGTCATAAACATTGTTAATGAAATATTAGCAATCAGGATCTTGGAATTAATGCTAAGATCTGTAGTCATTCTAGTATAATTTTCTCTCTCACTTTGCTCTCCTTTTGATTTATACCATAACTCATGTTTTCAACTCCTCACTACAAACCTCTATATATCCCAAATTATGGAAGCAAGCAATTGTACGCCCACTCCCGAACGTAAAAATTACCTTAACTCCTAACTATTTTCAACCCATTAGTATTTACCTACCCTTTCAAAAGCTTTGGAACGATTTGTCCATAAACAACTGACTGACTACCTAACTGAACTTATAGGAACATTTTAACATATGTGTAATTATTATAATATTCATAAAGGTTCCGGTTGGCCTCAAATTTCTTTAAAACGACCTTTTAGATCAATACCAGTCAGGCTTCAGGACAGGACACAATACAAAATACTGCTCTACTAAATATATGTGAAGACATACGCGAAGCATCTGATAATCGAAAACTTACTATTCTTACACAACTTGACTTTAGTAAAGCATTTGACACGGGTAGACTTGGACTTATTGTTGCTTAAACTAAAAAACCGCTCACTTTCTGAGAGTGTCACGCAATGATTCAACTCCTACCTTCGTGAACGCCAGCAATATGTTGTAGGAAATTCTACATTACGCTCTTCTTGGACCTACCGTAAAGCTGGAGTTCCACAGAGCTCGGTGCTCGGCCCATTGCTTTTTCAGTCTATATAAATGACATATCTGACTCCCTAAAATATTGCAAACATCATTTATTTGCGGACGACATGCAGATCTACTTTCACTCAGACAAATATTCTTTAAATGACGCGGTAACCAAAATTAGTGAGGACCTTGACTCGCTAACGGCGTGGACAGAGAAATATGGACTTCAATTAAATCCTAGAAAGACACAAGCAATCATTATGGGCCATGAGAGACTATTATCCTCAATTAACACATTGGTGACGGGCCACGGAGATCTCCATGTTTAAATGGCCAGCGCTAGACGACCGGTCACGGAGATTTCCGTTTTTACGTTTTCTATGGCTTCCCTGCCTCTTCGCTTTTGAATGAGGCATTCAATTTTGTTTCTTCTCATTGTGAAATAAATTTTAGTTGTGTTTGTACCCCACTCTTCTCTTTTACGAAATTGCCAACTTTACAGAAAGAGTTGTTTACAATTTTATGACAGACGGCTGGTGAAATATGGAATTTTATTGCGGGTAGCTAGGCGATTACGGGATACGTATGTAACCTGTAAATATATTTTGCAGAGGGGAAAAATTAAAAGAAACTCTATTTTGCGTTCTGGAGACGAATTTATATCTGTGGCATCATGTCCACCAGGATAATTATTATAATAGTGTGGCTATAGCTGAAAATTTGCTCGAAAGAGAGACGAGCGTTTCTGAAGCAATAAAGATTAACAGAGGGCTTCCAAAATCATCTGTGGAAGCAGGAAATAAACTCAAACCAGGAGAAAGTGTTTTTGTAGTAAGGGGGACCTTTTGCTACAAACATCGAAAGATAAAAGAGACGTAAGAATGGTTAGCACATTGCATCAGGCAACACGAGAGTGGGAGGGGTAAAGTTGTAAAAATGCCCTATTGAATACTTCAATATAACAAGTAGGCCTATGTGAAGGGTGTAGACAGGGCTGACCAGTACGTATCATATGACTCCATCCTTAGAAAAATAGTGAAATGGAGTTAGAAAGTTGTATTGTGGCTTCTGAAATGTGCACTCTTTAATGCTTTCAGGGTCTATAAATTTCAAACTCCTAACAGCAAAATGTCAAACAGAAGGTTTTTGCTTGAAACAGCCTCTTGTTTGGCAGTCGTGAAATTAGGAACAGATGACAGGGAAGACGAGGAAAGACAGAGAGAAAAGAAACCACTTCTAGGAGACCACCTCACGACCCACCAGGAAGGCTAAGACATTAAGAAAAACAACAATGAGAGCTAGGTGCCGGACAAGCGAAATGCTTAATAATATGTCAAAATTGCGAAACATACCGATGCGTACACTAGAACAGGTTTATTCTTCGACTGTGAGAGCGACCATGCTGTATGGCTCAGAATTATGGGGTTGGGAACGAACGGGGACACTAGATAAAATTCAACCTAGGTTTCTTAAGAAAGCGATGAGATTAGCAACGGGGACTTCAAATTGTGGCATACTGAAGGAATTCGGTACATTTTCGGACACAATAAGGGGCAAAATTATGGCTATTAACTATTGGTTGGACATAATAAACAGGAATCAGGACTCGCTTAGAGCAGAGTGTTACAATGAACAGAAAAGGCAGTGTTTTTCGGGAGATTGGGTAATCGGTGTAGAAAGGGGATTGAAGGGCATAGGGATGGGTTGGGTATGGGAGAGGAATACGCGGAATAATAGAAATGTTTGGAGGACAGTTAAGAAGAGACTAATCGATATAGACAGACAGTATATAGAAGCAGAGTGTAGCCAGAAAATATCGCTCACTCTGCAGACGGAACTGAAACTTTCGTGGGGAAGGGAGAAATATATTGACTCTTTGGATGGGGATGATAAAAGTGCTATTGCATGGTTTCATTTGGGGGGATGGCCCATAATTTAACAAATGATGAAGGCATTAAACTATGCCCACTATGCGATAACCATGAAAACTGGCAGCATATTCTTTAGAGAGACAGAACAACTTAGATTACAGATGCTGCCGGAGAGATTTCTCAGGTCGGATCGAGGGAGAGTGGCGTGTTGGGATCTTTTAGGACGGATCGAGAGTGAATCAAAAACTTGCAAATTTTTGGGTACAGTAAGAAAATTGAGATATGAAAAAAATTGTAGATTAAGGATATATGTATTAACAATAAGAAGAATCTCAATATGGTCTTTGTTTTCGATCTTTAATCATGTTATATAATAAGTAGGTCTGATAAGTTGAATAGTCTGATAGTGCACTTAATGTCTGCAGGGACGGGAGGAGGGGGTATGAGCGTGCGGTGTGTATATGTGTGGGGGTGTGTGGGTGTATGTGTGTGTGTTTTTTTCTAATTTGTTTTCTAGCATTTTTTTTAATATTAATGTACGGAATGTGGATGAATGTAGATATGTATTATTGTGATGTAGTGTAGACATAGATTTTACTTATATGTAGCCTGTTGTTGTTTTTTGATACAGGTGTATTTGTAGGTATTTGTTTATATTATTAGATTTATTTTTTATTCATGGAAAAATAATGCACGTACGGCCAAGCAGGCCCGTGCGCAATGTAAATGCATATGTATTTTATTTATTCTGAAAAAAAGGCAATAAATTCCATCATATATATTAAGAAAAATAAATTAACACCAACTGTGATTGAAAAGAAAATTTTGCCGCGTTTTTAGTGAACACAAGAAAAGTAACTCGCTACATATGCTCTTTTGCACTGTACCTTTACATAAAGGGAAATGTTTCCAACGCTATCAAACCCTCAATTTCTACTAGAAGGTCTGGTGAGAACACTAATAAAGATTTACTTATGCATTATTGTTATTGACTGTAAATATATTGATGTAAAAGCCACACTATACTGGCGAAGTTTTAAATTTTAAAGTCCACTCTGCTCACAGAAATGTCCGGTCCAGCAGCGGTGGATGGAACGCAGAGCTGTCGGTCACTAATGTGTTAACACAAATTCAGTATTACATGTGTCACTTAATGGGGTTCAGATCGCTTATAGTGAGAAGTAAAAATCTAGTAGTGTATATGGATAAACATTTAATTTGGAATAAACAAATAAATAATATTTGCAAAACTATCTTCTCAATAATACACTCATTAAATAGTATAAGAAATTGTTTACCGTTTGCTCTAAGAAAAATGTTAGTAGAAACACTTGCAATGCCCCATTTTGATTACTGTGATACTCTTTTTACTGACCTAAATACTATTCTTACCCAAAGACTTCAACGTGTTCATAAATTCTTGCATACGTTTTATTTGTGGTATACGTAGATTTGATCACGTTATACCATCCCTGGAACAATTGTCATGGCTTCGTCTACAAGATCGTAGAACCATCCATTCCCTATGCCTTCTCTATAACATATTACACACATCATTACCTTATTATTTATCACACCGCTTCACTAGACTCTCTGATACACATAACTTAGATACCCGATCCCTTGAGCAGAGTGACCTTTATATCCCTCCTCATCATTATTCGAAATCTTTTACCGTTTCTCTTGCTAGAACATGGAATTCACTTCTACCTTGTGTCAGAGACTGCCAAACTTTACCATCTTTCAGAAACAAATTGAAAATAAAATTACTAACAGAAACAACTCACTAATATTACTTTTTAAGAATGAATAATGTGATTTTTCATTATTTAATAGAAGTAGACTTAAGATTTGTTAATATATTTACCTAATGCCTTGTATAAAAAGCATAGATTAATTCATTGTAGTTTATTACTTTCTTTGTATTTTTTCTTTTCTTTTTATGAAAAATAGATTCGAGCTGTTATTACTTTTTGTATTCATTGTATCATTAACTTAATTTTAATTGTATTTACTTTAATTGCACTATTAGACATTATTTTCATTATTATTCAATTTGACAGATAATTAATTGTTTAATATGACTATTATTGTATTTTTATTGGTATTCATATGTAACAAGTTTGTCCTGGTGAGTGGAAGAGAAGGCCAACATGGCCTTAACTCCACCAGGCTAAATAAATCTATTCTATTCTATTCTGTTCAAGTTATTTTCGATTATTTTGATTCCCTATAACTCGCCCATTTTCCCTCGTAGACCATGTACTAGTCTCAAATTACTTACATAATACCCCTCTGTAAGCAGTTAAATTTGTGCGGTATAATTCATTTAGACCTTCCCTAATATATATATATATATATATATATATATAAACTTTTTAGACACTGTAGAGAAGGCAAAACAAAACTCGTTGTTTATGCGAAAAAATAAAGTGACAGGTTCTCCGTTTCCCCGCTAGGGGTCCTTGTAGGTTGGATGATTTCACGAAGATTGATAAGGTAATTTCTTCCAACCAAGTCGGTTAGGCAGAACATACAGCCCAATCAGATAGTCGTGAACAATACCAGCCAAAACATTTATGGTAACTCTATATCGATGGTGGAATACACCAGTTGTCCTAAGAACTCTCAAACTCCCTGACATGTGTATTGTGGATGTTGCATAAATAATTACTGTAAGTATTGACTTAAGTGTTTATGTGGTAATGATAACACCTCCAATATCAACCAATACCAACATGTTGCATACGAAGCAATCAAAACTGTAATGAACGGTGGCCTAAGGGAAGTCCAGCCTCAAACTCTTCAAGGACCTCTCGCGGGGAAACGGAGAATCTGTCACTTTTTTTTTTCACATAACAGAATAGGTTTATTTTACCTCCTCTACAAACTTTGGAAGTTTGTATACGGAATTGTTTACACCACATATAATTTGGTATCTAATCTCAATTCAATTGAAAAGAAAATGAAATTAGTTAGGACATATTTTTAATACACAAATATACAATAAAATATAGAGATTAGGATACATGTTGCAATTTATCTGAGGAAAGTAAGAGTATATCAAAGTGATAAAATACGACTTTCATTACGGTGGATTGACTGAAATAAAATACGCATTAATAGGATACAGGGTAGCCGAAGGAGCCCCAGTAAAAATATTAGAGCATTAAAAATTGACAGGTTTGTTATAGAAATGTTGAGTTATAACCTCTCTTATTTGGTATATATTTTTAATGAATTATTAAAATGATGGAGAATTTTATATTATTTTGCGTTTACTAATTGCACAGCATATTATATTTATTAGTTCATCAACAGACAGCAGAATCTGTTCCAAACTGTCCAAGGTTTACTTGTATTGGTACGACTATACGAGAATGCGCACGAGGGGGTAGGAATGTGAGTGTCACATAGCTGCATACCTATCGGGCTATGAAGAGAGCTCTATCATGTAGAAAAACAGAAGCAGTAAACGACGTTTCATTTAGTAAAGAAGGGTGTAGATTAAGGATATATATATTATTAATAAGAAGAATCTCAATATGGTCTTTGTTTTCGATCTTTAATTATATTATATAATAAGTAGGTCTGATAAGTTGAATAGTCTGATAGTGTATTTGATGTCTGCAGGGACAGGAGGAGGGGGTATGAGCGTGCGGTGTGTATATGTGTGGGGGTGTGTGTTTTTTTACTAATTTGTTTTCTAGCATTTTTTGTTTTAATATTAATGTACGGAATGGGACTTTTTTTTAAATCTATTTATACACATGGTCTTTTCATGGATGAATGTAGATATGTATTATGGTGATGTAGTGTAGAAATAGATTTTACTTAATATAGCCCGTTATTGTTTTTTGATACAGGTGTATTGTAGGTATTTGTTTATATTATGATTAGTTATTTTTTTTTATTTTTGGAAAAATAATGCACATACGGCCAAACAGGACCGTGCGCAATGTAAATGGCAATATATTCCATTTATCTTAGTACTTACTTTACTTTTGAGGGCCTCTCCACTTTTCAGCGGTTACCCTGTATTCCCATTCGCCATTCTTGCCGATCACGCCATTCATCCTCCTCCAGACCTCGGTCGTTCATCAATCTATGGATCTCTCCTCTCGAAGTTGTTCTTGGCCTGCCCCGTTTCCTTCTACCAGAAGGTGACCATTCCAAAGATGTTTGGGCCACCTATCATCCTCCGTTCTCCTGACATGGCCATACCACTGAAGAGCTCGTCTTTCGATCCTTTCCACCACTGTCTCCTCCACATCCATCATCTGCCTCACTTCTTCATTTCTTCTTCTTTCCAACCTGGACACCCTGGCACTGCGTCTTATTCCATCCATCTCCACTGCCAAGATCTTAGTTTTTTGTCCCTCTACCAAAGTCCATCCCTCAGCACCATAAGTCATTATGCTTTCTACAACAGACTTCAAAATCCTCTTCTTCGTGTGGTTTGACATGGTCCTACTCCACAGTACTCCATTCAACATTTTTATGGCTCTTCGTGCTTGTACTAACCTGCTATCTACTTCAGCTTTACAACTCCCTGATTCATCAATAAGTGATCCCAAATATTTAAATTTTTTAACAGCTGTAATAATTCCTTGGTATAGGGATATACTTCGTCCACTTCCTCCTACTACAATATATTCAGTTTTTTCCATGTTTACTCTTAATCCTCCTATTTCAAAAGCATTTAGAAGTTTTCTCATCATGTATTTCACATCCTCACGACTCTGAGCTATCAAAACTTGATCGTCTGCAAATAATAAGGAATGTATTGTGCCACCTTGGACTGGTAAAGAAGTGGAAATAATGTAAAGTGCGTCGGTAGTTGATACTGCGCGTACTGATCTTACGTATAACGAAATTCACGCAAAAATAAAACAAATGTACATGCGATAGGGCAACATTTATCTTAAAATGTTTCATTACCTTGTAAGCAATACCTAACCTAAGTATAAGTTATTGTATTGTGCATATTTTATTGCTTCCTGATATTTATACTACAGAAGAATCGCCCGATAGGTATCCAGACGTGGGGTGTATCCCATTCCACCCCACAAGATCGCTCCAGTACAGTCAATACCAGTACAAGTAATTCATCGGCATCATGCACATTCCGCTCTCTATTCATCAGTGTACAGATTTTCGTAAATTAAGTATGGAAAAAATCAATATAAATAAGGTAATTCAAGTTTTATTTTAAGAAGGCAAAATTTAAAAAAAATCAACAGCTGGTTGCAAATGTAGAGACTACAAATCTAATGTAGAGACAGAATAAGAAATTGATGTAAGACAAATCTTAAAATTATGTAAAACCATAAATATAAGTGACAGGAACGTGTGGACAGAATACCAAATGCCAGTTACTAAAGAAAATAAAAAATATATATTATGAACATCAGTTTGTATACTCTCATCTAATACATTGGTATAGTGTTGACTTATAATAACAAATTCAGACTGATTCAGTGACTGCATTACACAAAAGTTGAGATAAGATAGATTAAACAATTATTATGAATACATATCATTCAGGAACCCTAGTCTTGAAACACATCTTTAATATGTATAAGCATTTGTGTCGATGTGTCTCTAAAATATTGCTAAAAGAGGTAAGACAATTTGTCAAGGAATTTCGGCCAGTGGAACAAGTAGTGCCTGTATTGAGTTTGGTGAGAGACATTTTCAACAGTTCTTGTAGTGTTTGCCGGTGTTTAATCAAATCTAGTAATTTGTAATATAATCACTAAGTCATCCGGTAAACAGCGTTTATCATATGTCAGGTTCCTGATTAAGACCTTAAATAATTGATATAAAGTAGTAAAAATGAAAACCAAATATTGAAACCTAAAGCGAACATGATAAACCATTTGTCCAACAGATCCGATTGATGAACTTGCGTCACAGTTCTAAAAATCTGATACATATAGATATTAAAGAAATTTAACATCTCATTGAAAATAATATTACACAATAATAATAATAAATTATAGTTTTTTTCTCTAACTTGAGTAAGCATTTTGAGGAATGGTTTGTTCTATATTTCTAGAACTGACGCCTCGTGACACAAGTGTTTGGATACTCGCTCTTCACCTCCTGGTCCCGATTCTTGTCTCGTTCACTGATTGTGAATCTAAATAAAATTTCTGGAACTTTTATCGTTTTCTTCTACCAAAACTTTAATTCCGCCTCTTCTCCATTTATCGTGTAATCTTTCTCGTTTCGTTTGATTTCATCTGACTTTCAGATAATGCGAGATGCCTGATGTGCCGGCGTCCTCTATATCAACAGGTCTTTATTTACTTGAATGCAGGTTTTCACGACCGGTAATCAAAATATTAAGAGATTCCAGGTTATGTGGTAGTGATTCATGACTGGTGTTTCATCCAGACGTTTCTATTTCGACTGCGGAAGGCATCTTCAGTTGCGAGTACTTCTAGGTAGTGTCTCTTGATCGAAGGTTCGACTGTGAATTTACAGTCGATCCTCCGACCAGGGAACACTACCAACAAGTACTCGCCACTGAAGATACCCTCTGCAGTTGAGAGAAAAACACAAGTAATGGACCACGGCCACATAGCCTGGAATCTCTTAATATATTTTTTTTTCAAATTCCCCAGGTTTGTCTTTCGATATTCCTGGTTTCTCTTCTGCCATGGCGTACTTGTAACCCACTTCTGATGTTGGGGCGCCTGGAAGGCGGAGTTACGTTGCCCCGATGATATGATGGGTGATGATGATGATAATGGTGCGCCAGGAGAGTCCCTAATCCTAAGCTTAACCTAAGATGAATATGAATGATGATGATTGCGATGGCCATATGATTTCGGGGACCGTTTGAGCCTTTAAGTTTTCCTGACATTTGTCTTACAGGTGAGGAAAACCCCCGATAAAAACCTCACCCAGAAAAACTGTCCCGACTGGGGATTGAACCCGTGCCCGCTGCGTGACAAGGCAGCACGCTACCCCGAGACCACAGCGGTTGACTGGAATCTCTTAATATTAAAACCTTCAATTAATGGGGGCTACATCCCCTCTCATTACACCGTATAAGAGATGAGGATTTACATTCTGGAAATGCGCTTTCACTTGTGACATCTGACGGTTTTAAACTGTACTTTCATTATTCAAGCAATGGCACGCTTTATCTTTCTATAATTCATTAACTCACATGCTATATGTATATGTAAAACAATGTGACGAATTGTGACAGTCCTGATCCTGTTTAAGTCCAAGCTTAGCCCCCATTGGAATGGGGGTGAGGTGGGGTGAATAATAAAATGTACACAATGATTAATTACACAAAATTGGCCAATCGAAATCAGCAAAATGTACACTCTATATGGGAAGAGAGAATATGAATACGGTAAACTTATAAAACCATGTCAAGCTTTGATGTTCATTCAGGTAATATTATTAAATACAATCTGATTATCCGGCTTTGTCCGGGTGATGTTTCATCCTATCTTGTAGCAGTCAACCAGTTTAGCGACATAAAAAATTATAAATTACTTCTTCTCAACACTCAATTACCGATGGGGCTGAACTTGAAGTTGGGATTGTAACTATTCATCTCAGCGAACAAGAAAACTATGGATTGAATACTAGTATTAGCCTTTTTAATTAATTTAAAGGATAGACCGGGGATATGCGGATGACAGGGTAAAGCGGATCATATCAGGATTATCATGCTCTCTCTTCGTGGTGGATGAAAGTTTTATACAATATTTGCGTCCAGAGAGTACCACAATATTCTGATTACTTTTTACACTAAACTTAAAATTGTGTTGGTTACTCAGAAATATCGCGTAAACTATTTCAGTTCCAGTTACCAGACTGAAAGCAGTCCCTGTAATATTTTATTTTTGTAGTTAAGCTTATTTACAATTTAGATTTATTCACAGAGTATTATTTTTTAAAACTGATGTTACTTTTAATTGTTTTAGAGCTTTAAATCAGACATTTCTTTGTTTATTGAAGTATCTTTTTAATATTATTATGGAAATGTGCCTCCGGGAAAACCCGTATTACGGTTTCTTTGGTATGTGTATAAAATTATTTGGCTCTTTATTAACATAAGAGTTCCTTTCAATATAAGTAGTTTTTCGGAGCACAGGGTGAAAATGGCCTCCAAGAAAATTCGGTACTTCATTCAGTAGATAGGCCTATTAGAACTGTTGATCGTCATCTGGTTCGGCTGCGCTGAGAATGAAAATTTTGCTTCCAACCGCGAAAAAGTTAGAAATGCCCAAGAGACCAAGACCTCTCTTAAACCTACGTATCACACCTCGCGAAAATCAGAAATTGTTGTGGGGGGGAGGAATTGAAAATTCTCATAAATGTAAATGCTGTATAGGCATAATCTTCTTTTTTTCCCAAACCCCTCTACTGACACTTCAATGACGGACAATGACAAATATGAAGTTACGCAACTTATGTTAAATTAAATATTCAAATCACAGAAAAATATTAAAATCAATGTATATATATATATATATATATATATATATATATATATATTGGTATCACAAGTCCTTCGCAATAAAAAAACATATGTTTTGTACCTTCACAATTTAAAAAAGTGAAGCATGATCCGAATTACAACGGAAGTGATTCAGTCCTTTCAGGAAATTAGAGAAAGAAGTCACTACAAAATAGTATATTACTATGCTAGGTGGAAGTGCTTTTTACAGAAGAGATGAAAATGTTTAAAAACGGAACGATAGCGAGGCTTTTAATTTCCGATATTCTGTCAAACACTTCACAAACGTGCCTTGTAGTCCTACATTATTTTTTGAGCGATGGAGTTTTCAAAATAATAAATAATATTAAAATAATAACATCTTTGTTGAAAATATTTGCGTTCATTATAACCAACTGAATAACGTTAACAGTGTGGGCAATGTTTATCAGATGAAACCAACAGGAGGCCATGAGACAAATTCAGTGATAAAATGGCGGCAAGTACGTATTTATTGTTTTATATTATATAAAGTAAAGTTCAATTCATTAAAAATGCAGTGATTTGTTTCGTATAATACATACTAACACTACCATTTGGATATTTTTTGTATATGTATTGTATGTAGTATACATAGAAGGCAGTGGTTTTACTTTCACACGCATTTTGTAATACGTAATATTACAGTATAGTTATTTTATTACAGTATAGTTATTTAGGTTGGAAACCCCGAAATGTAGGGATTTGAACTTTCAATCATGAACACTATTGCTATAAGTGCGAAAAAACGCACTATCGCGCGAAAACATATTATTTAAACGTATTCAGATTGTCAGTAAGTGGCTTAAATATTACTTTGACTATTTAACTCATGCCACAAATGCTAGTCATTCACCAATCGCGTTTCAATGAATTTTGTTTGACAACCAATGACAGTCGTGTTTCACCTCGCTCTTTATCGATTTCTCTTTATCAGCTCCTGCTTTTGTGATAAAGAAAGCTCCTCCTCTTTAATGTTCTGAACAGGTCAAAGCATTATTTTTCTCCAACAAATACATTGAATATAGCAAATAATGAAAAGATTCCTTGATTTTACTGAGTTGTTTACTAAAAAAAATAAATGAATAACCCGTAATGTTGATTATGATATATAGTTTGATGTGTTTAATTATTTCTCCATTTGGGTGCACTCTTACAATATTGCGATCTTATTTGGCAATAAATAATATGATCAAGCAGCAGTGAATGGACATAATCTCACATTTCTGATTTGGTTTCAAACATCGCCGTTTACATTAAATACATAAATATTTCAAAATAAATATAGTTAAACAATGATTTGTGAGTAAACAGCTTAATTTATTCGTTAAATAGTCCTAACAAATGCCATTCTTGATTTCCAAATTCTCTAGATAAATTGGATATCACTCGTGGCATTACTTATGATAATTTGCACGTACGTCTTCACTTGTTTTATATAAAACAAGATATTTCATTAAATACCAAAATATTGTATTGGAATTATTCTTATGTTTAATGTTAGATTGTTTGAAAACATTAATATTCTCCTGGACAATCCTATGTCACCCATCTTTCACCCTCCATCCAATTGAAATAACTTATGAGTTAATGCATTATACAATAAAATGGCTTTTAACTGAAGTTGTTTCAAAAAAATAGAATTTGAAGCTATAATATATGAATAACGGTGTATGTTTCGCCGGATTAGGAGAATATCATTTTTATAATCGTTTATGACAATAATTGAATTTTATAGTTCCTGAAAATAGGAATGCGTACTAAAGAATCGATGTGGATGCCCCAGATATATGACGTCACGGTGAAATCGATTTTGACGCTGGAAGCAAAGTTTTGTGCCTATCATACATCACCATACCGTGACCCTCGCAGTAATTGCTAGGCTATTTTTAAAAACTCTGCTAAACAACAAGCAAACCCCCATTTTTTCAGCTAGTTCTAAACACGGGCACAATTCTGCAAACGTATGCTATTACTTATTGATAAAACATTTTTCATTTCAAATTAATTTATATAATATTAAACTATACATACATGACGCGGTGGTTCTTCCGGGTATATTATTTGGATGCAAAAGTAATTAATTTTATGTTTTATTATCTTCACTCATAATGTGCATGTATTAATCGGCGTTTTTTATTTAGTATTATTATTATTGTTATTATTATTATTATTATTATTTATTATTATTATTATATGCATATATAGTGTTTTGCCTAAGGGCATGTCTTTGACTACAAACCCAGCATTTTCCACTCTTCCCTTAATTCAGCTTTTCTTTATGTTTCCGCTTACAAACCATTTTATTTTAACATTGTCTATCATCTGATGTATTTCTCTGTCTCTAACCTTCTTTCCGTTGACCATTCTATCTAGGGCTCCGTCAGCAGGCAGTTTCTTAGCCAGTAGTCAATACAATTTATTTGCATCTTCTTGATGAATTCCAGTATTGTTCTTCCTTCACCCACTCTGTCTAGCACATTTTTATTTTGTATTTTCTGCATCCGTTTTATACGCTCCATCCTTCTCCATATCCACATTTAAAAAGCTTCCAGTCGCTTTTCCTCATTCCGCCGTAATGTCCAAGTCTCTGCACCATACAATGTTACACTCCACACAAAGCACTTCACTAGCCTCTTCCGTAATTCATTCTCTCCTGAAACAAAACATTTGTTACTATTCAATGATAGATTTGGGGGCACAATAGGAATATCAAAATGTCCCATTTTTACAAAGTTATTGGGTTCAAGTAAAATAAAATGCTAAGAAGAGGTTTCGAAAATTTGAAGTTACTGAATTGAGAAGTGATGACTTTTTTCAATGCTATACCTTTTGAAAAGGAAATAGAAAACCGATCAACGTTACTTGATAGTTCCAAAATTCAATGGCTGAAAACATCGTGGGTCAGAATTGATAAGAGCTGCTCTAAAATTCTCAAAATGGAACATAATCACAATTTTCATCCGTTATTTTCCAAACTGGATTAGATCAGAAGATCAAAGTGATTTCAAATATCCAGTTACCTTTGCTGTACCCACAAGGTTGGACTTTTACAAAGGAAAAATATAACGATTTGCAAGATGTATGTCAATTAAAGACGGTCAAACTCCAATGTATACCCGCTCGCTGTCGTAAGCGAGAGCGGCTGAAAGGGAGTGCGGCCACGAGAGTCTCGTGTACTGGTAACAAGAGCTCGACAATTAGAAGTCCCGGGATTCTCTCAGTGGCTACTAAATATGAAGTCATGCAGTGTTATTGTGCCAGAGAAGAAATGTTTAATGCATATACGAAGGCGTACATTTTACAATAGGGCAACCAAAGGAATGCCTTCTTTTAGGAATAAACATTTATTATTATATTTATTATTATTATTATTATTATTATTATTATTATTATTATTATTATTATTATTATTATTATTATCTGTGAACATGGGTACCGGAAAAATGTATATTCATTGTAAAAGCCGGAATAATAAAAAAATATTATTATTATTATTATTATTATTATTATTATTATTATTATTATTAATATTACTTAAATATATATTTATAAAACACTAGAGGGTCGAAGTCCACTAAAATATAGAACTGACCCCGCATTTTTTAAAGTTTAAAATTTGTTAATAGTGGAACGTTATGATGAAGTGAACATCTAAACAAAAATTGAAGTCTCAGTCTGATAAACTGTAATTAACCCATTGGAGACACGTTTAAAGTGCCTAGCATGTTCACTGGGAACCCATTTAAATCTCCGCGCCGCTACTCCGCTGCGCTGGACTTTAAATACACATACTCTGTTCTATCACTTATGATTTCAGATATTTTGTTTACCCCTGAATTTCTTTTAGTATCTTGTACTTTTACGAATAGCAAAGGAATGTGGCCTACCTGCTACCCTCTTTTGTGCATTGTAAACCGTTATGTTTTGTTATTTTCAAGGCTGTGAAAGTTGACAAACAATTCAGAAACCATCTTTTTGTAAAAGTTCTCGGACATTGCCTTGAAAGTAAACACAAATCATATGTTCAAACAAGACCGAAAAAAATAACAAACGCAATATAATACTGTACATAATAAAAATAAATATATGAAATAAAATAAGCATAGACCTATACATTATAAAATCAGGAAAAGTTCTTCGTATATTCTTAATTATCATAGTTATATATCGACCTGTAAATTATAAAATACTATAGATAAAAACTGGACGAAACTCACCTAATATTTCTACCATCAGTAGCATGCACGGTTACGTTGTCACTGTATATTATTTCATCGTCCGAATCTTCGTTCCATAATAATTCACTACAATCACTGTCACATAATATTTCATCCACTACTTCACTTAGTTCTCAAAAGCAATACGTTCTCTCCTATTTACGCACATATTGCAAGAAAAAAATTAATTTTAAACTATGAATTTTAACAAATAAGCACTGAATTTATATTCACTTATATTTTACCGTAATAAATGCCTACAACTATAGTCTACTATTCTATAAATAATAACTAAAATAAACTATACAATACACTAGGCCTATACATATTTACTTTACATAAACAAACAACACATTTTACTGATGGTGAACCGAAAATGTAAACCACTAAAGAAACCTAACGTCTTACAGTGTTATAACACAACAACGAGTCTACCTCGTTGTGGGGCTGTTTGGACTTTCTACCTGCTCACGAGGGAGACTCGTTAAAAGTCTCCAATGGGTTAAATAATAATAGATCTCTCATTTTATCGTATTCTTAAAAACTCAACTTGAAAAATGTATTATAGATATTTTATGCACTATCGCTTGAAAATGAGTACGCTGACATTTACATTTTTTTAAACAGCGTAAATTCAATGAAAGTATAATTGAACATTTCAGTCATTATATATATATATATATATATATAAAGTTATTCCGTCCTGATCAACTATTGTTTGATATTTTTATTTATTGGTAGATGAAAGGAAACTTCATAATTTATATCCCGTCCAGGCATTTATTTTTCTTATCTTGTCATATATATATATATATTAATAATTTCGCATGGGAATAAATTAATGTGAATTCCAAACAGAAATTATATGCTGCAAGACTTCGTTTTATTTACAATACTAAGTACATATTTAATTATTTTTTTCGCTTGTATAATTCAAAGGCCTATATTTAAAGCGTAAGATTTGTAGAATGCAGGTTCCATCAGACGATGTGTTTAATGCATTCTCTTTAGCTTGTGCAGTCATTGCATACATTATTTTGCTTACTGCTCACGGAAAATATGGTCGGACGGGACTCCAGGTCGCTCTCGCTTGCATTTCCCTTTCACTCCCCTTAATACATAAAGTGCCTCCTTAGAGTCAACGAAACTACCGGCGCGGCGGTAGCAATGCTGCCGATAGGTTTACCCATGCCTGACAGGTCGAAGGCGATAAGCCAGACGAAAAAAGTACCTTGTTCGAAAGAGTGAGGATCTTTCACAGTAAAAATACAACCGTCAAGAAATGCGGACATGGGTTCCAATGGGTAAAATTATTCGGAGGAAAAACAGTCCCCCATTTGGTTCTCCCAGCGGGAACTACTTCAGGGAACCCATGTCAAGAGCTTATATCAACGCGGCCATGAACCTATGGGTCGATAGAGCTAGTGAATTAGTTATTTATTTAAACGCAACGTAACTGAGAAATTCAGGATGTGAGATTCGAACGGGAGTGAGAGTGTACTTGGACTACTCTAGTGTTAATACATTTCACCTCTTTATTATTCCTGACACTCCTGGGTGCATCACAACTATCATCATCCTTCATATCATGGGGGCAACCGTAACCCCTCCTTCGAGACGCCCTAAACTCAGAATTAAGTTAAAATTATGCCAGATCAGTTAAAGGGTGCACTGAGGAAGACAGAATCAAGAACACAGAAATAAGACAGGAACTTGAAATATTTGCAATAACTAATAAAATATATACATATAGACAAAAATTAAAGCAACACATAGACAGAATGAACGAAGATAGATATCCAAAACAAATAACAAAATACAAACCTAAAGGCACTCGAGATGTGGGCAGACTAAGAAAGAGATGGGGTGAAGTCGGAACGGGTCACAGACCTAATTCATGAATGCAGATGATGATGATGATTACGCCAGTGCCAGGACAGAACTCCAGAAATGTCGAAATGACAACCTGGGGCATTGAATAAAAACAATATTATTTTATTAGAGTCTGCAGGATGATGATAAAGAAGGATTTTAACCCTTAAATTGTCAATACAATATTTTCTCGTACCAGTTATTTAAATGTTCCGGACCTCAAGGAAAATGAATTAATTTTAAACTTAATTAAATAAAAATAAAACGTAGTTTTATTTGATTTTCATATTTATTATATAATTCAGTGACAGCTGTTTCGGTACACTGTACCTTCTTCAGACATGTTAACAAATTATGAATTGTGTTCCAACTGATCTAAGCAACAATACAACAATATTTATTTAATTTTTTTTAATTTAACAAAGGGGATTCATTCAAATCAAGTTGAGAATTTAACAGTTTTTTACTACTTTTAAATTTATTAATTTCTACAGCCTCCAAAAGATCTAACTTCTTACCCTTATCACAAATATGTAAAATTTCAAAATTTGGATCGAAATAATGATTAAATTGGAATAGGTGGTTAGCATATTTTGAACTTTCTAAATTTCTGTTATATGCTCTCATGTGTTCCTTTATCCGAGAGATAAAAGGTCTACCAGTTTGTCCTATATATACATTGTCACGTGTGCCACACTTCAATTTATATACACCTGATAATTTTTCTTAGCTAAAGATGGTTTGATTATGGGTGATCCGTTGAGCCCTCTTTTGGCAGAGATTTTTATGGATGACTTAGAACAAACCATACATAAGGATGTATTAGCTAGAAATGTTCTATTTTGGTATCGTTATGTAGATGATGTCATAGCAGGCTTCACAGGAACCAAAAGACAATTTAATTCCTTTTCAAATTTTATTAATGACATTCACAGAAGTATTAATTTCACAATGGAATTAGAAACAAATAATAGTATAAATTTCTTGGATTTATCAATAAAACACATTGATAATAAGTTTGAGTTTGGTATATTTCACAAACCATCTCATACTGATACCACTATCCATAGTTCTTCTCTTCATCCATATACTCATAAGATGACAGCCTTTAATAGTTACATTCATAGACTTTTAAATATCCCTCTTTCACACTTGGAATATAATAATGAATTGAATATTATTAAACAATTGGCTGTTAATAATGGCTACGACCCTGAAATTATAGAATGTTTAATTAACAAAGTTCATTACAAGAAAGCAATTAACAAGGTTTTTCCTTTACCCAAAGAAAACATAAAGAAATATGTCGTAATGTCATACATAGGCCCACTTTCAGATAACATATCTAAACACTTTAAAAAGTTGAACATTAATGTGACATTTAAAACTAATAAAACTCTACAAAATATAATAAAAAACAATAAAACCAAAACAAACAAAGAAAAATTATCACGTGTATATACATTGAAGTGTGGCACATGTGACAATGTCTATATAGGACAAACTGGTAGACCTTTTATCTCTCGGATAAAGGAACACATGAGAGCATATAACAGAAATTTAGAAAATTCAAAATATGCTAACCACCTATTCCAATTTAATCATTGTTTCGATCCAAATTTTGAAATTTTACATATTTGTGATAAGGGTAAGAAGTTAGATCTTTTGGAGGCTGTAGAAATTAATAAATTTAAAAGTAGTAAAAAACCGTTAAATTCTCAACTTGATTTGAATGAATCCCCTTTGTTAAATTAAATAATTTAAATAACTATTGTTGTATTGTTGCTTAGATCAGTTGGAACACAATTCATAATTTGTTAACATGTCTGAAGAAGGTACAGTGTACCGAAACAGCTGTCACTGAATTATATAATACATATGAAAATCAAATAAAACTACGTTTTATTTTTATTTAATTAATAAATATGGATTTTCATCAAGTAAACACCAACCCAATTGATTAATTTTAAACTGTTTTATTATTATACATTATTGCGTAATTTGACATAAATGTAAGTAATTTTTCTCGTTTGTTTTTCTATTGATCTAAAAACAAAATTAAATAAATGAAATCAATGTATCCAATAGGATAAATTTTTCATTTAAGGGTTAATGGAATACAGTTGCATTCCTAAAAACATAATTGAAATTTATTGTAGTAGGATAACTTTTTAACTCTACTCTGAATTCAAAATGAAATATATATTTTTACTAAACCAGAAGAAACAATATATAAAGAACGCGTAAGAATTTAAAATAAATGTGTTATATACTGTTATTCGTATAATATGTAGCCTTTAATACTGTTACTTACTTTAATTATCTCTCTTAAACAATTAACTGCGACACCTCAAAGTACAGCACTAGTTTGGCTTGAGAACGAAAAGTAATTTTTGTTAAACTATAAGTGACTACATTTTTCAATGTTAAAATACAAAGAAGGAGGAAAGAAATTAGTTCCATTTTTGTGACTTTTTAAGATTGTTAATTAAACTTGGTTTCATTATTATATTATTAATTTTTAACTTTGCACTTCAATAGGCTTATAACAAAATCCAGTTCTTGTCGGTTAGCCATGGCCGGCCTGAAACACTTCATATAGTCGACAGATTAGATCCTCATTTTATTACTCTTTCTTTCTATTTTACCATGTACTGTACCCATTGCCTTACTCTATAATGTATCGTTCTGCTTGCATATTTTATTGTTACGTTTAATTTTAATTGTTATTCAAATTATAACTAATTTACTTTTATTTTTGTCATTATGATCATATTTTCGTTTAGTACATAATATTATGCTATCTGACTGTATTTTACTGTAATACTATGCTTGTCCTGGTGACTGGACGAGAAGGCCAACACATAGCATTAACTCCACCAGGCTAAATAAATAAATCAATTTTCAAAGAGAGCTCTTTTACAATCTGGATAATAAATAATTGAAGAATTTAATTGGTCATTGTTAAAGGAGGATATTTGTCACTTTTACCGAAATCGAGTTAACAATAGAATATTACTCTATGTAGGTAGGCATATATTTCAGTGAAAATGGTATGTGGGTATATAATCACAATAGGTCGATTATAGACGTTGAAAATGTGATTAATTTTTAAAAGGGGATATGTGTTGCACAAATATATTTTTAACAATGAACGCACGGAACACAGCTGCAGTATGCTGCGCCGAGAAAAAGAAAAACTCTATCTAGATGCACAGTTGAACGTCACAATAATGTATAATATGTTCATAGAAGAGAACCCACATTTCCAAGGACACGTTTCTTATAAATATAGTTTACACATTTTTCATAAAAACTTTCGGTATTCTTTTGGACGGCCTCAAGTCGAAGCGTGTTCAGTGTATGAAAGCCTATGTGTGAAGAATAAAGTCCTAAACTTAGATAATAAGATTATGAAGGAAGCTATTGCTGCAGGAATAGTACACAAACAAAAAAACCAAAATATTCTATAGAACCATGAAAAATCCTCAAGAGCATTTAGGTGAAGGTACTGCCATATTATGTTTTGATTACATCCAGAACCTATCACTTCCTTCAGGCAGTTGTGGTGTTTTGTCTTCTGTGCACACGAGTTAAAAACAAATAAAGCAAAAATATACATTTGTCCCGAAGGGCAAGGAATGGGACACCATATGAATTATGCTCATTTCTATTATTTCAACACAGTGATGCCCCAAGCTGAAATTATTATTTTGTTCAGTGATGGGAGTATAGTTCAAAACAAGAACCATACCGTGACTAGATTTCTGTTGAACATGTCTGATAGTGGTCGTTTTTAATAATAAAGGAAGTGCGCACAATGTGCGTGTTTAATTTTGGCAAAATTCGGTGAACGAGGTTGCTCTTTTTGTGCATGTCACAGCATGATATAAATCACACGAACCACTGCATGATTCACAAACAGTTTTCACTTGGTGAATGGTACACTATTGTTGTACAGGTGATGAAACCCGTGTACAACTGATCTAGTTACAATGTGGCAAAGAACAAAGTTCGCATTCATCCGCTTAGACGTGGCCATTGCATCTGTGGAGTACAATTCTTCCCAAATCGAGATCTCTTCTTTTCGTGTAATACTCCAGACCATGGGTAATATCTACTCCAGACACATGAAGGACAAACTGGCAGCAGCAGTAGCCGCAATGAGTGACATCAAAATGGAAAATACGTTATCGACAACAATCCCGTGGTGGTCGTTTTAAAAATATTAAACACTACTTCCCAGTAAGCAGACATACATACCTAAACATGTGATACATATTTTGGATATATCAAAAGATAACTTAAATGGTGACAGGATTTACAGAGTGCAATAATATAAAGAAGTTAAATCAAACATAAAAAAATAATTAACTGTGAAAGAGATTCAGACAGAAGACATCCTTTCATTTAAAACCTGGTGGCCAAAGAAATAAAAGAGATCTACCAAGAGCGAAGAGTCTATACTTACACCTGGCTCATTAAAGTAATCATTCAAAATCACTGGCTGTAGAAAAAATTTACTCCCAAAAACAGTCTCCAAGGAAACCTTATTGTTAAAGAGTGTGTGAATTTTTCAACATCCTATACATTCGGTTGGGCAGTAACGACAGTACAGTTCCGCCTTCACCAACCACAAGAACTTACCCACCTGGTCGAATTCCGATCAATGGAAATAAGTTAAATGAAATAGTAACCCTTTCCCCTTTCGTTGTTGTTACTGAGATGGGCTAGATCATATCCGAAAGTTCAGGTACAAAATGAAGGCAGTGGTGGTAAAGAGTAATACGCAAGACAACAAAAACTTATTATTTTTAACAAACGTCCACAATGTGAAGAGTATAAGAAATAGAATATTGAGACTGGAATCAAGGGGATGATTTTTTATTTTATTCGTTTGAGTTTTTGTATGTAGATTAATATTACTTCTATTTCACAATACTGCAGAATTCATTTGTTCCTAATTATGTTAAAAATAAATTAGTTAATAGTAGAAGAATACATAAGTTTGTCGAGTCATTGTTAAAATGGGATAAATAATATTTTTATACGCCTGCCATTTTGTTACATGCATATGTATGTATTGGCTGAAGGTTGAGATATTTCAAAACATATGCCTTTTATTTATCCAAATCTCTAATAAAATAATAACTGTATTACACAATTCAAGTAGTGTTTGTCTCTCTTTCTCAAAATATTGATTTTGTAACATATCCCCTTTTAACAATGGTCGATTCAATTGTACTCTAATCTTAAAGTAAAAAAAAAGTAAAAAGAAAGAAAGAAATTCAAAATATTGAAATTTAAGTTAATTTCAACTAGTTTACTGTCACTACAGAATCTGAATGTTCATGCCGCATGGACATAACTTCTCCATACATATATTCTGACCTAATGTTTTCCAGTCTGTCCCTGCATTATTCATCTCCCTCAAATAATGACTGATATTATTTTTTATTCTTTGGACGCTTTTCCTCTGGCTTCTTCACAAGAAGTTTCCACGTCCACGCCCCTTTTCATTCCCTAGTGCAACATGTCCTGTCCTTCGCAGTCTCTTAACCGTTCTTCTTACATCTCGTTTCCCATAAATATATATTTCTATAGTGAGTTTTTTATATTCTGGGGGATGTACTTGTAATTAATCCCAATCCATTAACCTGGGATGATGCTTCAGCATTTTAATAGTGAATTTATTATGTACAGTACACAAATAAATGGAAGTGGTAATAAAGTGTGAGTGTAGGTGGAAGAAACACCTACATAAAGTTGGCACATGGCTTCTGCTCAGGTCAAGGTAAGCATTCAGAGTGCTTCAATAAAATGACTCACTTTAATTTCCTGTTTGTCTACATAATTCATTTTTATGCACGAGCCACTGCCAAAACCTTCATTTTATGTGTACGGGAAGGATTTATTGCACTTTTACTCTACTAGAGAAATGTGAGGCTGTTATAAGTATACTGTATCCAGCTACTGCACGTTCGTTTAAATGTAATTTGATTTACTTACTAATTGAGTTTTAAAATTACTAACTTAATAAATGAAGATTGCTGCTTTAAAATGGCGCTCAATCAGCGAACGAAGGAGAAACAGTTTCTAAGACAACGTTATAGAAAAAGACTAGAGTATCGAAATATTAAATGAAACGTCCATTTCCAGTTGATTGTATAATAAAAAATAATATTCGTAATAATAACAATAATAACTGCAATAATAATAATAATAATAATAATAATAATAATGAAATTATTATTATTAATTATTATTATATTTATTTATTTATTTATGTATTATATTATTATAATTACTTATATAATTATTAGTATTAATAATAATGATAATAGACTAATAATATATTTACAATATTTAATTCTGACATAAAATTTTACACTATTTATTTTAATATTGATTTAACTTACCCATTTGTTTCTTCTACCCCAGTGTTCTGTTTATGCAACCTTCTACTCATACCTAGGGTCAGAAGTCACCTATCCCAAATGGGAGGAAATATATGTATAGTGCAGCAGTTTAAGATTCACAAACGTATCGTTTTCGTGCTGCGGGTATAACAAGTTCGCATCCAGCGTGTCATTCTCCCGCGTCTACCTGGAATAAGTCACATTAACTGATTTGTGAAAATGTACAATTTCAATAGAAAAATAAAGATAATTCACTTCGTCACAGTAAGAACAAAGGTTTGTATGCAAACGTACCAAACTACTTTACTGTATTTAACTTTGTACACTTATACACCAAAACAGCGGTTCAATGTGGCGACCACCAAGCTCGCTGCACGCATAATACTTCCGTATCGTGTTCTGTTACGCTCGCTCCATCCTATTCTTGCTTTAACAAAGTGTGTTTTTTATTTTCCTTTCACATTGGAGATTATCACGTAATCAGTGAATGCTAGGTTCAGTCAATGTAATTAATTGAGTCATAAGTTATTAAATTACTATCTATTCATCCCTGGCTGACTAGGGAGATTTAAAAGCTTAATTCGAACTTGTGCCTGCAGCACGAAAATGGTATGTTTCCGTATATACGAATCAAATCAAAACGCCATCTTTTCAGTTCCCTCTGCAAGGCCTAGCAGTTTGTAATGGGGATTTCCGAACACGCTGTATAATTGCTATTTTTTGCTTGTTTGTGTGCATCTGTGTGTGTTTGTGTGAAAGGGATGCTGTGAAAAGGGGAATCGCTTTTCATTTAATTCATGACAATAGGTTGCTTCCAGCAGCTTCTATGGCTTCAACCACCTGAATAATAGCTATTCATTCCAAAATACAGGCCAAGTATTTTATGCCCTAAAATAGAAATTTGTATAGAGATATATAACCTAGCAATACTATTATTGCGATGCATATCTCTACGCCTCATTGTGACGACTCTGACGTTCAGAAATGTTTTCATATCATGCAACTAAGAATGAGTGCAACAGTGGCTTACTTTACTGCACAACCAAGAACAATACCAGTATTTTTACGATGAGAATGAAAGGTAAAATACATATTTCTTGATTGTCGTCTCTCATTCTTCAGAGAAATTATATGCCACTCTCTTATATCCTTTACTTCACTGACACTTTAGCATGTAAACAAGTCTTTGTGTGCCTAAAGTTTTATTTTATTTTTTTCCACTCGCCTCTATCCATCCACCCCATATCTTCTAGACTGCATATTCTCATTCCAGATCTTATTTCTTGGATCCACGAGTTTCGAGGTCTTCCTTTCCTTCTACTTTCAGGTGGTTAATAATAATAATAATAATAATAATAATAATAATAATAATAATAATAATAATAATAATAATAATAATAATAATAATAATAACAACAATTTATTTAAACTGTCAGATTTAATAACACAAGACCTTTTCTTCCACTCATATAGCGAAAAATGTAAAATACAGAAAATATTTAAGCAAGATCACAAAGTTACACTTTATTACAAATTAAACTAAACTTATTATGAATTAAGTCAATATTATTAGAGAAGGAGAAAAGTCAGTAAAAATCAATCAATCTACTGAAAACCCAATTAAGGAAAAGGTTTTTTTAGAGGAATTAAACCCAATGGGTACAACTTGAACACTACACGCACCCAGTCCGAAGGTTGAGATTTGTCTTAAAAATCACTTACCCTGCCGGGAATCGAACCTGGATCGCCGGAGTGGTGGGTAGGGACTCTACCGACTACGCCACAGCGACGGACAAAGGAAAAGGTTTTAAATTTAATATAATGGAAGCTAATATCCGATAGTCGCTGTTTTGATGTCAATATATCAGTCCCTGTTTTCTTTGGTAAGGAGTTCCAGAGTTTACCAGTAGGCCGGTATAGAATTTAAAATAATTATTAATTAAATAAAAATAAAACGTAGTTTTATTTGATTTTCATATTTATTATATAATTCAGTGACAGCTGTTTAGGTACACTGTACTGTACCGTACCGTACCGTACAGTGTACCTAAACAGCTGTCACTGAATTATATAATAAATATGAAAATCAAATAAAACTGTACCGTACCGTACCGTACAGTGTACCTAAACAGCTGTCACTGAATTATATAATAAATATGAAAATCAAATAAAACTACGTTTTATTTTTATCTAATTAATAAATATGAATTTTCATCAAGTAAACACCAACTCAATAGATTATTTAAAATAATGGGAGTTTCTGTGTTGTGGGATGTGAAGCATCAGGTTCTATTGCGAATATGTACCCAAATTGTGATTGGAGGATAGGGGATGGAAGCGAGAGGATAAGTAGTTTGGTGTAGAGATTTGTGCAATTTTGAATCGTAGAATAAGAGGATACATTTTTCCAGTATCCTGAAGATGAAGCCAGCATACTTCGCGAAGTAAGAATCATTATTATAGCTACATTTACGAATATGGTACTGTATATATATATATATATATATATATAAATAATAATCTGATACATATGTTATGAATAACTTGCAATGTATGTCCTACCCGATCGTTTATATCTGTCTCTAAGATGTCGCAATTATCAAAATGCGGTTCCACGAGTGTTGGCACTATCATTTTTTTTTAGATCAGTCAGTAGAAAATTTCTGAATCCACTTAAAGAGTGGATTGTTGAATATACTTTTTTTAGCATTTGTTTTATTTGAATTTTCGAACTTAGATTAGAGTTAAGGTATTCCTTTTTGATCTAGCTTGATGACGGCAGATTTAAGTTGTTAATGGTATGAAGCCTCGGAAATCCTAGGATTATCACTTGGGTCTTCTATATATTGAGTCTACTTCCAAGGTATTTTCACCACGGTGGTATTTTTATCAAGACCAGTGTTAAGTGTGTCGATGTTTTCGTAATTTTGCCCGGTTTTTAAAATACCCTTATAAATAAGTCTCCAATGTTTACTTTACGTACCTCTAAATTAAGTCACACTTTCATAAATTTATATTTAAAACATTGTCGAACCCAACCTGGCGTTTGATGGCTTGTATGATAACTGGACACGTAGTCTTTCATTTTTCTTGTAGTGACGTCTCCTCTTTTGACCTGATATTGCACTGTATGCAACGATATAACAATAGTGTTTTCTGTGTTTTGTTTTTCTTTATAAAACTTCGCACGACGAAAATGCAGTGTTCATTTCGGTGTGCATATTAAAAGCAGACTCCCTCCTGGACGTCCGTATAGGAGTGGTGTCACAAGTTTGTCAAACGTGATAGTTTATATCCACAGAAATAAGTGGACGTTTTAGCAGTCTCCGATGAACGTGTTAAGCTTATAAGGGAGATCCTCCATTATAACCCTTAAAAATCTTTGCGAAGAGCGTCTCGTGACCAGGGAATGCCGTTTCAGACATTGTGGATGGTATTAAGAAAATTGTACATGAATCTGTACAAATTATACCTGGATCTGGAACTTAATTATCCGGACGGAGATGAAAGATTTCAATTTGTACGTCTTTTTCAAGAATTAGGAGAGAATGCTGGTTTTACGGTGCGCAAAATTTTCAGCTACAATAAAACATTTTTAACTTTAATGGAAAGGTAAATCGTCATAACTGACAAATTTGGGGGACCAGTAATCCATGAATAATTATTGAGTATGAATGAAATTCACCCAAACTACATTTTTTTGAGCATGCAACATCGTAATCTGTACAGTCCGTTTTTATTTATAACTGACATTAACGATGGCATATCTTACCTTGACATGCTCGAACTTTGGTTAATATCACAACTCAATTAGGATATAGTTGATTATCCGTTCCAGCAAGAAAGAGCATCACCTCACTATCACTTTCAGGTTCGCAACTATCATAATTGGGGTTTAACGGAACGTTCGATAGGACGAAAATGACCTCTTGAGAATTCTGTTATAAAATGATCTCCGTTATTCCCAGATTTAACCTCATGCCATTTTATTCTGTAGGGTTTCATAAAATAAAGTGTTTAAATCCATCCTCTACCATGCGCCTTATGAGAACTTCAAATGATGAATTCGCAGCTACAAGCACATCTAACATATTGTTCAGAATCTGGTAAGGTGGACTACCGCATCGACATTAGTAGCATTACACATGGCGTCCTCATCGAGGCACTGTAAAGCAAACCGTCACAAAAAATATATCTTCATGCCCGGTACATCATATGAGCCATCTATATTGAGCTTAGATATGATAGTTGTCCACCGCTGTGGTCTCTAGGTAGCGTGCTGCCTTTTCACGCAGCGGGCCCGGGTTCGATCCCCGGTAGGGGCAGTTTTTCTGCGTGAGGTTTTTATCGGGGTTTTTCCTCACCTGTAAGACAAATGTCAGGAAAACTTTAAGGCTCAAACGGTCCCCGAAATCATATGGCCATCATCCTTATCATTATCATCCTTACCATTATCATTATCATCATCATCATCATCCTTCACTGGTGTGGAAAGCAACGGGAAGCTACCACACCTACACAATTCCCTAGTAAAGCTGCAAGCATAGCATGAAAATGCTATGATTGCAGTGAAGGACCTGCCTTCGGGCAGAATTACTATGGATGGATGGATGGATATGATAGTTGATCAGCTATACATTTCAAAAGTATATATTTCTCTAGAGTCATAATGTATATCGTGACAAAATTATTATTTGCATACTGACAATCAGTTATGTGTACTTTCAACAAATTTATATATTTATATATTACATATTACACGCAGAGCATTGTAAAACTGTGGAGAAGAATACTATCCAGGAAATACGTATCGATATCAAATGCTACTAGTATACATATTAATTATTTCAGAAAACTAGTTGATTATTAAAAAAGTAAACAAACTAAACTCAATGATACGACAGATCTGGAAAACCCTTGATCTAGCAGCCTGCTGCTGACCCCAGATCCATGTGGTTAAACACAGAGGTGTATGATTATTGAGCCAGTATAGACGTGGCATGTAGTCAGCATGTCGGCTCCCAAGTCCATGAGGGCTGAACATAACATGGAGGCGCTACTTACCGTAGCTGCTCAAATTCATCAGATGATAAGTGAAGGTTGCTCCCGTAATTACCGAAAATTGGCGAGAAAATTTACGCCCATCAGGACCCGATCCAGTGCTCCGCACCAAAGCATGTCGCTTGGCTATTGCACGGGAATGAGTAATTAAATACATTGGCGCGATTAAACCAGCAGTGTCATAGCCGCGGGGATATGTGTTTCCCACACATTCATATGCTGGCCTAATATTATGCGATAATTGTGTTTAGAACTCATCTCATTGTAATTCTCCCATCTCTTTCTTGGCTTACTTACTGAGTATTTTAGCTCTGGTTTCTTGTCAAGTTTCCATGCTCCCTCCATTTCCCATTCGTGTCAAATGTCCTGCCTACAGCCGTCTGTGACACTTAGTCATTATTATTACATCACTTTTCAATAAATGTTGTAGAGCACATTGCATCTATTTTCTCCATTCACCTGTCTGGTCGTACTCTTTGGTCCATAATTTTTTATGTAATCTTGGATATAGGCTATATTAATATATTTGAATGAAGTAGACGTATGAAATAAAATTATTGATTTTAATAAAACCATGGGAATAATAAATTCAGTAATGAAATCTGCACTAGTCCAGAGAGATACCAGAGTACGGATACAAAAACTTTGCTAAGGCAGTGAGCCATGGACTATGAGAAAAGCAGGATTAGCCTATGTCTAGCGAAATGAGATTAATGAGATATACAGCATGGTACTGTAGCAGGGATAATAATAAATACCTACTACACATACAGGTAATTGTTCACTGAGCTTTATTTCTAACCTGTAAATAGCGATAAAGTTCTTCTCTCTGGAAAGTGGACTGTATTTTAGGAAATGCTGTGACACAAATAATTAATCATATGAAGATAAGACTATATTTAAACAAGTAATAATACATTAAGGTTGCACGTGCTCAAGTCTTGTTCAGTAAGTTTACCACGTGCTCTCGTCGCTTTCAGTTCTCTCACAAAGTACTTACACAGAGCGTCACTCTTCTAATTCACTTAATAATGCTTATAATGTGTGGCTATTGATTTCAGCCTTAATTTATCACTCACAGTTATTTATGTGCTCGGGTAGATGCTTAAACACTATGTGCAGAGGCGCACCACTAAACACGTCCGCCATCTACGAGACACACACACACAAGACCGCTCGCTAGGAGCTCCACAAGCACAAGGGAGGGTGCGTACGCCACGCGGTTCAAACCACGAGAGGACTCAGGTTGGCCAACATTGACAACTCCCGCCAACCACTCAAGGCAGCCAACCTGAGGCGTCAACATGCTCCCCCCTTTGAGAGATCTCACGATTTAACACATCGGTGAATCTCTCAACACAACTGGGTAAGGGAACAAGTTTCACAATTGCTCGTCGAAATAATCCAGTTTTAGTCTTAAGGGTGACCACTCGCACCACACCATTGATCCCAGGTTGAAGCTGTTGGATCACACCAGTCTTCCATACCAGAGGTGGTATGTTGTCGTCCCGAAGGGTCACAAGATCACCGACAGCTGGGCACCATCTTCCGGCAGACAGCCATTTCCTCCTTTGCTGAAGCGACTGCAGGTATTGTCTGGACCACTGTTGCCAGAAAGACCTGTAGAGAGCCTGAACTACCTTCCACTTTGTATCGTAGGAAAGGGGACAGTTGGCTATATCGGGAGGGATAGTGCTAGTTAATAGTCTACCGACCAGGAAGTGACTGGGAGTTAGGTACATTTCTTCATGGGATTCACTGGGAGTGCAGATAGGTCTAGAATTTAGTACAGACTCGATCTGACACAACAAAGTACACAATTCTTCAAAACTAAGATAGTTTTGCCTATAGTCCTTTTCATAAGGGATTTAACCGATTTTATTCCTGCCTCCCAAAGTCCACCAAAATGGGGACTAAAAGGAGGAATAAATCTCCATTCAATATTCATATTTGCTATGTTCTCGGTAATAGCATTCGCATGATTCTTGACAAAATTCAATAACTCGTTATTGGCACCCACAAAATTTGAACCATTATCACTCAATATGAGACAAGGGCGTCCTCTGCGGGCAACAAATCTATAGAGGGCAGCAATAAAGTCCTTAGTAGTAAGGCTCCTGACAACTTCTAAATGGATAGCCTTAGTTACTAAACATACAAAAAGTGCTATGTAAGCCTTGAATTTCACCTTAGAACTCGGGTTGTCTCCCTTTATTACAATTGGACCCCCGTAGTCCAAACCTACCTTAACAAAGGGAAGACTTTGCTCTACTCTATACTCAGGAAGTTTTAAAGACTCAATGACCTTGGACATCAAATTAGCAAGTAACAACGCGGAGCAGAGTTCCAAACGAGCAATAGTCTGTTGCTTCAATGGTGCAACTCTGGACTTAGAACACAACAAATGCACTGATACTTGATTGTTTTGCGATACATTACGAATATAAATACAGGCGCCGTATGCAGATTCTGAAGCATCACAGAAGCCATGTATTTCCACACATTTTGCATTAACATAGGGCATTACATTTCTAGGAACACGAATATTATTTAAACACACACAACTCATTACAGATTTCCAACCAACGTTGCACTATAGAAGAAGATTGTTCCAATAGCTCATCCCATTCTACCTTTAACTGCCAAAGAGCTTGGATGATGAGTTTACACTTCACTACCACACACCCTAAGAGACCAAGAGGATCAAATATTGAAGCTACAGTGGAAAGAATGTTTCTCTTGGTGATCCTTCCTTGATCTGGATTGATCTTGATCTGAATTTGGAATTCATCAGAAGAGGGATGCCAAATGATACCTAAAGTTTTGACTGCTTCCTCCTTAGTAAGATTACAAGGGGTTAGAGTTTCTCTGTCTTCTTCTGGAACATTAACAAGAGCGTCTGGACAATTTGACTTCCATTTTCTTAAATGAAATTGGGCACTATCTAGCACAGAAGACACTTTAACTTGTAAATTCTTGTGCACTTTCCACGGTATCCGACCCACAAATGAAATCGTCCATATAAAAACAAGACTGTATGGCATCAGAAGCGATAGGATGTGATTCCTTACATTGCTTAGATAATTCAAGCAAACATCTTGTTGCTAGAAACGACGCTGGAGCAGTGCCATAGGTCACGGTAGTAAGACGATACTCCCTTAAAGCCTCATCAGGTGACTCACGCCAGACGATGCGTTGCAAGTCCCTGTCGTCGGGGTGCACCAATATGCAACGATACATTTTAGCTATGTCGGCAGATAGCGCAACCTGATAAGTACGAAACCTCATGACAGTAGACAACAGTTCTGGTTGTATAGACGGTCCAACCATGAGCGTAGCATTCAAGGAAACTCCATTAGAAGATTCGCATCTTCCATCGAAAACAACTCGTAATTTGGTCGTTGTACTAGACTCTTTAATTACGCAATGATGCGGTAAGTAGAACGTACTCTTGTTTCCTTCTACGGGAGGTGCAAGCTCCATGTGTCCCAGATCGCTGTATTCTCTCATAAATCCGACATAGTGTTCCTTTAATTGAGGATGCCTATCAAGCTTACTCTCGATGTGCTTAAATCTCTTAATAGCAGTATGCTTAGATTCAGCAACCGAAGGAACATCAAGACGTATAGGTAACTTCACAATAAAACGACCAGATTCATCTCTTTGGACGTTTTCAACGAAATGTTGTTCACACGCTTTCTCTTCTGGACTAAGAACAGAGTTTTGCAGTTCGTCTAGCTGCCAGAACCTTTCCAGTTTTTTATCCAGAGAATCAAGTTTCACAAAGTTTACCGAACGAGGATCTACTCTTTTCTTAATACAAAGTTCAGGAAAGGCACCTGAAAATATGTAACCAAACTCTGTTTTGATCAACGTGGGGTATCCCTTCCTTCTCAACGTCTCAGAACAAACAATATCATGGTACACGTCTGCGCCGAGAAGAAGTTCAATCGTGGCAGGTTTATTAAAGTTTGGATCACTCAACACAATGTTAGACGGAATATTCCAGTTTGAATGATCAATCTCGGTGGCAGGACATTGAGATGTGATATTATCTACGACAGCACAATTCAAGTCCAACCTATAGTTAGACACTCTGGACAACAATTGCACCTTACAAGTAAGACTGACTGGAGAGACATCTGAGTCTCCAATACCTACAATAGGAAGTTTGCACGATTGGGTTGCAAGACCTAACTTGCTCAACAGATTTGTAGTCATAAAAGATAACTGGCTGGCAGAGTCCAGTAACGCTCTAACCTTAACTAACCGCCCTAATTTATCTTTCACATTAACACAGGCAGTTCTAAGAAGTACGTTTGAGCCTAGCCCGGAGGTTATTTTCATAGCAGTGGGAGACAGAATAGCTGGATGCTCAACATTAGGCTTTCTTTCAAAATGTATTAGAGTATTGTGTTTGCGTTGACATTTGGAACAAGGTTTCTTTTTACAAAATCTCGCTGTATGCCCCTTTGAAAAACAATTATAAACATAATCTAATCTGACCAACTAAATGTACTCTATCATCTACAGTTAATTGGTTGAATTCCTCACAATCTGTTAAATTATGTTTATTTGATTTGCAATTATGGCAATATCTCGATTTGCTGTCATTAGCAATATGGAAAGATTTGACTTTAGGCTTTACATCTAGTTTCTCATTCACTACAATGTTTTTACATTCACTGAGCTCCAAAGTTTGAGCCTTTCTCTCCAAAAATTCCATAAACTCGACTAAGCTAGGGATATCCGTAGCACCGTGTTTAGCTTCCCACTCTGACCTATGAATACCTTTCATTTTACTCGATATAATTTCCTGCAACATTAGATCTGATAACAGAACATCACTCTGAAGATTCTCTATGGCATTAATATTGCCCTTTACTTGGTTAAGTACCTTCCTATACTCTGCAGCAGTACCTGTACTACAAGAAGGTAAGCTGAGTAAGCACTTAACATGCTGAGACAATATCATGCGTCTGTTGTCGTACCTTTGCTGAATTAACTTCCAGGCGGTACCAAAATTGCCTTCAGTTATCGCTAAATTACTGAGTAATTGCCTAGGTTCGCCTTCAAGTGACGATAATAAATAATGAAGCCTTTGAACATTATCTAAGTTGGTATTGTTAATCACCAGGGACTCAAAGGTATTCTTAAATGAGAGGTATTCAGTCAATTCTCCTTGGAAATGGGGAATCTGAATAGCCGGTAACTTAAAACTACAACTCGATCTACTAGATGCACGTGAGTCATCAAAACCATGACTATCTGTAGGTTTTTGAAGACTTTCTATTAAATCCTGCACCTTGCCACACAACTCATAATATTCATTTTCAAAATCCTCATGATCCCTTGCATGATCCTGACGTGGCTTTGAATCTACTTCAAGCTCTAAGAAATTCCTAACTGCCTCAAACTGTTCCCAAATATCTCCTAGCTTACTTTGTCTAGCTACTAGGGTGTTTAGGGAAATGGTTTCACTATTGATATAATTTTCCAAATTAGTAAGGCTTCTTTTAAGAATGCCTCGCTTTTGGATAGCCTTTGCCTCACTTTCAAATGACATTTTGATAAATAACAAATTACCGAACACTATAACACAAAATATTTTATAAAATAATTAGAATATATATATAAATCACACAAATAATATGGAAATTTGAAATATCATGTCAGCTCGACTCAATACTGAATGAGGTAGGATATCAGCTCTAAGATAGGAGATACAAACATGCAGTAGTACTTATCTTTAGGTCTCTACTAGGATTTCCAATAGACCAGACATCTGTGGTACTCGAGAATGGGACACCACGCTGCTAGAAGGTCACAGCACCGTTGATATCAAAGGATAGCTCACTCGAAGATCTGCGAGGGGGTCGCGGTCCACTAGTTGATAACCGAAACACCACGTGGTAACGCTTTCACTGTCTTTGTTTAATATATTTCTTCACGTAAGTAATACTTTTTGTGTACCGAAACACCACGTGGTAACGCTTTCACTGTCTTTGTTTAATATATTTCTTCACGTAAGTAATACTTTTTGTGTCACAATATCACGATTTTTCACAAGGCGGCTGTTAGATCCGGCCCGGAGGACCAAAAATATGTAGCAGGGATAATAATAAATACATACTACACATACAGGTAATTGTTCACTGAGCTTTATTTTTAACCTGTAAATAGCGATAAAGTTCTTCTCTCTGGAAAGTGGACTGTATTTTAGGAAATGCTGTGACACAAATAATTAATCATATGAAGATAAGACTATATTTAAACAAGTAATAATACATTAAGGTTGCACGTGCTCAAGTCTTGTTCAGTAAGTTTACCACGTGCTCTCGTCGCTTTCAGTTCTCTCACAAAGTACTTACACAGAGCGTCACTCTTCTAATTCACTTAATAATGCTTATAATGTGTGGCTATTGATTTCAGCCTTAATTTATCACTCACAGTTATTTATGTGCTCGGGTAGATGCTTAACCCGTCAGCGTGGAGCGACGTGACTTGTACGCAAGTTGAATTCTTCACCAAATGCGGAACGACGTGACATGTACGCTAGCTACACGCACTGCTTTAAACTGTAATTATGACCTTTGTGTTTACATTAACTATTCACCGTTTATACAAATTTTATGTAGAGACTTCAAAGTTTATATTAGTGCATATATTAACTGATTACGGCCCTCAGTAACAAGTTAAAATAATTTTATATTTGCATTTATTCTTGCGGCCTCTGACATTTTTCTTAAATTTATAACTTGATAAAGGATTTCTTATAAAACTAAATTCGCCTTTTTTTGTAGATTACCTTGTCTATCAAATTGAATCTATTTTCAAATCTCTTCATTTTTAATAATAATGTCGCAAAATTCAGTATATATAAAGACCCAACAAAGTTATTTTCGATTTAAGCTACAGTACAGGACCACAACAGTAAATTTCAGATATATATATATATATATATTTCAAATGACGATATCCTTACATAATGAAAGGTAGTTAGTCTACAATTCAGTCAGTATCTAAAAGGTAAAGTGGTCCACTACAGACCTTAGAAGGTTCTTGGGATATTAGGAGGTTAAGGCTCCCACTTTTCTAAACTATCGGTACTTGATGTAAGCCGAGTACTTATTTCTGTCTGACGGCCCATAACAAGCATCTGGTACTCATTTCAGTTAGAGGCTGAGTCAACCCCGGGTTCAAGGTGCCGCCTGAAGGTTTGGTTCAGTTTAAAACTCCTGATCCACCGGGACTCAAACCCTCGATCTTCCGGCTTGTAGCATGTTGATCTTTTAAGTCCACACCTCCGGCGAAACTATTATAGTCATATTTCATCAATTGGTTTCGGTTTGGAAACCAGAAGAAAGGCATTGAAATTTAGGGTTGATGAAGGTCTTAGTACAACAGGTCTGATGTGTAGAAAGACCATTTTGTGAAGGCACACGACCTAAAATAATGTTTCCCAAGTGTTAGAAAGACACATTTGGAGAAGGCTGCACCCCCCTACAAGAAAGAAGGTCAGCGCATAGAAGCAATGTGTTTGTAATAAACATGAACAAAGTAAACACAAGGGGAAAAAATACACTTATTGTTGCCCGAGTGTCAAAAAGCTGGTTTACATTTTGAAGATTTATCACACCAATTTTTGAAGTTCATACTTCTTTTTTTCCAAGACCATTTTCTTTGTGTAAATATTTCGTTTTGTTGTTAGGTAAAGCCGGTTCTCTGAATTCTTTAAAGAATCCCTAGTGCAATACACTGTGTCACTTATGTGAGAAAATTACAAAAAGGAGCTATTTCAACTGTGGCACAACAACCATAAATAAGTTTGCAAAAAATGCAGAGATGTTACGTGAGAACCGTAACAAATTTAATTAAATAAATATTATATTAAGGGTTCACCATAAACGAATTGCAAAAACATTTAAATTACTCAAGATATATCAATTTAAATGCGTTATTGGAATACTGGCACTGAGCGGCTGAGTTTAAATACCGGTGAACTTCCTCCCGCATCAGAGTATTCTCGGCCATTTAAATCCATCCGCTCTGAAGGGTTAAACACTATGTGCAGAGGCGCACCACTAAACACGTCCGCCATCTACGAGACACACACACACAAGACCGCTCGCTAGGAGCTCCACAAGCACAAGGGAGGGTGCGTACGCCACGCGGTTCAAACCACGAGAGGACTCAGGTTGGCCAACATTGACAACTCCCGCCAACCACTCAAGGCAGCCAACCTGAGGCGTCAACAGGTACATCAAGTGGGATTGCAAGCCAATGATGATGTATTGATGGAACTACGTTTAGAACCAATATTTAAGTATATACAAGATTACAAGAACTTGATGGATCAATTATGACGAATAAGTTCAGACAGAGTTCCCAATGCCATGTTTCGTTATTGTCCAACAAGGAAAAGATCTCTGTTCCGTCCAAGGAAGTGCAGAATACTAAATTCGTCAATGAAATCGTAACGGCCTCTAGGCCTAACAGTTGTACGGATGAAGAATATATATATATATATATATATATATATATATATATATAAATTCATTATAACGAATGATATAGCATTAAGAAGTTTAAATAAGGCGTAAGATCTCAATAACTCTAATATAACGTGAACAAAACGTCTGTTTAAAATTTTCAGATTCTAAAAAAGCTGAAAATCACCAGAATATTTGTCTGCTATATTATCCATCTGTCAAGGATCGTACGACGCAAGGTGGTCCTCAAGCTGTAAGGACTTCTGCTGACATTTTTTGTAGGAAAACCAGAGCGAAAATATCAATATGTAGGTCAAGAGTAAGATGGATGAAGATTAGTAATCAGGATTTGAGGGAGGTGAGTTATATAGGGAATTATTGAAAAGTATTAGTCAGGATAAAGATGTATGGAGAGCTTCTCTAAGGGGGCCATAAAACTTCGGACTTAACATTTACAGAGAATTAGTTAATATGAAATGTTGACTATGATGAAATAAATGCTCGTAACGATACTGCTACTCAGCATTTTTCTTGACGTCTGAGGAAAGTAAGGAACAAACCTCAGTTAGTTAGCATTGGGGTTTGAACCCCGAACTTCCCGAATAAGTGTCTCAAAAATCTACCATTTGCGCCAACTCGCTTTGTGTTACATGAATCAAAATATGAAGTTGATTTATTACCGTAGTATTAAATAAATAACCTTACGAATTTAATGGCATTCCTCTTAAAATATTAGTAGGGGTCTATAAGCCTATGTACATGAATTTAACATATTTTTTTCTGTTCATTAAAGCTTTGTTCTAGGGTATCTGCAAATTTCAAGAATGAGTCTGGAGAATGAATGTAAAAGTTTTGAATCTGTAACAGACAACATCAAAGAGTTATACTACAACATAGGACGTTTTAGCAATTACTTCCGTTCTTGCTTCAAATATAAACAATTTATAAAATGCCATACATTTTACAATACATAGAGATATGCTGTAAATAACATACAGTGGGTGTGTAAAAAAGGGCGATCATGTGTTGAAAAGTGTGTGCTGCTCGCCGGTACAGATCAATGAATTTGGGTCCAGTGCTTACGATAAGTTCATGCAAAGATTGTACCGGACATATTCACCCAAATGTAGGACATTGTTTGTATTAATTTATCTAACGTGTTGTTAATAATAATAATAATAATAATAATAATAGCTTTATTTTACCTGGCAGAGTTAAGGCCTTAAGGCCTTATTATTATTATTATTATTATTATTATTATTATTATTATTATTATTATTATTATTATTATTATACGCACCCGTCATCACCTATACGCACCCATCATCACCTATACGCACCCGTCACCTATACGCACTCGTCACCTATACGCTATAAAGGATTTTACTATATTCATCCAATAGAACACTAATGTTTTAAATAACTGGTAGCACATCAGCGTAGGAATGATTAAAATCCTAGGTAGTAGTGAATATAAAAGGCGTTAGATTTCAAATAGTTCATACATTTTGCCTCAATATAAATCTAACAATGATTTTATTTTCAGTCTTTTGGAGATATCTAAAAATAACAATACAGATTGTAAAACTTAAAACAAAATCACATATTTTTGTCATAATAAACTAAGCAGTAATTTAAGACCCCCTAAACTATTATTGTTGTGCTGGAACGTTAATAGTTAACACTATAAATGCACAGAAGGTACTGTTAAACGTTCGACCAATTATGACTACGGTAGCAGCAGGAATGCAGCACTCACCCGTAAAATAGATACAAATAATATTGTACTTCAGTTCTATATTGAATAGATTATGTATGTAATGGCAAGTGCCAGTCGTAAATGTCATCAAAAATGCTAGACTTTTCCCCGCTATCTGTCTTTGGAGTTTAACATTTATACAGAACCATTATAATATGTAGACCTATGTGTTGTTCTTTATACATATATTTTAAAACAAATTTATATGTTCCCTTCATCTTTTTAGAATTCTCCTATATTTAATTTGGAGGAACTTTTGTATCTAAAAATCTATAGCATATAAAGACTTGGTATTTTAATTTTTATGAAGCTAAAAAAATGCTGTTTCTCTGGAACATATACTGGACATTCAATAACGCATAGGCTTTCCGCAAGGAAGAAAATAAATTTACAGTGCTATATAGCGAGGTATCAACCTGGAAAAGAAGCGGGGCGAAGAAACCAATATATTGATAAATGCTTTTCAGTAGTTCATTCCTTGAAAAAAAAATAGTGGTTTTTACTATGCACTAGAGAACATCCACCATTCCACAAAAATAAATAACCACTAATGAACAGATCAGTGAAAAATATTGCTCTTACGTTATCATTTATCGCCATAATATATGCTAAAACCTGTAACCGTGTCCGCCCTACAATTCACCAGCTTTCTATTCTGTCTTCTGTCTTCTTTCTCCATCCATTCACCCTATTATATTGTTCCACATTATCCATCCATTTGATATGAGGTTTTCCATATTTCTGTTTCCCATCAGTTTAATTAAAATTTAATTTATAGCGTAGATATGATTCCTTTTTTTCCTGATAAGGTGATGCAGGTTTCACATTTTGAGTCTTTAATCAACATGAATAAATCATTGTCATGATACACTGTGTATAGAATATCATCATATCTTAAACATCAATTCTCATTTTCACTATATTCTCCTCAGGATTTTTCATTTTAAATATTTTAAGTTTGTTTTCTTTCATCCAAGTCTATAATGAAGCTTCACTACCATAAGTTATTGTACAGAGTGATTCTGTGAGAGAATGTAAAAAACAAAATGACGTAGAGGATGCTCCACAGAACAATTAGAGATATGGAGTCAGAGAGGTCAGTTTATAGAGATATGGGAGTAAAATTGTCTTTCATATTACTGTGTAGTAATTTTTATTTTATATTATTTATCCGTTAACTACAAGTACCATCATCTATAGAATTATCATACCATTTTATATGTTACAACAGTTCCTCAAAATGCCGGTCACCTACGTCAATCCAAGTACATACATACATAATGACTTTATTAAACTAAAAGTAAGATACATACAATGTTATTTACAAATATGGATCGCACGGGCAGTAAGCCATATGTGCTGTTGACAGTCCGCTACAATACGTTGATGTTTAAAAACAAACAAAAAACACAATAATATTACAATTAGATATCAATACAATTACATTATACATTAACTTAGTTACGTAGAATTATTAAGAATTAATGGCATTGCAATTTGCTAACATATATTTATTCCTGAATAAGTATTGTTCTTATTTTCCGCGTTTTGTCCAGAAATCTACCCAGGTTTATCCAATTTTCTGGGTTTACCAGTAACTCGTAGCATGCCAATGTTCCACCATTATGACATTGGCGTACAAGATTAGCCCAACCCTGGCAAATATCCCTGGTGGATTTCCAATCACATCACCCCAGCTATAATCCTGGCAAACTAATCCCATGTCCGTTACAAATGGAGTCTCAAACACAGGTAATTTTAGATATCCTAATGGCATATAATCAAGTGGAGTCTTGTCACATTCTGCATCATGACCTCTTAGTCATTAGGCTCGTCCTTGCAGGAATTAAAGAATGTAGTATCCTTCCGGGAAATTCTCGTATAAGACTTGAAAGCATAATAATAGTCCCTTCGATTGGTTGCCGGCCAAAGGAAGGCAAGACCAGTGATGGGGCTGCCATATTATAGCCTCTGGTCAGGCTTTTCTGGAGAAGAAAAGAAAATAAAGGAAAGAAGAAATGGAAGAAAAGAAAGACTCCCTAGCCCTCGGATGCCCTAATAGCTTCGGGGTCGAAAAAAAACAAGAGTTAACCAAGAGAGGTTAGATAGTAAAGTTAAAAGAGTGCAAAACACAAGTAAGTGGAAGAAATGTTTTACTCAGCTTGGGCACCTTGTGGTCGCCATCCACATATCCCGTAGATGAGGACCCCTGAGGAACCTCAAACTCGATGCTATTCTTATTGCAGACGATTTAGCTCTTCTGGCACTTTCCGAAAATTATTTGCAACGATCAATTTATAATTTACAAAAAATAGGTGCCAAATTTAATATGGAAATATCAATTAATAAAACTAAAATTATGACATTTCATGGGAAGGACCCCATACAAAGTAAAATCTGTCTCCAGAATAACATTTTAGAGAGATCTAATCAATTTAAATATCTTAGATATTATCTCTCTATCTGGGATGAAAAGGATATCCCTGAAAAAGTTACTAGTTATAATAAAAGTTTAGGAATAATTAATCAAGTTATGAAACCATCCCTTGTACAAAAAAAACACCAGATTACGTTTATATAACACTTTGGCTAGACCAGTGTTGACCTATGGTAGTGAAGCATGGACACTAAGAAAACAACATGAAAGCAGAATAACGGCTTGTGAAATGAAATTCATGCGCAGAACAGCGGGTTACACCAGATGGGATCGGAAAAGGAACACCGATATCTTAAAAGAATTGAAGACTACGCCAATTTTGGAATATATTAAACAGTACCAACTAAATTGGAAACGCCATATTGAAAGAATGAGTTCAAATCGGATACCCAAAACTGTTTATAATTATATACCAAGAGGACGAAGATCACTGGGCCGTCCTATGAAACGCTGGAGGGAAAAAATTTTCTATAGGATCGTAACAGGCCTTGGCCTAATAGTTGGAAGGAAGAAGAAAGAATGTAGTAAGCAGCGCAGTACATGTAACCTTGTACGCACGTTGGGTATAGATCAGCTCGAGAACAACAATGCTAGATAATGCAATAGAAATGTTTACTTTCATATTCCTTTAAGCTGGCTTCTCAGACCCTAGGTTCCCTATCAGTTGTTCAGTGGAGCATCCACTACGCTCTGTTTGATTTTGGCACGATCTTACAAAATCACCCCATAGGTCTCAGAAGTGTTATATATATCTTTGCTTTTTTTCATTTTTCATCATTGCTCCTTTAAGAAAGCATTTTTTATCTAGGTCTGTTTGTATAAAATTTTAACTCTCTATAGGTGGAAAGTTTTCTCAAAATGTTACGTATCCTTTCTTTACATACTGTAGCTTTGAAGCAAAGAAAATGTCTTTAGCATTGTGCAATAAAAGTTGTTTTATGATACTTGAAAGTAAAGCAACACACATTTGCATAACCAGACGGATTGCTGAATTTTAAGAAGGTCGGTACCTCGCACAATCATTGACCGGGTAGTGAGGCATGCATAATGCACATAACAATTACCGGAGACTTATGACACCCCCCCCTGACGCGCTTCCACTAGCAAGTGCAGCTTAAATTTTCATGAACCCTAAGTGAGTCTTGCTACAAGATACTGCCGTCCCACCCTCTTTCCCTTTACATGTCAAACTTCAACTTCAACCTACACCGAGTGTCTCATAACTTCTCTCTAGTTTCCAGAACAATATTTCCAAATTATTTCATGGAAATTATCTAACTTTCCCAAACTTATAACTCGAAAAACTATGCTTCTGCTAATATATTTAAAGAACCTTGTCCTAAAATTCCATGTTTGTGGTAAAATGTCCCTATGCCACGGATTACGTAAAGTTGTCCCTCACCGAGTTCCGAATGAGGGACTATTTACCTCTGGAAAATGTTGCCCCAGTGGAACCCACGTCAGCTCTTTTTAACAGTTGTATTTTTACTATGAATTTTACTATGAATAGTACTCATTCGACCAAGGTACTTTTTTTTCGTAAGGCTTCGCCTTTGACCTGTTAGGCATGGATAACCATTTTGGCAGCCTAGCTACCGCTCCGCCGGCATAGATCTCGGGGCCATTTAAACATGACCACTCCACCACGAAAGGGGAAAATATCATGGATATAGGTGAATGGAGAAGACTGCTTAACAGCGAACTACACGATCTTTACAGGAAGTCATATATAATAAGAATAGTCAAGTATCGTAATGTGCGATAAGCAGTACACATAAACCAGTGAAATAAAGTAAAGTGATCCCACAACAGGCCCGGAGGCCCTTGTGGTAGTAGGAGGTTAAGGCTCCCACTTTTTCTAGACAATCGGCACTTTATGTCAGCCGGGTTGTCAGCCCTGCGTGACGGCCGCCTTTACCCCCCAGAACAAGCGTCTGGTACTCATTTCCGTTAGAGGCTGAGTCAACCCCAGGGCCATAGTGCCGCCAGAGGGTTTGGGTCAGTTTAAAAATCCTGACCCAACGGGACTTGAATCCTGGACCCTCCGGCTTGTAGCTCAGTGTCTTAACAACCAGTGAAATACCAATACAAAACAAAGAGATTTAAATTTATTTTATAGGTAGCTAATCATAAATATTAACATCATAGAAAATGATTTACAATTTTACAGCATATTGCTTCAATCCATAACCATGTTATATTCATTTATTTTGAAACTATATTAGTTTGAAATGATAAAAAAGATTGTAATATATTCTAAGCTGCAATAGTAAATTATAAAGTATTACTCAAAATATATATAAAAGTATGTAATACATTGAAATCCATGAGACAGTTCCAAAACTAAAATTGAACATTCGTATTCGTGGAGGTCCGAGCACAATTTTTTTCGCCCAGGGTTTTTTCGTGGTTTTACAAGTAACAGTGAGTTATAACGGCTTTCAATCAACACGATAATTAATTAATTATGAGTATTCGTACATGTATTTCGATACATAAAAATATTGTTTATCTTCGCCTGACATTTTTATCCCTCAAACACAGTAAAGAATATTGAGCACCACCCTATTAACACTATGCATTGAATCATTATTTATTTATTACTTTATTAAATTAGCCGAGTAGATTCTACCTAAAGTTACAAGGTTCGGTACACTTGGCAATATCCGTAGAAGAAAAGTAATACAAAATTAGACAAGAGAAAAATATTGTTTTAAATTTTTACAATAGGTATAGAATTAAAGCGTAGATATGGTAAATCCTGAATGAAGGGGAAAATCACGAACTTGGATTTGACGACTGATCATATGCGGTAGTTAAAACTTTAAGAAATATAGACTGAGATTTCAGTCTTCTTCAACAATCAGCAGTATACCTTTGTAGGAGGCTTTCGAAAACTTAAGTTTCATCTTCTATTTACAGTTTGGAACAGACTTGCTATTAATGATATTGTACAGAGAGGTCACGTTACGGGGTATGCACTCATTTAACAGGTGTTTGTGGTTCCCTTCATCATTCCTATCTTTTCGAGAACTTTGATTTTACAGGCCTACGATGATTTTGCAGCATGATATATTTTACTGCAAATAAGTCATATCAAATAACCTGGTAAGGGAACTGTTAATAGTATTGTGCGTATCACGTACAGACTTTACACAATTTTATTTTTATCGCAGAAATGAGAGCGCGCGGTTCACCACTTGCATGCGGTATATATGTGCTGTATTAAAATAAGTAATCAGCTAAAATAGAATACAATTTTATAACATAATCACTGATTTTATTTATGCTCACTTCTTGTTGTGTTTGTAGGTTCATCGTACGGCACTTTCCTGGTTGCAATACACAGTTTTCGGCAAAAAAACTGCGGACAATAAGCTGCCAGCACATGGGTTCAGATATTGCAATTCAAATATCACCAACATCATTACAAAATAATAGTACTAGCATTCTTTCTACCTCCAGCACAGAATATGATTTCAATTTGTTCCTAGAATCAAAAGACAATTCGCGTCCTATCAATTAATGAAAATTAAAAGATTTGGTAAGCGATTTGGGAGTTACATAAGATATAAGTGAACTTCTTAAAGGTATTGTACCTGTAGAGCCTACAAGTATACCTTCAACGAGGATGGTGTCAAAGTGCACTTACACTTGATATATACTTTTTTATGACATAAGGGCATGTACGGACTCCTCGAATTAGTAATTATCTTAATCCATGGCCTCTTTCCAGACAGTACAACATCCCAAAACGATATACAGAACTCACTTATACATTCATATAAGCGTGGCGTTAATGATAATCTTCGGGGACCGTTTGCATATTAAATAATCTTGACATTTGTCTAATAATTGAGGCAAATCTTCGAGAAAAAATAACGCCTAGGAAACCTCCCCTGACTGCGGATCGAACTCGATCCGGCTACGTACGAGGCAGTGACACTACTCCCGAGACTAGAATGGTGGACGAGAACATACAGTTCAACCGAAGTAAATTGTATTAAAAATATTGTATAAGTTATACTGAATTTGCTTCATTATTGCTTGTTACTTTAAATATACTTGATAACTCATTTAATTAAATAAATTAAGGATTTTCATCAAGTAAACACCAATTGAATTGAATACCTGATAACATTCATAACATTTCTTACAATTTGTTATCACTTTTTCGTTACAGCTTTTTCTTTGAAATATTAATTATTAAATCCGACGGTTCTGATCATTACTAAGATTACTTATAGTTTCAAAGTTTCCGGGTTTAAACCTCGCGGGATGATTTGATGTTTAAGGGTGTACCATAATAAATTTCCTTCTGAAATGATAAAAATGTTATCCTGTGTCATAGACTTGGGACTCATAAAATAAAATGAAGTAAAGTCTGAAAAGGCAGACATGTGAGCAAAATATGTCAGCCTTTGCGTTTAGATTTCAATTTCTACGCTATAAGGACGTTGTTATCGTAAAAGCGGTCTCGATCAAACTTCCTTTATTTAGCCTTGAACAATACGGGGAATGAATTAGATTAGAAAAATGTGATTCATAATATAGTGGTGGCAATGACTTATTGATTCAGCGCATGACGATCTCTCATCAGTCTTTCACTTTGTGCATGTGATATAAACATATTTCTACTAAATACATGCCTAGAAATAGAAACGTACCGCCTACTTATTATAAATAATACAATATACTAAGAAGCTTAGTGTTATATACACATATGAGGACAAACCATTCAGTCAAATATTCAAGCGAGTGACATACAAGACATAGAACGCTATTTTATGTAAACACGTTCAATTTTTCTTAAGTCACGTAACATTAGGATAGGACATTCACACTGCCATTTATACTGTATTTTTCCTATTTTTGCGTTAGTTCACTGTTAGCTAAGTGAATGAGTGTTCAGTACTACTGATGTGTAGGCGGAAAGCCTTTGTTACCTGTCTCTTCGTTGAGTGCGATTAAACATTGACGTTTTGGATATCAGGTCCACAAACGGTTAACCATATGTTATGATACTATATGCCATCAATCTCGGCAAAAAATAACACTTAAAATCTTCTAAAAGTGCGCATATGTAATCGGAATGTCTTGTACGCCTCGGATCGAAAAACTGTTGTTTCCTCAGAGGGGGAAAAAACTGTAAACTAATTTATTAGTGCCTTTCTTTATAATAATGGTCAGTACAGGTATGATTTTCATAAAGTACATATGGGACGTGAAAGTTAACAGCATATTCATTTGATATTTTTCTTTTCGTGGTCTGTTCTAGCGCAAATTAAAATAAAAGAAAAATAAATATTTTATTGATATTACGCTACCCTCATTGACAATATTGCAAAGGGGTTTTAAGGATCCGGGTATTGTCAGAGAAAATATAGACAACTGCATATTAGAACGGATCACTGGTTGTAAACTATCTCGAGTGCTATCTATTAATGTCATACGTAGGTTTGTATCACCTACATTTTTTGTACTGCGTTATCTAATGGCGTATTCCCTTACTACGTAATACCGATTGGTCAATAGTTTTCAATATTACTTGAAATTATGTAGTATATATCATCATGTTTTGTTGTTGGACATATCATGACATTATTAGTTAGTTAAGACGGAGACGTTTAACATCATGGACACGCTTAATGAGAAAACTACAGTAGAATGTTGAAAGGTGTAGGTTTCATTCTACAGAAGTATAGTTATAGTTTTCGAGAAGTGTGTAGAGGTAAGTAGTTAAGTACATTTAGTTATAAAACTTTATATTTCCTTATGTTTCAGTACATTTTGGTAGGTTAGTCTCTAGTTAACGATACGATCCATCCATAGTAATTCTGCCCGAAGGCAGGTCCTTCACTGCAATCATAGCATTTTTTTTCATGTTATGCTTGCAGCTTTACTAGAGAATTGTGTAGGTGTGGTAGCTTCCCGTTGCTTTCCACACCTGTGAAGGATGATGATGATAATGATAATGGTAAGGATGATAATGATGATGGCCATATGATTTCGGGGACCGTTTGGGCCTTAAAGTTTTCCTGACATTTGTCTTACAGGTGAGGAAAAACCCCGATAAAAACCTCACCCAGAAAAACTGCCCCTACCGGGGATCGAACCCGGGCCCGCTGCGTGACAAGGCAGCACGCAACCTCGAGACCACAGCGGTGGACTAACGATACGATATCTATATTTAATTATATTTTTGTATTTTTCTATCAAGTGAGGCAACACAATCAGTCTGTATGAAAAACACTTTCGATTGGCAATACTGCGTATCACGATTCTGGCCTAACTTTTGGAGCAGCCATGTTTTTTATCACTATTTTTAGGTCACGTTTATGTTAATTTGTAACTAATATACTCCTATTTCTCATATTTTTTCCTATCAAGAGAACTATATCTATATAACATGATAAGAACAATAAATGCCTGGACGACATTCGAGCCCGGACCTCTGAGTTGATATCTCAGTGCGCTACCACTTACGCTACCAAGCGAATCCAGAACAGACATTCATTTTTCTTATACATATTCTCTATTATTACCAGATGTAGCGGGAACTCGGTCTCCACTGCCACCTAGTGGCTACTACAAAAAGTAAACAAATTAAAGATAATATTTTTACTTTATAGCAGTGACGCTTTATAGATGTTATAATTAAATCACTGTTATAAAGTAAAAATATTATCTTTAATTTGCTTACTTGGTATAGTAGCTACTAGGTGGCAGTGGAGACCGAGTTCCCATTACATCTGGTAATAATAGAGAATATGTATAAGAAAAATGAATGTATGTTCTGGATTCGCCTGGTAGTGTAAGTGGTAACGCACTGAGAAATCAACTCTCAGGTCCGGGTTCGAATCCTGTCCAGGCATTTGTTTTTGTTATGTCATATTAACCTTGCATTGCTCAATGTCAAAAATTTAATTATAACACACCACACACATATATATATATATATATTATATATATATATATATATATATATTATAGTTGTAAAGAAAAGAAAGCTGGCAAACCTGAAATAGATACACGAGCCAAATTAGGTAAATGTAGAGCAATTGTGTAGCATTAGACGGGATACCACTAGAGTAAAAAGAGAGAAGACTAATGATCATGAAATGAATTAAAAAAATAGGAACACTAGAAAAATATATCAGAATTTCTGGGTATAACAAACATAAATAGGAATAGAAATGGGGATATGATTGCAGATTTCAGGAGTATATTAAACAGATGGAAAAGTTACTTTAATCAGCTATTAAATGTACATATAGAACAGGATATACCGAGGATAATTTACAGAAAGCAGAAATGCTAATCGCAGAACCAAGTGCATTAGAGGTTGAAATGGCGGTAGAAAAATTGAAGATGTATAAAGCATCAGGTTCAGATGAGATCCCAGCAGAACTGATAAAATCAGGGGGAGAAAAATTGATGGACAAGATACGCCGGTTACTTAGTATGATTTGGGAAAAGACGTTCTTCCAGATGAAAGGAAAGAATCAATTATCGTACCAATTTGCGTACGAAAACAGTTTTCGGATACTTTTGAAATTCACGATGGGTTGAAGCAAGGAAATTCACTATCTCCTCTACTATTTAATTTTGTACTAGAGCATGCCATCAAATCTTTAGAGGACGAAGAAGGCCTACAATTCAATTATATTAATAAGCTGTTAGTTTATGCTGATGATGTAGTATATTGGCCGACAGCGAGGAGATACTAATGGCCAACACGCACACACTATTGAGTAACAGTAAGAAGTTAGGACTGGAAGTAAATATCAGTAAAACTAAATATATGGTCACACATAGAAATTCAGTATATAATGGAAATGCACAGCTAATGAAAATGAGAGATATTATGAGGAAGTGGCTGAATTCAAATACCTAGGAACAATAATCACAAATAGGATTGAGATGCATAAAGAAATTAAACATAGGCTCAATTCTGGAAATGCGTGCTATTATGCATTACAGGGATTTTTGATGTCGCAAATCCTTTCAAAAAACGTTAAACTGAAAAAAAATATAAAATTATTATTCTACGAGCTATATTATATTGATGCGAAACATGAATTCTTACTTTAAGGGAGGAAAGGAGATTACTAGTATTTAAGAATAAGGTTCTTAGCTAAATATTTGATTCAAAGAGTGATGGACTGGTGGCAAATGGAGGAGACTATATAACAGTGAACTACATGGTCTTCATATGAAGCCAGATGTAATAAGATGAGTGAAGTCTCGTAGACTGCGAAGGGCAGGTCATGTGGCACGAAAGGGGAATATAAGACAAGCATGGAAGCTTCTTGTAAGGAAACCAGAAACAAATCGGCCTGTTTTTAGACCAAGAATGATGTGGGAGAATAATATTATCTATGATTTGAGGGAAATAGATTATACAGGCAATGATTAGAAAGCATTAGCGTAGGATAGGGTAGTATGGAGAGCTTATATCCGCGCCGCCATGCAACTATGGCTTCAATAATGCCAACGAAGTTATATATATATACTACTATATATATATATATATATATATATATATATGTGTGTGTGTGTGTGTATGTATATATCCGTTCATAGTTATTCTGCCCGAGGGCTGGTCTTTCACTGCAATCATAGCATTTTCATGCTATGCTTTGCAGCTTTACTAGGGAATTGTAGGTGTGGTAGCTTCCCTTTGCTTTCAACACCGGTGGAAGTTGATGATTATGATGATGATAATGATAAAGATGATGATGGCCATATGATTTCGGGGACCATTTGGGCCTTAAAGTTTTCCTGACGTTTGCCTTACAGGTAAGGAAAAACCCCCCGACCGGAGATCGAACCCGGATCCGCTGCGTGACAGGGCAGCACGCTACCTCGAGTCCACAGCGGTGGACATTTATATATGTTTATATAGTGAGTGGAAATGAAGGCCTTATGGCCTTAACTCTGCCAGCTAAAGTAAAGCATCATCATTATTATTAATTTTATTACTATTATTATTATTATTATTATTATTATTATTATTATTATTATTATTATTAAATATACATCACGTGATAAGAAATACAAATGCTTGGACGCGAATTAAACCCGGACCTCTGGATTGATATTCCAGTGCGCTACCAATTACGCCACCAAGTAAATCTAGTACAAACATTAACTTTTCTTTATTTATATACTCTCTATTACAAGAGGTAGTGGGAATTTGGTCCCAGAGCTTTTTCCAATTATTAAAGGAAAAAGTATGTTTCATTTCATGACTCTTATGTACTGCAGGAAAATAATTAATATTTCGCCAATATTAAGCAATGCAATAAAATTATTTTTTTTTCATAAAAATTACATTTCCTATTCATAGATTATAAGAATTTTTTTTCATATTTGCCGCAACGAATTATTTTTTAATATCGTCGCACATACATTAGTTCTAATATATAGGAAAATTTGATTTGATCGTCTTAGAACTTAAACCTACGAAAATATGACTTCACTTTTCGTAAGTATGTACATGAGTAATTCGATATATTAATTAATGAATTTTTTTATTGATATAATACTTTATTTTAGATCACTCTTAGAAATTAACTATATTTTTAGAAAATGATTAACAGTGTGATGAATATCTTTCAATATGTCTGATACTGATTTGCATTCATTATGCAACCGATTAATAATTTTGGGTACTTCTTCTGTTGTTTCTTTCCTTTTCGGAGCCTTTTAACTATTTTGTGTATTCTGCAAATTTGAATTGATTACATTCTGGGGATTATACTTTATTAGGGAATGAGGGAAGGGACATTGAAGTCCCACTGCTTACTCATAGAATAATGGCGATACTTTCATATTTGTTTATTTTAATAGCTCATATCGTATTGAAATCGTTTCTACTTATATTCAAACTGGAAGGGCAAACTGCCCTAGCACTAAGACTTGAAAGTTCTATTGCGCTTTTCGCCTTTATGGATTCAATATAATGAAATCTATTCTGAAGTGTTATTTCCTCTGTTATGGAGTTCCAGGTTTCGACGTACATCAAGCATTCATATATGATTCATATAGCAATTTTATTTGGGCTGATGTATGGACCTCGAGGAGGGGTTTCAACCCTTCAACTTGTTCCTATTCTGCCTAAAGGTGACCACGCAAGGTCTGAGTCAAAAGGAAGTACATGAGTGTGCCTCCAATTTGATCTCCACAACTACACATTTTAAACACCTGTGGTTTGCTAAACCAGACTATTTTTACCTAACATGAGGTGAGGTGAAGAATGATATGAAATGAATGAATGGGGATGAAATAACATGACGATGGAGAGTTGAGGAGTGCAGTGTGTTGTTGTGATGAAATTAGGTAAACGGAAAAACCCCAAGAAAAACCTGAAAAATCCCACCAATACACCTAAGGATCCGCCAGAATTCAAATCGGGGATCCCAGTCGGTGCAGTAGCTAGCGCTAGCCACGATTCCACCGAGACGAGTACGTAACTACGTTTGTTAATTAATATTAAACGTATCGAGAAACATAGTAATCATATATTTTAGACTAACTATTCTTTTTATTTAACAATAAATTCTACAACCCACATTTCATCAAGTATATATCACTGGGTATTTACAGTTAGGGCCCAAATGATTGTCCAACTATTGTTATTATTGTAGTTGGTGGAAGATGCAACGATGACTGTGTTGACGTAAAATGTCAGTATTTTGGCGGAGCAGTGGATTGCAGTATGCAACATCTTGCATTCAGTTATCAGATGGTGGGCCATTAGCAGTGATTTTTCTGGGTAGTTACAATAAGGTGAAGAAGTTTTATTCATTTTTTTGTAAGTAAGATTTTTTTAGTATAAGACAGATTTTAGAAAATAAATGGGAATATAATGGTACTGTACATCAACTATACGTAGATTTCAAAAAAGCATATGATTCAATTAAGAGGGAGAAGTTATATAGTATCCTGCTGGAGTTCGGAATTCCTAAAAAGTTAGTTAGACTTATACGAATGTGTCTAAATGGCACAAAGAGTAGCGTGCGTGTAGGCAAACAGTTTTTGGATACTTTTGAAATCCAGAATGGGTTGAAGCAAGGAGATGCACTATCTCCTCTGCTATTTAATTTTGTACTAGAGCATGCCATTAAATCTTTAGAAAATGAGGAAGGCTTACAACTCAATGGTATTAATAAGCTGTTAGTTTATGCTGATGATGTAGTACTATTGGCCGATAGCAAGGAGACACTAAAGGACAACATGCACACACTAATGAGTAACACTAAGAAATTGGGACTGGAAGTAAATATCAATAAAACTAAATATATGGTCACATGTAGAAATACATTATATAATGGAAATTGACAGCTAATAACAAATGAGGGAAATTTTGAGGAAGTGACTGAATTCAAATACCTAGGAACAATAATCACAAATAGGAATGAGATACACAAAGAAACTAAACATAGGCTCCATTCTGGAAATGCGTGCTATTATGCATTGCAGACACTCTTGATGTCCCAACTCCTTTCAAAAAACGTTAAACTGAAAATATATAAAACTATTATTCTACCAGTTATATTATATGGGTGCGAAACATGGACTCTTACTGTAAGGGAGGAAATGAGATTACAGGTATTTGAGAATAAAGTACTTAGGAAATTTTTTGGACCAAAGAGAGATGAACAAACAGGTGAATGGAGAAGACTACTTAACAATGAACTACATGGTCTTTATAGGAAGCCAGATATAATAAGAACAGTTAAGTCTCGTAGACTGCGATGGGCAGGACATGTTGCACGTATGGGGAATGAAAGACTTGCATGGAAGCTTCTTGTAGGAAAGCCAGAAGGAAAACGCCCAGTTGGTAGACCAAGAATGAGGTGGGAGAATAATATTAACTATGATATGAGGGAAGTAGATTATACAGGGAATGATTGGAAAGCATTAGCTCAGGATAGGGATGTATGGAGAGCTTATGTCCGCGCGGCCATGGACCTACGGGTTTGATAGTGCCAGTGAGTAAGTAAGAAAGATTTAAATGCTCCATAGGTGGTGAGAAATTATGTGGTTTAGGCCATAGCGATAGAGAGAGTCTGTGGTAAGGTATGTTCGGGATGAAAATGTTATAATTATCAATTAGCAATATTTTGGGCTTCTAGTAAATATGATTACTTTTACGACAACTTTTACAATCGCTGTACATTGATTTTGTCCTCTATAGTCCGCAGATCAGAAGAAAGCACGTGTGTGTGTCAGGACTAGTAGGAGGAAATGTAAGCGCCACAATACCAAACATGCCCTCCAATACAGGAAGTTACATGTCATGTATCTATTTTGGATGTATGCTGCTGAGGATTGTGCTCAAGACGTGAAAATAACACGCCCGCTGATTGACTAAAATGTTTCGTTAATATGATTTCTCTTAATGTAATATGCTACGTAAGAAATTCCTGATGCTCGATTTATTTTTACCTGTGGGTTGTAAGTTCGTCCGTTTCACCGGTTCTATATCTTACGTGCAAGTCAACTTGTTGAAAGATAGGTACAACCATCACCACCAACTGTTTTATTTATTTATTGCTATACTCCTGGAGACCTATTTATGAGAATGTATGTAAAAACAAACTAAAAACGACGCAGTACTTATGTTTTATTAACATGAACTATAATACTGCAAAATTGTGTGATAAGAGACGTTATTGACTGAGTTAATTTGCATTCGGACTATATTTCATATGGATTAACTCACAGAAAACGGGAGCTCCAGCTTGGCGGAGGTCCTATCCCTTAACGGGACATTTATGTGACTCTATTCCTCAATGCTTTCAATGCTTTCATAAGTTAAAATATATATGTACTCAATATGCCCATTTCACCAATTAATGTTTTAAAATGGTCAACAAGTTTCTACAGCCAAGCTGTCATTCTCAAGACCAGATATTGACAGTCAATATCTGGTCTTGAGAATGACAGCTTGGCTGTAGAAACTTGTTGACCATTTTAAAACATTAATTGGTGAAATGGGCATATTGACTACATATATATTTTAATATTATATCACCAAGAAGATCACTTGTGTATTAAATACTTTCATAAGTTGTAAGATATTTGTTTTGTTGTGATATTAGTTCATCGCGAGACGCAATAGGTTATTACTTTGTTATTTTACCTGTGCCAGGTGTCACGTTAAACTATAGCTGGCAGTTACGTCTCTTGTAAATCTTTTTAAAACTTTCTATCAAAGCTTTGCTCTCGCGTAGACCACATGCTAACTGCCTCGTTTTCGATTCATCCATCAAAGTGTCTACAGACACGCCCATTTTTCTTCCTCACTTCGCCTTCCTTTCTCGTCATCATTAATAATGCTATGTATACACCATTAAATACTGTCATCCATTCTCTGCATGTTATAAATTTAGTAAAACTCCAAATTAAATTTAAAAATAAATGGGATATTAAAGGAGTTGAAGAAAAAATAGATTAATGGGATGAGTATTAAGTATTAGTTGTCTTTGTTATAACTGGGTTCCGGATTTTTATGCAAATAAATGTGTTTTTTTACCACAACTTCACTATGAACAATTAGATTAAGGCTCAGATGAGCCTGTTCAGTATCTCAAGATGTTCGTGATTTCTCGTGTGTTGTATAGGTCATCCTCTGCCTATGTGTCGTTCAGGTTACTACTGGAATACCTTCTCTGGTAAACGATTGAATTTATTACGTGGAGTCTTCTTCTTCCTCTTCTTAAACTTAATTTGTAGGATTTACATCTTGTTTGTTTCCAAAATCACTCATCGGAGGAAGAGGTATTAAATGTGCATTCACTGTCTATGCATCTCTTGGCTGGCCTCCCTATTGTTCTTCTCTCGTTCTGTGATAGTACCTTATGAGGGCCCCTTTCCAGGGTTACGGTGAAGACCTCAACGGCAAATACAGCGGAGAAGGAGTCGTTCGGTACTGTGTACCTGACGGAAGAGGCAACTCTACATCTACTGCCTTGTAGATTGACAAGCGGGCGGATGGGGCTCGTTAGTCCTACAAGACAACCCATCTAGGAGAGAGAACTCCGAAATAAAACGGGGCAGGCTGAGCTCTGGAGCTGGTTGAAGGCAATCGGCCTAGGGAGGAAACCACGAATAACAAACCCGCCTTGAAAACGAGCTAGCAACCCACTTCAAGGTGTATCTTATACATTGCTCGCAGTCCCAAGGATCAAGCCTCGGATCAAAGACGGAAACAAAATACGACAAACGCTAGGAAAAGGTCTACGATTTGGAAAAAGAAAAACATATTAAGAATTGCTAATTGGAATTGCACAGTCTGGAGTAGGCATGTTGCTACACCAAATGTTTGGAGAAAGTATAGAAGATGTTGATTATTCCGTGGAGTTAATTCAATAAAATATTTTCATATGTTCGAATACTTTCTAATATATTTTGAACGTTCATCCTTTACAAAATGTAAACTTTTTATTATGTAACCCCTAAATCAAATTATAATATCCTCATAAAAGCCAGGTAAATGCTTATTTAAAGTTCGAGTTTACATAAAAACACGCATTTTTAAATCTGTAGAAATGTTTTAGATAATTTCCCCACGCATACTTATTTTAATACTTTCCAAATCAAAGTAACGGAATGAATAAATTAATGCATTGTCCCTTAATATTATATTCTAATCCCCAACAGAATTGACTCTCATTGTTTGTAAATATAATTAATTTTATTAAGAGCTTGTAGAAGATTTTCGGGCTGTTGGTCGTGGTCTTGAGGCTTCAAGTTCCCTGACATTTCACCAGAAACTACATCCGGCATGAAACGTCAGGGAACTTGAAGCCTCCAGACCACTACCAACAGCCCGAAAATCTTCTGCTAAGCCATAATACGAATTCCGGTCGTGAAAGCCTAAGACAATATTATTAATTTTGTTATTACGTGATAAACCAGATACGAGAATTAAAGTAAAAATATAACTCTGTGAAATAATTTTTATAATCTGATGATGGAACATGTTTCGAAAGCCGTACAAAATATTTTATTAGAAATTTTATACGACTAAGATATCAAATATTTTATTACTTTAACTCTTTACATGAAGATCCTCAAATTCTAGCGTAATAAATTACTATTACTTTCTGCTCAGTGATTCCATTAAATATGAAAATAAAACTTAATTTTTCACAATTTCACATCAGTGTTAAACACAAACAGGAATAATTACAAATTAGTATAGTAGATCATGTACTCTTCCAAGTTATTATAACCTTTCAGAATTCCACTTATTTACATTACAAAGTTACAAATAAATTGTTACGAATGACGATAGAAAAATATTAAATTTGTTTAATTTAACTCCACAAATATTTACACAGAATATCCGTATATTCTCTTCATTTATCTTTGAATAGAATATACACATAATTAACATTCTACTATAAGAGTATATTCTTCACTGTTTATTTTATAATTTAGTTCTTCTCACTAGCTTATGTCTCCACTCTAATAATTTAGTCCTTGTATTCGTATGTAGCTCACTTCACTCGTCCACAGCTTGAAGAACTATTGCCTTATAAGTTGACCTGCCGCCGCACAGTGGGGTATTTCACCGATTTAGATGCCAAAAAATCGATTTTCTGAAATTTATTCTAGACAGGAAATAAAAAAAATAGCACATGGCAGAGCTGAATAATCAAGCGATAATACGGTACCCAATTTTCATCAGTCAGTGTTACTGTAGTCGGTATGACCAATCGAAATTTGACTGTATCTCATACTGCAAGAATCATTTCTCGGCACTCTTTGTACTAGCTTATGTTTCACATAGATTATTTCGTATTAGGGACTACATTTTAAGTGAATAGTTATGGATTGTGATAAACCAGTAAGTATTAACACATTTTAATTATTTTTATCCTCTTGATAACTATTTTAACTCAGATAAAGCGTGTTCAAATAGGTCACTCTTTTCGTTATTTTCTCAAGTACATTTTAACAAACTTGAGTATTTTAGTTATATCTCCGGGCATTTCCCTGCACTCTCCTTTACTATTGTAGAAAGGTTAAAGTATTGGTTTCACGATTACTTGAAAATCGATCGCGGAAATTCGCGGTTTTCCATGATGTTCAGGTTCGTTTAGGAATTAGTAAAAAAAGTGTCATTTTATACTACGTGATTATTTATATTTTAAATTTCTCGAATTATGTTTTAGAGTCATCAGTATAATGACTCGAAAAGGCTGTTTAATATTATGAAACACCAAAATGTGTCGAATATTTAAGAAAAATTTATTTTTTAGGAAAATTGCCTTTTTCACTATACAATTTACTCAGACCAACAAATAACGGAAATAAAGCACGAAAATTCACATTTTAAGCCCGAATTGAAAAGAAGATGGATAGCAGCACACAAAATGGAGGATACATTACTTACGAAAAGTAACAATTTGTGTGAAGGGATGGATATTCACAATTCCTGAGGCAGTGAATCTAACAGGACGACCAACGAAAACATTTCAAGATTTGAACGACAGAAGCCAAAGGAGGAAATCAGAGATTTTACATGTCAGTACAGTTAAGGGTGTCCTGACGTAACCTGCACAAGCAAAGTTACGAACTGCAGAAAGAAGTCATGGTTGCAAAGTACAAGGAAATAATCAATTCTCCAAAGTGGGCAGGGAAATTTTAAGAGAACAAACTCTCATAGTCTTTAGAAAGACAAAGCACAATCATCAGCATTAAGAACATTGATTATGTTTGTTGAAGCTGGTTTTGTAGAACACAATCTTAAGTTACATGGAACACCGAAAAAAAACACGTATCCTTGCTACAGTGTGCTAAAGAGGTAAAAATGGATTGCTATCCGGATAAATAATCATATCATGTTACTTTTACTGCAATTAATTTAGAATAATTGTTGGCTTTTACTATTACAGGACTCCTGACACATTTTGAAGAAGTGGTACAGACTTTAAATGAAGAATAAAATACAACATTGGTGTTAATTTACAACTGGGTTTGTGACGGATCGCAACGAACTCAATATAACTCAACCAGAAATTTCAGAATTATGCTGACTCAGATAGAAATACTTTTGAGAGTAATTTTCTGTCATCCAAATTAATTCTAGTACAAATTAAGATAATGATAGTCGCGAAACCTACACGTGTTTAACAGATTATTGCTAATATCAGATCGTGTTCTGACTGGTATAAGGCCACAACCTATAGAAAACGTACAATTTTTAAGGAAACTTCGAAAATGCTACTTCCAGTCCAATCTGGAATCAAATCAGTTGAATCTGAAAATTTATTTTGAGAGGCTGTGCAAGTATCTTCTGATAAAGAACTGTGATCTCTGATCATCAAACTCATCATCAACATCATCATCATCATCACAAAAGTGATCTTATGTATGCATTTTTATGTAAAGTTAGTATTTGGCCTTACCCGCCTCATATGAGCAAGTGGAAATTTCAAAAATATCTTAGAGAATAACATATGAACTTCATATTGCACGCACAGAACATTATTGAATGTTTATTGCTTATAGCAATGCCCTTAATCAGGTATAGTTCCGCAAGTATAGTGATTCATAATTGGGCTACATCATTTAGAAACGTATAATACATTTTTTCACTAAAATGTACTATCTTTCTCTTAAAGTACAACTAATTTAGTAAGAGGGCGCATTTAGACTGAATTGAATTCCAAAAATAATGTTGGCCGTCTAAATCGGCCAAATACTCCACTGTGCGCCATCCGCAAATTCAAAGTCTGTATCATAGAGTTCTCTAATTATATCTTTGGCAGTAATTTGAGCAACGGAACACCAATTCGACACTATATAAAACCAGGAGTAGACCTACTTTTTAAAAAAGTAATTCCTCTATTTTATTATTTTTTATATTTTCTATATATTTGTGACGAGTCTGTGTTCTTCAATGTAAAAGACGTGTTATGTTTATATGACAAAGTAAATCCCCTGAAAATGTTATCTTGCTGTAACATTTCCTTTTATTGTCATCTCCTGTGTAAAATAAAGTTTCTCCACAGAGGCAAAGTTTTCAAATATGTAAAACATGAAACAGAGTACACAGAGAGTGTGTACACAGCAGTTCGCACGTGTAGTGTGCTCTAATGGTTATTAAATTATCTCAACTTGAAGCAGACGAGGTCGATATCCCGCCAACTTTGCGAGTAACGTTTATCTCGTAGGAAAGTCCGTCCATTCTTATCAACACCTCTCTACAATATACCTCGAGAGTGCATTACTGTTAAGTGAAGTGTAAGGCTTTCCATCATTCATTATTGAAGTTTTTTAAGCAAATTCAAAGCTTCGGTTTATAACATTAATTCACTCATCAATTTTGGAGAGTATTTATAAGAAACTGCTCTATATTTTTCTGGAACATAAAATGTTCTTTCAATAATTTTCATAGTATATTTCACCTCTCTGGTCACGAGGTAGCGAGCTGCCTTTTCACACAGCGGGCCCGATTCGATTCTCGTTTCGTGAGTGACATTTTTTCTGGGAAATTACTTACCTCTAAGACAACTGTCTTGAAACTTTAAGGTCCAAACGGTCTCCGAACATCATCCGGCCATCATTATTTTAATATGTCATTTTCGCCTCTTTAGATTAATTTTAGGAATAAGACCTTCCTGGCGCAGCATTATTACCATCATCACACCCTCATATCATTGGCGCAGCGTAACCCCGCCTTCCAGGCGCCCCAATCTCCGAAGTGGGTTACGTTAAGTCAATGCCAGTGATAATGCCACAAATGTCGAAATTACGAACTGGTGGCATTGAATAAAACAAAATTCACTACATAAAATTAATACCAGTGAGGTGCACTTGTCTACAGTAGAGTGCGATGGATAGGATTTGTATCACAGGGGGGAAAGGAAGAGGAGCATAAAATTTCTTATAGGAAAGCCAGAGGGAAACACCGAGTAGGCAGGACAATAATGAGTATATATGCATTTACCCCATAAGTCCCGCGTGGGGACAGGGTGCTCCCTTGTGGGAGTTTCTTATCCAATCTAATTTAATGGCGCTTGTTAGCGAGTGACATGTGGTCAACACATCGCCTGAATTAGACATCCAGCGGAAATGTAACGTATTATTTGAGTGGGAAAGGCCGCTTAAATTTTCCTCATATTCATTATTGTTATTATTATTGTTGTTGTTATTGTTGTTGTTATTGTTATTATTGTTATTATTGTTGTTATTATTATTATTATTATTATTATTATTATTAATTATTATTATTATTATTATTATTATTATTTAGACTTGAAGTTGTTTTACGAGTCCAAAAATCTACAGAATCGAGGCGCACGGCTTGAAGTCCAAATCGGAGGACATGCCCCTTGGATTTTGCCATCCTAAAAACTCATCGTCTTCGGCCGGGTTTGATCCCGCGACCCTTGGGACTAAAGGCTAGGGCCACCGAGACTGATAGGCAAAGAATGAGTGGGAGGATGGAGGTGAAGGAGATAAATTTTACAAGCAATGATTAGCCCAGGAAACGGTTCTATGGGAAGTTAATATTCGCGCGAACTAGGGAGAGGCTAAATAAATTATGGCATTATTTGTAAGTGTAAATGATGGATTCTTAATTCGTAATGGTTTATTCATTATTTATTTGACGCAGAAGGGGACATCCAGTTTTGATAGAGCCAGCGGAGTGTTGAGGTTTATTTGTCCTTAACTTCATTGAAACGTTTTAAACATATAGCCTAGCTATATTTTCGGATCCTGTTCTATCATCAGTAGAAGGTAAAGATTGAACCGAATTACGTAAGGCCTACAATAAATTCTTAAACGTTTTAATGAAGTTGATAACGAGAGAACCTTATAATTTTATTTTGTAACATATACATGAAGGGAGTTTGATCATGCATTTCTTAGTAACTTATACATTATTATGGTAATATTGTCTATAATGATCGTTTTGTAAGTAGATCTTACGAATGGTAAATTTATTCTTAATGGCGATTATACTTGTTTAGATAAATTAATGTTTTTTCATACATCGATGGGACAATATGTGACAATATTCAGGTCTTTATCAATAATTTGACGATTTTTAAATCATACCATATGTTACATGCTACTTTCATCCTAGTAAAATGACTACAGAGAATGTCAGAATTGCGATTAGACAACCTAGTGGTATTAGACAAAAATAAAATGGTGCAATCTCAAAAAATCAATTCCAAATTTAACGAAAAATCTCATATAAACAGATATCTTAAAGCGTGTGAAAATACTGATTTCATATTATGACCTAAATTATAATATATCAAAGCAGTGAAGTAACCCCTATATTCGTGCTCAACATAATACCATGTCAAGGTATGAGATGAGATGAAGCTTTATTATTGAAGTTCTGTTATATATAAGGATGCCAGCTGACCATGTATTTCATACCTACATATAAGGAAATGAAATAAAATAGAACTGAATGGTTCATGAGTATGAAAAAGGAACGGAATGAGATGTTTGGTACGGGAAAACGAGAGAAACTGTACGAAATACAGGCCCTAGTTCCTTTCGTTCACCGTATGGAGTAACCGTGTCGCAAACACAAAACCCAGAGGTGGAGTGTGAGGGTAAAACCACTTACGCTTTCGAGTTACCATCAAAGAAATGCAGCTTTCTTTTGATACCAGTTTCCTTATTTTTATTAACTAATTTACTGGCATTAACGAAGCTGTCTTTACCTTGTGGTAGAGTGGCTCGCGAGAGCTATGCCGGCGGTAGTATTGCTGGCGAAAGGGTTACCCATGCTGGACAAGTCGAAGAGATAAGCCAAACGAAAACATTGCCTTCGTTAAAACAGAGACGATCTTTCACCATAAAAATACAACAGTCAAGAAACGCGGATACGGGGTTTCACTTTTACTATAGCCCTTTTTATTAATGATCTATGATATATTTGGATACGGGTTTACGAGTCTTTTTGCAGTGTAGAATAAATTACATGGAACGAAATGGATAACATGATTAGGAGAAATGATGGAACGAGGAATCTGGCATGAGAAAACGGGAGAAAGCCTTGGAAAATCTGTTCTAGCTGCGATTCGTCCATCACGAATTTAATGTGGAGTGACCAAGATGTGAACTCCAGACCCAGAAGTGCAGGGTGAGTGAACAATCACTTGCGCTACGGATCCAGAGTATAACCTACCTGTGATACAAATTTCCTGAATTTTACTATTTAAAGAAAATCTGGGTGAAAAATTAGAAATAAAATATTTCTTACCGAAAATCGAATATACTTTGGCCAGATAATATTATTTTCTCTACCGCAAAAATACCATTACCTCAACCTTGATGACGGAAACATTGGTGGCTTAATTTTTAATGATGGGGAGCATTTGTCTAATTTTCACAGTGTACACATGGGACGTGAGGTAACACAAATTTTCCCATTGGTATTTTTTATCCCAAGGTCTGTTTGAGAAGAAATTAAACTAAAATGAATGGAATGATATTATGCAAGTGCAATTCAAAATGTTACAGGGACTATTATGTATTTTATTGAAAAATAATAAAGGGAAATATTGTTTGTCTTCTTCGTCTTGCTCTCTTCCTGTTTAGGCATTAATTGTCTGTTCCGCCTTCACTAATAGATCTAAGATCATCTCTTTCGAGCAAGTCCGACATATCTTCTTCCCTCTTGGAAAACAATGTGAGATTTTATTTCGTAATCTACTTTCTTCCATTCTTTCTACATGTTCTTTCCACAGAATCTTGTTGTTAATTATATTTTCTTTCATGGAGTAGATCTGCAGTTCTTCAGGGATATCCTCGTTTCTTATCTGGTCCATTCTAGTGTATTCTTCTACGCTTTCTGAAAAATTTCATCTCAGGTGCTTAGATTTTACTTTCTTGTTTCGCAGTGATAATCCAAGATTCGCTTCCGTACAAAAGGACAGGGACCGCCATGGTTTCATAAAATTTTAATTTTGTTTATGGGCTATATTATACAATGTTCTATTTATTGTGCCACAAATAGCTTGAAACGATGTTTTATGTTCAATATCTTTATCATATTCATAGCTGATGTCACATCGTCAATATTTAAAGTGGGATTCTTGTTCAATAATTTTCTTCTCTAATTTTTGCACGCAGGAGAAGAAACAGGTTTACAACAGATCAGATTTTTAGTTTAAGACAGATTTTAGAAAATAAATGGGAATATAATAGTACTGTACATCAACTATAAGTAGACTTCAAAAAGGCATAGAATTAAATTAAGAGGGAGAAGTTATATAGTATCCTCCTGGAGTTTGGAATTCCTAAAAAGTTAGTTAGACTTAAATGAATATGTCTAAATGGCACACACAGTAGGGTGCGTGTAGGCAAACAGTTTTCGGATACTTTTGAAATCCACAATGGGTTGAAGCAAGGAGATGCACTATCTCCTCTACTATTTAATTTTGTACTAGAGCATGCCATCAAATCTTTAGAGGATGAAGAAAGCCTACAACACAATGGTATTAATAAGCTGTTAGTTTATGCTGATGATGTAGTACTATTGGGCGATAGCGAGGAGATACTAAAGGCCAACACGCACACACTACTGAGTAACACTAAGAAATTGGGACTGGAAGTAAATATCAATAAAACTAAATATATGGTCACACATAAAAATACATTATATAATGGAAATGGACAGCTAATGACAAATGAGGGAAATTTTGAGGAAGTGGCTGAATTCAAATACCTAGGAACAATAATCACAAATAGGAATGAGATGCACAAGGAAATTAAACATAGGCTCAATTCTGGAAATGCGTGCTATTATGCATTACAGAGACTCTTGACTTCCCAACTCCTTTCAAAAAAACGTTAAACTGAAAATATATAAAACTATTATTCTACCAGTTATATTATATGGATGAGAAACATGGACTCTTACTTTAAGGGAGGAAAGGAGATTACGAGTATTTGAGAATAAAGTTCTTAGGAAAATTTTTGGACCAAAGAGAGATGAACAGACAAGTGAATGGAGAATACTGCATAACAGTGAACTACATGGTCTTTATAGGAAGCCAGATATAATGAGAACAGTTAAGTCTCGTAGACTGCGATGGGCAGGACATGTGGCACGAATGGGGAATGAAAGACGTGCATGGAAGCTTCTTGTAGGAAAACCAGAGGGAAAACGCCCAGTTGGTAGACCAAGAATGAGGTGGGAGAATAACATTAACTATGATTTGAGGGAAGTAGATTATACAGGGGATGATTGGAAAGGTTTAGCTCAGGATAGGGATATATGCAGAGCTTATATCCGCGCGGTCATGAACTTACAGATTCGATTGTTCCAGTTAGTTAATTAGTTAGTTAGTTAATTAGAGTGTTTCTTCCAAAAAAATGCCATTACTTTTGTTTTACTTCCTGAAATTTTAAAATTATAATCGCTACTAATTTTATTTTGTTTATAAGCAGCAAATTGTAATAGGTCTATACTGTCGTGTAGTAAGATTAAATCATCGGCAAAAGTTAAGATATTAATACTTGTGTTATTGTTCAATCTAAGACCTTTGTCTGTTATAATTTTCCATTGTTTCATAATTCCGTCAATATATTATATTAAGAATAGAAACTCGGACGGACTTATCCAAAAATTGTTTGTTTCTCGTATTATTTATGTAGTATCTGAAAATAATTCGACTAACGTTTTTTCTCAAAAAAAATTAATGCATCATTACTTTAATTTTTTTAAACTGTACACTTGCGAATCTCAGATTACAATTTGTTTTATAACTTTTACCACAAGCAATTCGTGCTTAAAATCTGAACATTTTGATTATATCCACCCTGCTTAGGTATAAAAATAGCAGAAAACAGACGAAATAGTGAACAAAAATATCGTTTTTCAAGTTAAGTGAGTAATAAATCTTATTATCTGGAGTACTTCAATAAATTAAGTTAGTGTGACATTTAGAGTGAGTGTGGTAGAAATGAAGAAAATCTGTTTGAATAGTTGCACATGATGAAGTGCCTCATTAAAACTTAGTGACCGCTTCCTCGCAAGTGCATTTTCTGGTTAACCACAAGTTCTACAGTCACAGAATATAAATTCTAGTTGAACACACACTCACAACTACTCTTTAGAGTCGTTCATTCGAATGAACTTTCCTTCCTGCTGACTATAATGAATTTGATATCTCCCACTTCTCTGTATACGATCGTTCAAAGTGTTGTAAAATTACACTAGCTTATACAATAATTTAAGATTTCAGTATGCAAAAACTACACCTGAACTAAAACGTACTTTATTACGTGAAATGTGCTTACGTTTCTTGAAGTTGCAGGATATAGAATGGTTTATTAAATGAAATGTAGCTTTACGAACTACGTGCAGAAACATGTTCAACATTACTTCTGTATAAAACTTCTAATTCCTCAATTGAACTTCATTTAAAAAAAAACCTATCTTAAACCAATATGTTATATCTTCCTTTGGGAGTTTTTGTCTTCTATTCTAATAAAATGCGCAAGACATTGTAACATTTGTTCGTGTATCGCTTCTACTGAAAGGCAACGTGATCCTCCTATTACTGGCCTTACGAGGTCTTTGAGTGACTCCCAACTTTCTAGATAATCGACACTAGATGTAAGTCGGTTTATTAGCTCTAAGTGACTGCCGACTTTATCCCCACAACACTTTTTTTCTATAATCATTAAACGTCTGATTTCTATATCAGTTTTTTTTCTTCACTGTCTAGCTAATATTCTAAAGAAATGTAATTCAACGGCTCTCAATTTTCCTTCTTCTAGTGTAGGTTTATTTATTGTTCCGCTGACCAGCAGGATAGCCTTTTGCAGGAGAGCATTGATTTTGCAAGTGCTAGCTCCAGGTTAGGGGTTGTTGCAATGCATCAGCTTCTCATTGAGTGTAAAAATAATAAATTATATAAAAAACCAAATAATAAGCCTAACAAAAATTGAACAGTTGGCAAACGAACTGGAAACTGGAATAGAAATGCGACTATTGGACACTGGATATGCAACTTACATCCATTAAACTGATATATTTTTCAATAACAGTTAATATTTTATTTATCGATGCTCTTTAACGCCTAAAGTTACGAAGATCGCAATATCAAGTCTTGGCGTCAGTTGTTAAACAAATGTGTTCAGATGCCTCTCTTTATGGATTGAGGTTCCTTTACGTTTCATAAATCTACAATACAGGAACCACGGCTTTCGTTCCCTTCCCATGAACAGGATCTCGTCGAGTTTAACCCATGATCCTCGCAAATATAATCAAGCAGAATAACCGCTGTTCCACTGGGTCCGCACATGCAGTAGTTATTCTATAGCAAGTGAACTATTCCACTGTGTCTGACACTTGAAATAGTCATCCGTATCACAAGTGAACTATTTCACTCTGTCTGACACTTGCAATAGTTAACCATATCACAAGTGAACTATTCCACTGTGTCTGACACTTTCAATAGTTATCCACATAATAAGTGAACTATTCCACTGGGTCTGACACGTGCAATATTTATCCATATCGCAAGTGAACTATTCCACTGTGACTGACAAGATCAATAGAATCCCAATCAAAAGTAAAGTATACCACTCTGTCCGACACTTACAATAGTTATCCATATCGCAAGTGAACTATTCCACTGTGTCATACACTTTTAATAGTTATCCATATAATAAGTGAACTATCCCACTGGGTCTGACACATGCAATATTTATCCATATCGCAAGTGAAATATTCCACTGTGACTGACAAGTGCAATAGAATCCCAATCAAAAGTAAACTATACCACTCTGTCTGACACTTGCAATAGTTATCCATATCGCAAGTCAACTATTCCACTGTGTCTGACACTTTTAATAGTTATCCATATAATAAGTGAACTATTCCACTCTGTCTTACACGTGCAATAGTCATCCATATCACAAGTGAACTATTTCACTCTGTCTGACACTTGCAATAGTTAACCATATCACAAGTGAACTATTCCACTGTGTCTGACACTTTTAATAGTAGTTATCCATATAATAAGTGAACTATTCCACTGGGTCTGACACTTGTAATATTTATCCATATCACAAATGAAGTATTCTACTGTTACTGACAAGTGCAATAGTGTCCCAATCAAAAGTAAACTATACCAATCTGTCTGACACTTGTAATAGTTATTCATATCGCAAGTGAACTATTCCACTGTGTCTGACACTTGTAATAGTTATACATATAACAAGTGAACTATTTCACTGTATCTGACACTTGTTGTCCCTATCAAAAGTGAACTATTCAATCGTGTCTTAGACTTGCAATAATAAACCATATCACAAGTGAATTATTCCTCTGTTACTGACACTTGAATTAGTTATTCATATAACAAGTGATCCATTCCACTGTGTCTAACACTTGCAAAAGTTAACCATTTCACAATTGAACTATTCCACTGTATCATACACTAGCAATAGTTATTCGTATAACATTTGAACTATTCCACTGTGTCTGACACTTGCAACAGTTATACACATAACAAGTGAACTATTCCACTGTGTCTGACACTTGAAATAATTATCCCTGCCAACAGTGAACTATTCCACTATTACTGACACTTGGAATAGTTATTCATATATCAATTGATCCATTCCACAGTGTCTAAAACTTGCATTAGTTAACCATATCACAAGTGAACTATTCCACTGTGTCTGACACTAGTAATAATTATTCATATAACATTTGAACTATTCCACTGTGTCTGACACTTGCAACAGTTATACACATAACAAGTGAACTATTCCACTGTGTCTGACACTTGAAATAATTATCACTGTCAAAAGTGAACTATTCCACTGTTACGGACACTTGCAATAGTTATTCATATATAAATTGATCCATTCCACAGTGTCTAAAACTTGCATTGGTTAACCATATCACAAGTGAACTATTCCACTGTGTCTGACACTAGCAATAATTATTCATATAACATTTGAACTATTCCACTGTGTCTGACACTTGCAACAGTTATACACATAACAAGTGAAATATTCCACTGTGTCTGACACTTGAAATAATTATCCCTGTCAAAAGTGTACCAGTGAACTATTCCACTGTTACGGACACTTGCAATAGTTATTCATATATCAACTGATCCATTCCACAGTGTCTAAAACTTGCATTGGTTAACCATATCACAAGTGAACTATTCCACTGTGTCTGACACTTTTAATAGTAGTTATCCATATAATAAGTGAACTATTCCACTGGGTCTGACACGTGTAATATTTATCCATATCACAAATGAAGTATTCTACTGTCACTGACAAGTGCAATAGTGTCCCAATCAAAAGTAATCTATACCACTCTGTCTGACACTTGTAATAGTTACCCATATCGCAAGTGAACTATTCCACTGTGTCTGACACTTGTAATAGTTATACATATAACAAGTGAACTATTTCACTGTATCTGACACTTGTTGTCCCTATCAAAAGTGAACTATTCAATCGTGTCTTAGACTTGCAATAATAAACCATATCACAAGTGATTTATTCCTCTGTGACTGACATTTGAATTAGTTATTCATATAACAAGTGATCCATTCCACTGTGTCTAACACTTGCAATAGTTAACCATATCACAATTGAACTATTCCACTGTGTCATACACTAGCAATAGTTATTCGTATAACATTTGAACTATTCCACTGTGTCTGACACTTGCAACAGTTATACACATAACAAGTGAACTATTCCACTGTGTCTGACACTTGAAATAATTATTCCTGCCAAAAGTGAACTATTCCACTATTACTGACACTTGGAATAGTTATTCATATATCAATTGATCCATTCCACAGTGTCTAAAACTTGCATTAGTTAACCATAAAACAAGTGAACTATTCCACTGTGTCTGACATTAGTAATAATTATTCATATAACATTTGAACTATTCCACTGTGTCTGACACTTGCAACAGTTATACACATAACAAGTGAACTATTCCACTGTGTCTGACACTTGAAATAATTATCCCTGTCAAAAGTGTACCAGTGAACGATTCCACTGTTACGGACACTTGCAATAGTTATTCATATATCAATTGATCCATTCCACAGTGTCTAAAACTTGCATTGGTTAACCATATCACAAGTGAACTATTCCACTGTGTCTGACACTAGCAATAATTATTCATATAACATTTGAACTATTCCTCTGTGTCTGACACTTGCAACAGTTATACACATAACAAGTGAACTATTCCACTGTGTCTGACACTTGAAATAATTATTATCCCTGTCAAAAGTGTACCAGTGAACTATTCCACTACTTACGGACACTTGCAATAGTTATTTATATATCAATTGATCCATTCCACTCTGTCTAAAACTTGCATTGGTTAACCATATCACAAGTGAACTATTCCACTGTGTCTGACACCAGCAATAATTATTCATATAACATTTGAACTATTCCACTGTGTCTGACACTTGCAACAGTTATACACATAACAAGTGAACTATTCCACTGTGTCTGACACTTGAATTAATTATCCCTGTCAAAAGTGAACTATTCCACTGTTACGGACACTTGCAATAGTTATTCATATATCAATTGATCCATTCCACTGTGTCTAAAACTTGCATTAGTTAACCATATCACAAGTGAACTATTCCACTGTGTCTGACACTAGCAATAATTATTCATATAACATTTGAACTATTCCACTCTGTCTGACACTTGCAATAGTTATCCAGCGAAGAAGCAAGTGAGTATCTAAATTCCACGATTTTTATAATCGAAAGATATACCATAGTTGTAAACAACGTTTCATCGAATTGTAGAATTATACAACGTGATAACAAAATAACTCTATAACGCGACAGGCGTAGAAGTCCATTTGTATACCATTCGGCCGCCAGCCCTACTTTCACATGTGACATTTACAAAAGTGGACGTATATCAAGTGAGTATAAGAGTGATATGTTTGTCAGCATGTTGAATCTTTTAGTCATCATTATAGCTTAATTTCTTAAACTGTGTTAACTAACTAACTCATTGGGCACTATTGAACCCGTAGGTTCAATGCCGCGCGGACATACGCTCTCCATACATCCCTATCCTGAGCCAATATTTTCCAATCAGCCCCTGTATAATCTACTTTTCTTCCTCTTCTTATTCTCCTTCAAGGTTTAGGCTTATTTACTAGCCTGTTCCGGCTCCAAATTGCTGCTCTTTCCATCTTTTCTTTGGTCTTCCCAAACTTGTTCTTCCTCGTGGTGAATAGCTGTATGGTGCTTTTGGTATTCTATTCTCAGTCATCCTTGCCAAGTGTTCTTTCCAGTTTGTTCTGTATTTCTCTATTGTTGTGTTTAATTCCTCTATTTTTAGTTGTCTTATTTCTGTGTATTTTTTTTTGTCTGTTCTTTGATATCCTGCTAGTGGTCTGAGGAATCTCATTTCAGCTGCTTGTATTCCGGCTGATTATTGTGTTGTCACTGTCCTTGTTTTGGATCCATAAGTAATAATAGGCACTGCCATTGTCTTGTATAATTTCATTATAGAGTCTTTCCAGGCTTTATTTTTCAAAGTTCTATTTATTTAGAGTTCCTGTTGTATAATTAAACTTATTTAGCTTATTATTTATATCTGTTTCCGCTGTGTATGATATTTTGCAACCTAATATCTTACCACTTGTTCTATTGGTTTCTTTTCTAATATTATCTTTGTCCGAACTGGATGAGCGCCTTTGAAGGTCATAGTTTTTTATTTTTGTGAGGATATTTCCATGATGTATTTTTTTTATATTTCATTTAGTTTATATAGCATTCCTTGTTGTTCGTCCTCTGCTTTTGCTATTAAAATCTAGTCATCTGCTAAGGCTATTGTTTTTATTGCTCTATTTCCTAAGTTAATTCCCCCAGTCGTCATTTGCTTCAATGATCTTATCATGACGTCGAAATAAATGTTAAAAAGAGTGGTTGATAGTGGACAAACTTGTCGAACTCCTCCTGTTATATGTATTGGTTCCCTTCGATTTATTTTATTTTTGTTTTCTCATACATTTTCTTAATTACTGCTATCAAGTGTAGTGGAATTCCTTTTTCAACTTAATGTTCCATAATTTTGGTCTAGACACTTTATCAAAAGCCTCCTTATAATCTATAAAGAGGATGTGCGTCTGTAAGTTGAATTCTCTTCGCTTCTCTATTATTTGTTTTAAAGTGAATACGTCGTCTGTGCAGCTTCTTCCTTTCCTAAAACCTGTCAGCTCTTCTGATAATATTGCGTCTACTATAGTCGTTAATCTTTGGTTGATCAATTTTGCATTAGTTTGTATGCTGCACGTAGTAAGCTTATGCCTCTATAGTTTTTGGCCTTGTTTTATCGCCTTTTTTAAATATTGAGATTATTTTTTCCAATTTTCCAGTCTTCAGGTACTGTATGTTGTTTCCAGCACTTGTTATAGAATTTTAGTAATCTTTCATGAAAATTTTTGGGATATTTTGTATCAATTATATGTTTATATTGTCTATCCCACATGCTTTATTATTTTTACATTTCTTTAATATTTCTGTCATTTCTTGTATCTCTAATTCATCTACTTCGGCATATTGTTCGTTTGTTTCTACGAGTGTTATTTCTTCTTTATTTTGCTGGACCGTCCACAGTTCTTTATAATAATATTCTAATTCTATATGTTGTATAGTTAGCAGATTTATTTGGTCTTTTGCTTCAGAAAATTAAGGCATCTTATAAATTTGTATACGTTGTCTTGTCTTCCGTGTAAATTGTGTTCCATTTCTGCTAGGTATCTATCCAAATGTTCCCTATTTAATTTTCTGCTATATTGTTTTACTAATGTACTTGTTATATTATATTTATATTCTGTTTTGGTCATTCTTGTTATTTAAGTATTTTAAGTAGGCCTCCTTTTTATCTCTTACCAATTTCTGTATTTCGGGATCCCTTTTTTTAGCCCTTTCTTTCTTCCTCCTACTTTCTTTCTTCCTAATACTTCTTTTGCTGTTTTATGTATGAGTCCTTTTAAAACTATTCCATTCTTCTTCAATTTCCTTTTTTGGCTTTTCCGCATTTGTCTAATCTTCTAGCTTTCTTTTGTATAATCTTGTATCGATTCTTCTTCTAACAAATTTGTTTTATTCAAATTTCTTGTTTGTTTTCTTCCTTCTTCTTTAATTCTGGATTCCAATTTCTATACCATTTCTTTTGTATATCTATTCTGTATAATCTACTTCCCTCAAATCATAGTTAATGTTATTCTTCCACCAGTCTTGATCTACCAACTGGGCGTTTTCCCTCTGATTTTCCTGCAAGAAGCTTCCATCCACCTCTTTCATTCCTCATTCGTGCCACATGTCCTGCCCACCGCAGTTTACGAGACTTAACTGTTCTCATTACATCTGGCTTCCTATAAAGACCATGCAATTCATTGTTCTCCATTCACCTGTCTGTTCATCTCTCTTTGGACCAAAAATGTTCCTAAGTACTTTATTTTCAAATACTCGTAATCTCCTTTCCTCCCTTAAAGTAAGAGTCCATGTTTCGCATCCAAATAATATAACTGGTAGAATAATAGTTTTATATATTTTCAGTGTAACTTTTTTTTTTAAAGGAGTTGGGAAGTCAATAGTCTCTGTAATGCATAATAACACACATTTCCAGAATTGAGCCTATGTTTAATTTCCTTGTGCATATCATTTCTGTTTGTGATTATTGTTCCTAGGTATTTGAATTCAGCCACTTCCTCAAAATTTCCCTCATTTGTCATTAGCTGTCCATTTCCTTTCTATAATGTATTTCTACGTGTGATCATATATTTAGTTTTATTGATATTTACTTCCAGTCCCAATTTCTCAGTACATATCAATGAAACTAATAATATATTATTAAAAATTTAGTTCAGTTTTACCACTCATAACTTTTTAATATCATGGTACCCGCAAGGCTGACCTGCTGGTCGTGTAGACAAATTTACTAAGAAAACGATTCATATATTTAATTGAAGATCATAGGATCTAAACTAGGCGTTTAGGCAAGGCACCAGACGACGTTTTAGAGGATAACCGGCTAGCTGAAACTTCGTTAATTATAATTAATTTATTTATGTGCAAGTTTAAATTACTTTATTAAAACATATTATATTTGAATCGCGTTCAAATCCCGATTTAGGCATATATTTTTCTGTTCAAATTTCATTTGTCATTGAGTGAGAAGTGATAAATTTAATATTTAAAATATCGTTTATTCAAACATATAATAGATTTCTGCTTTGCGGAGGAAAATATAAATTTCTACGACAAACGAAACCACTAAACTTGTTTTTTTATGAGAGATAGTTGTTAATTATACAGTTCGTTCTGTTGGAATGACAAGATTCTAAGTGAACAATTATTTTTTTTTTGGAGAAAATTGACTTCATAAATTCAAACTCCAATAACTGTTTTAAATATTCAATGAGATTTTCCTTGCTTGGCAATAATGTTTGAATTCACATTAGGCCTAAGTTAATATGTATGTTCTCAAGTAACATGTGTACCTTATGTTTGAGTTTGAAGTGGTCGCAGTTACATTTTGTTAGAATCTTATCATTCACAAGGAAGCCATCCTTGTACCACTACAAGATTCTTTAACACTCAAATAAAAACGAATATCACATACCTGAAGCCCTGCTTATGTTTCCTAATGTTGCAAGAGTATTTTAAAGCATAATACGACACACAAAACCACAATAAAGTATAATTAACTGTTGCTTTCCATGTACAAACAAATTAATATACCCATACCATTATGCATTGCAAACGCTCTAGTCATACCAATTTTTCAAATAATAAATACTAAAGAAAATATATATAAAATAACAATTTTCTTTCTATACTAAAAGGACGAGAAACGTGGTCTCTTATTTTAAGAGATGAAAATAAAGTCTACATTAGAATAATATGTTTAGAAACATTTTTGAGCCACGAGAGACAGACAGATAAGGGAATAGAAAGAAAAGTGCAGCACAGTTTCCCTTATGGGAAACCTGAAGATGTAAGTAAAATTAAGTCTCGTATACTGCGATGTGCAGGATATGGCACAAAGGAGGAGTGAGGGACATGGAATATGCATATATAGGAAATATACAGGTACGTCAAGAATGAGGTTGGAGAATAGCATTATCCATTTTTTGATAAATGTGAATTATACAGGAAATTATTGTAATATTAGCTCAGCATAGGGATATATAGAGAGCTTATATCCGAAATTATAATGTCAGTGAATTATGTAGTGAGTATTGAATATTTGTAGAACTCACGTTCCATGTGCGAGAAATAGTCCTGGTGAATTATTGATCTGTGAAAATGGAGTAAACACGAAGGGTGATTGACAGAGGTTGATTTGTGTTGCAGGTGATTGCCAACTGCTTACTGCTCCTGACCGCCAACTTACTGGGATTGACATCCTACTACCTTGCCGATAAACAACAACGCCGTGCGTTTTTGGAAACCCGTCAGTCACTGGAAATGAAACTTGTCATTGAGGAGCAGTCGGCAGAACAGGTGAGTAACGCTTTTCCTTTCCTCTCTATTTTACTTTCTTTATTATTTTATCATACTTTATTTTAACGTTAAAACTTAAAGTTTTCGATTTCTCAAATAGGAACATGTGACTTCCCCATCCCATTCAATCGTAATAACATTAATAAGATATTCTATAACAGAACCAGAGAAGGAAACGTGACCACTCTAATTTCCATAGCAGAAATGTTTAAGCATATATAGGGCCACTGATAAATCTGGAACATTTATGTATTTTTTTTTATTATTGATTTCGTACATCTCAATGATGGATAAATCATATTTGAAGAGAAAAATTATACGCTCAGACCGGGACTTGAACCCGGGACCCTTGGTTCTCTAGACCAAGTGCTCTACCAACTGAGCTACCTGAGCAAGTACCGATCTAAACGCAAATCTTTCTCTATATACATTGTAATTCCCATCCACCAAATGCTGTGAAGCCATGCTTCTATCTTGCAAATGGCGGCTCCTTTATTAAGACGACATATTTAGGGAATTATATATTACAGCCAGTACGGCTTTTTCCAAGTTTTTATTATTGATTTCGTACATCTCAATGATGGATAAATCATATTTGAAGAGAAAAATTATACGCTCAGACCGGGACTTGAACCCGGGACCCTTGGTTCTCTAGACCAAGTGCTCTACCAACTGAGCTACCTGAGCAAGTACCGATCTAAACGCAAATCTTTGTCTATATACATTGTCATTCCCAAATATGTCTTCTTAATAAAGGAGCCGCCATTTGCAAGATAGAAGCATGGCTTCACAGCATTTGGTGGATGGGAATTACAATGTATATAGAGAAAGATTTGCGTTTAGATCGGTACTTGCTCAGGTAGCTCAGTTGGTAGAGCACTTGGTCTAGAGAACCAAGGGTCCCGGGTTCAAGTCCCGGTCTGAGCGTATAATTTTTCTCTTCAAATATGATTTATGTATTTGATTATTTAATACTCAATGTGCTTAGTTTTAAACTATTTCATCTTTTAACTTTCGAATATAAATCCCATACTGTCTTCAAATTGACCTTCTCGATGGCACAGCATTGTAGAATTTATCGATGTCCATCACACAAGATTCTTTGCGGCACAACACACATGTCGAATATTCTGTGATGAATAAGTGATGGTGAAGAGCTACCAATCAGCCGTGAACGGTAAAGACTTTTATAACTGTCATTGGACCCTATATAGGGAAGTTATATAGTTTGGTTTATTTCTTATAGCCTGGACCATATTCTACTTTCACTACCTGTTCGAAACTCTACTTTTGCGCCTACTTGGATTTGTTTGTTAATTGTAATCTGTTATATGGAGTGGAAATACAATTGGGAAAATTATTTTATTTAACTTGTGCTCCGTTCGTTGCAACCATGTTAGCTATTTCATTACAGAGAACTCAGGTTGTATTATGGGCTGCCTCCCCGTGGTGCACCCTGGTTACAATCAAATTGTCTACAAATAGAGCTCATCAACTACGTCACTCGTAGGTAATAAATACTGCGGACATATTCATTCATATCATGTGATCCATAACTATAAAATTTCAGAACGAAATGACCTTGACAATCATTTTCTAACATTTAAAAATTAAATTAATACCTTAGATCTCAGTCGTCCTACATTAGATTTGTTTTCCTTTCTTTAAACTAATCATTTGTTGCTTCTTTTAAAACCTGGACAGTTTTAAAGGTATTAACTCATTCTTTGTCCAAAAAAAATATAAATATCTTCAGAATAAGTAACGTTATCAGCTTATTCTCTGTCCAAATGTGAATTGACTACTATTAGTATTTTATCCATGATTTATCTCCCAAAGCATTTTGAACAGCTTAATTCCAAGTTTTTATTATTGATTTCGTACATCTCAATGATAGATAAATCATATTTGAAGAGAAAAATTATACGCTCAGACCGGGACTTGAACCCGGGACCCTTGGTTCTCTAGACCAAGTGCTCTACCAACTGAGCTACCTGAGCAAGTACCGATCTAAACGCAAATCTTTCTCTATATACATTGTAATTCCCATCCACCAAATGCTGTGAAGCCATGCTTCTATCTTGCAAATGGCGGCTCCTTTATTAAGAAGACATATTTGGGAATTACAATGTATATAGAGAAAGATTTGCGTTTAGATCGGTACTTGCTCAGGTAGCTCAGTTGGTAGAGCACTTGGTCTAGAGAACCAAGGGTCCCGGGTTCAAGTCCCGGTCTGAGCGTATAATTTTTCTCTTCAAATATGATTTATCTATCATTGAGATGTACGAAATCAATAATAAAAACTTGGAAAAAGCCGTACTGGCTGTAATGTATAATTCCCAAATATGTCTTCTTAATAAAGGAGCCGCCATTTGCAAGATAGAAGCATGGCTTCACAGTATTTGGTGGATGGGAATTACAATGTATATAGAGAAAGATTTGCGTTTAGATCGGTACTTGCTCAGGTAGCTCAGTTGGTAGAGCACTTGGTCTAGAGAACCAAGGGTCCCGGGTTCAAGTCCCGGTCTGAGCGTATAATTTTTCTCTTCAAATAAGCTTAATTCCAATTCAGTCCATTTTATTTTTAATTTCGTATACGAACTCAACCGACAAATGTTCGGAGATGTTGGTGTCTTGGTATAAGAATGTCTCGGCATTCACAGAAAAAAGGAATTTGGTACCGATGTATCATAAATTCAAACTACTTATGAGGTGTATACGTTATGAGAATTAGATAAGTTTTCGGATCTTTTAGTTTATGCATCTAGTTTTATGAGACATTATTTTAATTTACATCTCTCCTTTACATTTTATATACATTTTTTTAGTTTAGTTGAACATAAAAAAAGATAATATTATTAATGGATTTATATTACTGAATTATTACATATTTAATATTGATTAAGTATCTAAGTAAGATAACATCTTATTTTTCTTAAATTTATTTTGACCTAAATCTATTAGTTACTTAAGATTCTACTCATGCGAAATTTTAGCTTCCCTTAATATCACAGTAAAATACATATAAAATATGTGACATATTTAAAATTGGGACTACTAATTTTGACTTGATAATGTTTGCGGACGATCTGGTTATATGTGTATAGTTAGAAAATCAACTACGCAGGGCCATATTATTTCTCAATAACATTATGAATAAATATAAGTTACCAATATCAATGGAGAAAACGAAAGCAAAGATGTATCAAGGGACGTACGCAGTAAGAACGAAAATTGTTCTGAATGATAAAATTTCCTTCTTCGTCACGGTTTAGGCTAATTTATTAGCCTGTTCCGGCTCCAACTTGTTGCTGTTTCCATCTTTGATAAAATCATAGAACAAATACAGAATTGTAATCACCTAGTCTGCCGTATTTCCTGTACTTCTGAAAATGATTGAAAGAAAATTACTAAAAATTTCAAAATGTAAGGGACCATTAAACGGACTTTACATAATCAAACCAAGAACGAACCTACACTCAGATGTATATAGCCATAGTAACATCATATGGAGTTGAATACTGGGCTAGGAATAGAGCTGATATAATATTAATAAAGACGGCAGAAATACCATTTCTTAGGTATGTTGTTGGTTATACTTTAATAGACTATTTGTCAAAATGAAACAATATGTCAAAAATATATATAATGTAAATCATAAAATATAAACCTACAAATTAAATTAACGCGCACATATAGAACGGTGAACTCAGCTAGACTTGCAAAATAGGCAATTGTATACCAGCAATAAGATCGGAGGGACGTTGTACGACACACAAAGATGGAAATATGAAATATCTTGAGAGCGAAACGGGGCATGACACTTGCCGTGAAAACAATGATGACGATTATGATGCTAAGTGGCGTAAAGGCATGTCTCCTAACTGTGGTAGGTGATTGTCTCAAGAGCGTTATGATCTGATGAAAAGTATAAGTTTTACTACTGCCAGAACATTATATTACTACGTATTATCACAATTATTGAATAATTAGAATGACTTGTACCTTTGGTGTTTGTAACTTATAATAAAAGTAATGGTAGAGTCCAATAGCAGTAATAAAGTAAACGATATACATTAGCATATAAACTAATACATGTCCACCGCTGTGGTCTCGGGGTAGCGTGCTGCCTTGTCACGAAGCGGGCCTGGGTTCGATCCCCGGTCGGGACAGTTTTTCTGGGTGAGGTTTTTATCTGGGTTTTTCCTCACCTGTAAGACAAATATCAGGAAAATTTAAGGCCCAAACGGTCCCCGATATCATATGGCCATCGCAATCATCATCATTCATATTCATCTTAGGTTAAGCTTAGGATTAGTGACTCTCCTGGCGCACCATTATCATCATCACCCATCATATCATCGGGGCAACGTAACCCCGCCCTTCAGGCGCCCCAACCTCAGACGTGGGATATAAGTACGCCATGCCAGGAGAGAAACTAGGAATGTCGAAAGACAAACCTGGGGCATTTGAAAAAAATAAATAAATAAATAAACTAATACATTATACACGTGCTTGTATAATAAAGGAAGCGGCAATTCGTAAATCAGAATACTAACTTTAGCACCTGGCGGTTTTCCTTTAGACATCGCTAGGGGAAGGACGTCAAGGTATATCAACAACTATGCAGGGTTTACGAACTGGAAGTTACAGACTTGTGTGGAGTCGGATAGAGGGGTGGCTCTTGGGTTCAAGTTAGGTGGAGTCAGGTTAAAAAAATTAACTCCTGCTTTATGTATGAATAGGGTGATTTCTGAGGTATTATTTATCAATTAATTTGGATTGAAATATTTAATAAATACAAAAATACATATTTAAAGGCAAATTAACCCTTTATTAAAACAAAAATTATAGTGTCAGGTAATTAGAATCAGAGATCCAATTCTTTCATGAACAATTACTTTTCATCTCCTTCACAATCGGCTCTACTTAAAATCTCCTACCCCGCAAGCTTTGTGCGGAAGGTAGGGACTATAACGAAGTTACCCGAGATCATAGCGGTAGATATTTAATTTATAGTAGGTCATGAAATATAACACTTTTTCTTTCAAAATTCTGTTAATGACAAACATAAAACCTAACAGGTTTCCTCTAAAAAAATACATATTTTAAAATTAAACTCGAATGTATTCGACATTTAAAATCGACAGATACATTCATTTAGAAGAGAGCAACGCAGTTGTTTTTATAGCGTCGCCTCCAGCATGCGTATTTTTTATCAATATGAGCACATATATACAAGCGTTTGTTGATTGGTTAGTGTTATTTTAAGCCATGTGCGTTCCTCCTACAATACGAGATCACATTCATATTTCATCAAAAACACTACTATAATCGAAATGTATGTTCGGAGCTCTCGGCTGAAGAACTGTGCGAAATAGTACAATGTACGTGGGCTGTTCGATAAAAAGTAATAATTATTTCGACAACATATCTTTATTCATCATAATTTTATGGTCCCTCTATAAGTAGTCTCTTTTGATGCAATATACTGTCCCAATGTTTGTGCCTGTCTACAAAGGCTTGCTAGAAACCATTTTTACAGGTCATTTAAAACCGCTTCTGCAGTCTTCACTACTGGCAAATCCTCCTGAGAAGGTTCTCCTGCAGGTTAGGGAATAGGAAAAGTCATACGAATTTAAATATTCATCAGCAACATTTGCTCAATGTGCCCTCGAATTATCATGATGCAGCATTCAGGTTGTTGCTAGAAAATGTGTATTTTTTTCACTGATAGGGCCTTTGCAGAGTTGTCAGGTCATCTCTGTAGCATTGCCAAGATACTCTTGTGTGTGCAGATATAACATACTGTTATACAATTACATCAATACAACAAACTGAGATGACCATAACTTTCCCAGCATAAGATACATAAGAACTTTATTAAACTAAAAGTAAGATACATACAATGTTGTTTACAAATAAGGATCGCACGGCCAGTAAGCCGTTCATGCTGTTGACAGTCCGTTACAATAAGTTGATGTTTAAAAACAAACAAAAAATAAAATAAAAAACACTCTTTCTTTATGGAAGTTTGGTGATGAACATTTCGAACAGAGTTTTCATGTTTGCTCCTCGGAAGATGGTTTTTTTAGACGAAAGTAGAAATTCAAAGCAGCATAATGCTCGTCACGTGTCACTTTCATTATAACCTAAGGGGCACTGAAAATATCTCGACATGCACAAACATTCACATGTAAGAGAATGGAAGGTAGACCTTGAAACTTTAACCACCTGTGTACGACTCATTATAGCTATAATTTGCCATTAAACCGAAATTTATGTATGTTGAATTATGGATTATAAAAGTAATAATAACTACAATTTATTAAACAGCTCTCTCACTTAGGCTTATATAATCTAGTTTACTGTAGCGCCACTATGAAGCGTGATAGTCTGCTCGGCTACTCTGCTACAGGGTTAACTCCTTCCATGTTAAGGTTGAGGGGTCCCTGATGCTGGACAGTTCAGGTTAATTGCTCCGAACTAGGTTCTCAGGGTTTCTTGTTATCGGAGAGCAAAAGGAGCTGGATCTCAGGTGTAACGGAGGATTGTCGGTGAGAGATAGATGCCAAGAAAATAGAAACAGCACTACATTGATGTACGGTATTACACAAAGTAGACACACATCCTTATTCTTCAATAGCACTTGTAGATAACACTTTCTACACTATCTTTATTGATATGCCGGCGGAGATGTTTGCTTATGTAGGACCACTTTATCAAGTAAATATATATCTGTCGAGATGTGTACCCCGGTAATACTAATTTTTACAGAGTCCAACACTTAACCACACTCGGAGACCACATGCCTCCTGTCGGCCGTATCCCGACTTCACACCTTGGCTCCCCTGCGGATTCTCACATACGCTTTCTTTTCTCAAAATTCTTGGCCTACATCCAGCAAAGTTCTCTGTCCGGCTTACAACTTATTTTAATATGCCCTATGATTGGGCATTGCCCTGGTAGGGCGTATCTAAATTATGGTCAGAACTTCTCGTTAAACAGGATTTTAATTGCAGAGGAGTTTGCCAAATTTTACTGGCTCATACCTAAAGGGATTTTTTTATCTCTATTTGCTCATTGGCTGGAGGTTTTTTCTGAACAACAATAGATTGCCTACTTCCTCCTGTCTTTCTCTTCTGGGCTCCCACGGCACTTGAATTTGCGTAATGTATTTTTTTTTCCTTAACATTAACAAAGTTTCAAAAGGCCGGATATCGGCAATAAAAATATGTCCCGGTCCTAGTTGATTTATTGGGAAGAGAAAATAACCTTTGTTTTATTTTACTTCACTTTTATGAGGGTCGTCCCGTCTTGGGGGTGTTTACGCTAAACAGTAGCCTGTACTACAAAAAACAAGTTACCCAAAGGAAGTCACACTATATTGTCCAGGGATCTGTATTGTTATACAGTTGCTTGTCCTTCAATATAAAAATATAAATAAATAAATATATATATATATATATATATATATAACTTAAGGCCCTTTATAAAAAGTTACATGGGGCTTATAGAATTTGCTGCCATAAACATAGTAAAGCGGCGACATGTTTAATAGCTTCGCAAAACATCTGCCTGTTTCTGACCGTCGGTTGAGAAATAGAAAAGAAGTTACTATTTAATATTTCATTAAATTTCCATTAACTATCGTACATTGGTACACATTCATATTATATACATTTTTTGGGTTAAAATTTATCAAATTTAAATTATTATGGCTGGGGGATCTAAATCGTGCTTCATTACTCAGTCTGAAAATAATAAGGACACATAATTAATGACGAATTCATTTTTCGAATTGAAAAGAAGAGATACTGAGTTATGAAAATATAAAAATCGAGGTAAAGAACGACTGTGATTGGTTGTAAATAAAACAAATCATTGAAATGTGATTGGTCATTGACTCCCATTTGAGGCAAAAAGTTAAATAGTCAGTGTAAAAGAATCAAGTTAGCTTGATATTTGTAATAATGGAAATATACGTAATTCTAAGTGATGATATGAATTGTTCGTTTATCTGAAATAGAGTGTGTAGTTTCTTCATTACAGCCGTGTACTTTAATTATTATCGTAAAATAAACTGACTTACTCTACCCCTTCAAATAATGTAAACAGACTGACTAGAGAGTGATGTGAAAGACAAGTTTTTTCGTCCTCTAACGGAAATGAGAACCGGGCGCTTACTCTGGGTAATGGCGACCGTCACACAGGGTTAACAATCCGGCTGACATATCGTCATCAACAACAACAATGATTAAGCCCAATGGCCTGTTCCGATCTCATTATAGGACAAATTGGTCTTTCCATATCTTCAATGGTCTTCCCAACAATCTTCTCCCTTTGGTTTATACATTCTTCTTGGTATGCGCTGTACATTCATTCGTAATACGTGCTGGAGGTAAGCATTTTGATAGGCTGGCATATCTTGACGATAATATAGAAAGAGAGAGACTTAACCACCTACTATCCCAGGGCCTCCTATGTTCTGCAGTGGGATCACTTACCGTCATACACATTATCAAGTCTATATTTTAATAATTTAATTGGTTCTGGATTAGTACTATTATTATTAATATTATTATTTTTATGTATTTTTACAAATGCAGGGGACTTGACAGAAGTTGTTGTCCATAATTATGAGTAAACAGATAACATAACAATAAATTAAAACAATAAAAAATCATTGCAAAACACAAAGTTTGGCTCTTGCATCCCAGTATCTATCCCTCAGCGTAGCAGAGTGAAGTTGCCTGACACTGTAGCAGGTGGTTTCTGTCCATGTTGGTGTTCGTGGAGCACAGTGAACAATGAGGACTTCTCTAAATTCCAATTCGGTGAAGACGAGCTGCAAGACAATCACGTCTAATATTATTATGTTTTTCACTTTCATTACCTGCTCTATAAGATATATTATGTGTAATAAATTTTACCTATAGAAAATTCATTGGTAAATTATGTATAATTTAATCCTGGTTATGTGGAAGAAAATACTTTACTTTACTTAACATCATAAAGTAGAAGAGATTATTATTATTATTATTATTATTATTATTATTAGTCTATTGTTATAATTATTAATATGTCAATCAAAGTTTATATGTCCAATTAAATATATCAACCCGAACCCAGGACACTCTTGGAAACACAACCATGCATGATATCCACTAGTCCACAGATATTTTAAGATAGTAATATAGTCTTAAAGTCAGTAAAATCTCATTGTTTATCATTAGTTCCATTCTGTTTATTTCTAGTATAATTTTTCCTGTAACTGACAAAGAGTAAGCAAAATATATTTTTATCAGTTTCATTTTATCACTGTAAAATCAAGCTCCTCCTTTTTAACATTCTGAATAGGTCATATCATTATTTAGCAGTGACCACATGTGGCTACCAGATTGTATATATAGTGCACGATTGTAACTTTTTGTGGTTGCGGGAGATAATATAAAATATTTGTAGCAATTGATTATACCACAAAAAAAGGAACCACTGTTTGCACTGTCTTAAACATATTTTGCGCAGGTAATAACGCTCCAGAAAAATATAATTGACATATTTACATCATAGGACATCAGAAATTAATTAATATAGGTTGATGTGCTTCATTGTTTTCTCCACTAGGGTGTATTCTTATAATATTGCTATCCTTTGACAATAAATAATATGATCTGGTTGCAGTGATGAACAAGTCAAGCATAACGTTTGTCATTAGTTTTCAAACATCGCCGTTGACATTAAATATATATAAATATTTTAAATAACCTTATTCAAATAATGATTTGTAAATAAACAAATTAATTTATTGGTTAAATAGTCCTAACAAATGCCACTCTTGATTTCCAAATTTTCTAGATAAATTCACTTCGTGAGTCGTGAATTTATCGATAATTTGGAAATCACTCGTGGCATTTCTTATGACAAATAATACACTGCTTTTATCAAAATGAAGATATGATTTACACCACTGTTGCCATGTACACATTAGTTTACCAGTTAACTGCAAGAACCATCACCGAAACAATTAACGTACCATTTTGTATGTTACAACACTTGCCCAAACTAACGGCCACCGACCTCGATGCAAGTATGACATCGGAGTATAGGATTCTGCCGCATCCTGGCAAATATCACTGGTATGTTTCGAATCACATCGCACGCAGCTACAGTCCTGGCAACTAATATTCCATATCCGTTTTCACTAGAGTCTCAAACACAAAATGACTTTAGATATCCCATAGGAAATAATTAATGGGAGTCATCAAATCATACATCGTTACTTTCTAATCATCAGACTGTTACTTTGCAGGAACTAAAGGATATAAAGTGTAAATAAAACATATAAACGTGTATGTAGTTATGAATGTTGCTTGTAAAAATGTTGAAAACATTAATGCTAGACAATGTGATATCTCCTTAGGTTGGCTTCTGTAACCCTAGGGTCCTACCTTAATTTATCAGTGAATCATCCCCTAAATCCTGTTTAATCATTACACGCTCTTACAAAATCACTCTATATAATAAAATATCTCGTACGTTTTGGGTAAGTACTATACAGTGAAGCACTGTTGGAATCCAGAATGAGTTGAAGCAAGGAGATGCACTATCACCTCTACTATTTAATTTTTGTACTAGAGCATGCCATTAAATATTAAGAGAATGAGGAAGGCTTACGACTCAATGGTATTAATAAGCTCTTAGTTTATGCTGATGATGTAGTATTATTGGCCGATAGTGAGGAGATACTAAAGGACAACACGCACACACTATTGAGTAACACCAAGAAATTAGGACTGGAAGTAAATATCAATAAAACTAAATATATGGTCACACGTAGAAATTCATTACATAATGGAAACGGACAGCTAATGAGAAATGAGGGAAATTTTGAGGAAGTGGCCGAATTCAAATACTTACGAACAATAATCACAAATAGGAAAGAGATGCACAAAGAAATTAAACATAAACTCAATTCAGGAAATGCGTGTTATTATGCATTGCAGAGACTCTTGATGTCCGAACTCCTTTCAAAAAACGTTAAACTGAAAATATATAAAACTATTATTCTACCAGTTATACATTATATGGGTGCGAAACATGGGCCCTTGCTTTAAGGGAGGAAAGTATTTGAGAATAAAGTACTTAGCTAAATTTTTGGACCGAAGAGAGATGAACAGACTGGTGAATGGAGAAGACTACATAACAGTGAACTATGTGGTCTTTATAGGAAGGCAGATATAATAAGAACAGTTAAGTCTCGTAGACTGTGTTGGGGAGGACATGTTGCACGTATGGGGAATGAAAGACTTGGATGGAAGCTTCTTGTAGGAAAGCCAGAGGGAAAACTCCCAGTTGGTTGACCAAGAAAGAGGTGGGAAAATAACATTAACTATGATTTGAGGGAAGTAGATTATACAGGGAATGATTGGAAAGCTTTAGCTCAGGATAGGGATGTATGGAGAGCTTATGTCCGCGCGGCCATGAACCTACGGTTTCGAGAGTGCTAGTGAGTAAGTAAGTACTATACAGTGAAGTGACTTGAGAGTGATGTGAAAGACAAGTTCTTTCTCATGTCCCCTTAAGCTCGCTCCTCGCACTCTAGGTTCTCTATCTCAAATTGTTCAGTAGAGCATCCCCAATGTCCTGTTTAATTTTTACATGCTCTTATATAATCATTATGTATTTATTCAATACGTTTATACATGTGTTTATAACCGTAGCCGAGCGGTTAAGGTAGGAAGCCTTGGCGCAGAGCTACGGGACCTGCGCTGGTTCGAGTCTCCATGGGGGAAGAAACTTTCTCATGGTATTTCGGCTAGTATGGGACCGGTGCCCACCCAGCATCGTGAGGCAATTGGGTAGCTACAATAAGTAGCGGCTCCAGGTTGAGGATCCAGCTATAACGGCTGGGGGACTCGACATGCTAACCACATGTCACCCCTACACTGGCTGTTGATCATCTACCTCTGCGATTGACACATGTGGATGTGAAGGGCCGGCAGCCGGCTGGTAAAAGGGCAACCGCTGAAAAGTGGAAAGACCCTTAATCGGACAAAATATTGCAATAAGTTCGTTCATAATACGAAGTGAAGAGATGCGATTAGAATTTAGTATGCATTTCATTAATTATGAAAAATGCAATGATATTGTATCATATATAATATACTTGTTGAAAGAACGAACTTTAATAGAGTTTCAAAATTTGCAATCATAAACCAATAGGCAGAACAAATGTAGGAAGACCCTTCAAAAATGGAAAGTTGACGTGTAATTGGAAATGGCCTAGAGATAAAACCGTGAAGTGAATTAGAAGAAGAAGTCAACATTTTCATCCTATATTTTAAGATATATTTACTTTTCATTTAAGTAAATTGATGTGTGAAAAAGAAAGGAAGAAGCACGTTGCGTTACGGTGAAGAAGACTCCGTCATAAGATTAAGCTAATCTCTTCTTCCTAGAAAGAATAAATTACTTCCAAGATAATTAAGGTTCTTTACTAAGTACCAGATATTTCTTTCTTTAAGGAGAACATCACCTAAATAAATTGTCTTACAAGGACTTACACTACAATATCTTAATAATATTTATCCTGCTCTATGAAGTTGCGACAGGTATAATCAGCCAGCATTTATACATATTACAGTCTCCAATAATAAGAGCTTCATCTCATCTCAATCCTCAATCTGGAATAGACTATTGTTAATCCTATATATATATATATATATATATATATATACATACATACATACATATAGTGGGGTCCTTTATGAAATGTACTATAGGTAATTTTAGTCACGCAATAAGGCCGAGCGGTCTACTGTATCATGACTTGCCACAAAGCTACGATATCGTATTGGTTCGAGTTCCCCATTATAATCAGAGTGACCTTGGAATTTTTCACGGAATTGCGACACGTGCATGAAGCCGATTCCTACTTAGTATTAAGAGCAAGTTGGATTGCAACGATAAGTAGCTATTGCAGGTTGAAGTAAAACAAAAACTATGACGGCTGGGGGACCTATATACTGACCAAATTTTAGCCCTATACTGGTAGGATGATCAGACACTTCTCATGAATGAAACATGCACATATGAGACGAGCAGTCCGTCAATAGGCTTGTCGGGCCGTGCAATTTTAGTTTAGTTTTGTAGTAAAAAAATCTTCCGTGAGTATATGTTATCGATATTGGGGACGCTGCAGTTCCCAATGGTGGTGCAGATAAGTGGCATGTTCCTTTACCGTCGCAACTAAGCCTTCTTGGAAGGATAAGAATGAATGCTGGGGAATGTTATCGTACAGGATTGCATCGATGATCTTATGGAGCACACCCTATTTAGATTACTGGGAGTTTAATTTGTTGATCAGTGTTCAGAAATGTTTTTCTGAAATGTAAGTCAAATGTAAAAAAAAAAAATCACAACTTCCCATAAAATCGCCATTCTCATGATTATATTCTAATATGCTCATAATGCATTAAAGTAGTAAACATAATAATCTAATTAATACAAATAAGGCCTGATCACCATAGTTGTACAATGATTGGCGTCAAGATCTGTCAAGTAAGACATTAAATGATCAATCTGGATGTATAATATGGTGTTTTATACAGGTTTAAAAGTATACATACCTTGATACTGGTTGAGAATGGATAGAGATGAACTCTATCTGAAGACAGTGAGTCAGTTTCAACATGCCGAATGTTGTGGCAGTGAAATAACATCAGATCTGGACGACAAAATTTATGTTTATCTAAGTTTTCGAAATCCTTGAAGAAGCTCAAAATAATAACCAACTCACCGAGAACACGCCTAACAACCTGAATCCTCCACACGAAAGCTTAACAGACAACGGTTATACCAATTGAAATGCTGAAGATGGAACACATTCGGAAACGCCTACAATATGTTTTAAAGTAAATCAAATTAGATGAAGAAAACAGAGATTTGAGATGTATGTTTTATTATTTTAACATATTACATATTCACCTAAAATATGTTTTCTTAATTAATTTTAAAAGCATTGAAAATCAATGGTTAACAGAGAACCAGATCCATGAAAACTTCGCAAAAATACATTTTTCATTTTTACTGGCAATTTTCGCTTATTACATTTGATTAATGCATAGGTCCATTTAAATCCATCATTGGAAGTTTTACAACCTAATAAAAGTATTTAGTATGCAAATAGCCATTATACACTGCTTGAATTTCAATATTTTCAATTATCAATTTTTACCCTTAAAACACTAATCATTTTTGAGTTTAGGGGAGATCGGGACTAGTTGGCATAAGTATTTTTTTTTATTTTTCTATTTAATATTATAGCAAATATTACCGATGCTATGAATGTTGGAACTCTTTGGCTATAAATTAAATATGAAAATGTAACATAAAAGTGCATGCCTGATTCGTCAGAAATTGTTAAATATTTTTGCAACTATGCCAAATTGCCCCAAATGTGGGGGCAAGTTGGTATACTCCCTTTGGTATGTTAGCATAGCATGATAATTAACAGCGTGTGAGGAGTACATGTAAGTTAGTAATTGAAAAAAAATATTTAAATACGAAAGCCAGAAAAAATGTTGTGATTGTTTAGCACTGAATATTTAGACAAATTAAATAAGTTCAAAAGGATGGTCACAAATAAGCCGAAATTGCATTTCAAACTTCATGTCCACTAAGGAAGTAGGTAGATAGCTCAATTTAGAAAGAGCAGAGCCCTAGGTTTTATGTCAGTAGGACGATGCAAATAATCTTAGTAGTTTTATAAACACATGAATGGTCGAAGTTTAAATTTATAAGAACATCTCATTTCCTCACTTTTTAGCAATACCTGACGAAATTCCTTACAAGGGTGGTGAAGTCATCTGCAATTTCAGCTAGACTTATTTTATCCACAGGATGAAAATGTTTATTTTATTTATTTGCCTAATATCATAAAATATTAGGAGAAATGTCTTTTTTTTTCATCTGATTTATCATGAACATTCTGGCTTCCCGGCCTCAGATGTACTGCGAAGAGCCTCGCAGAGCACATTAAGTGGTCCCTGTCCGTATGTTCGTCCAGGATATAGAGCTTGCAGGTGATCGCTTGAAGTATTCCAAAGCACGACAGGTGTTTTGCAAGAATATCGTATCCATTTTGATGCCGGAACATCGTAACAGCTTCTTATCGTGGCCAGTCAGATGTGTTATGTATATGTTATGTATGGAGGTCTTCCAGGGTTTTGTTACGTTGTTTGTTTTTAAGCTCTTGAGATATTGTTTCTTCATGTGCAAATGTATGTACAGTTTAGAGGAACGGTATGAGGTTTCTGATCTGAAGAAGGTAAGGAGTATGGCGGCTTTCTTTGCTAATATGTCTGCCTGTTCATTGCTGAAAATCTGGAAATGCTCAGGGATCCATTGCAAAACGACCTTCTTTTGTGTTAATTTGAGTCTTACGGCAGTCAAGGATGTCCGGTGATGCAGCAGGCTCAATTGCATCAACTGATTCTATGGCGGATCTTGAGTCACTTAGTATATCAATCTTCGCATATTTTTCAAGATCAATAGAAGTACAAGCAAATGTACAACATTTCTTGTTGTATCAGCAAAATGCTTAGCCCGCTCAGATTTTCTTCAGTAATTTCCATTGGTAAACTTGCTGAAATAATAATAATAATAATAATAATAATAATAATATCATCATCATTATACAGAAAGTACAATATATCTACAATTAGAAAATGCAAGTTAGGGATAAGTTAGCATAAGCACGTGTTCTATCCAACTTACAAAAGTTGGTATCCCAACTTGCTACAACATGGCATTATTAAACAAAAGCTTGCTTCACTGTTCCAGAAAGTTTTACGAATGATTTACAGCTCTTAAATTCAAAATTTGTTGACAACTCTATCCATCTTAACTATTCAAATGCCTAAACATATTTTAGAGCTTAACAGAATAACAAAAACTCTAAGTGAAAAAAAAAAAATCCAAGCAAGAGACAGATGAGAAAACTAGCTCCATGTCCTTCCTGGGAGCATAGATCACATTAAAACTTCTAGGAATATCGTTCCCTCCATGGTATCTATACCTTGTCGTGGTGTAGTAGCTTGCGTGCTTAAATGATCCTGAGAGCTATGCCGCGGTAGCATTGCTGCCGATAGGGTGACCCATGCCGGACTTGTCGAAGGTGATAGGCCAGACGAGAAAAGCTCCCTGGTCGAAAGAGCGACGTTCTTTCGCCGTAAAAATACAACCGTCAAGAAATGCGGACATTGGTTCAACTGGAGTAAAATTTTCCGGAGGTCAAATAGTCCCCATTCGGTTCTCCGAGCGGGGACTACTTCAGGGAACCCATGCAAAGGCTCAAACACAGGGACATGTTCCTAGGAAAATGGAATGTTAGGACTTTATACAATAGCGAGGCACTGCAGATATTAACGCGGGAATTAGATAAATCGCCCTTGGATATAGTCGCTTTACAGGAAGTTAGGTGGCCAGGAGAAGGTGGCCAGGAAACTTTATATTGTACTACGAGGGTGCAGAAAGACCTGCATTTGGAACGGGGTTTTTTAGTCAGAAGAAGGATCCTATCCGCTATCCGAGATCTTAAGTTTGTTAGTGATACTGTATCATACATAATTGTAAAGGATAAACGACATGGTTTTATAATTGTACATGTACATGATCCCCCCCAGGCCAACACGAACACACTATTGAGTAACACTAAGAAATTAGGACTGGAAGTAAATATCAGTAAAACTAAATATATGGCCACACGTAGAAATTCATTAAATAATGGAAATGTACAGCTAATGACAAATGAGGGAAATTTTGAGGAAGTGGCTGAATTGAAATACCTAGGAACAATAATCACAAATAGGAATGAGATGCACAAAGAAATTAAACATAGGCTCAATTCTGGAAATGCGTGCTATTATGCATTGCAGAGACTTTTGATGTCGCAACTCCTTTCAAAAAACGTTAAGCTGAAAATATATAAAACTATTATTCTACCAGTTATATTATATGGGTGCGAAACATGGACTCTTACTTTAAGGGAGGAAAGGAGATTACGAGTATTTGAGAATAAAGTTCTTAGGAAAATTTTTGGACCAAAGAGAGATGAGCAGACAGGTGAATGGAGAAGACTACATAACAATGAACTGCATGGTCTTTATAGGAAGTCAGATATAATAAGAACAGTTAAGTCTCTTAGACTGCGATAGGCAGGACATGTTGCGCGTATGGGGAATGAAAGACGTGCATGGAAACTTCTTGTAGGAAAGCCAGAAGGAAAACGCCCAGTTGGTAGACCAAGAATGAGGTGGGAGAATAACATTAACTATGATTTGAGGGAAGTAGATTATACAGGGAATGATTGGAAAGCATTATCTCAGGATAGGGATGATTGGAGAGCTTATGTCCGCGCGCCCATGAACCTACGGGTTCGATAGTTCCAGTGAGTAAGTAAGTACATGCCCCCACAGAAGATAAAGATGACAAGATCAAAGATGAGTTCTATGAAGAATTAGAATGCCTATTTGATAGCCTTTCACGATATAATATGAAAATTATCTTAGGAGATTTTAATGCAAAAGTGGGGCGGGAAGATATATTCAAACCACAATAGGCAAATTCAGTCTTCATGAAGGTGTAATGACAACGGGGTTAGATTAGTCACCTTCGCCACATCAAAGAATCTCATTGTTAAGAGCACAACATTTCAGCATAAGGATATTCATAATACACCTGAACGTCTCCAGATGGAGAAACTCAGAACCAGATAGATCATGTATTAGTGGATAAACGCTGGCACAGTAGCATCATCGATGTTAGATCAGTTAGAGGGACAGACTGCAATTCGGATCATCATCTGGTCAGAGTGAAAATCAGACAACGGCTATCGCTTATGAGAGGAACAAACGGTAAAGATGATTCTGTAAAATTTGAAATAAAAAACTTGAAAAAAAAATGAAATGCGGCAAGAATACCAAATCAAAATTGCTAATAGATTTGAAGTACTGGAATCTTCCGATGACAATGTAGCAAACGAAGAAGAAACTGATATAAATAAAGAATGGGAGGCTATAAGAGATACTATTAAATTGTCAGCATCAGAAAGCATGGGTTGTTTAACAAAGAGGCAAAACAAGAAATGGTTTGAGCAATGTGCCGACATTATAATGAAAAGAATGCTAGCAAAAATTATACAGCTACACGAGGCAAATGAGGTAAATTTAGAGCAATTGGATAGTATTACACGGAAAATCACCAAGTTTCTAAAGAGTAAAAAGAGGGAATATTTGAGAGAGAAGAATAATGATTTAGAAATGAATAAAAAATAGTAACATTAGAGAATTATATCAGATATAAGTATAGAGAAGAAAGGGTTTCAGGCTAGAACAAACATAATTCGGAATGAAAATGGGGATATGATTGCAGATTCCAAGACTATAATAATAGATTGAAAAGTTACATTAATCAGCTATTAAATGTACATACAGAACAGGACATTGAGGAGGATAATTTACAGACAGCAGAAATGGTTGTCGCAGAGCCAAGTGCATTAGAGGTTGAAATGGTGATTGAAAAATTGAAGATATATAAAGCATCAAGTTCAGATGAGATCCCAGCAGAACTGATAAAATCAGGGGGAGAAAAATTTATGGACAATATACGTTGGTTGCTTAGTAACATTTGGGAAAAATAAGCTATTCCAGATGAATGAAGGAATCAATTGTCCTACCAATGTATAAGAAAGGAGATAAAACTGATTGCAACAACTACAGCGGCATCTCATTACTTTCAACTTCGTACAAATTTCTAACAAATATATTAGTAAGCAGACGTATTGAAGATATTCGAGGGGATCATCAATGTGCATTTAGAAGAAACAGATCTACAACAGATCAGATTTTTAGTATAAGACAGATTTTAGAAAATAAATGGGAGTATAATGGTACTGTATATCAACTATATGTAGACTTCAAAAAAGCATATGATTCAGTTAAGATGGAGAAGTAGTATCCTGCTGGAGTGCAGAATTCCTACAACGTTAGTTAGACATATACGAATATGTCAAAATGGCACAAAGAGTAGGGGTGCGTGTAGGCAAACAGTTTTCGGACACTTTTGAAATCCAGAATGGGTTGAAGCAAGGCGATGCACTATCTCCTCTACTATTTACTTTTGTACTAGAGCATGCCAATAAGTCTTTAGAGAATTTGGAAGGCTTACAACTCAATGGAATTAATAAGCTGTTAGTTTATGCTGATGACATAGTACTATTGGGTGATATTGAAGAGATACTAAAGGTCAACACGCACACACTATTGAGTATCACTAAGAAATTGGGACCGGAAGTAAATATCAATAAAATTATATATATATACGATCGAACATAGAAATATATTTAAAATGGAAACGGATTGCTAATGGCAAATGAGGGCAAATTTGAGAAGGTGGCAGAATTCAAATACCGAGGAACAATAATCACAAATAGGAATGAGATGCACAAAGGACTTAAACATAGGCTCAATTCTGGAAATGCGTGCTATTATGCATTGCAGAGAATCTTGATGTCCCAACTCCTTTTAAAAAACGTTAAACTGAAAATATGTAAAACTATTATTCTACCAGTTATATTATATGGGTGCGAAACATGGACTCTTACTTTAAGAGAGGAAAGGAGACTACAAGTATTCGAGAATAAAGTAGTTAGGAAAATTTTTGGACCAAAGAGAGATGAACAGACAGGTGAATGGAGAAGACTTACATAACAATGAACTACATGATCTTTATAGGAAGCCAGATAAAATAAGAACAGTTAACCCCCGCAGAATGCGATGGGCAGGACATGTTTCACGTATGGGGAATGAATGCCGTGCATGGAAGCTTCTCGTAGGAAAGCCAGGGAAAACGCCCAGTTGGTAGATCAATAATGAGGTGGGAGAATAATATTAACTATGATTTGAGGGAAGTAGTTTATACAGGGAATTATTGGAAAGCATTATCTCACGTTAGGGATGTATGGAGAGCTTATATCCGCGCGGACATGAACCTACGGGTTCGATAGTGCCAGTGAAGTAAGTACGGAATATTACATCACCCTCGAATTGTTAGACGGTCAAGATGCAAGTTCTCAGTGTTCACTACCAAACAGCCGTGGTCTTCTCTAACTATAGCTCACTGGCACTATCGAACCCGGAGTTTATTGGCCGCGCGGACATAAGCTCTCCATACATCCCTATCCTGAACTAATGTTTTCCAATTATCCCCCTGTATAATCTACTTCCCTCAAACCGTATTTAATGTTATTTTCCCACTTCATTTTTGGTCTACCAAATGGGCGTTTTCCCTCTGGTTTTCCTGCAAGAAACTTCCATGCACGTCTTCCATTCCCCATTCGTGCCACATGTCCTGCCCATCGCAGTCTACGAGACTTAACTGTTCTCATTATATCTGGCTTCTTATAAAGGCCATATTATCCATTGTTAGCCTATGAATTCTTCTCCATTCACCTGTCTGTTCATTTTTCTTTGGTCTAAAACCGTTCTTTAGTACTTTATTCCCAAATATTCTTAATCTCTTTTCCTCGCTTAAAGTAAGAGTCTATGTTTAACACGCATATAATATAACTGGTAGAATAATAGTTTTATAAATTTTCAGTGTAACCTTTTTTGAAAGGAGTTGTGACGTTAAGATTTTCTGTAATGCATAATAGCACACATTTCCAGAATTAAGCCTATGTTTAATTTTTTTATGCATCTAATTCCTATTTGTGATTATTGTTTCTCGGTATTTGAATTCTGCCACCTCCTCAAAATTGCTCTCATTTGCCATTAGCTCTCCGTTTCCATTATAAATGTATTTCTATGTGTGACCATATACATACATTTTTATTGATATTTACTTACGATCCCAATTTCTTAGTGATATTCAATGGTGTGTGCGTGTTGACCTTTAGTATCTCTTCAATATCACCCAATAGTACTACATCATCAGCATAAACTAACAGCTTATTAATACCATTGAGTTGTTGGCCTCCTTCATCGTATAAAGATTTGATAACATGCTCTAGTACAAAATTAAATAGTAGAGGAAATAGTGCATCTCCTTGCTTCAACCTAATCTGGATTTCAATAGTATTTCAAAAATGTTTTCCTACACGCACCCTACTCTTTGTGCCATTTAGACACATACGTATAAGTCTAACATTTAGGAATTCCGAACTCCAGGAGGATACTATATAACTTCTCCCTCTTAATCGAATTATCTGCCTTTTTGAAGCCTACGTACAGTTGATGTACAGTACCATTATATTCTCATTTATTTTCTAAAATCTGTCTTAAACTCAAAATCTGATCTGTTGTAGACCTGTTTTTTTCCTAAATCCTCATTGATGATCTCCTAAAATGTAATCATAATAAGGACCAAGTCTGCTTACTAATATATTCGTTAGAATTTTGTACGAAGTTGAAAGTAATGAGATGCCCCTGTAGTTGTTGCAATCAGTTCTATCTCCTTTCTCATAAATTGGTACCATAATCGATTCTTTCCGTTCATCTGGAAGAGCTCTTTCTTCCCAAATCATATTTAGCAACCGGCGTATTTTGTCCATCAATTTTTCTCTTCCTGATTATATCAGTTCGGCTGCGATCTGATGCTTTATGCAGCTTCAATGTTTCTATCGCAATTTTAACCTCTAATGCACTTGGTTCTGCGACTAGCGTTTCTTATATCTGTAAATTTATCCTCTACAATATCTTGTTTTGTATGTATGTTTAATAGCTGATTAAAATAACTTTTCAATCTATTTAATATACTACTTGCGTCTACAATCATATCACCATTTTCATTTCCAATTATGTTTGTTCTAGCCTGAAACTCTTTCTTCTCTATCCTAAGTCCCTGATATAATTCTCTAATATTCCTGATTTTGGCATTCATTTCAAGATTATAAATATTCTCTCTCAAATAGTCCCTCCTTTTTACGCTTTAGTATCCCATTGGTTTCCCGTCTAATACTATCCAATTGCTCTAAATTGAGGTCATGAGAACCATAGTGATCTAAGTAGCATAAATCAAGTTTTTGAGATATTAGTACTTGAAAGTTTATAATAGAATAACAATTCACTGTATTTCCTTATCAAACAACTTTTATTATTTTCAAGTACAACCTATAAAATACTTCCAATAAGAAACATATGGTACATAACGCATGTAATTTATGCATTACAGCATAAATTAAACGTCACTTGTATGGTCCTGATATTATTGTTATCAATGGTATGACTCTAAATAGATATGTATTTGCAATATGATGTGCATTATTGCCTAGTGCTAATGTAACTTTTAAATGTAAATAATAAATGTGATCATAAATACATTCATTAAATTGTTACATACATTACAAATAAGTATAAATTTTATCAAGTTCAAAATCAGTGTCTCAGAAATACTTAAGTGTGCCAACAGTAAAATAATAAACATAAGAGTTCTGTCTCTATAAACGCTGATAGGATTAATCACTTTCATCACCTATTTCCTCTGAATCTGAGTATTCGTCTCCAGGAACAATATTTTCACAGCTCCCATGCCCGTTTCCTCGAACCCCACGCCCTCGTCCTCGTGCATGTGCTCTTCCGCTACCTCTTCCTGAGTTAGTGATGTTAGAAGCAGAAGCTTTGAGGTTAAGATAAAAGCCATGGTATATTGGAGGAATAAAATAGAGCAGGGTAAGCAGATATTTCATTTTTTTTTTGGTTTCAATGGTATCTCTGGCATCATTTGGGCTGTCAATTTCTGGCTCACTGTCTTCTACATCCTCCAGGTAAAGCGTTACGTTTTGTTTTGAAACTTCACAATTATTGATCCATATTTGGTTCGTCTTCCGGTCTTATAGGCCGTGGTCTGGTTGTCTTCATACTCGACGTTTCGTCTACTGCTGCGGTAGACATCATCAGGAGATACTACGTGCTTTCTGTGAACTCCTCAACAGTCGGCTGCAGACCGGCTGGTCGTTGGAAACTGTATCTCTGTTTATAGCTAAATCCCGGGTGGAGGGGAGGTTTTCTGCGCGCACCGAGTTTTGCGCTGTATTGCCGTGTGCAGAAGTCCTAGGCTTCGTTGTCGTGTTATGCAGTGCTGGGATCCAAATTGTGTTTATCTTCAAGGTTTCTTCTTTTTTGTTGAAGGAATTTTTATGTTTATATATTTCTATGGCTTCTCTGTATAGTCTGGTGTAGTAATGTGATGTTTGTGATAATACCTGGGTATCTTCAAATCTTATAATATGTTGTTGGTTGTTCATCAAGTGTTCCGCTACGGCCGATTTTTCATTTTGTTTTAACCTGCAGTGTCTCATGTGTTCTTGTAATCGTGTGTTGATCATTCTTTTTGTTGTACCGATGTACACCTCTCCACAACTGCACGGGATACGATATATACCGGCATGACTCAAAGGATCTCTAGTGTCTTTGGCTGGGCGCAGTATATTGCTGATTTTTTGTGTTGGCAATATACTGCGCCCAGCCAAAGACACTAGAGATCCTTTGAGTCATGCCGGTATATATCGTATCCCGTGCAGTTGTGGAGAGGTGTACATCGGTACAACAAAAAGAATGATCAACACACGATTACAAGAACACATGAGACACTGCAGGTTAAAACAAAATGAAAAATCGGCCGTAGCGGAACACTTGATGAACAACCAACAACATATTATAAGATTTGAAGATACCCAGGTATTATCACAAACATCACATTACTACACCAGACTATACAGAGAAGCCATAGAAATATATAAACATAAAAATTCCTTCAACAAAAAAGAAGAAACCTTGAAGATAAACAAAATTTGGATCCCAGCACTGCATAACACGACAACGAAGCCTAGGACTTCTGCACACGGCAATACAGCGCAAAACTCGATGCGCGCAGAAAACCTCCCCTCCACCCGGGATTTAGCTATAAACAGAGATACAGTTTCCAACGACCAGCCGGTCTGCAGCCGACTGTTGAGGAGTTCACAGAAAGCACGTAGTATCTCCTGATGATGTCTACCGCAGCAGTAGACGAAACGTCGAGTATGAAGACAACCAGACCACGGCCTATAAGCCCGGAAGACGAACCAAATATGGATCAAGACGCCGGCCGTGAAAGCCTACAATTATATATTCACAATTATTGTTTTGCTGTCCACTTCGAAAAAAAAAGTAGCAGCATTATCATTGCTCTCTTTGATGGCAGCCATCTTGTCACTTGTATCAGTATGAGCCTGAAGCAAAGCTCATTTCAGGTTTATGTAGTTAACATATTCCTTTCTAGATGGCAGCAGGTGATGGAAAGTACTTGTATCTATATGGCACGAGGTAAAAGAACCAAATGGCTACAATTTTGTGCATTTATCTCATTTTTTGTAAAAAATATCACTTATATCACTATGGCTCTCATGGCCTCAATTTACCTCATTTAACTCGTGTAACCTTTTCCTTTTTTGCTAGCATTCTTTTCTTTACAATGTAGGCACATTCCTCATTAAACTATTTCTTGTTTTGCCTCTTTTTTAAATAACCATTGCTTTCTGATGCTGACAATTTAATAGCATCTAATATAGCCCCCCATTCTTTATTTGTATCACTTTGTTCTTCGTTTGCCATATTATAATCTGAAGATTTGAGTACTTCAAATATATTAGCAATTTTAATTTGATATTCCTGCCGTATTTCATCATTTTTAAAGTTTTTTAAATCAAAATTTTCAGAATTATCTTTAGCGTTTTATTACTCTCATAAGCGATATCCGTTGTCAGAGTTACTGTCTATCCATCTAAATGATCTAATATCGATGATGCTATTGTGTCAGCGTTTGTCCACTAATCAGTGATCTATCTGGTTCCGAGTTTCGCCATCTGGAGACGTCCAGGTGTATTTATGAATATCCTTATGCTGAAATGTTGTGCTCTTAATAATTAGATTCTTTGATGTGGCAAAGGTTACTAATCGAACCCCATTGTCGTTACTATCTTCATGAAGACTGAATTTATATATTGTTGGTTTGAATATATCTTCCCGTCCCACTTTTGAATTAAAATCTCCTGAGACAATTTTCATATGATATCGTGAAAGGCTATCAAATAAGCATTCTAATTCTTCATAGAACTCATCATTGATCTTGTCATCTTTATCTTCTGTGGGTGCAAGTACATTTACGATTACAAAATAATGTCCTTTTATCCTTCATAATTACGTAAGATATCCTATAATTGACAAACTTAATACCTCGATAGAGGACAGTATCCTCCGTCGGACAAAAAACCCGTTCAAAACTAAGTTCTTTCAGCACCCCGGTAGTTTTAATGCAAAACTCCCTGATTCCTAACTACCATCTCCTGGCCATCTAACGTCCTGTAAAACGACTATACAAATGTGATTTATCTAATTCACGTGTTGATACCTCTAGCGCCCCACTATTGTATAACATCCTAATATCCCATGTTCCTCGGAACATGTCCCTGTGTTTGAGCCTTTTTCATGGGTTCCCTGAAGTAGTCCCCGCGGCGGAGAACTGAATGCGGGACTATTTGACCTCCGGAAAATTTTACCGCAGTTGAACCCTTGTCCGCACTTCTTGAAGGTTTCATTTTTACCGTGAATAATCGTCACTCTTTCGACCAAGGTACTTTTTTCGTCTAGCTTGTCACCTTCGAGCAGTCTGGCATGGGTAACCCTATCGGCAGCAATGCTACTGCCGGCATAGCTCTCGAGATCATTTAAGCACACAAACCACCCCTCCACGACAAGGTAATGGTACAATGGAGGGCCCGGTCTCCTCTATATAATTTAATTCGTAATGCATTTTTAAATCAAGAATGCAAGAATGGTATGTTTAGAACACATCGAAATATGGAAATATTAATATAGAAAGGAGATTACGAGTATTTGAGAATAAAATTCTTAGGAAAATGTTTGGACCAATGAGAGATGTGCAGACTGGTGAATGAAGAAGACTACATAAAGATGAACTACATGGTCTTTATAGGAAGCCAGATATAGTAAGTACAGTTAAGTGTCGTAGAATGGGATGGGCAGGACGTGTGACACGTATGAGGAATGAAAGACGTGAATGGAAGTTTCTTGTAGGATAACCAGAGGGAAAACGCTCCGTTGTTAGACCAAAAATGAGGTAGCAGAACAATATTATCTGTGATTTGAGGGAAGTAGATTACACAGGGAATGATTGGAAAGCATTAACTCAGGATAGGGATATATGGAGAGCTTATGTCCGCGCGGCCATGAACCTACGTGTTCGATATTGCCAGTAAGTAAGTGAGTCAGTAATAAAGTCTTCATATAATTAATAAACGTCCAATAAAAAATTAATGTGACAGAACAAGTTCTCATAGAGTTTTAAAAAGAAAAGAGCGAAAAGCAATAATGAATTTACAATCCAAAACAAGTTATAGTTTGTAGAATACGATTACTGAAAAAAAAAACTCTAGCAATTATATGCAACTGTGAAATGTTGATGTGAAAGCTGCATAATTTCAAAACAGCAAAGAAAAACCAGCAAACTCTTATCCACATTATAGCATTAATCTTCTTAAAGACCCACCTCTTGAAATTGGATGTAATTATTTGCTTTTATTTTTAACCGAGCTAATATTTATCAAATATGCTAGTAATAAATTCACTCTAAACTACATATGAGCCAAAAATACAATAGTGCCTTCAAATAAGCTCTATCTGCCCAAACTATTCAGTTGTATCATTATTATATATATATATATATATATATACATATACATTTACAAAAAAAGTATTAACTCCAAGTTTCTTTTTTGTTTTTTGTATTTCGAATCACAGAGCGGTGATATTGAATCTGTATTTTTTTAAATATAGGTTATAATCAAATTGGCCTGCATTTTGATTCACACGAACAAAACTTAAATTTGCTTTCCAGTTATGACTATGCAATAATTTTATTCTCATTTTGCTGAATCTGTTCTATGAAATATAAATACAATAGAGACTACCTGGACAATAAACCAGATATTTCATGGTAATAATTCGCAGGATTCCCATATGACAGTTTCTCCTGGGTATAGATGAATGGATGATACAAAATTACATCTGGAAAAATAGGGTTCAGGGAATTAAAACAGGTGCAGAAAAGAGGAGCGAAATTCAATTGTTATTGCTGGCAATATAAACTATCACTTGTGTTAAAATATGGAAATTGAGCTATTTGCAGTGGCGGTAGTATTTTAATAAATAGACGCTCTATAAAATTTGAAGTCATTAGCGCCAACAATCTCGCTGGTCGTGAAAGGCCAAACATATTTTGCTCGAGATAGGACCATGCCTTACTTTCTTTCTGGAGTAGAATTAAAAATTGTTTTAATAAATTTCTAATGTGAAAGAGACTATGAAGAAAATTACGAGTATCAATATCATGTCATAGAATCGGATCATTTTTTTAAACCTCATCTCATAAAAATATATATTTCTCTCCTATTTCAAAGGAAATCGTCTCCAACATCATCTCAACTCAGCCTGCCACCTGTTTGGGATCAAATCTTGTTCCATAAACAAATACAGACTAGGCAGTCTTGCAAGAACAAATAAGATAACACACGGGTAATAAGTAATGTGGAATTTAACAAATTTGTTGCAATGACTGCAATAAAATATACATAGAAAAAACTTAAAGAAATTTCGATTCTCATATGAAAGAACACAACAGTATTAAAATTGGTGAAATTGAAAAATTGGCGATTGCAGCCATAGTTTTATTCAGAATCACGTAATTCAAAACAAAACTAAACTACTAAAAAATTTAAAGAAACCTGTAGAAGTAACAGTCTGGGAAAATGTATAAAATCGGAAGAAAAATTACAATTCCATGAATTTTTAAGTTCATAGCGAGCAAGATTTGATAATCGAATTTCATTCAAACCACCTACGTGGCAGGTGGAATGCTGATAATGACAATTCAAATTTTAATGCACGGAGATTAGCTGATGATGGAGGCGAAAGCCTATGAAATTAGTGAGGTGAGAAATATAGGTGCAAAAAATTACCAATTCAATTATATAGTATTAATTTTAAAATGTGTTTGTTTTAAGTGCATTTTCACTATGAACACAATTCATCACTAACTGACAGGATAATCGTCTACCTTCGTAATTATCACATTTGGATGTGAGGACAACAGCCGGTTTGTAAACCACTGACCTTCTAGACTTGTCGCGTCATTGTGTTGGTTAGTATTTAATATTCGTTCCACATCTAGTTATAAATAGTTTGTTATACTCGTATCGTACTTCATCGTTTAAGTGGCTTTAACTCTAGCAGTTCAAATAATATTTTATTATTATTATTATTATTATTATTATTATTATTATTATTATTATTATTATTATTATTGTGTTGTATTTGTCGTGCTGGCTCAGTGGTAGCATGATTATATCCTGACTAGCGGACCTTGGTTTGGAACCGGGTGGAATTAAAAATTGTAATTGTAAAATTAATAGATTAAATTAATTTAGTTGTAAAGTGTTTAATCTAGAAGCCAGGAAGAGTGGTGGTGTATAGTTTTAATCACTAAATATGTTATTGCGCACAAAATCGCTAAATAAAATAGATAATCTCTCGATGTTTAATACTAAATATATAATTTCTCACTGAATAACAAATTAGATATGAAGACAAAAATATATTCCTAAATCGAAATTTGAACCCGTATAGAACCAAATATATTGGGTTCAAATCCTGATTTAGGCATATATTTTTTTCTCTTCAAATTCAATATTAGATAATTCTCCTCAGTACATATGTTGAGAAGGAATGTAATATAGTTGATAGCGATTCGACTTGGGAAAGGGGCTTTAAGCTGGGAGTAAGCTTATGTGGCGGTGCCAGATTTCTTCTACTCCGTTCGCTTCTTCATATCCCTCATCCAACACACTTTTAACTACACATACACATAAATAAAGCTACTACTATTATTATTATTATTATTATTATTATTATTATTATTATTATTATTATTACAAGGGCTGCGCAGATATAGTTCGGTGGGGTATTGCCACCTTACAGCCTCCCCACTTGCTTCAGCTTTGTTACTATTTATGACTACTCTTGCTATCAGCATTTATTAGACTATCGAATCTGTTCGTTCTTGTATTCTCCTATTCATGCACCTATCTTCCATCTAGTTATCTTTCTAAATGTATACCCATTGAACAACTAGAATATCCATTAACTTCTATTTCTTATTCTTGTCTCTTTCTCCGCTTCAAACTTACCGGTTCTTTCATTTTATTAACTTATTCTCTTTCGGTTTCTGTTTTTCCTATTGAACAATATTCACAATAATTTAGTAAATATAAAAATACGTTATTTACCTCTCCATTTATAGGTATTATTATATGCCCCAAGTCACACGAATCTCATAGGAGAACGACCTGACAGCACAAGGGTACGGAGGATATCCCTGAATGAGTGATAAGCTGAATGACAGGGTCGCCTCCGGGATAATACGGTCATTTGAGACAAGACATAACTTCACTCACAAATTAATACTAATCAAGACGAATAGTTCGAGGAATATTCGGGCCTTAACGTTTCCCGACATTCGTCTTACAGGTGAGGTAAAACCCGAGAAAGATACTCCTAAGGAAAACTTGTCCAGATCGGCGATCCAATACTAGTCCACTGTGAACAAAGTAATGGCGTTATACCGAGACCCAGTTGTGTACAAAATTGTTAATCTGAAGTATAGTGTGAGGTATTGTTCGAGTTCAGCCTTTCAATTTCGCATTTAACAGAGAAGTATGGATATAATGGGCTTTTATCAATACTTCTATTTAATACTAGAAGGTTATTTAAGTAATAGGGTTGTTACGATAAATGAAAATAATATTAATTTAGTTATGCTAATCTTGTAACATATATAAATAATCTTGAGAGCGGGACTCTTTGTTGATACAATTAGATTCGGGTCGTTCTACTCTAAATCTCCTTTCTGGAAAAATTATTTTCTAGATATGTCGATTCTAGAATAATCTGACTCTCGAGGTTTCCACACGAGAAAATTTTAGAATGGCGTCCAGATTATCCCTACTCTCGCATCTTAAAGAAGGTTTGAGTATCAACCGGCCAGTTTAATCTGGATTGTAAATCATTGAGGCGACCTGAAAAGCGAACAAGAACAACATGTTCTTAGTGAAATCGTCAGCGAATGTAAAGAACTTAGTAATAAAATGAATTGTGAAGAGAGACTTTATTAGCAGCAAAATATTTGTGTAAAATGAGTGATATTCTAAGAAATACATAGAGGGAAGTAAAAGACACAATAGTGTAGTAGAGAGTACTTTCGATAAATAATACACTTATAGGAGTTGCCAGGCTTTACTTTATTTAACAACGTCCTTTAACATGTCAGATTTATTAACGTTGCAGTTTAAATCTGGGCATGAAACGGTCGATGAATTTTGATAAGAAGAATACAAATATTTTTCAGACTTGTGGTTCTTTACTTACATTACATAGGACCAATAATTTAATGCTGTTTAAAAATCCATCGATCCTGTCGCGATTGAATCCGGATTCTTCGGATTCTGAAGTGACCATGGTAACAAGACCACGGAGATCTCCATTATATGGGTTGCGGCTTACTGGTTTAGGCACAAAGTTTTGTTGAAGGTGAAGAGATAGAGCACGTGCGGCATTGCGTGTTGTGCAATAGTCTCATCAGTCTCCAAGACAGGGTTGGCTCTCCCCCGGGGGTTTGTCTGGATGTTAAAGTTTCGACAGTACTGACATTCAACATGGCGTCTCAGAGATAATATCATTTTATTTCTGTATGTGAGGGGCACTCGTCAACTTGGATTTTGACATCTGCATCTCTTCAGACCATGCCATGAGATGTAATTGAAATGCATTATAGCCGTCTTATAATTGCAAGATTTTCGCTAAGATTAAATTTCTAAAACATAGCTCTTAATTATTGCAAGAATAAAATATGAAAAATGCCGAAAATGTTACTTTGGAAAATTATAGTATGAATCAAATTCCAAATTATTGCCGTGGTTTGAGTGAATTTTGAAGGAATTTAAACTTTTGAGTTTTTTCTCATGAAAATATGTTTTACGTTTTTTACAAATACTTATCAATATTACCAAATTGTTTCACCAGTGAAGGACGATAAGTTTATTTGAAAGTTTTGAAGTTGGGTAGAGGTAATATTTAAAGGATTAGGATTAGTGAATATCTGTGAATTGTGTCGAACATCACACTGTGGGAATAAATTAAATAAACTTATCATCATAATCATCACCATACATTCACGAATTTAGGTCATTTGTTGACCTGTTTCGGTCACAAGAGAATTCCCTACCACAACAAATAAGGGGCTGCCGGACATTGACATCTTTTAAAAGAAATCTAAATTTATATTTGCACTAAACTCGACTTCATTATTATCCAGTGTAAGATATATATATTAATTGGTGTTTCCCGTATAATGTATCATATTTATATTATTATTATTATTATTATTATTACTATTATTATTATTATCGTATCATTATTGTTATTACCCTATGAAATGTTGTTTGTACATGACATTTACATTGCTACATTTATTGTATCTTTAACTGTTTATAATTAGTATAGTGTATATCTATATCTGTCGAATATTTATTTGTATTTGTGCTGGTTGAGTGGAAGAGAGGGCCTTATGGCCTTAACTCTGCCAGAATAAATAAAGTATTATTATTATTATTATTATTATTATTATTATTATTATTAAACACCACCCAGAAGTCTTTTGAGTGTACGTCCTAGTTTTCTTCTTCCTGCAGGTTGATAGCTTAACATGTGTTTAGGTATCCTGTGATCTTACATTCGATGAACATGTTGCATCCATCTTTACTTATAACCAGAATTTCTTTCTAAAGGATCCATGTGTAATTATTCTAAGATATCTTCATGTTTTTGTGATATAGTAGTGTGTATCCTGCAGTCCTCCGAAGGTATCTCATTTCAGCTGATTTAAGTATATGTACATCCTTCTGTTTCAATGTTCATACTTCGCTACCATACAAAAGAGTTGGAAGAGCCAGTGTTTTATACAATTTTAGTCTATAATGATTTTGGACTAATTGTGGCTTGAAGATAGAATTTATTAACCCTAAAACCGTTAGAAAGTTTGATATTGTTACATTTACATCCTTTTCTTCTTTATAAAATATTGCTAAGAGTCAAAATTATCAACAGGAAGAGGTAAGATTATAAACAGGAAGAGGTAAAATTATCGGTCTATGAATGAAATATTCATAAGTAATGCCACGAGCGATTTCCAAATTAGATAGATGGATCATCGGTTGATTAATGTCTTTTACATCGTCCGATTCCTAATAGCCAATTTTGTCGATCCATCCAATCTCCTGGTTGTAGATGTTTTCTCCTTCAGGTATAAACATATTCTCAGTCTCCAGGAGGTTTTAGGTCTTCCTCTGTCTCGTGTTCCCTCAGGTTTCCATTCCAAAACAGATTTTGGTAGTCGATCCTCTTCCATTCGCTGGACATGTCCGTGCCATATTAATTGCTGAGTTTTAATATAATCCAAAATAGTGTCTTCAAACTTCATTTTCTCCCTTATAACTGAGTTCCTAATTTCTTCTCTTTTTGAAATTCTTGCTACCCTTCGTATAAAATCAATTTCCGTTGCCAAAAGATACTTATTTGTTTTTGTTGTTAATGGCCAAAGTTCTGCTCCATACGTAATGATGCTTTTAATAATTGTATAATATATATTCATTTTATTTTTATTACTTATATTTTTATCCCACAATATTCCATTGAGGCAAGGAATTGCAAATTTTCCTTTATTACTTCTATTTCATATTTCCTCTTCATAACTCCCAGTTTTATTTATATTGATTCTTAAATATGTGATCTCACTACAAGATTTTATTGTTCCTCCAGTCTCCAAAATTAAATTTTGTTCTGGTTCACCAATTGATATATATTTTTTTTAATGTTCAAATTGAATCCCAATTTTTCATATTCTTCTATTAACGTTCTAGTCATATATTCTATCTCTGCATAATCTTGTGCAATTAACAATTGATAATCTGCAACATGTAAGTTGTATAAAGTTTGTGTTTGAAATAGGAATTCCCATGTTTGAACATTTTCTCCTCCAATTCTTTAATATTTCATATACATATATTTTAAACGGATTCGGTGTAGGCAACAACCTTGACGAAGACCTTTATTTAATGCCAATTTTAATTTTAGATATGGAATTGTCATATAAATTTTGTATAGTCTTAATTATTATAGTCTTAATTGTCATACGTTTTAAAGCAATAGGGACATTGTCTTATGCTTTCTCAAGATCTACAAATAGTAGGTGCAAAGGTTGTCCATATTTCACTTTATTTCTATTACCTGAGTAATGCAAAATAAATTGTCGGTTGTGGAACGACCTGCTCTATATCCTGACTGTTTTTCTAATTCCATATCACTATAGTTTTTTTTTCAAATAATATTTTAGTATACGTCCATAGAGTCTACTCATGGTACTTGTTACTGTTATACCTCTACAATTTTTCACATTGGTCTTTTTTTCTTTTTTATGGATTGTCGAAATGTATCCTAGTTTCCATTCTTCAGGAACTTTTTCACCTTTCATAAATTTTGTAAATAATTTTATCGGTCGTTCAAATAAATGGTCGGATTTATGTTTTAATAGTTCCGCTGGTATTCCTTCTGGACCACTAGCTCTTTTGTTTTTTTAATGATTGAGTATTCATTTCAATATCCTCTATGTCCAATTGTATATGTTCATCTTCATTTATTTCTGGAATATTTTGAATGTTATCTAAATTAAATACTCAGTTTTCTGATACTAATATTTTAAAATAATTTTCCCATTCAGTCATAGGTATTGTTTGTACATTTGTTTGTCTACTTATTTTATTTATAATTTATTTTTAATTCTCCAAGATTCGGTACTTCGTCTTCCTCCAATACATTTTGAATTTTTAAACAATTTTATTCTCAGTTCTGATTTTTAGCTTCCGTAATTTTCTTTCTAACTCTTGCTTGAGCTTCTTTATATTGTATTTTCTCTATCAGATATTTGGGATTCAACCACATTAAATATATTTATTTTTTGTTTGCTATTTCTTTTGCTAAGTCCTCATTCCAAAAATATTTGTATTTACTTATTTCTCTATTTGTTTCTCTTAAAGCTTAATTTGCCGCCTGATAAATACTTTTTACTATATAGTTGTAATCTTCTGAGCATTGTCAAAACGTAGAGATTAGTAACTGTATTTCCAAATTATTATCGATAAATTCACTACTCACGAAGCGACGAATTAATTTATCTAGAGAATTTTGAAATCAAGAGCCGCATTTTTAGGACTATTTAACGAATAAAATTAAGCTGTTTACTCACAATTCTTTATTTAAATGTAGTTATTTTAAAATATTCATATATTTAATGTATTCGGCGATGTTTGAACACAAATCAAAAACGTTTGTTTTGCTTCATCTCTTTATCACTGCAAGCAGATCGTATTATTTATTGCCAAAGCATCGCAAATATTGTAAGAATGCACCCTAGTGGAGAAATTTATAACAGACATTATAGGTATTAATTACTTTCTGATGTTCTACGATGTAAATTTGTCAAATTATATTTTTCTGGAACGTTATTACCTGGGAAATAATCCGTTTAACAATGTGCAAACAGTAGTTTCATTCCTTATAATCAATTGTTACAAATATTTCTATATTATATCCCGCAAACACTATCTGCTTACATTCTTGCACTCTATATATAATCTGGTAGCCGTATTTCTTAGAGAGTCAGTCACTGCAAAATAATGGTTCGGGCCTATTCAGAATGTTAAAAAGGAGAAGCTTTCTTTAATATGATAAACTTATTTGATAAATTCCAGGTGAAACACGAGTGTGATTGGTTGTAAATCTAAATTAATTGAAACACGATTGTTTTTTTTACTCCCATTTGGGGCATGAGTTGAACAGTCACTGTAAAGTATTTACATATTTTATAACCGCTTGCTAAGAAAGTGACGCTAAACACTTGATGCGAAATTAACTATTTGCTTAAATTTTTTAATGATATTGGGATGACAAGAGCACTGTAATGCATAATAGCACGTGTTTTAATATTCGGGCCAATGTTTAATTTCTCTCTGTAACTCATAATGGTGTAATGATTGTACCTAGGTTTTTGAACTTTGACACTTCTAAAACATTATAAAGAATTTAGTTTTGTGCTATTAAGTGAGGCCAGACATTCACTCAGCCTCCTTCCTAAATGAGCAGCCGAATAATTAATAATCGGAGAAAGAAAAAAAATAAATATATAAATAATTAATTAATTAACTAAAGAAATCATCGGACGTACACCCTATTTATATTCAAACAAATCCAAAAAAAAAAACAAGTAGAAAACAATTATATAATTATTAATTATAAATTAAATGATCCCGTGGAATTAATATGATGAAATAAGAACTTCCAGTTATGAGTAATGTAGGGAAAAGGCTGATGACTCTATCGCACTCTATTGTATTTTGATGGGCTCGACACACACGTACAATAAGTTGATCTAAAGAATTATTTTCAGTCCAGAGGATTAGATGCATTTTATTCAGCCAGTTAGAACTGATTATGCCAAAGCCTTGTACGCTGGACTGCTGAATACAATACGAAATATATTGCTACGAATTTTGGAAACTCAGCAAACGGGCGTTTACAGAGGATGATGCAAGTTAATTAGAGGCGAAAGAAACCACCAGAATATTCTAGAGTCAAAATTGGAAGCCAAGCCTTTTACCAACTTAGTCGGGATTCCCGGGTTTGTTGCATAAACTTATGTTCCAACTATATCTAAATCTCAAAGAAGGAAGGTCCTAAGAAGATCGTTGACGTCACAGCCAATAACATGCCCTCAAATTTATAAACAAATGTACCAATGATCTGTAATTTTACATCTCAAGCTTCTTGTAGGAAAACCAGAGTCAAACTGACTAGTAGGCTATGTAGAACAAGAATGGTATATATATTTGAGTTACGTGAATTATACAAATATTGATTGAGAAAAATTACCAAGCGGTAGGAATGTATGGAGAGCTTATACCAACGTAGCCTTGAACCTCCGATTTCGAAAATGCCAGTGAGTTATTTAGTTGCTGCATGCACACTTTTCTAGGAAATATTCATCATCATCTAGGGATATAATTTTAAAATGTTGTTGAAAGATTCTTGGTCTTGCAAGAAATATGGACGAGACATGACTTGGTTGTGAGAGGAACTTTGCCTTTGTCGAGGACAAGTGGGGTTGCAGGTACTAATTACGAGATAGACGAAGCACCGCATACACCACCTAATTAACTATCTCATTCTTCCGCAACCCTGCTCATTATAAGAAGCCAGTCTCTTTCCTTCAATTCTCCAGCGAACTGAGTCTGCACTTTCCTAATCGCAGAATTACACATCACAGACTGCGTAGCTAATGAACAGCTATTTTAAAACTAAAAGTAAATTAGAAGCTTCCTTTCAAAGCTTACCTCTACCCCGTTGTTTTTGCAGGAAAACAGAGATAGGCCCTTAACTCGACAGAGCTTTCTTCCATAACGGAAAAAAAAATTAATAACAGACTGGTTTCCGAATATGTATGACTACTTCCCGTAAATTGAATTCCCTTCCACAGGAAATCAGGGGCTGGCGGATATTACAATCATTTAAAATGAATCTAAATTATATCAACTTTAAATTTTGTTTAATTAATATCTTTACGCTTGAAGCGCATCTATTTATTAGCAGTTTTTGTTGAATTATGTTTAATTTTATTATTATTATTATTATTATTATTATTATTATTATTATTATTATTATTATTATATTAAGTGTATAAAATAAGGGGTATATGTAAGTCTATATGAAATCTAAATTTTAATATTTTATTATCATTCAGGGATTAAGACTGTTGGCTCGTTCCGGTTTCATGAAAGCTAGAATTGTTAAAATTGTTCAGACCATCTTCTGTGTGGGCGTCCAACATTTCTCCTTTCGTGCGGTTTATAATTTAGCAATAAGTTTGGAAATGTTCCTTCTGGCATTCTATCAATATGTTCTTTCCAGTCGTTCCTATATTTAATTATTGGGTCTGTAAGTTTGAAAATAGAATAGGAAGGCTTACAACTCAATGGTATTAATATGCTGTTAGTTTATGCTGATGATGTAGTATTATTGGCCGATAGCGAGGAGATACTAAAGGACAACACGCACACACTATTGAGTAACACTAAGAAATTAGGACTGGAAGTAAATATCAATAAAATTAAATATATGGTCACACATAGAAATACATTTTATTTTATTTATATAATGCAGGGCACTTGAAAATACAGATCATTCACCCAAATGACAGACCTTATTAACATATTTACAATAATTATACACAATAGAAACAATAACATAAAAACACTATAGAAATATAAATAGAATAATCTTAAGTAGATTAGGAGGTTTACAGTGAGATAATTTTCCCTCTTGCCTCCCAGTAGCGTTGACGGAGTGTAGAAGTGCAGAACAGTGGAGGAGGTGAGCAGAATCCATATTGGCACCAGTCCTACACAGCATACAGAGAGGAATGTTCAATATTCCCAGACGATGAAGGTGGGTAGCGAGACAGCCATGTCCTGTTGCAATCCGAAATTTTGCGACAGCTTCTTTTCGTGGCCAATCAGGTACTTCAGAAACAATTTTATTTCTCCATTGGCTTTCTTTGGTCCTTTCTAACAATGCCAGATGGTATTCATATTTTATCTTGGCGTGGATAGCAGTGGCAGATCTATGGTAAGGAATTTCGTTCATGGGTGCTTGTAGAATTTGAGTGCCTCGTTTTGCAAGAAGATCTGCAGCTTCATTTCCTGCGATCCCACAGTGTGATGGTATCCATTGTAGTGCAACTCGCTTTTCGAAGCAAATAAGGCTGTTGATGAATTTTCTGCACTCTACAACTTCTTTGATATAAACCGCTGTTAGATAGTTTGCAATTGCACTAATTGCTGCTTGTGAATCTGATAGGATAACAACATTAGAGAAGGATTTTGGTCTACATGTGAGGTGGAAAAGTGCTGTTCGAATGGCTTCAATCTCTCCATTAAAAGGGACACAATCTTTGCCAAGTGAAATATATGTTGCGAACAGATCACTGTACATTCCTGATCCTGTATTTCCATTTGAACTGATTTTGGATCCATCAGTATAGACATGTAAGCAACTCTCTGCCGGGTATCGGGTTGAGATGGTTTCTAGCGCAATGGAGCGTAGGATTTCAGGTGGTGTTTCTCACTTGTTAATAATTTGAGTTAAGTCGAGATCGAATTCTATTTTAAAAATTTCAAGTGGGTTTTCTATAGGGTAATTGTTCATTATTTTGTTGAGATATCAAGCATGTTCTTTTTCTTTGTTGCATGTTGCATAATGCTTTCTTGTGTTTTTAATCTTCTTGGGGTGTGTTGACCTTGAGGGCAGTAAGGTATGTTAGGTAGCCGTATTAATTTTGCATGCACTTTCAGTGCATTTTCAGTGATTTTGGCTTCTAATTGAATGTTGTTAGTAAATAGTAGCATTGCATCTATGGGGGTAGTTCTAACTGCACCAAATACATTATATAATGGAAATGGACAGCTAATGACAAATGAGGGAAATTTTGAGGAAGTAGCTGAATTCAAATACCTAGGAACAATAAACACAAATAGGAATGAGATGCACAAAGAAATTAAGCATAGGCTCAATTCTGGAAATTCGTGCTATTATGCATTGCAGAGACTCTTGATGTCCCACCTCCTTTCAAAAAATGGTAAACTGAAAATATATAAAACTATTATTCTACCAGTTATATTATATGGGTGCGAAACATGGACCCTTAATTTAAGGGAGGAAAGGAGATTACACGTATTCGAGAATGAAGTACATAGGAACATTTTTGGACCAAAGAGAGATGAACAGACAGGTGAATGGAGAAGATTACATTACAATGAACTACATGGTCTTTATAGGAAGCCAGATATAATAAGAACAGTTAAGTATGGTGGACTACGATGGGCAGGACATGTTGCACGTATGGGGAATGATTCAATTAATAATTAAAAAATTAAAGAAAAGTTTTAAATTGAATTTTTTCCCATAAAACCAGAAGACTTGCATGGAAGCTTCTTGTAGGAAAGCCAGAGAGAAAACCCCCAGTTGGTAAACCAAAAATGAGGTGGGAAGATAACATTAACTGTGATTGAGGGACGTAGATTATACAGGGAATGATTGGAAAGCATTAGCTCATGATAGGGATTAATGGAGAGCTTATGTCCGCGCAGCCATGAAGTAGTGCTAGTGAGTAAGTTTGAAAATATTTAGTTCCTTTCTTATATCTGCATTAAATTTTTCAATGTTTTAAAATTCATTATTACTTGTATATATATATATATATATCATATGAAAAATAAACGCTTGGACGCGATTTGAACCCAGACCTCTGGATTGTTACTCCAGTGTGCTACCAAAAACGCCACGAAAGAAAACTAGTACAAACATTTAATTTTCTTTATATATATATATATATATATATATATATGTGTGTGTGTGTGTGTGTGTGTGTGTGTGTGTGTGTGTGTATGTGTATTATCTATTATGAGAGGTAGCGGGGAATTCGGTCTCCACTGTCATCTAGTTGCTCCTATAACAATATATAAATAAATATACAGTAAACATTGTTTAATCCGGAACATGAATAATGCGGAGATCTCTCCAATGTAAACAAATTTATTGGTCCCGGCGAAATAATATTAATTTTACGTATATTTATCTGTCATAAAACGGAATTTGTCCAACGCGGAAACGAAATATATATTTCTACACAATTCATGAAAATGCATACAAAGCGTATAGACAGAGAAATAAATTTGTTTTCATTTTATTATATTCCCATTAGACCAAAAAAATAATAAGGAATGATTCCTGCCGCCGGGCGAATTATAGATTCTACCTGTACCTGAAATTTTATTTTGGCCTCACTGCACACCCGTTATGCGAAATACCGATACCTGTCTTATAAATAGTCATTGGTCTGTAAAAAACTTAAATTAATTTAAATTCTGAGACCGTTCTTTCACAGGTAGCGTTTTGAATTTACTACATAAAGATGGCTGAAACATATGTATCATTGTCATTATACGAAAAAGTGAAAGTGATTGATGACAAATCTCCATATTTCCGGACTGATGATCCAAAGTCAAGCTCTAGCTGTTGCAAAATCCCTTGGGAATATCGATTTCAAGGCATCTGTAGGTTGGCTGGACAGTTTTAAAAGACGACACTGTAGTGAGGAATGAAATTTGGGGGGAATCAAAGGATGTGGAAGTAAGTATAGTTAGACAGCGGAAGCCGAAACTGCATACTTTAATTTCAGGATACGCGCCTAAGATACATTTTTAACGCTGACGAAACGGGGCTTTTTTTCGCGCGTTACCGTCGTCGCTCATACATATTATAGAGTAAAAGCTCCTTATTCGCGGAGGATATGTTCCGCAAATATGCCGCGAATACAGAAACCGCGAATATGGAATGGTAATTTGTATGGGTATATAGGGGATACGTTCCAAGGTTACAGAATAAAATAAAAATTATCAAAATAAATGAGTTAAAGAGAGAAATTGAACAATTTCTATTAATTATTACTGCCAAGTTAAGGCAACAACTTACAGAACATAGTTTTTTTCCTATTTTGCCGCTTTTTAAAGGTCTTTCTATTAATATTGATATTCAGCTGTGAATTCTCGATAGAATTCCTTATTTTGTCTTCGGATTTCTTGATTCATTAACATTGAAACAGCGTGATATAGACGCGAACGACTCGCCAACGCGCATAAACGGTCAAGCATTTATATTTTTACTGTAAGCGGCAACACTATTTCTTTCCCTCTTTGGTACTAATTTCTCTTTCCTTTTATTCGGCATTATAAACTGGGAACAAAGCACAAGAGGCACGTGTTGTTCAATCAAAATTATTGCAATGACAATTTGAAACATTAATATACCGATCGTGGCGATGGAGGCATTTATCAAAGTACATACCGGCATGTGAAATACGACAACAGCTTTTAACAATGAACTTTAGGGTTAGTGACAATACGGTTTGTTTTATTTATATACTTATTTGTCCATTTGGTTTAAATCACTGTTTGTAAAAGCCGCCTTGGCACCTACCTCGAGTTAAAAACAAAACTGCTGATGGTTAATTAAGAACATTAATCCTTCTAACATACACCGACTGGATCCGCAAATAAAGATTTTTTTAGCCGCGAATACAGGAACTGTGTCGCAATTTTTTAACCCGCGAATAAGGAGCTTTTACTGTACTTCATTTTTCAAAGGCAGTGGAACTACAATTAACCCAAGATCCTTAAAAAGACATACACGGTACTCTATAATCTAAGAGTTCTTTTATAATGAGGAATTGTGTTTAATGTGGAAAAATAATTGGTCCCATGCGATTCCGCTTTGAGCAAAGTTTGCATTTTATATATATATATATATATATATATATATATATTCCAAAATTGGCGTAGTCTTCAATTCTTATAAGATATCGGTGTTCCTTTTCCGATCCCTTCTGGTGTAACCTACTGTTATGAATCTCATTTCACAAGCCGTTATTCTGCTTTCAAGTTGTCTTTTTAGTGTCCATGCTTCACTATCATAGGTCAACACTGGTCTAGCCAAGTGTTATATAAACATTATCTGGTGTTTTTTTTTTGTACGAGGGATGGTTTCATAACTTGATTAATAATTCACAAAGTTTTATTTGAACTAGTAATTTTTGAGCAACTAAATTGGAAACACCATCTTGAAAGAATGAGTTCAAATTGGATCCCCAAAGCTGTTTATAATTAATTACCAAGAGAACGAAGATCTCTGGGCCGTCCTATGAAACGCTGGAGAGATAATTTTCTATAGGATCGTAACAGGCCTTGGTCTTATATTTGGAAGGAAGAAGAAGAAATATATATATATAATTGTAAACCTGAGCTTTATATTTGAGGTGGTAGAGTGCAAGAGAAGGCTATGCCAGAGTAAATAAAACATTATTGTTATTCTTATTTGCCAATGCCATTAGGATTCCTTTTGACATTTCTGGTACGTACTATCTTCTGGCATTGGCGGAATTGTAACCCACATGTTTAGTTGGGGCTACTGGAATGCGGAGTTACGTTACCCCGATGACATGTTAAGTGATGAATTATAATGAAGTGCCTCGAGTCTTTAAACCTAAACTTACAGACTATTGGAGACCACAGGAATAATTAATTTTAAAACGTCCTGTGGTCTGATCGAGAATCGAACCCGGGGCCCCATGAACTGTATAAAAAACTTCAACGGTACGTCATTATTACTATTATTATTATTATTATTATTATTATTATTATGATTATTATTATTATTATTATTATTATTATTATTATTATTATTATTATTAGGGCGCGCGTCGTATTAGAGATGTTTAAGGCATGATGTCTTGGTGCAGAACAACGGGATTTGAGCTAGTTCAAGTCCCCCCGTGGAATAAGAAATGTTCTCATGGATTTTGTGCCAGTATAGGATCAGTATCCACCTAAAGTCATGAGGAACCTGGTTAGCCTAAACAAGTTCCAGGTTGAGAAAACCAACTATACCTACTGGAGTACCCGAGATGCTGACCACGAATCATTCCTATACGCGCTTGATGATCTCCATCACTGTGATTGCACATGTGTATATCAGACGAGCAGCCAGTAGGTTAGACCTAAGGCCATCTAGGTCTGACGTACTATGAAGTTAATAATAATAATAATAATAATAATAATAATAATAATAATAATAATAATAATAATAATTTTAATTGCGGATGAGCAAAGTACTTAGAGGCGTTTCCTTTGAGCCCAAATTTCTTTCATTCTTTTGCTATGAGCTTGTTTTCTCTCATCTGTCCTAGTTGTTCCAGTTTTTTTCTTCGGTTTGTCCTCTTGGTCAACTTACTACTTATTCACCTTAATTCTAAATATATCTCTGTTTCGGATATCTTCTTTAGTAATTCCTGCTAATTTTAAGTCCTTTTTGACTTCATCAATCCACTTCGTAGTATTCACTGGAGCTTTACTTCTGTTTTCGTAGATTTCCATTATCTGTTTTGTAAACCTATTTGAGTTCATTTGTTTAATACGGCCATAAAATATTAACCTTCGTTTTCTAATATCACTATATCTATATATTTTTATTTTCTTTTTACTTCTGAGTCTGAATGCTTCATCTATGACTTGTGGACCTAAAACGTTTCTTATAATTTTGCATTCTTTTTTCACTATATTTTCGATATCCTTTTTTCTGTTCAAAATTAATGTTTCTGCTCCATAGAGGCACTCTTGTTTAATTTATTATTATTATTAATCAAATATTTTCAAGCGCTAATAAACACGTTACATTCGAACGTGGTACCAAGAGACCAGCTACTTTAATTCTTGGAGCTGTAAACTTGTTTTCCGCAGATATTAACATCAAATCTGTTGATAAAATAAAATTCCATTCCACTGCAGGTTTAGAAGGCCTTCAGACTGTCATCCACGGATGCTGGCCTCATATCCACATCTCAATTACAGAGTTGGGTGATCATCCAGCCAATGTAGAGGTGACATGAGGTCCACATATCGTCTCACCAACAGTTATAGCATATTTTCTCTACCGAATCACTACATTTTGTAGCTACACAAATTTCTCACGATTCTGGGTGGAAAACTGTCTCGTTCTGGCCGTCATTCCATGAGAAAATTTGTGTTCCCTTTGCGACTCGAACCAGCACAAAAATGTTTCACCGGATTTGTTTAAGCAGTTGGAATTTTGTCTCGAAGCCCGAGATTATTCAAAATAATTTTTTATGGTTGAAATTTTTCTATTTCGAATCAGTGATTAAAAGTAAATTTTCTACTTATGTCCGGCGTAATGTTGGTCAAGAAATGAAATGAAATGTAGCCCATATTATTGAACACCCGTGATATGTGACGATACCGGATTCCTAAGGGCAGAAAATATTAAATGGAAGGAAATGGTTATAAAGGGTTTTAAGAAGTGGTTGGGAAGAGCATTTTGACAGTGAGAAATCCGACACAAACCTGTTCTCACTTTAATGATGCAACCCCAAATTACCAACGAATCCCACGTGGAGTGACCGAGACGCGAATTCGAACCAGAATTATTCGCGTACTGTATATTTAGATTCATATTAGGTTGTTATTACATAAATTTATATTGTAACTAGCGGACGCGACAGAAAGTTCAATTCTCGTGTAATGGACGGACGATAAAAACATAAGTTACTTTTATATCCTGAAATTCACTAATTAATAAGTTCGCAACAAAACTCCTCACTGCCGTCTGTTGTGGCTCATGAAGCGTGTATTATGATGTCAAATTGTTGTCGCGCGGAATATGTCGGTAATGCAGATGACTACATATCTGACATAAAATATTCCTCTAAACCGATCACAGGGCCACTAATTGTGAATCTACAACATCCAGGGTCCACTCAAACACATACAAAAAAGTCATTAAAATAGGTTCAGTCATTTAGGCCAATTTTAATTTCGGATTTCAAGTAAACTTCCACTTTTAATTATCTGATGTCTCTCATTTTCTGACAATACGTACCTCGGTTTATTGTAATTGGATATACTGAGTTTCATTGTGAAACATCGAAAATTGTTACCGCTAGAGCGATTTTTAAATTTTCACTTCAGGTGAAATCCTATGGTTTTAGAGGATTAAATTGTTAATCCAATCATCGTGGGTCCCATTCAACACACACAAAAATTTTCATCAAAATCGATCCAGTCGTGTAGGAGGAGTAGAGTGTCAAACACAGGTACAGAATAAATTTATATATAAAGATAGACCCGGGTGGCGTTTTTGGACTGGAATGGAATGTTGTTATAATAATGTATTTAATAAAGTAACACTATATATTATTCTCAATTAATAGCTTGCACTTTTTATACTTCAGTCTCTCTCTTTATCATAACAAACAAGTTCGCTATTATGTCTTCAGAGACCTGTCTTTCTAGGTCAAATTCGGATGTTTCCTTGTCGGATTATTTTGAAATAATATTTTTAGTTTGTTTAGATGATATTTCTTAAATGGAAATCACAGGACAACACAAATACAAATGAGAAGATATAATAAATTAAAGGAAATGAATTAAGATTTTAAAACAATTGATATGTTAGGAGAGGAAGTTCTGGAAATGATTCGTTGAAAAGGTAAAAAATAAAGCAATAGTACCTTTTAAGAATAATGTGGAAAGCTTTAGTATTATAATCAAATAAATGAACCGCAAAACAAATTGGTGAATTTAAAATATCTGGAATTTATCACAAGTAATGTCTCCAGAGATTTCAAATTGAACGAGTCACAAAGTGGACGAATGAATTTATCCAGAGGAAATCAAGAATGACATTTGTTTGGTCTATTTAACGAATAAAATTTAGCTGTTTTCTAGAAAAGAATTGTTTATATGTAGTTGTAAGCATTTTAAAATATTTATATATGTAAACGAACATGTTTGAAAACAAATCAGAAATATGTGATTATGTTTGATGTTTCATGTATTTATTCACTGCCACAGAAAATAATGCCTCATTCGCTGCAACTTGATCACATTATTTGTTGCCAAATAGGATCGCAATATTGTGAAAATCACCCTACTGGAGAAAAAATGAATCACATCAAACTCTAAATTATAACCAACATTATAGACCATTAATTTATTTTTTAGTAAAGAACTCAGTAAAATCACTATTTGAAAACACAATTATTAAATGTTTAGTTCAAAGGAATCTGTTCACTATTTGCTATATTCAATATATTTGTTGGATAGTCAGTCACTGCAAAATTGCTTTGACCTGTTCAGAATATTAAAGTGGAAGAGCTTTTCTTATAACAAACGCAGGAGTTGGTAAAGAGAATTCGATAAAGAGCGAGGTGAAACACGACTGTCATTGATTTTAAAACAAAATTCATTGAAACGTGATTGGTCATTGACTCCAATTTGGGGCATGAGTTGAATAATCAATTTTATTAATGTTAAGAATTCCAGCATAGTGTGTATAGTGTGTAACAAGTATGGAAGGCAATGTTAATACGTAATCGTTTAAAACCTCGTCTGTCGACTCGGGAACTAATATTTCAGCTCATATCATAAAACATTATCTTCCATACTTGTAATCGCAATATACTATTATAAACTATTGGAATGTAAGAATATTCAAATAAGTTCAATTTAAAATAATTGCAAATTGTTTCATTTATTGCTTAAGTGATTTTAGTTTTTAACTTATCCGAAAAAATAATTAAATGATTAACCTAAAATAGATAGACGTAAGAAATTTCGAAGGACGATAAATCTTACAAGGGAACTATCAACCATTTCATGCCGAAACATACCTTAAAATTCTCCCAGAGAACTGTTCTGATATACTAACGTCGTGTCCAGACATTTATCTGACTTTTTAGCTGTAATTTTAACACACTGTACTGAGCAAATGGACTCCCTGCTTGAGTAACAGCGGAATGGAATGAATTGGGACGCGGTGCGGACGGCAGTTAGTGAGTGTTATTCAATGCACCAATTCTTCTTCTTCTTCTTCAGCTTTCCCCACTTATAGGTTTGCCATCTTCAGCTTCCATTTATTTCTATCAGTCCAATCTCCTTCTTCCAAATCCCTATCATCCTTTATAGTTTTGATGTACGTTTTCCATTTCCATATTGGTCTGCTACGTTTATTTCTTCCAGGGGGTGTATATTTTTTGGCCATCTTTCATTTTCAATTCTTTGTACTTGGCCATACCATTTAAGCGTTTGATTTTGAATCATCTTAACAACAGATGTGGTGACATTCATTTATCTCTAAATAATTAATTTCGTATTTTGGAGGCTTCTTCTAAAATTATCAAATTCAACTGTTCTAATTTTATTCTTTTGTACTTCCGTCAAAGAACAAGTTTCACTTCCATATGACAAAACAACCTGTATATACTCTTATAAATTTTCATTTTAGTTTCCTTTGTAATGTTTATGTCCAAATTAGGAGTTATATTATTTCGTATAGTTTAAATGAAAGATTTTGGGCTGTATTTTAGTCTCTTGCAGTTAAATACGACAATTTGTTTTGAACACGGCCTCGGTACGTAAAAGCTCTTCTCAGAAAGAATTTTCAAGGCAGGTTTTCGGCATGCAGTGGTTGCCAGTTCCCTTGTTAATAAATAAATATCCAGACTTAAAATGTTCTATTTCGAAGAGAATCGAACCTGGGTGGCCGAAAATAGGAACTCTATTATCACCACGCCTATACAAGAAACAACTTGATTGTTAAAAAAACAGATAGGCTAATTTTAATATTTGCCAAGATGTTTCTGTTTATTCCTATAATGGAAAAGGTGCTAAGACTTCGGGGGAAATACCGCAAAGGGAATGCGATAACATAACGGCGCAGATAGGGGATATTTTATTAAAATCTTGGGTTGCTACATATATATGTATATGTAAAATTAATTTGTTGTTACATATAGTTTTTAGATTCGAAATCCTCTGTTCCGTGGGGAATCGAACTCGAGCGGCCAGCAACCTCAGAGGACTTCTCCTTTGGATTTGTCCATCCTAAAACTCCATCGACCCCAGTCAGCCGGGTTTCAACACGCAATCCTCAGGGCCAATGCAAGGAACTTGAAGGCGTGTATCGTAAACTTTTTGTGTTTCTGAAATATTAGTATACAACAAAAGTTTTACATTATTAAAGTTCTTCAACAATATTTATAAATCACTCATTTCACTAAGGTATTACATTATGGATTCTTTTTACTTGGGTGTTAACCGAAAACAATGAAGTCATAAATATAAGAGTCTTCCTTTGCATTTCATATATACCTTATTTGCAGTATCATGTCTTACTTGGATCAAGAAAATGAAGATTTATAATACCCTTATAAATGTGTTATGTTTGCCAGAGTTGTTCTTCCCATTGCATGATATACTGCACGAGGTCATCGAAGAATATTGTATTTTTTACCTTATTTCTGTATAGGCTATACATCTTAAATGCTGACATTATGCTTCGTTACTAAAACATGCTAATTGCTTATAACGAACTTTGTACTATCCGACACAGCAGAACACTGACCTGCGTCGTTTGTGGATGATTTGCAAACTAATGCCGTGTCATCCAACATACACTCGCTTCACGTTAGACTGTGGCGAAGAGACAATGGTCACCAAAGAGGTCGAAAGTCTAACCCTCGAGATTAATTTTATTACTATTATTAATATTATTATCATCATCATGGATATTGCTATTATTGAACAAAAATTATAAATATGAGGTAGATAACGCAGAAACCTAGACTTTAGAAAAGTTACATGATAATATATTACAGCTATAGAACACATGGTAATAGAACACTGAAATGGACATTGGCGTAAAGAAGCAAACAAATCAAGAAGAGAAAAAAATAAAAACTAAATAATTAAAAACGTTTATGAAAATCGATAAGAATTTTTAGAAGGCAATTGAGGAACAAACATTCAGATCATTGGTTGATTAATGTCTTTGACATCCTCCGTTTCCTAATGGCCAATTTTGTCGGTCAATCCAATCTCCTGGTTGTAGATGTTTCTCCTACATGTATAAACATATTCCCTGACTGCAGGAGGTTTTAGGTCTTCCTCTGCCTCGTCTTCCCTCAGGTTTCCATTCCAAAACAGATTTTGGTAGTCGATCCTCTTCCATTCGCTGGACATGTCCGTACCACCTTAATTGCTGAGTTTTAATATAATCTAAAATAGTGTCTTCAATCTTCAATGTCTTCCTTATAACTGAGTTCCTAATTGTTTCTCTTCTTAAAATTCTTGCTGCCCTTCATATAAAATCCATTTTCGTTGCCAAAAGATACTTATTTGTTTTTGTTGTTAATGGTCAAAGTTCTGCTCCATAAGTAATGATGCTTTTAACAATTGAATGATATATATTCATTTTATTTTGATTACTTACATTTTTACCCCACAATATTCTATTGAGGCAAGCAATTGCTAATTTTCCTTTAATATTTCTATTTCTTATTTCCTCTTCATAACTCGCATTTTTATTTATTTTAATTCCTAATTATGTGATATCAGTACAAGATTTTATTGTTTCTCCAGACTCCAAAATTCAATTTTGTTCTGGTTCACCAATTGATAAATCATTTGATTTTTCATGTTCAACTTTAATCCCCATTTTTCGTATTCTTCTATTAATTTTGTAGTCATATTCTAAATCTTCACAATCTTGTGCAATTAACAATTGATCTTCTGCAAAATGTAAGTTGTATAAAGTTTTGTTTGAAATAGGAATTCCCATCCTTGAACATTTTCTCCTCCAATTCTTTAATATTTCATGTACATATATTTTAAACAGTGTTGGTGATAGACAACCACCTTTACGAAGACCTTTATTTATCGTGAAACCATGTGACAATTTACTGCCAATTTTAATATTAGATATATAATTGTCATATAAATTTTGTATAGCTTTATTTATTATAGTCTTAATTCCCATACCTCTTAAAGCAATCCATAGTTTCTCCATAGGGGCATTGTCGTATGCTCTCAGGATCTACAAATAGTAGGTTGTCCATATTGCATTTTCTTTTCTATTACCTGAGTAATGCAAAATATATTGTCGGTTGCGGAACGACCTGCTCTAAATCCTAACTGTTCCTCTAATTCCATATCACTATAATTTTTTTTTCAAATAATATTTTAGTATAAGTCCATATAGTCTACTCATAAGTATAATAATAATAATAATAATAATAATAATAATAATAATAATAATAATGTCCCGCGCCGTAGCCGAGCGGTTAAGGTAGGAAGCCTTGGCGCAGAGCTACGGGACTTGCGCTGGTTCGAGTCTCCATGGGGGAAGAAATTTTCTCATGGTATTTCGGCCAGTGTGGGACCGGTGCCCACCCAACATCGTGAGGCAATTGGGTAGCTACAATAAGTAGCGGCTCCAGGTTGAGGAACCAGTTATAACGGCTGGGGGACTCGACATGCTAACCACATGTCACCCCTACACTGGCTGTTGATCATCTACCTCTGTGATTGACACATGTGGATGTGAAGGGCCAGCAGCCGGCTGGTAAAAGGGCAACCGCTGAAAAGTGGAAAGACCCTCAATCGGAATAATAATAATAATAATAATAATAGTAATAATAATAATAACAATAATATTAATAGTAATTATTATTATTATTTTTATTATTATATATAGAGCAATTCCATATGTGACTGACTGACGTTTATAATACTCTTTTTTACAGCAAAATGATTTGCATAAATATTACAATTGATTGAAATTAGGGGTGTTATCTACGTGATATGATAGCGGAAAAGTGTGTGATTCAGACTGTACATAAACGTAACAACTTCTTAAGAAAAACAATGCTATTTATCATCTATCAAAGTATGTGTCACTGACTGACATAAATGTAAACTCATCGTTCAGCTTAACATGTTCAACTGCATCATTCTCTTAAATGTGATTCCTAATGCAATTTTCCAAAATACCGTTTGGAGGACGCGTTTCAAGTTACATTCTCAATAAAAAACGAAACAAAAATCTCAATTAAGACCGGAGATATAACCTAATATCTGGTGTGTGACTGACTGACTTCATTCTGTGATTGACTGACATATCTGAATTTTATTAAGACTTCAATACTGTGGAGCTGCAAATATTATACAAATATTACAAAACAATATGAAATTATAGCAGGTAAAAAGCGTTAACATGGAGGCGAATGAAGAACTACATTCCTTTCATCATGTATAGGAAATGTACAAATTGATATGCTGTAAAAACATTAAATAAATAGTGTAATTTATGTAACTTGGTTACCAAGTATCATTTTAAATTTCACAAAATAAAGAATATATTAACTTCTTAACAACAAAGGGCCTTCTCTATAGTTAATATGCCTAATATGCGTATAATCTTATTAAATTCATATTAACTAATTACAAAATATGTGATGCTTTTATTAGATTGAAACATTGAAATAAATAAAATACCGATGTGGAATTTGCAGTGTTTGTTCCAGAACACTAAAATTAACTTTCATACATCTCAAGTTCAAAGACACAGAAATAACGAAAAAGTAGAATGTACAAATTATTATTATTTTTATTTAAATGTGGAAAATGTTGTTACAATTCTGTCAAAAAAAACTGATTACAAATTACATTGCTGACACGAGTTTATTTTTAAACCGATGAATTGAAACAAATATCTTACAATGCGCGAAGTCTTACTTTATGACTGATGTGTCTGTGGCACATATTAAGGTACGTACACACTTGCGCGCCGCGCGCGCGCCCCATGTTCGTCAGATTTGGACGGGGTTTTAAGGTGCGCGCGAACGGCGCTCGTCTCTCACCACGATCCACTCATTGTCGGTTTTTTCCACGAACACTTTGATGGTTCGCTGTTTAGATTTGGACGGGTACCTGAGAGGTTCGTTGTTTTTGGTGCGCACCTATTATTTGAGTATGGAGTGGTCAGAGGAAAACATGTTAAAACTTATTGATATTTATAGAAGCAATCAATTATTGTGGGATCCTCAACATAAGGATCATTTTTAGAAATCATTGAAAGGAGATGCCTGTTTTTTTTTTTTCAATGTTATGTTTTTTTTTTCGTGTGTACCGTAATTGTATGAATAAATTAGAATTATTTAGAAAACATTATTTATTTAAGACGTTAATTTCATAATATTATGTATGAAGTATCACAAAACAATACAATATATAAACACATTTATTACTAATTATTTATTTATTTATTCAAAGACTCCAAAGAGCAAGATTGCTCATGTTAAGGGACAATATACAAAAAATAATGGCCATAAAACAATTAACAATAAAAACAAGAAAACAAATTCAGGCATAAGCTTAAGTAATACAAACTACTATAGATGCACAATATATATACACATATAAATACAATATTTAAACACGATAATATTAATAATAATAAAATTAACAAAATTAACTAAGAAAGCAATGAGAAAAATAGTTTTTAATACAATTAGAAAAATGTTTAACATTCGTGAAATGTTGATATTCAATAGGCAAGTTATTGTAATGGTTGATTAATGCATAACGAATCCCTTTTTTTTTTTTTTTTGTTTTTTTTTTTTGAGAAACTAGTATCTTTGTGCAATAAAGTACAACCTCTAGTATAATAATCATGTACATCTTTATTAAAAATTCAGGCCATGTTATGGTGAGATAAATTCTTAATAATTTTAAACATATATATACAAATCATATATTTTTTTTAATTCCTTTAATGCTATAATATTTGAAAAAGTATAGATAAATTTATAAGAAGTAATAAGTAATAAGCGTGACCAGACGTCCCGATATTTAACAATTTGTCCCGCGTCCCGCGGCATTTTAAAAAAAGTCTCTATTTTTGGGAAAGAATGCAGGACAAGCGGGAGAACGGAAAGGGAATAGACATGGTTGGTTACACCTGCTCTGCAAAATGTCTACTGAAGGTTTGTGGGTTTCCTATGGATCTCAGGAGGTTCGTTGAAATTAATAATTTCGACGAACATAACACGCGCCGCGCATGGGCCGCGCGCGCGCCGTTCGTGTTCGCGGCGCGCATATGTGTACGTACCTTTACTACAGCGTTGTCATACGTATTTTCACTCTGTCGGTTTCCAACAATGCTTAACCCAATAATGATTTTCCTTTACACTACCGGTCATAATTAATGGCATATACGCTACGACAATGGTATTTTCTATACAAGTAGCTTCATATGATTTAAAACTGTTGTTGAAATCAACATGCAAAAATCTGTTTCACAAAATGGAATGCAAGGAACTGTGGTAACTCCGAAATAATACGAGACACATGGTATGTGAGAGGTCAAACTCGTTCAAGTACACGATCACACACATCAATTTCTAACACGTAGTATCCCGCGCATTTATTATCAATTGCAGAGAGAACAATAATCTAGTGACTCACTTAATAACATACATACTGAAGAATCGCATAACGAGGAATTATTTCAATGCCGCTAATACAATTATAATGTTCTTTCACACACGAAACTAGTGAATGTTTCGCACTGATTGTTCATTTGAAATTTGTGCATATTCTATGACATATGGCTTCAACATTTTCAGATAGTGAACTCCATGAGTTGTCGGGATAGCTGCGAGATGTTGAAATCGCTTTTCTAAAAATCTCTTCCCTTCTTCTACCTCATTTTGTGTCACTTCATGAACTATTATTTATTTAGTTTTAATTATATGTGCCATGTGTCACATAACACTAGAACATAGTATATCTTCTGTACTACTCTGGCACCTTCCATCTAAACTAGGCAACAGCCGTTAATATTGAGATAAGCTTATTGTTCCAATTAACTGTGTCTGGATATAATTTTTTTTAGGTATAAAGGTAAAGGTAGAGTGATCCCACTACAGGCCTCGGAAGGCTCTTGGGGTTGTAGGACGTTAAGGCTCCCACTTTTTCTGGACAATCGGCACTTGTGTCAGCCGGGTTATAGTCCTGCGTGACGGCCGCCTTTACCCCCAGAACAAGCGCATGGTACTCATTTCCGTTAGAGTCTGAGTCGACCCCAGAGCCATAGTGCCGTCAGAGGGTTTGGGTCAGTTTAAAAATTCTGACCGCACGAGGACTCGAACCCTCGATCTTCCGGTTTTTAGCGCAGTGCCTTAATCACTACGGTACGGCGTGCCCCTTTGTAGGTATACATTTCTGAGAAATCAACAAGTACGGCTGCTTCATTTACTGCAACGTTTACCCGAACATATATTAATGCTTCCGCTGACTGCCTTTTAGCTCAAATTGACACAGAAGTAGAGCCTGTAATTATTTATTTTATGGAACAGCTGAACCGAACAGTCTACCATACTTTTCTAAACCATGTTTATGTTAATCCTCAGCGGAATGCAGCAAGCAACTTATTGTGTCATGTGTATTGGAAATATAAATTGCAGGACGAAAGGTCAGTCAGTCACGGGAATCTAGCGGGAAAAATAATCGTACCGATAACGTAGAATCCAAGAGAAAAATTTAATCCATCAATTATTATGTTGTGTACAGTAATTTTTATACGTTTTCTGTGACTGACTGACTACAGCTTACAGTTAGCAATTATAGGACACATCAAGGTTTCTAGAACATTAGAATGCTGTTAATATTATTACATTTACGACTAAGGAGGGCCAAAGTATGGTTCAACAAAAACATTTAAGAAAAAAAACGAATTAATACGACCTAATCATTAAAGAAAAAATTGGTAAAAATCTGCGTATTTTTACAGGGTTGGAATGTTACAAGTTTTTCCACTAACATTGGATTAAAATAATACACATTTGAAATATTATCTTAAAGAATCAGAACATTTGATCGTTAAAGAAATATATTACGTTATCAAAATTATTCTTGCGTCAATTTCAAAATTTTCACCTCGGTATGATATTTTCATTGAATCGTTCTATAATAATAATCCATCCATAGTAATTCTGCCCGAGGGCAGGTCTTTCACTTCAATCATAGCGTTTTCATGCTATCCTTTGCAGATTTACTAGGGAATTGTAGGTGTGGTAGCTTCCCATTGCTTTCCACACCGGTGAAGGATGATGATAATGATAAGGCTGATGATCATGGCCATATGATTTCGGGGACGGTTTGGGCCATAACATTTTCCAGACATTTGTCTTACAGGTGAGGAAAAACCCCGATAAAAACCTCTCAGAAAAACTGTCCCGACCGGGGATCGAACCCGGGCCCGCTGCGTGACAAGGCAGCACGCTACGTCAATAATATTAATAATAATAAAATAATTATCATGTTATTGTTATTATTATTATCATCATAATTATCATTATTATTATTATTATTATTATTATTATTATTATTATTATTATTTAATGGAATTTAACTGAATATAACACAATCGAAAAACAAATATTCTCATACTCTATCTAATCTATTCATGGCATTTTCCTGCCTCTCTATCCATCTGCGTCCTTTCCCTGTTAGTTTTCTTGCGAATTTGAGATTTTGGAATGCGTAATACGTGGTTATAGCATTTCTCTCGATTACATTTTCTGTTTGGTCGATTCTTTTATCGTTTCCTTCATCATTTCATTTAAATATCGCTTTATTTTCGTATCTACATGTTGGTATTATTTTTCTAAAGTTTCGTTGGATATATTTTGTTTTATCACGTTTTATTTACTCAAGGATTACTGTTGCCTTGAAAATAGCACTTATTCTTATTGGTTGTCACCAATATTTTATGGAACCGCAAACTTTAAATTTAAATGAACTAATTTTCTGAATAACTGAACACATTTTCCGGTCATTGTTAAACGTGATTTAATAGTGTTCTAGTGACAAGCCTTTGAATGGCAGACATATTTTTCGCAGGCTCCAAGAATTTGTTTCAAAGTTTGCAAATACAAACGTAAAGTTTAATTTGTTCAGTGAAATAGTTTCAATCATTTTAATTTATTTATATTATAAGTACACATTATAGTAGTATAAAAATAGTTAATTATTAATTTTTAAAAGTAATAATATAACAAGAGGTTGTGATTTTCGTTTTTTAAATATCACGAGCGACAAAGTTCTAATAATTTTGTCTAGTCAAACATTCAACCTCGCGCTGGATTTGGAGTACTATTTAGGGAATAATGCAACATCAGAAGCTAAAAATAATTATAATGTTTAATACTAAATGTGAGGTTATGTATTCCGATCTTACTTTTGGGCGATTTGTAAGCCGGCTGTAAAGTTCTAAATAGCATATCTTTACTGTTGAATCTCTTTGGATTTGGGAAAAATCAGTAACAAATGATTGTATGAGAAATAATTATTAAGAATAATGCAGATTCATTACATAACTTTTAATAATTTTTTGGAGCATAAGAACCATATTGTGTTGGTAATTTTTTAAAGTTGTTGTTGGCATTTGTTTCTGTACCACATCGATCGTCATTGTTTAATCGATATCCTTGTCAAAGAAATTAATTTGCGGAGATATCTCTCGATATGAACAGGAAGAGGCACACTTATCGACAGGAAGGCAAGATTATGAACAGGAAGAGGCAAAACTATCGGTCTATGAGTTGAATAGTATAATTTAACCTCGTAGTAATTATTCTTCTCAGATCTCCAGAGTTAATAGAAGATGCCTACAAGAGGTATTCAATAAGAGTATACGTTTATGTCATCATCATCATAGTACATTCACGAATTTAGGCCATTTGTTGACCTGTTTCGGCCTCAAGAGAAACACCATCCAGAAGTCTTTTGAGTGGACGTCCTGGTCTTCTTCTTCCTGCAGGTTGATATCTTAAAATTAGTTTGGGTATTCTGTGATCTTCCATTCGATGAACATGTTGTATCCATCTTGACTTATAATCAGAAATTTTGTTTTCTAAAGATTCCATGTGTAATTCTTCTAAGATGTCTTCATTTTTTTTGTGATCTAGTAGTGTGTATCCTGCAGTCCTCCGAAGATATCTCATTTCAGCAAATCTAAGTCTCTGTATATCCTTCTGTTTCAACGTCCATACTTCGCTACCATACAAAAGAGTTGGAAGAGCCAGTGTTTTATACACTTTCAGTCTTGAATGCTTTTGGACTAACTGTGGCTTGAAGATAGAATTTATTAACCCTAAAATTCTTAAAAATTTAGATATTTTTGCATTTACATCCTTTTCTTCTTCATATGAGATATTGCATCCTAGATATGTAAAATTATTCACCTGCTCCAAAATTTTATTGTCCAGTACAATTTTACTTCTGACAGTAAGTCTACAAAAGTAAAGTTAGTTCACTATTGCACATGGTCACAATATGAAATGTGAACCCCGTTTTGGCCACGCGAAGACTGCTATTTATGTTGAATGTATTTCATTCTCCTCTGGGTACAATATAGTAAGAAGTCTCATTGCTGCAACTATATAATGAAAACAGCTCATGTTCCTCGAAAAAGTTCACGGGGTAGCTGTGAATGACAGTGAAAGTATTATTGATAACATTGTTATTATATCCAACAAATCCTCTCTCATCATGTCCGTCACCGTGGCGTAGTCGGTATAGCCCCTACCTGCCATTCCAGCGACCCGGGTTCGAATCCCGGCGGGGTAAGGATTTTTAATCTCCACCATGTGTCTGGGTGTGTGTCTTCTCCTTGTGTCTATATGTGAGAATAACAGAAAGTTAACAAAAAAAGGTAAAACAAAAAGGTAAAACAAGAAGGAAAACAGTGTAAACGAAAAGCTGCCGTCGCCATAGCGTAGTCGGTAGAGTTCCTACCTTCCAATCCTGCGACCCGGGTTCGATTCCTGGCGGGGTAGGGGATTTTAAATCTCCACCCTGGGTCTGGGTGTGTGTATCCTGTCCTCGTCTCTATGTGAGGATAAAAGAAAGCTAACAAAACAGGTAAAACAAAAAGGAAAAACAAAAAAAAATCATCGATCCTACGCTATGTTTTGGATCCAGCCATAAACAAAAAAAAAATTGGTGAACTTGCAGAATAAGGGTATATAGGAGCCTACGTTCTCTGATTACACGTGTAAATACCACCAGGGCACTTTCTCCATTTAAGGTGCTTAGAAGCACAATATTTGGAGAAAAAAAAGATAATAATTTCTGAACAACTAAGAACCGCCAAATTCCTCATATCACAAATTTTAAAAACCACGCTAAAGAGCTCTATCCCCATCTTAAGAAATCATCTATATGTCCAGTCTCAAAATCCTGGTCTTAAATATTCTCCTTCATTCGGAATTAATTCTTCACATATATTCTTGTTCCTTATTTTTCTATGTCTATTGTACAAATTATATATATATATATATATAATAAGTAGCCTATAATTGACAATGGAGATAGGAAATTATATAATAAGTCTAGATATAAGCCTTCCATACATCCCTATCCTGAGTATAATGTTTTCCAATCACCCCCTGTATAATCCTGCACCCTCAAATCAAGGATAATGTTATTCTCCCGTCTTATTCTTGGTTTACCAACTGAATGTTTTGCCTCTGGTTTTCCTACAAGAAGCTTCCACGCACCTCTTTCATCCCCATACGTGTCATATGTCCTGCCCATCACAGTCTACGAAACTTAACGATTCTTATTACATCTGCATTCATATAAAGACCATGCAGCTCACTATTATGAAGTTTTCTCCATTCATCTGTCTGTTTATATCTTTCTGGCCCAAATATTTTCCAAAGAATTTTATTCTCAAATACTTGCAATCTTCATTCTTCCCTTAAATTAAGAGTGCATGTTTCGCATCCATATAATATAACTGGGAGAATAAGTTGTGTATATTTTTAGTTTAACGTTTTTTTAAAGGAGTTGGGACAACAAGAGTACCTGTACTGCATAATTGCATGCATTTTCAGAATTAAGCCTATGTTTAATTTCTTTGTTAATCTCATTCAGTCCTATTTGTAATTATTATTCCGAGATATTTGAAATACGCCACTTCTTCAAAATTTCCCTAATTTTTCATTAGTTGTCCATTTTCATTACACAGTGCACTTCTATGTGTGAATATGTATTTAATTTTACTGATATTTACTTGCAGTCCTAATTTCCTAGTATTATTCAATAGAATGTGCATGTCGGCCCATAGTATCTCATGGCTATCGCTCAATTTTTTTTTTCACGTGTACCGGTGTGGTCTCGAGGTAATATTGTTGCCTCGTAACCTTCGGTCCCACATTCGATCTCCAGTCGGAACAAAATTCTTGGGTGAAAGTTTTTTTAGTTTTTATCGCCTATAAAACAAATATGAGGAAACGTAATGACCCAAACTGTGTCTGGTCATCACAATCATCCATATAACATTCGATTTGTTAAATATCAATTTGTGAGAATCATGAGTCCTGTCTTAAGTATTAGTGATACCTCGAGATGACCCTGACATAGATATTTTCATCATTCGGGAAGGACCTCCATGTCCTTTTAATAATAATAATAATAATAATAATAATAATAATAATAATAATAATAATAAATAATAATAATACTTTATTAATTCGGGCAGAGTTAAGGCCATAAGGCCCTCTCTTCCACTCAACCAGCACAAATACAAATAAATATTCGACAAATATAGATATACACTATACTAATTATAAACAGTTAAAGATACAATAAATGTAGCAATGTAAATGTCATGTACAAAACAACATTTTATAGGGTAATAACAATAATGATACGATAATAATAATAATAACAATACTTTATTTATTCTGGCAGAGTTAAGGCCATAAGGCCCTCTCTTCCACTCAACCAGCACAAATACAAATAAATATTCGACAAATATTGATATACACTATACTAATTATAAACAGTTAAAGATACAATATATGTAGCAATGTAAATGTCATGTACAAACAACATTTTATAGGGTAATAACAATAATGATACGATAATAATAATAATAATAATAAATATAAATATGATACATTATACGGGAAACACCAATTAATATATATATCTTACACTGGATAATAATGAAGTCGAGTTTAGAGCAAATGTAAATTTGTGGTCAAACAAATAATTTTATGATTCAGAATTTCTAATCCTCTTCCGAAAGGCCATGCTTCTGTTTCAGTAAGGCACGGGTGGAATTGGGAGACGTAAAAGTATATATAGAGGAGGAGGTAGAACTAAGGTAAAGGGAGAGAAATATATTGTGTTCACAGTAATAGTAATAATAATAATAATAATAATAATAATAATAATAATAATAATAATAATAATATAAATCTTAATAAAATTAAATAATTTCACCGACACTAGAACATCAGTCATAAGGATTTATCTACCTGTATATGATATTGATTAATATTTTTGAGCTGTGATATTCTTTAATTTATATCAGAATAGTCCACCGCTGTGGTCTCGAGGTAGCGTGCTGCCTTGTCACGCAGCGGGCCCGGGTTCGATCCCCGGTCGGGGCAGTTTTTCTGGGTGAGGTTTTTATCGGGGTTTTTCCTCGCCTGTAAGACAAATGTCTGGAAAACTTTAAGGCCCAAACAGTCCCCGAAATCATATGGCCATCATCATCATCCTTATCATTATCATCATCTTCATCGTTCACCGGTGTGGAAAGCAACGGGAAGCTACCATACCCTAGTAAAGCTGCAAGCATAGCATGAAAATGCTATGATTGCAGTGAAGGACCTGCCTTCGGGCAGAATTACTATGGATGGATATCAGAATATTGAAAAACGTACCACAACACAAAATCTAATTTTCGAGGTAATGATTGGTTTACTGCGGATAGAGAATGTAGCATCATCATAAAATGCATATAAATGGAAATGTACACTACATATTTTCACAGAAAATAACATTAGAAAAATTATAGTTAAAATCTAAAAATCCGATAATGAATATAGAACAGTTCATTTTATATACATTTTATTACTGTAGTAAAAATCAAGTCAAATTGAACGGTACCGGTACCCAATATAAAAATCTGAACTGTCCCCGAGCAAACACATTTTTTCGTTTACTATAGAACTTAAATTGGTTTAATTTTGTATTTAATTTTTATTTAAAGACTTTTTAACACATATCATATCTTAAGTTGCATCCTATTCACTAGACTGTGTGTTAATATTCATAGTCAGTCATACGTTATGTGAAAGTTTACATATTACATTATTTTTTAGCTAATTCCGGAAGACTACAGTTATTGTGTTGTTCTCATGAAAATATTTTTGATTATTTACAAATATTCCGTAATAGTTACTGGTACAAAATTGTTTGTATGTATGTAAGCCTATGTGTGTGTATTAACGCTTTATCGGCTATATTTTTTTCCAAACCAAATTCAGAATATCAATTTTAAAAAAAGGTTAGGACGAGTTCGATCATCTATAAAATCAGACCATTACAAGAAGGGATTAACCAGAAGCTAACATTTAAGAAATCGCTCTAGTGGCAGCAATTTTCGAATATTCGAATTTTCGCAACAAAACTCGGTTTATCCATCCATAGTAATTCTGCCCGAAGGTAGGTCCTTCACTGCGATCATAGCATTTTCATGCTATGATTGCAGCTTTACTAGGGAATTTTAGGTGTGGTAGCTTCCCGTTGCTTTCCACACCGGTGAAGGATGATGATGATGATAATGAAGAAGACGATGATGGCCATATGATTTCGGGAACGGTTTGGGCCTTAAGGTTTCCTGACATTTGTCTTAAAGGTGAGGAAAAACCCCTATAAAAACCTCACCCAGAAAAACTGCCCCCACCGGGGATCGAACCCGGGCCCGCTGCGTGACAAGGCAGCACGCTACCTCGAGACCACAGCGGTGGACACTCGGTATATACCGTAGATATAAAAGGAGGATCATAGTCAGTAAGAATCACCAAAATTAAACAGTTATGAGTTAAGTTTTACCTTATAAAAAAATATCCTGTTGCTCCACCTTTTTTCTCGCAACGGAATTGGATACATACTATTTATTTATAAAAAGCAAACTATATTCCATAAAACAGCAAATTCAGACTTTAAATTGTACTTGCTGAGGCATTCGTTTATTCTACAGTAATTTAAATATGATAACTGTTCTTATATATCAAATTAAAGACAAGTTATATTAAATTGTACTGTAGAGTATATTTTGATATTCGAATGGAATAGCTGGATGAAGTTTATTTTTTCTTATATTAATATTATTTTTTACAGTTCATGTGTAACTGTAGGTTTTTATTTATCAACATGTTAATATATAGGGCCGTATTGCGTATACGTATTTTCGGTAGTTTATATTCGGTAGGCTGTTTGTGTTGATATTGCATGTCACGTGTTTTGTGACAATATACCGACTTAATTTTTAATCACTGAATTTAATTGTGCCGACGCTCTAGTGTTGCCTCGGACGTAGCGGGACCGAGTTCGAATCTCGGTCAAACCAAGTTTCCTGTGTGGGCTTTCATTGGCATTTTCTCTTATCTCTAAGATTTTAGGACACGCTAAGGCCCAAATAGTCCCTGGATGTCATCTGGTCATCATAATCATCCATGTAGTAGTTAGTAGTAACAGCAAGCAAATTATGTGTTTATTAAATGCTCATGTTATCTATAAGGTGCTCCACCAATTATGATCTTCAGGTTCTTGTGATAAAAGAGGTATCTGTGTACGTAATACATAATTGAAAAAACTTCTTCTGACAGGTTGTATGGGGCATATAAAATAACCTTTAAATGAAGAGGTTAAACCATGGAGAAGAAATAATGCAATCGTTTCTCGGTAGATTGAATAACTCTTACTATATTCCGTCCGAGCCACGTCCCGCCTTACTCCACTCCACTCTTACTCAAGCATGGAGTCCATCTACTCCGTAAATTGGTTTGCCATTCCTGAATTCTGACTTCAATTTCTGTGCCATGCAGTTAAAAAGACAGACATTATTTTGAACATGACCTTAGTAGATAACAACGCTTCTCTTTGAGAAATTTCAATGTAGGTTTCGGCACATGTTACGGCTGAAAGTTCCCTTGTGAGTAAAACACAATGACATATTTCTATATAGCCTACATGTTGGCCAATTTTAGATTTATCGGGCACATATTGAATCGTGGAACTTTACCGGCTGAAAAGTTCGCTTCGTTTTCCCTAATGAACTCCCTGTGTTTTAAGATGCAGCGTTGTCTATCACTTAGAGGGCTGGTTCATATATAAAATTTATTGAATTTTTCGCTTGACATTTTCAAGGCTTTCCTTAGTTTTAAGGAAAATTCCAGATAGTTGTAAAAAACTTCTCTAAAAATAATCGGTCTCATAATAATTAACATTAATCATCTTTATAAAAAGAACTTTAGAGAATATAACCAACTGTTTGCAACAGAACTAAACCATTACTTTTCCATCAACTAATTATTATCTTTATTCTGTATCGAATGATAGTTGAAACCGACGCGACGTACCAGTATATAATTTGTTTCTAGTGGATTGTTTCCCACTTTTTCTACCGCGGTTCCTGTGAGAACGCAAATTAGAATAGATTGTAAAAGTTTAAAAACTGAAATCTGTTTAGCCTAGGTTCTACATGAATGTTCACTGCAAAAAAAATCCTTCTTCTTGTTCAAAAATACTTCCAATTAGACAAGATAACTAAAGTATCTCCCTGGAACCCTTAATTCGTAGAAGGCTGGGGAGAGTCTTATTGTGTATTTGCCAGTAGTTCCAAATATATTTGGTAGTTGATAATTTTATGAAGTGGTTATTACGAACAATAAATACACAATGACTTATGGAATTAATTTAAAGTGTTTTAAAATTAGTTTATCTTAATTTAAATGTTTATTTTGTTGAATGTTAATTTTGTGTATATGTAATGATTTAATTTAAGTTTTATTTGCACTTGTACTTTATTGTAAAATTTTGACTTGTCCCATATCATGTATATTATCAGTTGGATGAATAAATTGAATTGAATTGAACAACAAGGTGTGTTAACACATTGGTGACCGACAGCTCTGCGTTCCACCCACCGCTGCTGGACCGGACAATTCTGTCAGTAGGGTGGACTTTTAAATTTTAAACCGCGCTAGCACAGTGTGGCTTTTACATCAATATATTTACAGTCAATAACAATAATGCATAAGTAAATCTTTATTAGTGTTCTCACCAGACTTTCTAGTAGAAATTGAGAGTATGATAGCGTTGGAAACATTTCCCTTTATGTAAAGGCACAGTGCAAAAGAGCATATGGAGCTAGTTTGTTTTCTTGTGTTCACCAAAAATGCGACAAAGTTTGGAGGGTATTTTTTTTCTTTCCAATCACAGTTGGTGTTAATTTATTTTTCTTAATGTCGTAGCCTGCCTGGTGGGTCGTGAGGTGGTCTCCTAGAAGTGGTTTGTTTTCTCTCTGTCTTTCCTCGTCTTCCCTGTCATCTGTTCCTAATTTCACGACTGCCAAACAAGAGGCTGTTTCAAGCAAAAAACTTCTGTTTGACATTTTGCTGTTAGAATTTTGAAATTTATAGACCCTGAAAGCATTAAAGAGTGCACAATCCATAAGCCATAATACAACTTTCTAGCTCCATTTCACTGTTTTTCTAAGGATGGAGTAATATGATAGGTACTGGTCAGCCCTGTCTACACCCTTACACACTTGTTATATTGAAGTATTCAATAGGACATTTTTACAACTTTACTCCTCCCACTCTCGTGTTGCCTGATGCAATGTGCTAACCATTCTTACGTCTCTTTTATCTTTCGATGTTTGTAGCAAAAGGTCCCCCCTTACTACAAAAACACTTTCTCCTGGTTTGAGTTTATTTCCTGCTTCCACAAATGATTTCGGAAGCCCTCTGTTAATATTTATTGCTTCAGAAACTCTCGTCTTTCTTTCGAGCAAATTTTCAGCTATAGCCACACTAATATAATAATTATCCTGGTGGACACGTTGCCACAGATATATATCGGCTCCAGAACGCAAAATTGAGTTTCTTTTAATTTTTCCGCTCTGCAACATATATTTACAGGTTACATACGTATTCCGTAATCGCCTAACTACCCGCACTAAAATTCGATATTTCACCAGCCGTCTGTCATAAAATTGTAAACAACTCTTTCTGTTAAGTTGGCAATTTCATAAAAGAGAAGAGAGGGGTAAAAAAACAACTAAAAATTATTTCACAATGAGAAGAAACAAAATTCAATGCCTCATTCAAAAGCGAAGAGGCAGAGAAGCCATAGAAAATGTAAACACGGAAATCTCCGTGACCGGTCGTCTAGCGCTGGCCATTTAAACACGGAGATCTCCGTGGCCCCGTCACCAATGTGTTAATATGGTATGGACACGTAAGAAGAATACAGGATGGAAGACTACCAAAGGCCATCTATACATGAGAAATTAAAGGATGTAGCAAAAAGGAAGACCAAGAACAACCTGGAAGAATAACATTCAGAATTCAATGAGGAAATTTGGTGTAACGGATGAAGACACAGAGGGCAGAGAACGATGGAGAACTTTAATTAACCCGTAAGCGTGGAGAGACGTGACGTGTACGCAAGTTGAATTCTTCACCAAATGCGGAACGACGTGACATGTAAGCTAGCTACACGCACTGCTTTAAACTGTAATTATGACCTTTGTGTTTACATTAACTATTTACAGTTTATACAAATTTTATGTAGAGACTTCAAAGTTTATATTAGTGCATATATTAACTGATTACGGCCCTCAGTAACAAGTTAAAATAATTTTATATTTGCATTTATTCTTGCGGCCTCTGACATTTTTCTTAAATTTATAACTTGATAAAGGATTTCTTATAAAACTAAATTCGCCTTTTTTTGTAGATTAGCTTGTCTATCAAATTGAATCTATTTTCAAATCTCTTCATTTTTAATAATAATGTCGCAAAATTCAGTATATATAAAGACCCAACAAAGTTATTTCCGATTTACGCTACAGTACAGGACCACAACAGTAAATTTCAGATATATATATATATATATATATATATATATATATATATATATCAAATGACGATATCCTTACATTATGGAAAGGTAGTTAGTCTACAATTCAGTCAGTATCTAAAAGGTAAAGTGGTCCACTACAGACCTTAGAAGGTTCTTGGGATATTAGGAGGTTAAGGCTCCCACTTTTCTAAACTATCGGTACTTGATGTAAGCCAAGTACTTATTTCTGTCTGACGGCCCATAACAAGCACCTGGTACTCATTTCAGTTAGAGGCTGAGTCAACCCCGGGTTCACGGTGCCGCCTGAAGGTTTGGTTCAGTTTAAAAATCCTGATCCACCGGGACTCAAACCCTCGATCTTCCGGCTTGTAGCATGTTGATCTTTTAAGTCCACACCTCCGGCGAAAACTATTATAGTCATATTTCATCAACTGGTTTCGGTTTGGAAACCAGAAGAAAGGCATTGAAATTTAGGGTTGATGAAGGTCTTTTAGTACAACAGGTCTGATGTGTAGAAAGACCATTTTTTGAAGGCACACGACCTAAAATAATGTTTCCAAAGTGTTAGAAAGACACATTTGGAGAAGGCTGCCCCCCCCTACAAGAAAGAAGGTCAGCGCATAGAAGCAATGTGTTTGTAATAAACATGAACAAAGTAAACACAAGGGGAAAAAAATACACTTATTGTTGCCCGAGTGTCAAACAGCTGGTTTACATTTTGAAGATTTATCACACCAATTTTTGAAGTTCATACTTTTTTTTTCAAGACCCTTTTCTTTGTGTAATTATTTCGATTTGTTGTTAGGTAAAGCCGGTTCTCTGAATTCTTCAAAGAATCCCTAGTGCAACACACTGTGTCACTTATGTGAGAAATTTACAAAAAGGACCTATTTCAACTGTGGCACAAAAACCATAAATAAGTCTGCAAAAAATGCAGAGATGTTACGTGAGAACCGTAACAAATTTAATTAATTAAATATTATATTAAGGGTTCACCATAAACGAATTGCAAAAATATTTAAATTACTCAAGATATATCAATTTAAATGCGTTATTGGAATACTGGCACTGAGCGGCTGAGTTTAAATACCGGTGAACTTCCTCCCGCATCAGAGTATTCTCGGCCATTTAAATCCATCCGCTCTGAAGGGTTAAGAGACTTTTGTGAATGTGTATTAGAAACTGATATCTATACGTCCGTATTCATGTGTGTATTTTTAAAACGCATGTTAATTATTAAGATTGGTTGCAGAGAACCTTCAATTACGAGGAAAATTCTCAAAATGAATTAATGATTATTATTATTATTATTATTATTATTATTATTATTATTATTATTATTATTATTATTATGGCAGAAATAATATTGCTTGTGTAGTTGAGTTATTTCATTTTTGTACTAACAAGTAAACGTAACAGTTCCGAGTAATCAATGGAGTTGCATATTTCGACTTATAGATTCTAAATTCTGTAGAAGAGGGAGGGGAAGGAGCTTCGAGCTCATGAATAAAACAGTCCTCAAGCTAAAAGAAATTCTTTTGAAATAACGAACATAAAAAGAATGAAACTTTTAGATTCTGAATATCCTGAAGAATTTTAAATTTTTCTCTTCCTAATGAATATTGATGAGGATGCTGCGGTATGAATTGAAATTATAATAAAGAAGACGCGGAGATAACGAAAGAAAATTTGTTTATATCACAGGCTAAATCCATGGAGATCACAAAATTCAACTCTGTGATAATTTTATAAAGAGTTCTACATAATGTATAATACCAATAATACAAAAAAACTCATATTATGAAAAATGTAGAAACACGTCAAATATAATATTTAAAGAGAAATAATGTAGAAAAAAGTAACAAAATGTGCAATCATTAATCTACAGAGTGTGAAATCATCGACAACATTTTTAAATTGCAACCTATTTGTTTTTCATTTATCTCTCTGAAATATAATTATTTACTTTCGTTGCATACAAAATGACATTAGTTTCTTTTCACATTTTGGTTGTTAGATCATTCGACTATAGCTAAAATAATATGCAGTAAGAATTGGACGTATATATGTGATAACAATGGAGTAAAACTCTGAAATATGCATCTCCTGAACCCTGAAGACTGGCAGGTATATGCTTCCGCTTGATCACTGAACATGACCTCAACCATCTTGGCATTCTACGATCATCAGCCTGCATTTAGTGCAACCTAAAGGAATACATGGATCGACAATATATTGCTAAGCCCCCTATTCTGAACGCCTCCTATGACGACGACGCTACTGGGAAGCTAGAGTTTTTATTACGTAAATTTTATATTTTGTCCGTCACTTTCTTGACATTTATCATTTACCAGCCCCTAGACAAGTAAATAAATATATATTTTGTTTGGTAAGGGAAGAGTTCGGTTGTTGATTTCTTTAATGTATTGTGTGAATTTAAATAACATTCCTTGCTGCTTCATACACAAATTACAATTTCCAGACATTCCAAATGAGGTAATCTGATATCATATATGAACATTCAAAAATACTTTTTTAAATTAATCGTTACTTTTGAAGAACCCAGTTTAAGTCAATCGTCAGCATGGATTTATGTTTTAAAACTATTACATTTATGAAAGTAAATACTACTAAGTCCTTCTTGTACTCATTTTATCTACATTTTGTCCCAACCAGAGAGAGAGAGAGAGAGAGAGAGAGAGTGAAATTATTCCACATTTACATTTTCATTTGCCAGCTTAGGTAGTAATATGGTTACTTTCTTACTAGCGGGCCCCGGTTCTATCCCAGCGGGATTATACATTTAAAAATTTTCAATCTCGTGGCCAAGAGGATGGTAGTGAACAATTTTTAATCGCAAGATTATGCTCCAGATTCCGTATTCAATACCAAACTTTTCTGCAGTACATATGTTGAGAAGGCCTGTAGTACTGTTGATAACGATTCGTCCGTCGTAAGGGGACGTTTATGCTGGCGGTCTCCTTGGTGCTTTTTGACAGGAGTAGACTACATTTGCGTTTTATCCTCATTCCTCACACAACACACATACATTTCACAAGTATTTATACATATACTCAACCTATAATCCTCACTATACACAATACAATAATACATCATCACGACCAGCTGAAATTGTGCCTTAATTGAAAATAGACGTCTTTAACGCTATCTATCCGCCCAGCGTGGTATATGAAGCACTAAACGTGGAGTGGGAGGCACTAGAACACACATGCATTTTTGTGTCATCGCCACATTATTTAGGATAGGAGAATGACTATCACGTGACTAGCGGTTTCAGGTTCCATACCACACAGATTGTTATTTTAATATAAAATATTCAATCTTGTCGCTAGAAGGGGCGGTGATACATCTAATTAACTAACTTATTAACTCATTTGCTGCCAGTAACGAATCCGCGGGTTCGTGGCAAAGTAAACATAGGCTCTTCATTTATCCCTATCAGAAGCTAATATTTTACTACGTTATTTTCAATAGTAATCTAACAAGAAGTTGTGATTTTGTCTAATTGAAATCTTAACCTAACCTCGCGTTGGATTTGGAGTGACTATTTAGCGAATAATACAACATCAGAAGCTAAAAATAATTATAATGTTTAATATATATCAAATGTGGGATTATGTATTCCTATCTTACTTCCAGCCGATTTCTAAGCCGGCTGTATAGTTCTAAATAATATATATTTACTGTTAAATATCTTTAGGCTTGGAAGAATCAATTACACATGATTCTATGAGAAATAACTATTAACTATAATGCAGATTCATTATACTTACTTACTTACTTACTTACTCACTGGCACTATCAAACCCGTAGGTTCATGACCGCGCGGACATAAGCTCTCCATACATCCCTATCCTGAGCCAATGTTTCCAATCATTCCCTGTATAATCTACTTCCCTCAAATCACAGTTAATGTTGTTCTCCCACCTCATTGCAGATTCATTATACAACATTTAATAAATTATAGAGCAACAGAACTTTTTTTTGTAATTTTTGAAGTTGTTTTCTCTTGACATTTATTGTTGTACCTTATCGATCGTATCCTTGTCGGAGAAGTTAATTTGCGGAGGTATCTCTCATTACGAACAGGAAGAGGGGCGATTATCGGTCTATGAGTTAAATAGTCAGCATAATTCACCTCCCTTAAATCGTGATTAGTGTTGTTTCTCCATCTCATTCTTTGCGCTATATTCTAGGATATTTCCATCTGATTTTCTTATAAGAAGTTTCCATGTCTCAATTTCTTTCCCAGCTCGTATCACATTAATATACCTATTGCAATATAAGGGACCTAACTATTATGAAAATGCTATTTCTTATATAAATAATTTAGCTCTTCTCGGAGACCTAGATACTCTCTTCTTCTTCTTCTTAAACTTAATTTGTAGGATTTTCATCCTGTTTATTTCCAAAATCACTCCTCGGAGGAAGACATATTGGATGTACATTCACTGTCTATCAATCTCTTGGCTGGTCTTCCTCTTGTTCTTCTCCCGTCCATTGTTCTATCTTCTTTAGCTCTTTTTGCAAGCCGGTTTTCTTCCATTGTTTCTATATGACCCTTCCAATATTTTCGTCTATCTATAATAAATTTGGTTATGTCTTCAATATGGCATTTGTCCCTAAATTCTGTGTTGTGTATTTTATCAAATAATGTTTTCCCAAACGCTAGGAAAAGGTCTACGATTTGGAAAAAGAAAAACACATTAAGAATTGCCAGATACTCTCGAGACTCTTTATTCTCAAACATGATTCAATTTGATTACAATAGCAATTTTTAACAAGATTGCAATGTGTTTTTCCTCTCGTAAATTAAGGGACCATGTTTCGCATCCGTTTAACAAGAAGAAGAATATTTTATATATTTTACGTATAACTTTTTTTTAGAGACGTTGGAATGACAAAGAGTCCTTGAATCGCATAGCTTGCGTTATCTAGAGTTTAGCCTATATTTCATTTAATTCGGTGGATGCTGATGTATAATTTTAATCACAAGCTTGTGTACAGGATATCTAGATTAAATTCCACATTATTTAGCAGTACAGGATTATGGAGTCATGTGTTTCTGTTAACGATCTCTCCATCTGAAGGAGACGATAATTCTGAAACTTTCCTTCGTGCTTTTCGACAGGGACAGCCTTACGTGCCGGTATCACTTTTCGCCTCATCACCAAAATCATCCCTTATACAATAAACACGACACAAACTCTTAAACACATTTCGTTTGTACAGTCTTCTCTTCTTAAATCACCTACAAGACGAGATTAGATAGAAATTCCTTAAATTGGAAATTGACCACGTAATGAGTTTATTTCCAAAACACTTTCCATTTTCATAAAATTGTGGGAATTAATCTAAGATTGACATTTTTCAGCAAACATAATTCATTTTTATTACAATAGCCATTTTTAACACTGTTTTACGACATGTTGTTCTGAAGACAAATTTATGTTGAGTAATCTGAGAAGAATTCCGACAAAAAATACAATATAGAGTAGGCTATACAATACGAACATTGAAGGAGGAATACGAAAAATTAGGATTAAAATATATTTGGACAAAACGTTGTACGTGGTAATAGGACGTAAGTAAAATGATCTGCTTTTAGAAGACAGGCATGGAAAAATAAAAGCATGTGACAAATATGTATATTTTGGGGAGAAAAATTAGTAAAGATGCTGAAATTAATGAGAGGATAAATAAGAGCAAATCTGCAATATCAACATTAAATGGAATTTTATAGGATCAGACAGATTCCAAGAAGAATACTATAATGGGTGCCACTTCAAAAGAGAAAAACAGGACGACCAAAAATATTGTAAATACATGGTGTTATGAGCAGCAAGATCAAAAATGATTGGCCGATGTCAGAGAGATATAAATGAGATTGACAGAATATTAATTTGGCACAAGAGATGTGTGAAACATTATGAAACCAGCTAAATAAATAAAATAATAAATTGCTAATATTCATGAATTTTCATTTCAACGATTATCGGAAAATTGTTTTTAGCCAGGCCTATTTTGAACTGATATCCTTTAGCGTACAGCTCACAAGAGTGAAGGCCTATAAATAAGATTTTTTACCGACTAGCAGATAGTAATACATTAAGTCATATTGTTATCTTCATTCTAACCCTCAAATTTAGTTACAATTTCTTAACTGGATTTAACGAATAGTGAATTATTATATAGGATCATTTGTTATCCAAAGAAAATACTTAAAACTTTACTAACCTATTAAGCTTTCAATATGAAAAAAAAGTACGTTTGCTTGCTATACTGAAATGTATAGTGTTCTAGAGGACTTGGCATTCTAGAATACGGTACACACATGTTGTAGCATCTGTTTAATTTTGTAACAATCACTAAAGATCATTGTGTCAGACCTGGTAAACTAGAGATTAACAATCTCGGCTCTGGTCCCGAAGTTTGTGCATTCAAACCTAGCCGGTCTTGATGGATTTTTTGAGGGAGTATAAACTCTGAGTATGTCTTCATTTGGGAGGAAAGTAAAGTCTTGAGACCTGTGTCATAGATTAACAGCATGTAGAACTATAAGAGTCCGAAGCCATATAAATAAGAAATCATTAAACAAAATGCGTCTACGTTGACCAGTGTAACGATACAATGCTGTAATTTTAAAGATTATCATTATATGTGTTACTGACAATTTAACTAATGGGACAATCCATATGAAATCGGACAGCACAAAATCTAGTAATTTATGTATCCCTAAAAATAGTGAATATATTTATAAACGTATTAATGTCAAAATTTAATTTTTATCATTTATACTTTCATCGTAATGATTATCTAAATTTATCGTAAATATGATAAACTAAAACGTTTACTAACTAATATTTCTAAAATATTAAACAGCAAAAATTAGTTTCAAACGTATTTATATAGGTGATATCATGTAGTTTAAGGGTGTTATTTTTATAATTAGGACATTTTTATTTTCGGTGTGAATATTCTATTTTATGGCGGTTTACTGCAGTACATGTCAAAAAATGAAAACCAAAAAATTCAGGATACTATTCACGCAATAAAGATTAATTTCCAGTAATTATATTTTTGGTGGGATGAACAGTTCAGACAATATATATATATATATATATATATATATATGTTTTATTCTATTTTCGTTAAAACTGGCGGATCCTCAGCACAGCTGATTCTCTTCATGACCAAGGTCGCGCGCGTAGTTAATTGAAAGAACTGACCCCGTATCATCAGTGACTTTTTCAACTGCTATTAAATCTAACAGATTATTATATGTTCTGCTTAAATGGAACAGTACCGTAAATTTATAAAAGTGGCGATATTTTAATTCTTGCGCAGGAGATGTTTATTTATGGAAATTTATTGCCGAAGCGAGAAGTAAAGAGCTCTTTTACTTATGTTTACTGTGAATTTATTAAACAATTTTTATGACTAATTAACTAATTCACTCACTGGCTCTGTGGAATCTGTAGGTTCATGGCAGCGCGGACATGAGCTCTCCATACATCCCTATCCCGAGCTAACGTTTTCCAATTATCCCCTGTATAATCTACTTCCATCAAATCATGTATAATATTATTCTCCCACCTCATTCTTGGTCTTCCAACTTGGCGTTTTCCCTCCGGTTTTCCTACCAGAAATTTCCAAGCATCTCTTTCATCCCCTATGCGTGTCACACGTCCTGCCCATCGCAGCCTAGGAGACTTAACTGTTCTTATTATATATGGCTTCCTATAAATATCATGCAGCTCACTATTATGTAGTTTTCTCCATTCACCTGTCTGTTCATCTCTTTTTGATCCAAAATTTTTCCTAAGAACTTCATTCTCAAATACTCGTAATCTTCTGTCCTCCCTTAAAACAAATTGTTTATTTTGTTACCAATTTTCATTACAATATAAATGTAATTGAATAAACTGGTATAGATTTTTATTATCTTATAATTACTAATTTCAATCTTAAAATAACTTCTTATTCACTGTACTGTATATACCGTGAAAACTGTGACGAAATAGCGTTATTTTTTTAAAATGTTTGTGGTATCTTTTTCTCTTTTTTTTCTTCCTTTTTGTTTTACCTTATTTTTTTACCTTTTTGTTAACTTTATTTCATTCTCACATATAGACACAAGGACAGGATGCACACCCAGACTCAATGTGGAGATTTAAAATCCCCTACCCCGCCGCGAATTGAACCCGGGTCGCCGGAGTGAAAGATAGGAACTCTACCGACTACGCCACGGCGACGGACTGTTCTAGTTTTACTTTATTGTTTTTACCTTTTTGTTAACTTTATTTTTATTCTCACATATTGACACGACAGACACCCAGAGCCAAGGTGGAGATTTAAAATCCCCTACCCCGCTGCGAATCGAACCCGGAGGGACTTTACCGACTACACCACGGCGACGGACTTTTTCATGATTATACCGGTTTTCCTTACTGTTTTACCTTTATCTTTGTTTGTTTTACCCGCTTGTTAACTTTTTTTAGTTCTCATATAGACACAAGGATGGAACACACACACTCAGACCCAAGGAGGAGTTTTAAAATCCCCTAACCCCTACCCCGGCAGGAATCGAACTCGAATCGCCGTAATGGAAGGTAGGGACTCTACTGACAACGCCACGGCGATGGACTATTCCTTCTTGTTTTACCTTTTTGTTAACTTTCTGTTTTTCTCCCATATAGACTCATGGACAAGACACACACCCAGACCCAAGGTGGAGATTAAAAATCCCCTACCCCGCCGGGAATCGAACCCGGGTCGCCGGAGTGGAAGGTAGGGACTCTACCGACTACGCCACGGTGACGGGTATGAGATATCACTTCCAAATAAAACCGAATATTTTAATACTCATACCACTTCCTAACAAATGATATTAATGCTGAAATACGACGTCTTCCTGAAACATCTGTTTCTCCATAAACAATTCTCAAGTCCAGATTACTTAGTAGACAGTTGATTTAAATTAGTGCGTGTGTTCAGTGCACCGTGTCATTTTAAATATAACAGTCGAATTAAAATTAACATCTTATTGTTTTTAACTAACAAGTTTGCAGATCTACAAAGACAAAATGGTGAGTTAGAAGTTAAATATAATTTTAATTATGCCTATATTAGTATACAATGGTTATCAATAATATTATGTGTTAATATATAATTTTACAATTTCTTAAATGTTTCTGGAATGAGAGAATAATCGTAGAGGTATACATTTTGTTTTATAAAAGGGAAGTTCAGACATTAAATTAAACACTACAACAATAGTTTAGCTTAAATCGTGCATTTTAATATCATCTTAGGAATGTCATGAATAGGGGATGCAAGATCAATAAGTGATGCCAAGCCAGAAAAATATATTTGCACCTCTTGAATATTACTTGTAACAGCATGAAAATTGTTATAAATTATTATTGACAGCTTAACATTCCTTGCAATATTCAACATCGGACATTGGTGTAAAGTACAAGTACAGAATACTACAACATACTTACTTACTCACTGGCACTATCGAACCCGTAGGTTCATGGCTGCGCGGACATAAGCTCTCCATACATCCCTATCCTGAGTTAATGTTGTCCAATCATTCCCCGTATAACCTACTTCCCTCAAATCATAGTTAATGTTATTCTCCCACCTCATTCTCGGTCTACCAACTGGGCGTTTTCCCTTTGGCATTCCTACAAGAAGCTACCATGTAAGTCTTTCATTCTCCATACGTGCAACATGTCCTGCCCAACGCAGTCTACGAGACTTAACTGTTTTTATTATATCTGGCTTCCTATAAAGACCATGTAGTTCATTGTTATGTAGTCTTCTCCATTCACCTGTCTGTTCATCTCTCTTTGGTCCAAAAATTTTCCTAAGTACTTTATTCTCAAATATTTGTAATCTCCTTTCCTCCCTTAAAGTAAGAGTCCGAATACTACAACACATTACAAAACTACTTTCTAGAATCTAATTTTTTAATAGGTCTACAAGCTTGAATTTGTACGTGTTTAGTAATTTAAATTAAACTATGCATTAGCCAAAATCAGTACAAAATTAATCGAGCGTCATTAAATATAACAATATTTATTGATATATTCACTAGGCGGTCCCGAGAGTCGCAGGTTCAAACCCGGCCGGGGTCGATGGATTTCTTAGGATGGAAAAATCCAAGAAACAAGTCCTCCGGGAGGGACATTAAGCCGTGTATCCCGAGTCTGAAGATTTTCAGGCTCGTAAAAAACCCTTAAGTGTGAATGAAAAATATTCTAAGCAACATTGACCGACTTTTTCCGTGCTAGTACTACCTTGGTTTCCTAGATATCAGCATGAAGCGGAACGCTGACCACGGACCACTCAAATGACATCTATACGAAAACAAGTGTAACTAAATTAGTATGGTTCAAATTCTTCCCTGTAGGGGGAGAGCGCCTAAATCTCTGTTAAGGTAAAACATCGGCATACAAGAAGAAGAAGATAGTTATGTTTGGTAGTTTCCTTTCATCCCACCACTTTAATACTTATTACAAAAAAAAATAACTGGTGTTTAGTAAACAATGTGGCATTTTTTGATTTATAAACTTTTTGGTGCTCAAGGTCAATTGCATATTAATTGCATTTATGCCCTTCATAAAAACGTCTCATAGACTGCTATAAGCACGATATATGTCACGTACAGGACATTCAGAAGGGGAGTGGAAACGTCTTGAAGGAAAAGAGAGTGAAAGCGCCAAGTAGGTGTGCAAAGATTGAGGTGAAGAAAACATTAGGGAGGCGAATTTATAGCGAATGTTTGAAAAGTATTAGCTCAGGAAAGGGATACATGGATCGCTTATGAGCGGCCCTAACTTGCTGTTTCGATAGTTCCCATGAGCTAGTTTCCTGTCAGTCAAGATGCTCTAAGTCACATGAAATCCCCTCAAACTAGTTGAATCTGGTCTCATGATGCTAGGATTCCCTCATGACATTGAATGACCATAATTCAGTTCAACAGGTGTGAGTGTCTGGGGCTGTGAGTAATGAGAGCAGATGGGCCCCTGAGAAGAAAGCCGAGATTCCAAGCATATAAACCCAATACACATTTATATGGTATTACTCTTTAAGCAAATATTCAGATACTAGTTTCAAAAAATATAAATGCCTCATAACGCTTTTACCCAGACATCCACAGCTTGTTATTAAACATTTTAACTAAAGAGTTCAAGAGGTACTTAATAGTTGAATAAAAATACAGCATATTAGAAATATATTTTCCCCCAGTTCACTCAGCCCACAGATTGAAATTGCTTGTGTCACTTTTCTGATAAAATATATTATGAACGCTAAAATTAAATGCTCCAACATTACTTCATATTTACAATACAAGTAAAACTGTAAGTCTAATTGCACATTTACATGTTAAATATATACCAGTTTAATGTTATGGGGACTATGAAAGACGTAAATACGACCTACAACAAACTTCACTCTAGAGCCGTTTAATATACGGTAATGTAATGCGATGCAATATTTTAACAGTATATATATATATATATATTATATATATATATATATATATATATATATATACTCCCATTCTAGAATAATCTATATACATTTATGGAATCATTTAAAAAAAATGTATCTTACGATAATGGCGAGTTATGAAGGCATTTTGTAAAGAGACAGTCTAACTTCAGCTTATTCATAAGAATTTCAATATGGCAATAGTTTCAAGTATTAAATTTTAATATATAAGGAAGTTTGGGTAATGTGGACCATTCTGTTTGAGTGAACCCTGCTAATATCTTCTTTAAATGGTGCTGCCAACGAACAGAAAATATTTTAAGTTCTTCCCCTCATCAACTTTGACGGGTTCAATGCCAGTTTCTTTTATTCTTTGTGCGGAGAAGGGTTGTGACATTTATAAAAATGACCACTTTTAAAGTTTTTCAAGCTAAGAATCAATTCTTAATTTCTGTTATTGAATATTACAAATGTTGAATAAACTCCTAAATACATTATATTATGTAGACTCTGCTTTAATATACTGACGGGATTGGTTGGATATTATGTGACATGGCGGCTGTATAAAATAATTAATCATAACAAAGGAATTCGGTTAATGTGGACCCTCTGATTCCACTTTACACGAATAAGTATATTTTATCAATGGGGATGCTATCTGTAAAAAACATTCACTTAATTACTTTTACTTAATATCCTTGTAATTTTACTAAACCCAAAGACCGTCGCTTTCTACAGTTGAATAACGTGTGAATGTTATAATCAACAATAATTTGTGAAAACATTAAATAAATATCAACGCTTTTTAATTATGGTTAGTCATAGATATTTTCAGATTAATCTGTGTCAGTCTGTATAAATAAATAGAGTAAATAAATTAAAAAGTAGACTAAGAGCTAAGGTGGACTCTGGGATCCACTTTAGCCGAATATGGAGGTTGAAGAGGACCTTTCTTGTAATGTAAAAAAGTTAATAAATTATGAATATTTTTCCATATTTGAATAATACAGCAATGTTATTTCATAGTTAAAACACTAATGATAATCACTGTAATTAAACAAAATTCAAATCCTTTAATTAAAAGAAGAAAAACAACAAATTCAAAACAGGGATCCAAATTGCCCGACGTTCCTCTATATATAGTTGTGGTTATTGAATGGTCTTATGTTTATAGGGAATCAGATATAATAACAGTTGAGTTTCCTATACAGCGATGGGTAGAACATCTTCCACGAATGGGGAACGAAAGAGGAGAATGGAAACTCGTTGTTTGAAAATCAGAGGAAAAGTATCGAGTAGGAAGGTCAAGAATGAGATGAGCGTATAGGCTTAATATTGACCATGATTTCAAGAAGGTAAATTACGGAGGAAATAATTCGAAAATATTGACACACGATAGCATTATATGGAGAACATATCCTCGCGCGTTCATGCCCCTCCGGGTTCTATAGTGCCAGCGAGTTAGTTTGATAGCAGTTTTTTTAAGTTTGTTTTATAGGTTACATTTCATTAGTACAATGGACAAAGTCCCACTACAATCAGAGATATATAGATACGTGCATAGATGAGGGAGTGAGGCAGAGAAGGGGGATAATTTACGCCTGTCTTTTCATGTATGAATTAGATAGATGTCTGTATATATTTGCTCTTTGATTCTGGAAAAGGAAAAGGCACACCCGATCAGACTAGTACGCACTGTCATTGTAAAAGTACATTATAATTTTTATACAATAATTTCAATAAATTCCGCTACTACAACTACTATCGGCTTCGACAACTTACTTGCCTCTGGTAACGAGATTGGCGATTTAAAATCCGGCTGGAATCGATGGGATTTTAAGTATGAAAAATCCACGGGACAAGTCCACTGGGAGGAACTTTAAACCGCGATATTCAGATCATAACCCTAAATTATAAACTCTGAGCAAAATTGAATCAATCTTTCCCAACCAAGTAAAACTTAGTTTCTCACTATGTACCTCTTTGAAGAAGTGACCTTGTGTTTATCACTCCCTGCGACCTGTGGAGAAATAAGGGTAAATACATTTGTTTTATAAGAAAAGAAATGAAGATATAAGAGAGGAACTAAATATTTTCAAACTTACAGACCGAATAATTAAATATAGGAACGACTGGAAAGAACATTTTGATAAAATGCCAGAAGGTATATTCCAAAATTACTGCTAAATTATAAACCGCACGGAAGGAGAAATGTTGAACGCCCACACAGAAGATGGTCTGAACAATTTTAACAATGTTTATTATTATTTATTATTATTTATTTATTTAGCCTGGTGGAGTTAACGCCATGTGGCCTTCTCTTCCACTCACCAGAACAAGCATATGTTACATATGAATACAAAAAAAATACAATAATAGTCATATAAAACAGGACAAACATATGTTACACATGAATACAAAAAAATTACATTAGTAGTCATATTAGACAGGACAAACATGTTACATATGAATACAAAAAAAAGTTACAATAATAGTTATTGAACAATTCATTATCTGTCATATTGAATAATAATGAAATTAATGTCTAATAATAGAATGAAACTAAATACAATTAAAATTAAATTAATGATACAATGAATAAAAAAGGAATAACAGCTCGAATCTACTATGCATAAAAAGAAGAGAAAAAAAACACTACAATGAATTAATCTACGCTTTTTATACAAGGCATTAGGTAAATATATTAACAAATCCTAAGTCTATTTTTATTAAATAGTGCAAAAACGCATTATTAATTCTTAAAAAGTAGTATTAGTGAGTTGTTTCTGTTAGTGATTTTATTTTCAATTTATTTCTGAAAGATGGTAAAGTTTGGCAGTCTCTGACATAGGGTGGAAGTGAATTCCATGTTCAAGCAAGAGAAACTGTAAAAGATTTCGAATAATAGGTAGTATGATGAGGAGGGATATAAATGACGCTGTGCTCAAGGGATCGGGTATCTAAGTTATGTTTATCAGAGAGTTTAGTGAAGCGGTGTGATAAATAATAAGGTAAAGATGTGTGTAATATGTTATAGAGTAGGCATAGGGAATGGATGGTTCTACGATCTTGAAGACGAAGCCATGACAATTGTTCCAGGGATGGTGTAACGTGATCAAATCTACGTATACCACAAATAAAACGTATGCAAGAATTGTGAACACGTTGAAGTCTTTGGGTAAGAACAGCATTTAGGTCAGTAAAAAGAGTATCACAATAATCAAAATGGGGCATTGCGAGTGTTTCTACTAGCATTTTTCTTAGAGAAAACGGTAAACAATTTCTTATACGATTTAATGAGTGTATTATTGAGAAGATAGTTTTGCAAATGTTATTTATTTGTTTATTCCAAATTAAATGTTTATCCATAAACACTCCTAGATTTTTACTGTCTCACTATAAGGGATCTGAACCCCATTAAGTGACACATGTAATACTGCATTTGTGTTAATTGAGGATAATAGTCTCTGATGGCCCATAATGATTGCTTGTGTCTTTCTAGGATTTAATTCAAGTCCATATTTCTCTGTCCACGCCGTTAGCGAGTCAAGGTCCTCGTTAATTTTGGTTACCGCGTCATTTAAAGAATATTTGTCTGAGTGAAGGTAGATCTGCATGTCGTCCGCAAATAAATGATGTTTGCAATGTTTTAGGGAGTCAGAAATGTCGTTTATATAGATTGAAAAAAGCAATGGGCCGAGCACCGAGCCCTGTGGAACTCCAGCTTTACGGTAGGTCCAAGAAGAGCGTAATGTAGAATTTCCTACAACATATTGCTGGCGCTCACGAAGGTAGGAGTTGAACCATTGCGTGACACTGTCAGAAAGTGAGAGGTTTTTTAGTTTAAGCAACAATAAGTCCAAGTCTACCGTGTCAAATGCTTTACTAAAGTCAAGTAGTGTAAGAATAGTAAGTTTTCGATTATCAGATGCTTCGCGTATGTCTTCACATATATTTAGTAGAGCAGTATTTGTATTGTGTCCTGTCCTAAAGCCTGATTGGTATTTGATCTAAAAGGTCGTGGTTCAGTTAGGTAGTCAGTCAGTTGTTTGTGGACTAATCGTTCCAAAGCTTTTGAAAGGGTAGGTAAAATACTAATGGGTTCGAAAATCGTTAGGAGTTAAGGGAGTTTTTACTTTCGGGAGTGGGCGTACAATTGCTTGCTTCCATAATGTGGGATATATAGAGGTTTGTAGTGAGGAGTTGAAAACATGAGTTATGGTAGGTAGTATAACGTCGATTATTTTGTTAAGTAGAGTGATATTTATACGGTCAGTACCTTCTGCTTTTGTTTTTATTCGTTTGAGAGCTTTCTTTATGTCATTTTCTGTAAGATATGAAAAATGGAAATGTTCTCTGTCTGGTGGATTTGTCAATAGTAGTTCACTTGTTGTATGTGTTTTTGTCTTTAGGAGTAAAGAATGTGCTTGTAAAATGGTTATTAAGTGTGTTCAGAGAAACAGGTAGTTTTTCTACCTGTGTGTCTTTCCTTCCTACACCCATTTTATTCAGATTTTTCCAAATATCTGGGTTATTGTTATTAGGTTCAGTAAGGCTGTATAGATGTCTAAGTTTGGCGTTTCTGATAGTTTGTGTAGTCTTGTTTCGTAACCGTTTATAGTGATTAAGATTTATATCAGTTTTGTCGACTCTATATTTCCGATATGCTGCGTCTCTTTCAGTCATCAAGTCACGAATGTTAGCAGACATCCAGGGAGCAGGGTGTCGTTTCACTAGTTTAGTTTTCAGTGGAGCGTGTCTGTCATATAGTTGTAATATAAGGTTATTTAATGCCTCAACTTTTTCGTCAACAGAATGCAACGTCCATATAGTATGCCAGGGTAATTTTATAGCGTCTTCAAGTAGAGCTGCATTGTTTATATGTTTTAGGTCTCTATATGTGATAGTCTTACGAGCTAGTTTAGGGCACTGCAGTGAATATGCTAAGAATATAATATCATGTGCTGATATTCCGGGAGCTGACAGTTGCCCGTGGGTTAGTACTCTGTCTGGATTATTAATAGCAATTAAGTCAAGTAAAGTCGCAGAATGATTGGTGTGATGTGTAGGCTGTAAGGGAAGGATAGTCATATCACAAACTTGGAACGCGGACATAAGCTGTTGTGTATGTCTGTTGTCAGTGTCTAGTATATTTATATTAAAGTCACCCATGACGATAACGTGTTCATATTGTATACGTGCGTTTTGTAGAGCGGATTCTATTTCTGCTATTTTTTTCATTTTAGGGGGTTGGTACACTACACAAAGAAGGCATTTTTTGAAGCTTGCGTATATTTCTATAAACATAATTTCAGGAGATGTCTCGTTATTAGAAAAGTATACAGACTTAGGGCAAAGGTCTGTCCTAACGAAGACACCAACACCGCCCCCTCGACTATGTACAACGATCATGTCTAAGAAAAGTATAACCATCCATGTCAATTAAACTAGAATTAATGGAGGGAGTGAGCCATGTTTCTGATACGAGAATAACATGAATATTGGAAGAAGAAAAAATCATACTAATTTCGTCTGTATGTGCAGTTAAGCTCTGTGCGTTCAAGTGCACCACATGTAGGGAAGACGGGAAGGGGGAGAATGCTGTTTCTAGAACCTGTCTTGCATTATTGTTGTTTGGAAGGGGTTTGAGAAGGGTAGTGTCCTCTAACCTGTCAGAGACCGCCAAATGAATAGCATTATTTGGATGGAAAATTTTAAAAATATTTTAACTAGAATTATAAGAAAAGAACAAGTCACTAATATCTTATTCAAATATTAAATTAATAAATAAAGTAAAATTTCTAAATATAATACTAATAATTAATGTGAAATTTCTAAATATAATTTTAATAATTTATATAAAAGTGCTAAATTGGGGATATGGTATCAGTGGGCGTGTTTGCACTAGGTAGATTTACATATCAGAGGCCCGGGTGATGATGCGTTTGGTGTCTCCATTTTTTACATGTATTGCGCCATCAATTGTCCACACATTTGTGACGCCAAATTTTGTGATGCAGTCCTTTAACAATTTATATCTAATTTGGGTGAGATCTTCTCTTACTGTGATCCCACTGCCTTTCAATTGTTTTTTATTTTGGAAGACCTCCCTTCTCTTTCTATAACTGATGAACTTAACAATAACAGGCCGTGGTCGATCCGACTTTTTCCCAACCCTGTGACTCCTGTCGATATCACAGGTTTCTAATTTAACTCCAATTTTGGAGGCCACGTCGATTGCTATATTGTCCGTATCTTCACCATCCTGTTCAGGTATACCGAAAATACGTAGACACTGTCGACGTTGGTATTGCTCTAGCGAGTCGGTTTTCTCACTTAACTGTTGTTCCAGTTTTAATATTTTGTTGTCCCTCTCCTGAAGCGAGAGTTCCAACTGCCTAATAACTTCTGTATTACGGTCTATAGTTACCTTTAGCTCCGATACAATAGCCTCACGCACGGAGTCCTTCAACAGCTGCAACATGGCTGGATCCCGCAAACATTCTTGGACCACACGCTTAGTTATTTCTTCTTTGCTTTCTTCACAATTTCTTGTTTTACGTGGAGCCATTATGCGTAAAATTAAGCTACAAACAAAATAAATTCGCAATATCGATATTACGTTTATAAAAACAAACTAACACCTGCTGAAAATTGTGCAAAAACACGAGCAACCAGTTTCACTCTTATTCACAATCCGCCATGACAAAAACTTTCATGAAAGCCAACAGCCTTAATCCCTGGAAAATGATGATGATGATGACGACATTAGTTTGGTTGAGTAACTCTCGCAACGGAACGCCTTTTCTTCACATGGTAATAAACAGGGTATAAACAGACACATTACTGCAATCACTTTATTCCTGTATTACAACACGGCTGCAAAACTAACTGACTAACTAACTGGCACTATAGATTCCGGAGATTCATAACCCCGCGGGCATAAGCTCATCATAAAACATTATCCTGAGCTTATGTTTTCAAATCATCCCCTGTATAATTCACTTCCCTCTAATCATGATGTTATTCTCTCATCTCAACACTGGCCAATCCACTAGGAGCTTTCTCTCTGGATTCCTACAAGCTCCCATGCCTTTCTTTTATTCCTCAATCGTGCCTCATGTTATGCCCATCGCAGTCCACAAAACGTAACTCTTCTTATAGCGTCCAGTTTGCCAAGCCCCTCTTTCGTTCCCCAATCGTGCCACATGTTATTCCCTTCGCAATCTACGAATCCTAACTCCTATTGCATTTAGTTTTCCATGCTCGTCTTTCACTCCGCAATCGCTCCACATGTTATGTTTTTCCCAGTCTACGGAACTTATCTCTTCTAGTTTTCCATGCCTCTCTTTCACTCCCCAAACGTGCCACGTGTTATGCCCTTCGCAGTCTACGAAAATTAACTCTTCGTATTGCATATAGTTTGCTATAAAAATAATGTAATTCATAGTTATATAGTTTTCTTCATTCGCCTGTCTCTTCGTCCCTCTTTGGTCCAGAAATATTCTTAAACTTTATTCTCAAATAGGCCTTTATAAACTAAGAGACCATGTTTCGCATCTATATACCGATAATTTAATTGAAAGAATAACCATTTTGTATGTTTTTGGTTTAATGTTTTAGGGAAATTAGGATGACAAGGGTCAGTGTATTTCATACAGTAAAATAAATACACAATTAAAATAATTATTATATTTCAATGAATCATATAAATACATGACATCACGGATTATATATAAAATAGTAATTCAAAAGTTTATGACCTCCTAATTAAATATAAAAGTTCTAATCTCAAGCTCATGTACGTGCGAGTAATTATGACTATGAAGTTGGCATAAATGCATTTTAGACGTAGTTCGTTTAGTGTTTTTTTAAAAAGTCGCAATCGCGGTACCAGTCCTTCAATTATAACTTGGCTTATAATTTACTAATGTAATTTTGTCAGAGTGGAAACCATGTTGCGATTTTTATTGAAACTTAATTATTGTTGGCTGGTTCCCTCAATATGAATTACCATCTGCTGATGAATGTACAGACTCACAAACTGACCTCTGTGAACAGAATGAAGTTCCGCTTGCGAACTCCATGAAAACTGTATCACTAACCATGTTTCCGCAATTTCATGAATAGACAATTGCACGCTTTCGACTATAGAAATGTTGGACAATAAGACAACAATCAGTCTGTCTCCAAGTATTCCTTTTAGCGAATTTCAAAGGAATGAATCAGTATAGGTACGTCACATAAATGTTTTTGAACATTTTCTACAGATCTTCCACGATCCTATCTAGCGTAATATAGCATATCAATTACAAAAGTAAGGGCCAGTTCTTAATAATCAAATTCAGACTAATAGGTGTAGGAGTTAACCTGAAAGGAAAATTTATAAGTTATTCTAGCGCTTACAATTTTCGATGTTTTGCAACGAAACTTAGTATATGCTATCAAACTATAATGAGGAAGGTATTCTCCAAAATCATCGCAATCCGACACATTATTATAAGTCTAATCATAAACATGAGAAAAATCGCTCTAGCAGCCGCCATGTTTGCATCGTCTTTCTGTATGAGAATATAATACAATATAATTAGCCCTTAAATTCGAAATGTGTCCTATATGGTAAGGTATTTAATATGTTTAATAATGTAAAAAAATAATTATTGGATTTTTAAGAATATTCTGTCAAATTATACAACAACATTAAAGAGACAAACCCAAATATATTGCGTATCATTAGGCTAAATAAAGCAAGTATTAAATAACCTTTGTTAAAGGGCACCACTCGGCCCATTTCCTCTTCTCCCTTCCCTTTATCTGAGCATACACAGAAAATGCTCCAAGCTGGAAGGTTAAATAACCCTGTTTATGTGTCAATACATAAACTTAAGTTTTGGAAGCAATTTACTTGATGATGACCCATCAAATTGAAATGTGTGATGTGTTAGTATAGAGTAGCGTGACTCGTTCTGGCTGTCGACCTTCCGACACTCGGCTCGCCGTTAGTACAGTTTACGATGCCCTGCTCAAAGTATGACTCATACTCATGTCTATTAAAATCATATCTACACCAGGCAAACTCAACACCGCCAAACGGATAGGATAAGTGGCAAAACCCTTGAATGTTAGTCGCTAAGAAATTAGTTATCAAAGAGCCAAATCAATTCACTTTGCAGTGCATTGTACGATGCACAGTCATTGTGACAAATTAGTAGTAGTAATACTAGTAGTGGAGTTTCTCCAATGTAACTAGATGTTTCTATACAATCGGTAAATCATATTCCCCTGTCAGATTATCAATTGAAGTGAATGGTTTCAATATATATTAGTTGGTCATTCTTCCACATAATTATTTGATAACTTATCATGATTAAGTAAATAATTTACATATTAATTCATACATAATCTTTACTATATACTACATTATGGCATTATTATTATTGTATTAATATACCATGTCTCTAAGATATGTAACTAACGAAGTAACAAACTAACTAAGTAACTAACTAATTAACTCTACTATCAAATCCGTAGGTCTGTGGTAGCGAGGACATAATCTTTCCATACATCCCTAACCTGAACTAATGTTTTTCAGTCATCCCCTGTATAATTTACTTTCCTCAAATCATGGTTAATATTATTCTCCCACCTCATTCCAGGTCTACCAACATGCTGTTTTCCCTCTGGTTTTCCGACAAGAAGCTTCCACTTCTCACTATCATTCCCCATTCGTGCCACATGTCCTGCCCATCGTAATCAACGATATATAACTGTTCTTATTGTATCTTCTTTTCTACAAAGATAATGTAGCTAACTATTACGATGTGTTCTCCTAAGAAATATATTCTCAAATACTCGTAAACATTTCTCCTCCCTTAAAGCAAGGGTCCATGTATCGCATTCATAAAATAAAACTGGGAGATTAACAGTTTTTATATATTTTCAGTTTAATTTTCTTTTACAGAAGTTGGGATGGCAAAAGTCTCTGTAATGCATAATATCGTGCATTTCCAGAATTCAGCATGTGTTTAATTTCTCTGTGCATGTCATTCTTATTTCTAATTGTTGTTCCTAGATATTTGACTTCAGAACGTTTTCAAAACTTCCCTCATATCCCGTTAAGTGTCAATTTCCATTATATAATAAATTTATATATATATACGAACAAATATTTGGTTTTATTGATGTTGATTTCAGTCCCAATTTCGTAACGTTACTCAATAAAGTGTGCGTTTTTCTCCCTTAGTATCTCCTTGCTAACGTTTAATAATATCACATCATCAGCATAAACTAACAGTATATTGATATCATTGAGTTGTTGGCCTTCATTATCCTCTATGGCATGTTCTAGTATAAAATTTAATAGGAGAGGATAAAGTGCATCTCATTCCTTTAATCCATAGTGAATTTCAAAAGTATCCGAAAACTATTTGCCTCGACGCACCCTACTCTTTGTATCATTTAGACACATTTCAATAAGTCTAACGTTTTAACAATTTCGAACTCCAGCAGGATATTACATAACTTCTCCCTCTTAATTGAATCGTATGCATTTTTTAAGTCTACATATTGATGTTGCACAATGCCACTATAGTACCATTTATTTTCTAAAATATGTCGTATACTAAATGTCAGATAATAGAATGTTACTTCTAGATCCCTATTGATGATCTCCTATTATATCATCGATATAGGAAGTAAGTCTGCTTACTAATATATTTTTTTTTACAATTTTATACGATGTTGAAAGTAATTATATGCCCATGTAGTTGTGGCAGTCAGTTTTACCTCCTGTCTTAGAGATTGGTAAGATGATCAATTCTTTCCATTCATTTGGAAAATCCTCTTTTTTCAAAAATCGTACAACCAACCGACGTATATTCTCCATCAATTTTTCTCTTTCTGATTCTATCAGTTCTGCTGGGATGCCATATGAACCTGTTACTTTACATCTTCAACTTTCTGTCGGAATTTGAACTTATAATGCACGTTTTTGTATGAACATCACTTCCATAAATGTATTAGACTAACACTATCATATCTAAGCTGATGATCGACGACTCATATCATATGCATTATGCAGTAAGTTTCTATTATTTTCATTTCTATTTATTTATTTTTTTAGTCTTTGCCTTCTTTTTTTTTGTGATGCATTAATTTCAGTAAATGTGAATCCATGGGATTGTCAATAGGGGAAAGTAGTTTGTTCACTATGTATTACGCAGGTGATCAGATTATAATATCAGAAGACATGTATGATTCAAGTTATATGGTAGGAAAACTTCAAGAAGAATACTAGAAGTCTTCATTAAACGTGAATGTGATTGTCTACTGCTGGTGGGGATAATACAATTGTGAATGTACCTATAGGAGGTAAAACGTGTTAAAAAATAAACTACCTGGGTGTTACTTTTAATAAAAAAGGGAATAGAAGTGATGAAATTATAACAAGATTAAGTAAAGGAGGAGCAATGATAAAGACGTTGAACTCCTTTTTATAGAATAAAAAAAAAGTGAATTAAAAGAAAGATGATAAATAGCACTCTAGTTCAAAGTATTTTGTTGTATGAGTCAGAGATGTGGAATATAATTAGAGGGAATAAAAAGAAGCTCTTGGAAACCGAAGTTGTTTTCTTGAGGTAGACTTGATTAAAAATGCGTCTGGTTAAAAACATGGAATGATGTGATAAGATGAGGAATGCAAATTGAGATAGATATACTTGGTGATGTTCAGAAGAGACCGATTGATTTGATCATTTCAATATAATGAAGGGAAAAGGCTCGTCATAAAGTAGATACCTTCTCAAAGAAAGTAACGAGTTCGCCCGTGACACAACTGGAGTGAAGATATTAATGAGGCAATGACGACATGAAACATATATTTAGGAATGCCAGATTATAGAAATATATGGACTACGGAATGAGAGAGAGCTGTAACAATTCGTGAAGAAGAAGAAGAATTGCTTTACAGCATCTTGATATGGGCACAGCGTGTAATACTGATGTACATCTCTCGCCAGATTTTATGAAAGTGAGAGTTATGGGTTGTCCCATCTTGTTGGAACAGATCATCTTCTGAATCATAATTTAGTTTTGGCATTTACCAATGTTCGAGTTTGTAAAGATTAAGATATGCCATCGTTATAATATTAGTCATTAAAAAAAGAGAACCATACAGTTTGCCATGTGACATGGCTCAGAAAGCATTCAGCTTGGATGAATTTCGTTCTCACTCAGTGATTCTATAACGATTCTCTGCAGTCATGTGATACTTACTTACTTACTCACTGGCACTATCGAACCCGTAGGTTCATGGCCGCGCGGACATAAGCTCTCCATACATCCCTATCCTGAGCTAATGCTTTCCAATCATTCCCTGTATAATCTAGTTCCCTCAAATCATAGTTAATGTTGTTCTCCCACCTCATTCTTGGTCTACCAACTGGGCGTTTTCCCTCTGGCTTTCCTACAAGAAGCTTCCATGCACGTCTTTCATTTCCCATACGTGCAACATGTCCTGCCCATCGCAGTCTACGAGACTTAACTGTTCTTATTATATCTGGCTTCCTATAAAGACCATATAGTTCATTGTTATGTAGTCTTCTCCATTCACCTGTCTGTTCATCTCTCTTTGGTCCAAACATTTTCCTAAGAACTTTATTCTCAAATACTCGTAATCTCCTTTCCTCCCTTAAAGTAAGAGTCCATGTTTCGCACCCATATAATATAACTGGTAGAATAATAGTTTTATATAGTTTCAGCTTAACGTTTTTTGAAAGGAGGCAGTCATGAGATTCACTATAAAATTCTATAGTCTCATATTATCTCATTGTTGCTTTCAGCGCAACATCTAGCCAAGAAAATATGATAAATAAAACTTAATAACCAGAGCATCATATGAACCATCAAACGTCAGCTTACGATAATGTTTGAATTATAAATTTATTAAAGGCTGACATTATTTAGAGGCACAGTGAGTTATATAAATAACTCCACCGCTGTCGTAACATCAATACATCATATGCAAAGGCAATGGATTTTGTTTACGGGCCGTCACAATTTTTATGGGTTAAATTTGTTTGAGTTTCTTCCTCAGCTGGAATAGTGGGAGAAATTTTTACATTTTTCGGAAAAATAAATAAATAAAGCAAATGCATACATTTACAATAGCATTTCGTACGTGCTTGGTTGGCCGTAAGTGGGTTTCTTACTGTTCAATAACCCAAGAAGATTTTTAAGAATAAGTTTATAGTAGTAGTAGTAGGACTTTATTAGACAAAAGTAAGATATTTACAATATTATATACAAATATGGGTCGCACGGGCAGTAGTCCGTACGTGCTTTTGACAGTCCGTTACAATAAAGAAATAATTGCTGCTAGTGTGAAGAAAAATAAACAACAAAAAAAAGCAAAAACATTACAATTACATAAAGAAAACGCAATAATATTACAATCAAATAACAACACAATAGCATTATACATTAATTAATTTATACATAATTATTAAGAATTAATGTTATTGCATTTTGATAACATATATTTATTCATGAATGAGTGTTGTTCTTATTTTCCGCGTTTTGTCCAGAAATTTACCGAGGTTTATCCAATTTTCTGGATTTACCAATAACTCGTAGCATGCCAATCTTTCCCGATTTGAATTTAGAAATCTTTCCGGTAATAACTGACGTCTCCAATATTCTAAATCATTACATTTTCCTAATATATGTATCTCATCTTCACAAGTTCCCGCACATTGGACATATTCGCATATCGTGATCGTCGCTAATTTTTAGAAATTTCCATGCCCCTAGCCTAAACCAAGCAAGCCCTGATCTCTCCTTAAATCCTAGGTTGAGTATATACGATTCTTTTCCCCAGACGTGTTTTAGGTCTCTTTGTAAACACAGTGAGCGTTTTCCTGTACATTCGGCGAAAGTATCTTGTTGGTTTATATCTAAGTACCTCCTCCTTATTTTTCTCCACACGTTCTTGCGATTTTCAGTCCCTTTTTCCCATATCCAGCCCATCCCAATCTTTTGGAGTTCTCTCCTAACCTCGTCTGCCCAAAATTTAACATCTATGTTTTTAATTTGGTGGTCGTAACAAATTGCTCTAAGCATTGTTTGTTCACCTTGGATTACTCGCAACCAGTATTTGAGTACACGAATTTTACAGTTTATGTCGTCCTGGAATGACCCGAATTCATATAAAATTCCACAGTTAGAAACGGCCTTACTAAGTCCTGTAATATATTTTAGAAAATGCGTATATACCTTATTTAGTATTTCCGTTCTTTGGAAACCCCAAATCATAGTGCATTACTGGCCTGACCATCGCTCCATACATTTTTTCTAATGTGCTGACTGGAATATCAGGCACTCGACCCAGAATACCGAGTACACTGTTAAGTTGTCCCCTCCCTTTAAATAATGCTTTATCAATATGTTTTTTCCACTACCCGTTCATTTCAAACGTCGTACCTAGATATTCAAAATGTTTCACATTTTGAAGTACTTGATCTTTGTATTTCCATTCCTCTGCTCTACCATAAACCGTCCCGTATTTAAAGGTCATTGTTTTTGTCTTACTAACATTTACAGTCGATCCCCAATTCCTACAGTATATTTCCAGTAGGTCAAGACCTCTTTGCAATCCCTTGATTGTCTTGGAACAGATAATTAAATCATCTGCATACAACAGGACTGGGACTTTAACATTTCTTATCTCCGGAGCCTCAATTTCTCCTTCTAGCATTACGTCTACAATATCATCAACGAATAGATTAAATAGCATTGGTGATAAAATGCAACCTTGTCTCACTCCCCGATTGGCTTCACTGCTCTCTGTAATGTGCCCTTGGTCTACTTTTATACAAAATTTAACATATTTATAAATTGACATTAAGGCATGTATCATTTTATGAGACAATCCTTTCCGATTTAATTTTTCCCAAAGTGCGCTTCGGTCCACAGTATCAAATGCCATCTTAAAATCAATGAATGCACAAAATAATTTACCCCCCTTCATTTTCAGATTGTCATCAATTAATGTTCTCAGAACAAATACGTTGTCCACCGTGGAGTACCCTTCTCAAAAACCTGCCTGATATTTTGAGAGCCTATTGTTCTCTTTAGCCCATTGTCTTATTCGTTCGTAAAGTACTTTACAATATATTTTTCCGAACACTGACAAGAGACAAATTCCCCTGTAACTTTCTGGTATCTGTGCCCCACCTTTCCCTTTGTATAGCGGTTGGATGACACCTGTCGCCCAGGCTTCCGGATAATCTCCTCCATTAAAAAGTTTGTTGAACGCAGTTTTCAAAACGTCTAATAATTTATTGGATGATATCATATTTTTCAAGAATTCCCCTGGTATTCCATCAATTCCAGGTGCTTTACCATTCTTTAAACATTTAATGGAAGAAACCACTTCATTTTTCGAAATATCCTGATCCAGTAATTGAATATGAATTGGGTCAGGGATCTCAACTATATTTCCTTGATTATATCTTAACCTCTCATTTCCCAGCACCCTATCAAAGTAACTTTTCCATTCCCCGGGCGTTATTCTTGTCCGATTTATGGACTTTACTTTGAGTTCCCTTACCGCTTTCCATATGTCCGCAATGTTCCCACTTTCAGTCGCGACTCTCATTTCTTCGGATTTCTTATTTTGCCATGCTAGTTTTGTTTCTCCTAATAATTCTTTATATTCCTTTCTCTCTTGCGCATAATTTTTTCTGCTTTCATCTGTGCTTTCTTTTCTAAACTTTAAAAGACTACTTTCGACAAACTTCTTCTTCTTTCTACATGCATTATTGTACCACCCTTTGTCCTTCTGGTTCATTGCGCATTTAACCTTGAATTTTTCCCCTGCTTTTTGAAAAGATTCTGTCAAAGTTTTAATAATTTCCTCCCCGCTAAGATCATTCAATTGCAGATCCTGTATTAGCGTTTCCAAACTCCTGATAAATTCTTCTCTCCGATCCTCGATCCACCTGAAACGTGTAATTGGCCGCAATATTGTTGCCACCTCATCATTAACTGTCTCACTAATACCTTTCATATTTAAAATAAGTTTGTTTGGGAAGTGGTGTGATTCTATTCTGGAAACTATACAGAAATTACTTAGGACTGGAATCATGTCTTGTGTGCATATTGAATAATCGATTACGCTACCTCCATTTTTATTAATAAATGTCAGGTTCTCCATTTTTATCTTCCCCATATTTCCCATTCAGAATTTCAAGTTCAAATGCATCGCAAAAAGCTAACAATTGGTTTCCTTCTGAATTTATAATCTTATCTTTGCTTCTCCTACCCTCACCTCGTGTTTCATTATCATCTGATTTTATAGTGATATTTTCCTCCCCAATCCTACAGTTAAAGTCCCCTAAAATTATTATTCCCGCTTCCGGAAACCTATCTTTTATTTCTGCCAACGAGTCAGACAATTCAACGAAAAAATTTGGATTGGCATACCTGGAATTTAGTGGTTGGCGGTAAATAGACAACAGACACATTTCTGCTCTTCCTGTATGGTAATATATACAAATTGCCTCTTTTAAAGCAATATTTACCTTTTTAATATATGGGTCTAAGTTAGCTTTATATAAAATGGCAACACCACCTGGATATCTACCTCTCTTCCCTCTAGTTTCATTGCCCTTAAAATAACCTTTCATATTACATAGATTTACGCATTCATTAGCTTTTAACCATGTTTGACCTAGAGCTAATATATCAAAAGTCTCAATAAACTCTACACATCTGTCCATTGAAAGTTTTTGTTTTAACCCTTCGATATTCCATGAACCGACTGTCAACAAACCCTATTGTGTTCCCTTGTCATTAGTCTTACCTGTATTTTTCGAACTTCCCCCTCTCAATAGTTCCTTTTCTGCGGGTAAATTCAGCAGTCTTAGTGATTTTCTTGTTTGAGGTCTTGTGTCCGCCGGTCGTTCACCTCTTAGAGGTGGGGTATGCTTTTTGCGTTCGGCCGTTTTTTGTGCTGTATGTTTACTGGATTCCTCGGAGTTAGTATCGTAGTGCTCCCTCTCTCTTTCTCTCGTGTAGAATTTTCTCCCTCCTCTGCTGTAAGGAGACCACCTGCTGTTGAAGCGTCCCCTGTAGGTTTTGGGGACTCGCTGTCAATGACCTCTTCAAATTCATTTTCAGAGTTGTCCATATTTTGTAGTTGTTCCCTGCTCCAGATTCGTCCATTTATAATCAATTTATTAAATTGCAGGATTGCATGGCAGCCCTGCCTCCTCGCCTCGAGCATGTGTCGCTTAAGAAAGTCCCTTTCGCGACGCACCTTCTCACTAAAGTCTTCGGCAATATTGATACCGGTCCCTTTAAGATATTTACTGTCTCTAAGGATCCAACATTTTATTTTGTAGTGTGATAATTTGCATACAATCGGTCTCTTTCCACTATTCCAACGACCTACTCTGTGCGCTCTTTCAATATCACTGTCCACCAAATCAATCCCGATTTGCGCCACTACTCTTTTAACTATATGTTCAGTTTCCTCCCAGCTCTCCCTGTCTTCTTCATGCACTCCATATATCACAATATTATTACGGCGACTCTGGTTTTCGAGATAGTCTAATTTAGATTCCAGCCATTTCAATCTGTCCTCCATCCGATGCATGTTCGTCTCAATATCACGAATTTTTTCCCCCACGTTGCTCTTTTCAAACCCCTCTTCCACTTCAGTTGACAATGTTCGAATCAGCTTTCTAACTTCTTCCATAATGCTTTGTCCCCTGCACCCTTCACCCACTCTAACAAAAACACGTCCGCCCTTCTCGACGGCCTGCTTGGAACCAATAAGTTTATATAATATATCCTTATAGTTATTACATACCCACACACACATCTACACCCATATGTAAAAACAAGTATTATATATTCTATAATGTTGTGTGATTCCGGCCTGCATTCAACTATTATATATTCTCTTTCATCCACTCATGTATCTATGTATCCTTTCTTGCATATATAGGGCAAATGTCAGGATTGGCCTACTACAAAGACCTAAATATCCCCGAACTCCATCTGACCTCCGTGATTCATCTTGTACGTTATGGGCGCATCATTGAATGGTGTCTCTTCAGTGTTCATGTAGTGTCGGAGGTAATCTTGGAATTTAACTCACTCTTCTGAGGAGTCCTACCAGTCTTGGAGTCGTCCAAAAAGTATTAAAAGAATTAAAATCCTCTCCCGATAGAATTATTTAAAATATTCTGATAGCATGACAATGTAGATTTAATGGTATTTACGAGATTTCAAAGTTATATCTGATTAATTTTTTAACAATTCCTTTGTCTTTGGTATAATAAACATTTCTTTCACTGAAAATAAATGCATGCCGTTTGATTTTGCTGGGGATGAATCGGAATTCATATCTGGGTTTAATATTAAATAGGGACTATGCATTACTATTTTTAATTGAATATATAAGAATTATTATACAAGTTGGGCCTATGTTTGTTATTATATTTGTTGCATGTGATATGAAATCATTTCATTTTATTTTTATTTGGATTCCTGAAACATTACCCCGATAGCGTTATAAGAAGCATATATATTAGATTTGAAACGTTTTTCTCCTTTATGTTTAAATTATTTATTTTCATGGGGTTTATTTTTTGTTATCTTTTTGAATTTAGTGAATATGCTTAAGTAGTACGGAGAGAAGGTAAAGAGCAATTTCACCTCTAATATATGCCTTCAGAACATAGTAATTTTTAATATTTAACTTTTTAATTAGGCCTACGCCGTAGCGTAGTGGTTAAGGCACTGAGCTACAAGCCGGAGGGTCGAGGGTTCAAGTCCGTTGTGGTCAGGATTTTTAAACGGACCCAACCCTCTGGCGGCACTATGGCTCTGGGGTCGACTCAGCCTCTAACGGAAATGAGTACTAGACGCTTGTTCTGGGGTAAAGGCGGCCGTCACGCAGGGCTGACAACCCGGCTGACATAAAGTGCCGATTGTCTAGAAAAAGTGGGAGCCTTAACCTCCTACTACCCCGAGGGCCTCCGGGCCTGTTGTGGGATCACTTTACTTTACTTTACTACGTTATAACATATAATAGTTAAGGAATTAAGATTATAAAAGGGGAAAGATAAAATTGTTGATAGTTGTTCTGTCAAAATATAAGGATCTTCAACCGGTCGGGCCCCAGTTCATGTTAATAAAACCAATTTAATTATTATTATTCAGAATACATTTAATTGAATATAATTTAATTCTTCGTAAATTGGAATAGAATTGGAGACTTTAATTTTAAGTAGTTTGAGGGATTTACATCACCATTCAGAATTTGGCCTATATCATCCATTAATGGCTGAGGCTTCCTGAAAGCAGTAAATTCCTTAGATGAGTTATTACAACCTATATTTATTGATACGCTACTTTTTGTTCCAGTTCACTCGTATATGTTTGACTTTCTCACTCTATTCTTCTGAAGTTGTCAGCATCTTCCATTGATCCCTGTTTTATAATTTTCTCGTCCACTGGTTTCGTACCCGCTGTGTGAATATGTCAGACTCCTAGTCCTCTGCCTGCCTTTGGATCTCTTGCCGATTCTAAGGTCTCAAATTGTTACGCTATATGCTTACCTGGTTTCCTATGTTCTTGCCACGTGACCACTTCATTGCCATTTGAGGCGTTCTGTTGTAGCAGTCATGTCTCTCATTACCATCAATAAATTGCAAGGATTTAAATTTATCTTTACCGTTTCACATTTAAATATATTTGGTTCAAAATTTATTTTTCACTATGGACTATTCTAATCATAGAGGTACACTCTAATTTGAAAATGAATCCGAAGTTCGCAGATAAAAAAGCCGTCAGGTTCGAAAATTATTTCAACTTATATTTCAGAATATAAAGCTCCTCTGCGTGACTTCAATCATGAAGGAAGTAAAGCCGTAGGGCGGGTGTCGTAGATTTACAAAATATAACATATTACCTAAAGTGTGAAATAATTTTGTTTATTTATTTGATTTGTTGAAGATAAGTCCATATGGTTTCGTTTTTATTTTTCCAAAATAAACACTTCAAGAAAAAAAAAGTATAGAAACGTACATAAAATCTGCATTAAAATGTGCTTGGCCTACCCAACAGTGCATATTCATTAATAATTTAATATTCCTAACACTGAACAAATGGTGGCACCATGGCCCTGGAGTCGACTCATCCTCTAACAGAAGTGAGTACCAGATGCTTTTTCTGTGTGTAAAGGCGGCCGTCACGCAGGGCTGACAACCCGGCTGATATGAAGTTCCGATTATCCAGAAAAAGTGGGAGCCCTACCCCAAGGGCCCCTCGAGGCCTGACGTGGGATCAGTTTGAGTTACCACTGAACAAATTTATAAACATATTTTACTGATCTACCACAGCAAATACAAAAAAACACTACAGATCTGATGAACATAATGACAACTAATAAACTCACTGGCACTATTGAATCCGGATGTTCATAGAAGGGAAATACATCCCTTTCCTGAGCTAATGTCTTCCCATCATCCCCTGTATGATTTATTTCTTTCAAATCATGGTTAATGCTATTCTCTCACATCATTTTTGGCCTATCTACTTGCCCCTTCCCTCTGGTTCTCGTACATGAGTTTGCATGGCCCTCATCTATTCCCAATTCGTGCCAAATATCCTAACATCGCAGTACACGAGACTTAACTTTATTTACATCTGATTTCCCACCAAGATATTGTAGCTCACTGTTATTAATTATCCTCCATCTGTTAGACGTACTTTGATTCAAATATTCTGAGAACATTATACTCAAATACTCTAGCTTTTCTCTCCCCTTAAAGTAAGAGTTCATGTTTCGCATCCATATAATTTAACTGGAAGAATTACTGTTATATATATTTATAGTTCGACTTTCTTAGGAGAATTTGGGATCAAAAGAAGTTCTTTATTGTGGGAAAGTATGCGCTTCTAGTTTTGAGCCCATATTTAATTTGTTTCTGCATCTCATTCCTATTTGTAAGTATTGTTCTTAGGTAGGCCTATTTGAATTCGGCCACTCCTGTAACATTTCCCTCATTTTTCAATAACTGTCAATTTTCATTATATAATGCATTTCTATGTGTGACTATTGAATTTTGTTGTTTACTTTCAGTTCAATTTTTTAGTGTGACTCGATAGAAGGTGTGTGTTGAACCTGAGTACAACCCCCGCTGTATCCTGATAATACATATCATCATACAAGTCTATAATAATCGCTTTATTTATATTATGGTCAGGAAATACAGATTTTTGTTTTCTCATCTCTTGCCTTATGAGCCTTCAGGAGACTCACTCTTATCACTTGAACCCAGCATCCACCAGTTCACGACCTACCATCACATTATTTCGGTGAGTAAATTTTATGATGTACACAATTAGAGAAATTTTGCCTTTTTTTAATAAAATACCGTAGAATATTTCCGTTTTCATTAGTGGCTAGAGTGTATTAATTTAAGTTAGAGGCCCTGTTAAGATTAATATCCTTAAAGGTGGATCCTCTGATTAAAAAGACTGAGAACCACTACTCTTTATTGAATAATTTTTATCTATAAAATTAATTGTAACTATAATAAGGTGATTATTATCAGAAATTAAGTAATATAAATGATTACAACGTAAAACACGCATATTTTTAATCAAGAGTAATTGGGAGGATTTCATACTGGTTACTCAACGAAGTCTTTTCGTTTCTATACATACTGTAAATGTAATGATAAATAATAAAATAATATAACATAAACAGAACGAAAGTTTAATGTTTCATAAAACGTAAGATTTGTGTAATTTGTTTTTATGTGTCAACTTGGTATAAACGCGTAAATGTTAAGATCAGATTAGGCGTTTATCGAAGAACTGCATCTACATCTATAATAAAATTGAATGCATAAATAAATAGACGTATTCCATAACTACTTGAAAAATTAAAGATGACACAAATTATCAAAACCTTTGTGACTTTCTCACTCTTTCATTACATCTTATTGAATTTACCTTGTCAGGATTTTCTCCAATTTCATTCATGAATACAAGCTATGTTCCCGTGGTATATTAATCAACTTTACGATTTTAAATCAATATTTTGATGAACAATTGGACAGGTGTGAAGGATAAAAATACGGATAAATAATAATAATAATAATAATAATAATAATAATAAATAATTAATCATCGTCATCCTTCACGGATTAGTTCGTTGCCTGTTCCGATCTCACAGCTGTTCAGCTCAGAGCTTTCTTGGTCTTCCCACAAATCTTCGTCCGCCAGGATTATACATCAGTACCATTTTTGGTGTCTTATCCTCTGTCATTCTTTGCAGATGTCTTATAATTCCAATTGACTTACTCGTGTGTGACCAACCTGAAGGACCGGAGGTTTTCTGTTGGGGTTTCTTTCTCTTAGAAGGTTGCCGTCTCCTCGGCTGACGAGAGTCAAATAATAATAATAATAATAATAATAGTAATAATAATAGTAATAATAATAGTAATAATAATAGTAATAATAATAATAATAATAGTAATAATAATAATTCAAATAATAAAAATAATGATGATATAATTCATCAGAATTTATTGTAATGAAGTGTTATAAAGAGGGAAATATGATTTCTTGTATCGATAAAACACGTTTATCTTAGCAAACATACAATTGAATCGTCTGATTTAAGAAGGGAATGTACACCTAATAATGTGAAAATTGCTAATATTGTCTACATATCTGCAAAACAGTGTGGTGAATTCGAAGTCCTACACCTTCCTCAAGGGACTGTATTTTATTCCTTTTCTTTTTTCTTACCAATGATGTGTTTAGAGATATTTTCGACAATAAAAAGTAATTTTGATGTTTTGGTCTTCATTCAATTTTAAATACGAGAATTGTGTTGTTATTATTATTATTATTATTATTATTATTATTATTATTATTATTATTATTATTATTATTATTATTATTATTATTATTATTATTATTATTATTCACTTCCGACAGCATTTCGCTTCTCACATTACTAAAGGCCAATTCTTTCGGTATATTTTATTTATCCCAGATTTATAACGTGAGGAGTTTTCAAATAAAATAATTGCTTTGTAGATTTTACATCTCTTGTCTTTATTCTTAAAATCTTCCTCTGTACTGAATGATCAAGGCCCAGTGCTGATGCAACTCGAGCAAGCATTAACTCCTGGGAATATCTAACGCAGCAGTAGACAATACGTCGAGTAGTATTAACGCTGGACCAGGGCCATTTAGCCTAGAAGACGATTTTAAGAATTAGAAAAAAATATGTTTAAAATCGTAATACATTGTTGATTATGTTTGTACCACTGTTGATGCTACAGGTGTCCCGAGTGCTGAAAAGTGATTGTGGAGGCGTTCTTTGGTGTTTAATTGAAGTTTACATACTTTTGATTATATTATATGGGGTTATAGAGCAATTCTTCATTGAACATTACACTGAGCAAAAAAAATAAAACTTGTTTTTACTCAGAAAGAAACATATGTGATTCTGATAGTATTTTTTATCATGAATTCAAATATGATATCGGGTTTTCTCCATCGCTGAAGGTTTCCGAGATACAGGAATTTATAATTTCAAACACTTTAATATTTTCTATATTCATAACTACACAATATTCGAACATTCGGACTCACCTAGAAAGTAAGAAATGACGATTTTCTGCTATAGTTTGCCAGTGGAGCATCCTTATTGATGGTTCAACAATAATAGGTCAGCATATTAGGATTCCATTTGCCTTGATATCTCTTTTCCATAGCTGAAATCTCCTGAGTTAGCTCATTCGGTTTTATTTTATAATGGACAAATGGACGAAAAAAGTTTATTAAAAAGCAATTATTTAAATCCATTACTTGAAATTGAAATAAAAACAAATTCCGAATACATATTTGAAAACACGGTACAAAAACTGCATTAAGTACAACTATTGGTACTCATGAGACAAAAATCATGTTGACCAGTGTTATAGGCCAAATGGCAGCCAATTTTCCGAGATACCCGTTGTTACATACATTTTCTTTTCGTTCGCGAATTCTTTTGAAAGTTTTTAATATTACCGTAAGCAAGTTTAGTATACGTAGTTGTCATAAAAGACTGTAATTTAAATCCAGAAGGACGGTCTGTGATAATTACGGGATTGGTAAGATATTAATTACGGGATTGGTAAGATATTAATTACGGGATTGGTAAGATATTAATTACGGGATTGGTAAGATATTAATTACGGGATTGGTAAGATATTAATTGCTAAAATATACACTTTTAGTACTTTTGTAAAAATCGTTTTCAGTTCACCAGGATTTATTTTAGTTTTTCCTATATATATATATATATATGATTATTAATCCTAGAAATGTTCTAATTCAATTTAGTGAAAGGCTATAAACTCTTGTTGATGGATCAAAGACCAGGATTTATTTTGTTTTTTCCTATATATAATATATATATATGATTATTACTCCTAGAAATGTTTCTAATTCAATTTAGTGAAAGGCTATAAACTCTTGTTTGATGGATCAAAAGACCTCAGGATTTATTTTAGTTTTTCCTATATATATATATATATATGATTATTAATCCTAGAAATGTTCTAATTCAATTTAGTAAAAGGCTATAAACTCTTGTTGATGGATCAAAGACCAGGATTTATTTTAGTTTTTCCTATATATATATATATATATGATTATTAATCCTAGAAATGTTCTAATTCAATTTAGTGAAAGGCTATAAACTCTTGTTGATGGATCAAAGACCAGGATTTATTTTAGTTTTTCCTATATATATATATATATATGATTATTAATCCTAGAAATGTTCTAATTCAATTTAGTGAAAGGCTATAAACTCTTGTTGATGGATCAAAGACCAGGATTTATTTTAGTTTTTCCTATATATATATATATATATATATGATTATTAATCCTAGAAATGTTCTAATTCAATTTAGTGAAAGGCTATAAACTCTTGTTGATGGATCAAAGACCAGGATTTATTTTAGTTTTTCCTATATATATATATATATATATATGATTATTAATCCTAGAAATGTTCTAATTCAATTTAGTGAAAGGCTATAAACTCTTGTTGATGGATCAAAGACCAGGATTTATTTTAGTTTTTCCTATATATATATATATATATGATTATTAATCCTAGAAATGTTGTAATTCAATTTAGTGAAAGGCTATAAACTCTTGTTGATGGATCAAAGACCAGGATTTATTTTAGTTTTTCCTATATATATATATATATATGATTATTAATCCTAGAAATGTTCTAATTCAATTTAGTGAAAGGCTATAAACTCTTGTTGATGGATCAAAGACCAGGATTTATTTTAGTTTTTCCTATATATATATATATATATATGATTATTAATCCTAGAAATGTTCTAATTCAATTTAGTGAAAGGCTATAAACTCTTGTTGATGGATCAAAGACCAGGATTTATTTTAGTTTTTCCTATATATATATATATATATGATTATTAATCCTAGAAATGTTCTAATTCAATTTAGTGAAAGGCTATAAACTCTTGTTGATGGATCAAAGACCAGGATTATTTAGTTTTTCCTATATATATATATATATATATGATTATTAATCCTAGAAATGTTCTAATTCATTTAGTGAAAGGCTATAAACTCTTGTTGATGGATCAAAGACCAGGATTTATTTTAGTTTTTCCTATATATATATATATATATATATGATTATTAATCCTAGAAATGTTCTAATTCAATTTAGTGAAAGGCTATAAACTCTTGTTGATGGATCAAAGACCAGGATTTATTTTAGTTTTTCCTATATATATATATATATATATGATTATTAATCCTAGAAATGTTGTAATTCAATTTAGTGAAAGGCTATAAACTCTTGTTGATGGATCAAAGACCAGGATTTATTTTAGTTTTTCCTATATATATATATATATATGATTATTAATCCTAGAAATGTTCTAATTCAATTTAGTGAAAGGCTATAAACTCTTGTTGATGGATCAAAGACCAGGATTTATTTTAGTTTTTCCTATATATATATATATATATATGATTATTAATCCTAGAAATGTTCTAATTCAATTTAGTGAAAGGCTATAAACTCTTGTTGATGGATCAAAGACCAGGATTTATTTTAGTTTTTCCTATATATATATATATATATGATTATTAATCCTAGAAATGTTCTAATTCAATTTAGTGAAAGGCTATAAACTCTTGTTGATGGATCAAAGACCAGGATTTATTTTAGTTTTTCCTATATATATATATATATATGATTATTAATCCTAGAAATGTTGTAATTCAATTTAGTGAAAGGCTATAAACTCTTGTTGATGGATCAAAGACCAGGATTTATTTTAGTTTTTCCTATATATATATATATATATGATTATTAATCCTAGAAATGTTGTAATTCAATTTAGTGAAAGGCTATAAACTCTTGTTGATGGATCAAAGACCAGGATTTATTTTAGTTTTTCCTATATATATATATATATATGATTATTAATCCTAGAAATGTTCTAATTCAATTTAGTGAAAGGCTATAAACTCTTGTTGATGGATCAAAGACCAGGATTTATTTTAGTTTTTCCTATATATATATATATATATGATTATTAATCCTAGAAATGTTCTAATTCAATTTAGTGAAAGGCTATAAACTCTTGTTGATGGATCAAAGACCAGGATTTATTTTAGTTTTTCCTATATATATATATATATATATGATTATTAATCCTAGAAATGTTCTAATTCAATTTAGTGAAAGGCTATAAACTCTTGTTGATGGATCAAAGACTGAGAATAGATTTGTTATCAATTTCAGTTTATTATTTTAATACTTGCTCCTTTTTTTTGTAAAGGGGGGACGGCAGGGATGAATAATAATTTATAAATGAGAAGATAATTAATATAATAATGAAAAATATAAATAGAGTTAATCAACTATAATTAAAATTAAGAATCCTAAAGTGTCTTTAATAGAAAAGTAAGGATGGAAGGGGATTTTATCAATATTTCTATTTAATCCTATGTAGAATGACATTATTTATTTTAAAAGTTTATGTTATTTTTGTACCTTGTGTATCAGGGTTAATTAAAATATATGTATATTTGATAAAAAATATTCTCGAAGAATTTGAAGCTAAGATATTAATAAATTTATTGTTTCAAAAGTATTAGTAATTATTTATTAGTGGTGACATGTCAGTCGACAAGTAGTATATCTAGTTTTATGGGAAAAAAATTCAATTTAAAACTTTTCTTTAATTTTTTAATTATTAATTAATTTTTTAGTTTAGTTTAAAACAGATAGCTCGAGGTAGCGTGCTGCCTTGTCACGCAGCGGGCCCGGGTTCGATCCCCGGTCGGGAGAGTTTTTCTGGGTGAGGTTTTTATCGGGGTTTTTCCTCACCTGTAAGACAAATGTCAGAAAAACGTTACGGCCCAAACGGTCCCCGAAATCATATGGCCATCATCAACATCCTTATCATTATCATCATCATCATCATCATCATCATCATCATTCTTCACCGGTGTGGAAAGCAACGGGAAGCTACCACACCTACAATTCCCTAGTAAAGCTGCAAGCATAGCATGAAACTGCTATGATTGCAGTGAAGGACCTGCCTTCGGGCAGAATTACTATGGATGGATATATTTTTCACATTCCGAGATATTTAACACATGCCCCAAATGGGAGTCAATGACTAATCATGTTTCAATAAATGTTGTTTTACAACCAATGATAGTCGTGTTTCATCTCGATCTTTATCGAATTCTCTTTATCAGCTCCTGCTTTTGTGATAACATTCTAAACAGATCAGAGCATTGTTTTGCACTGACCGACTCTCAAGCAAATACATTGAATGTAGCAAATAATGAACAGATTCCTTGATTTTACTGAGTTGTTTACTAAAAACATAAATTAATAACCTATAATGTTGTTTATGATATACACTTTGATGTATTTCATTTTTTTTTCACTAGGGTGCATTCATACAATATTGCGATCCTATTTGGCAATAAATAATACGATCAAGTTTCTGTGAATTAACAAATGACACATAACCATATATTTTGTATTTATTTTCAATTATCGCCGCATACATTAAATATATAAATATTTTTAATTACTGGTAACTGTATCTAAACAACGATTTTCGGGTAAACAGCTTAATTTTATTCGTTATATATTCCAATTTTATTTCGAAATTCTCTAGACAACTTCGTGACTGGTGAATTTATCGATGATTTGGAAAACACTTGTGACATTACTTATGGTAACTTTATGTAAATAAGGCATCATCGAACTATTACCATGCTCTCTTCACCTGTAAATCGGCGTTGCTTACAATTAAAACACGTTCACCAACAGGTGACAGAAAGAAAACTTTAAATGCACATAAAACAGCTCACATGCTTCATATTGGCAACATTTTCGCGAGGAAAACATTTAATGTCGCGTGCAACAACAGTTAACCAGACGTCACGAGAATGTTTGAAATAATTTTAGCTATATATGATCTGCCCCATTTAATATTTAACCTAAAGCATAAAAAACAACATAAGCTATGAACAGAATTATATATTCAAATTGGAAGAATGAAATTTTAAAGAGTTTATACCTTTGAATATCTAGGAGAGTAGTTAATTCAACAGTTGAGTGTAGAAATTAATACGGGAATAAAGAATGCAAATAGACGATATTTTGGTCTACAAAGGCATTTCAAATCCAAAGATCTAACTCGAGATTCTAAAAGCCGTTTATATGTAACATTCATTAAACCTGTATTTATGTTCGATAGTGAAACCTCGACATAATCACAACTGAATATATATATATATATATATATATATATTTTCAAATACCCTAGGTTCTCATTTCGACATTTCTGGTGTTCTCCCCTGGCATGGCGTACTTGTAACCCACTTCTAAGGTTGGGGCGCCTGGAAGTCAGCGTTCCGCTGCCCCGATTATAGGAGAGTTGATGATAATGGTAATGATGTGCCAGGAGAGGCCTAAAACTAAACTTAAGCTAATTAGACGAATAAGATATAGATGATAATGATGGCCAGATGGTGTTTGGGGATCGTTTGGGCCTTAAATTTCCCTGCCATTTATCTTGCAGGTGAGGAAAATCTCCGAAGTAAAACCTTACCCAGGAAACGTGTCTCGACCGGAGATCGAACCCGGGTTCGATGCGTGACAAGGAGCCAGCTCCCTGCCATTTATCTTGCAGGTGAGGAAAATCTCCGAAGTAAAACCTTACCCAGGAAACGTGTCTCGACCGGAGATCGAACCCGGGTTCGATGCGTGACAAGGAGCCATCTATCTCGAGACCACAGCGGAAGAAGCTTGAAATTGTTGAAACAAAAAAATGTATAAACTACATGACCCAATTCAGGATGCAAATTGTTTGAGTATTAAATATAATTCGGAATTGCACCAGCTTTATAAATCACCAGACATTATAGCTTCAATAAAGCAAGTTGATTGAGATGGGCTGGACACGTGCAAAGAATTGGTACAAACGAGGTACCTATGATATCGATGGAATCAAAGCCCAGTGCCAAGGGTCAGCTGAATGACCAATGTTCAGATTGTTGGATGGAGTTTTTGAGGATGCGAAGAAGCTTGGCATTGTCAACTGGTGGAAGTTCACCCAACATAGGCAGAAATGGAGGTCTTTCCTGGGAGTTGGCGAGGCTCAACTTCGGTTGTTGAGTGATGGTGATAAATACATAATAATCTATCTTTTTCCGATATCGAAAATAATTATTAAATATAGGAATATACTTCTATTACTCAAATACATCACTGCAAATATATATGTTGTGACATTCTAAGTGGAGGCCATGAATTGAAGTTCATAAGATCATAACGTCATATTTATATAAAGTTATTCATTTAATTAAAAGAGAGAAATTCAACTTGGTATAAAATAAATAATTCGATACAAGTGTGGAAGTCAACACTAATAAAATGCATGGTAAAACTCCGTTGATGTTTTAGTCAAAATATTAAAATAAAAAAATGAAATGTCCTCAACTTGTATAAATATTAACTCACCATAGGGTTTTCAGACTAGTCCCATCATCAACTGTAGTAGGTCTGTTGCCACTGAAGTATTTTCCTTATTCGTTGAAAAAAATTGTTTTAACTCATGTGTAAAACATTGTATTCCTTCTTAATGTACTGTTATGATCTATTTCAATGTAGTAACACTTAAATAAGTTTAATTTAAGATAAATTATTATTTTTTCATTACTGCTAAAGTGATATTTGTTGGAACGCCGCAGCGTAATGGTTAAGGCACAGCGCTACGTACAAGCCGGAAGGTAGAGTGTCGAGTCCCGATGGGGTCAGGATTTTAAACTGATCCAAACCTTCTGGCGGCACTATGGCCCTGGGATCGACTCAGCCTCTAACTGAAATAAGTACCAGATGCATGTTCTGGGGGTAAAGGCGGCCCCTGAGTAGTGGGATTACTTTACCTTTACATTTTACTGATACGTAAACGATAATAAAAAGATTAATCTTAAATAGATGGACATGTACAGAGATTGCCAAATAGCTGAAAGTATGAAAAACGTTAAGATTATACAGGGAATGATTGGAAAGTATTAGCTCAGGATAGGGATGTATGGAGAGCGTATGTCCGCGCGGCCATGAACCTACGGGTTCGATAGTGCCAGTGAGTAAGTAAGTAAGTAAGTATGAAAACCGTTATAGTCAGCATGCCGAAAGCTTCACACACGTGCGCGTGCAGTCAGCATCAATCATTGTACTATTCTAACTGATAAAACTTTGTCTTTGGTGACAAGCAGTTTGCAGTGACTAGTGTAGATAAGCGACCAATACTTTTAGTTTGATTATTAGCACGCTTGGGGAATGAGACATAGGAAGATAGAGACTGAGAGCACGCCTACTCGGTTCTGACGTCAACCATGCTTTCAGTTACTTGGCGGCACCTGTAATAGTAGGAAGGAAAGCAAATCTTAGAAAATATATTTAAATTAAATTAATACAATTTACCACCTCGCAGTAGTAAATCTCGAGACTTACAAATATCTCTTGGTAAAAGTTTAAAACTGATGCATCTAATTAAATATTTTGGGGTTTTACCGCACTATATCTAAAAATGTTACGTTACATCAGTAAATTCTAAGATTCGCCGGTCTTTCTACATTTATACGTAAGATATTATTAGACTTAATGAATTTAAATCAGTGATTTTAAACCATGCGCCGAAGCTCCTTGGTACGCATTGTAGGGCTGCTTTGGGAGTCATTTGTTTTTCACCAATTTTATTTCTAGTTCGCGTTTTGATCACTCTATGTGGGTTAATAATATTAATAAACCGGTAGCCAGAGAATGTTTCTCATTTTATCTCTCAAATGGCATTAATCCGCTCACGAGTTTTGGATTTACACAATACAATGTTATTTACAAATATGGGTCGCACGGGCAGTAAGCCGTACGTGTTGTTGACAGTCAGTTAATAATACAATAGCATCATACATTAATTAGGTTAAGTAGAATTATTAAGAATTAATGGTATTACATTTTCATGAATGATTGAATGAGTGTTTTTCTCATTTACCACATTTTGTCCAGAAATTTACCCAAGTTTATCAATTTTTCTGGATTTACCATTAACTCGTAGCATGCCAATTTTTCACGATTTGAATTTAGAAATCTTTCCTGTAATAACTGACGCCTCCAATATTTTAAATTGTTACATTTTCCTAATATATGTATCTCGTCTTCAAAGCTCCCGCACATTCGACATATTCGCATATCGTGAACGTCGCTAATTTTTAGAAATGTCCATGCTCCTAGCCTAAACCAAGCAAGCTCTGATCTCTCTTTGAATCCTAGATTGAGTATATAAGATTATTTTCCCCAAACTTGTTTTAGGCCTGTTTGTAAAAACAGTGAGCGTTTTTCGGTACATTCGGCGAAAATATCTTATTGGTTTATATCTAAGTACCTCCTTCTTATTTTTCTCCACGCATTCCTTCGATTTTCAGTCCCTTTGTTCCCCATACCCAACCTATCCCAATCTTTTGGAGTTCTCTCCTAACTTCGTCTGCCCGGAATTTCACATTTATGTTCCTAATTTGTTGGTCGTAACAAATTGTTCTGAGCATTATTTGATGACCTTGGATTAGCCGTAACCAGTACTTGAGTACACAAATTTTGCAGTTTATGTCGTCCTGAAATCACCCAAATATACTGTATATATTTACTGTTGGAATTATGTAACCAAGCCGAATTTGTATAGATTAATTATCGTATAAATTCCATTGATTCACACGTTGTTTGTTCATTTCCTAAAAGAGGCACCTAGTAGACAACTGAGACATTACTTGGTTGACAAAGGCCGATTAAATTTTATTTTCAACGTTGTTTTATGAGCTTTAAAATCTTCAGACTCGAGGTCAACGCGTTAAAGTCACTCCCGGAGCAATTTTCCACTAGATTTGTCCATTCTAAAACTCCATGGACCTCGACTGGATTTCAGCCTGCGACCTCAATCTTTGACCATCAAGATCAAAACGTTATATATTTATTTCAGTAATTTTATAAATTTTCAATTCAAAATTGAAAACGTTTAAAATTTAATTTAGAATTTAAGGAGACAAACCAATACGAACAAATTGTTCCATAACGGTACATTGCTGAAATTTATTAAATGTATTCATCACTGCTGTGGTCTCTGAGTAGCGTCGCGTCGTTGCCTCGTATGCGTTGGGCTTGATTTCGATCCCCGGTCGGGAAAAGTTACCTGGGTGATGGTTTCTTTCGGGGTTTTTCGTCGCGTGTAAGACACATGTTAGGAATCTTTAAGTCCCAGACGGTCCCCGAACATCATAATCATCATTATCATATTCTCCTAATTTTGTAATAATGTGATTGTGAATGGTGAATTTTGTTTTAATGCTATGTTGTCTCGGACGAGGCCCTGGCATTGAGCTCATTTGGTGATGCCCTCCATGTCCTTGTGTGGTCGAAAAAGTATGTATATGATCCATAGTTAAAATCCCCCTCCTGCCAGGTCGTGCCACTCTAAGGCCCGTGTGATGCGTGGCACTTAAAAGTACCCTAAGGCAAGGGGTTAACGTGCGTTAATGGAATGGAATGACATGTATCCCAATAAAGCAGAACTGTTATACTACTGCCCTTACAATCATTCTCTAATCAGGCAGCAATAGTTACTTATGTCATCATCATCATCATAGTACATTCACGAATTTAGGCCATTTGTTGACCTGTTTCGGCCTCAAGAGAAACACCATCCAGAAGTCTTTTGAGTGGACGTCCTGGTCTTCTTCTTCCTGCAGGTTGATATCTTAACATTTGTTTGGGTATTCTGTGATCTTCCATTCGATGAACATGTTGCATCCATCTTGACTTATAATCAGAAATTTTGTTTTCTAAAGATTCCATGTGTAATTCTTCTAAGATGTCTTCATTTTTTTTTTGTGATCTAGTAGTGTGTATCCTGCAGTCCTCCGAAGATATCTCATTTCAGCAGATCTAAGTCTCTGTATATCCTTCTGTTTCAACGTCCATACTTCGCTACCATACAAAAGAGTTGGAAGAGCCAGTGTTTTATACACTTTCAGTCTTGAATGCTTTTGGACTAACTCTGGCTTGAAGATAGAATTTATTAACCCTAAAATTCTTAAAAATTTAGATATTTTTTCATTTACATCCTTTTCTTCTTCATATGAGATATTGCATCCTAGATATGTAAAATTATTCACCTGCTCCAAAATTTTATTGTCCAGTACAGTTACTTATGTTTATATATTAATGTACGGAATGTGGATGAATGTAGATATGTATTATTGTGATTTAGTGTAGACATAGATTTTACATATATGTAGCCTGTTATTGTTTTTTGATATAGGTGTATTTGTAGGTATTTGTTTATATTATTAGTTTTATTTTTTTTATTCATGGAAAAATAATGCACGTACGGCCAAGCAGGCCCGTGCGCAATGTAAATGCATATGTATTTTCTTTATTCTGAAAAAAGGCAATAAATTGCATTATCTACTTATGTTTATATAGCTACTCGAGTAAAATTAATGTAATGTCATGAAACAAATATATATCACTGATGAAATGGCAATATTTAATAGTTCAAGTTTTAAGTGTTAATAAATGAACAAAAACCTGTACAATTCAAGTGATCAATAACCATTATAAAAACTGTGGATTTAACAGAATTCACCTTGTGTTACATTATCCGCACAATGTAGACCGAGAGCGTATATATCATAACATCATATTATGCTTTTTTACTCTTCAAAATGTATTAGAAGTGACAATCACTTTTTCATTTATGTCATAAAAATCGCAAAAAAAGGTATGCTTTGGAATATGATAGGAGAGATAATAGATCAAAATGCCCATCCATTATATATCCAGTTAACATAAAGTCCACTATATTAAAACACCGATGCTATAATAAATATTCAAAATAAAATCTAGTTATTAATAGTTACTGGTAGGCTTACATTGAACTCCTGCACGCAAGAACTGCGAAGACTAAAGGAATTTTTCAGCAAGACGAATTTATGGCACAATTTTCCTGATTTACGGAATATATATTTATTTTGTAAAATTATACAAATTAAATTTCTGATTCCAGCTTGTTTAAAAATATAGGATCGCAGTTAAAATAGCAATTTTAAATTTCGGATTTCTGGTAATTCCCCATTTCTAATGGCCGGTTTTGGCTGATGTTTTGAGAATAATTTCCTCGTTTTATTTCAATAGTATACAGGGTTTTGTTGAGAATTAACGGTAATTGAGCCCGCTAGAATGATGATTAAATTGTCTCAGGCAAACTCCTGAACCTAATGCTCCGATTTTTCTCGTTGATAAATTCTACCTCACTTTTTTAATATATGCTATAGGCCTATACATGTTCGGTTCTGATAAAACAAACATTTCAGTCATTAGAGCGTTAAAAGGCACACACACACACATATAATATATATATATATATATATATATATATATATATATATGGTATGACAAGAAAAATAAATGCCTGGACGGGATTCGAACCCGGAACTCTGAGTCTGTACCTCAGCGTGTTATCCATTACACCAATTCAAACACTTATTTGTCTTATATATTTATGTATTATATTCTCCATTATTACTAGATGTCGCGAGAACTCGGTCTTCACTGCCATCTAGTAGCTGACTATAACAAGTAAGCAAATTAAAGAGAATATTTTTACTTTATAGCAGTGACACTTTATCAATGTTATAATTAAATGTTTAACTTTGAGCAATGCAAGCTTAATAGATATATATAATATCTTATCATACCATATTAAGCTTGCATTGCTCAATGTTAAACATTTAATTATAACATCGATAAAGCGACACTGCTCTAAAGTAAAAATATTCTCTTTAATTTACTTACTTGTTATAGTCAGCTACTAGATGGCGGTGAAGACAGAGTTCTCGCGACATCTAGTAATAATGGAGAGTATAATACATATATAAGAAAAATAAGTGTTTGAATTGGATTCACCTGGTAGTGTAATTGATATAACGCTGAGGTACAGACTCAGAGTTCCGGGTTCGAATCCCGTCCAGGAATTTATTTTTTTATCATACCATATTAAGCTTACATTGCTCAATGTTAAACATTTAATTATAACATCGATAAAGCGTCACTGCTATAAAGTAAAACTATTCTCTTTAATTTGCTTACTTGTTATAGTCAGCTACTAGATGGCAGTGAAGACCGAGTTCTCGGGACATCTAGTAATAATGGAGAATATAATACATATATAAGAAAAATAAGTGTTTAAAATAGATTCGCTGGTAGTGTAATGGATAACATGCTTAGGTACAGACTCAGAGTTCCGGGTTCGAATCCCGTCCAGGCATTTTTTTATCATAACATATTAAGCTTGCATTGCTCAATGTTAAACATTTAATTATAACATCGATAAAGCGTCACTGCTATAAAGTAAAAATATTCTCTTTAATTTGCTTACTTGTTATAGTCAGCTACTAGATGGCAGTGAAGACCGAGTTCTCGGGACATCTAGTAATAATGGAGAATATAATACATATATAAGAAAAATAAGTGTTTGAAATGGATTCGCCTGGTAGTGTAATTGATAACACGCTGAGGTACAGACTCAGAGTTCCGGGTTCGAATCCCGTCCAGGCATTTTTTTATCATACCATATTAAGCTTGCATTGCTCAATGTTAAACAACTTTTATAAGATTCATGATGTGTTCCGTTAAGGTATTATTCAAAATTAATATAAAATTATGGAATATTCACCTGAAAGGTCCGTCTCCTCAACTTAATTAAGTTGAGGAGACGGACATTTCAAGTGAATATTCCATAATTTTATATTAATTTTCAATGTTAAACATTTAATTATTACATATATATATCTACTAGATAGGATATGTTAAAATCAGTAAAAATTAAAAAAAATAGTTCATGAAATAACCTCAATAGATTCAATTCTTCGGTATTCGTTAAAACATAGTGCCAAAGTGCTAATTTACGGCCATGAGGTCAAGATTATAAATTACATTTTTAAAATATTTGAGTTGAATATCTGCATATTATATGTTTTATTACTACGACTACCAGATTATGTTTATATAACAGTTTGGCTAGACCAGAGTTGACCTATGGTAGTGAAGCATGGACACTAAAATGACAACATGAAAGCAGAATAACGGCTTGTGAAATGAGATTCATGCGCAGAACAGCGAGTTACACCAGATGGGATCGGAAAAGGAACACCGATATCTTAAAAGAATTGAAGACTACGCCAATTTTGGAATATATTAAACAGTACCAACTAAATTGGAAACATCATCTTGAAAGAATGAGTTCAAATCGGATCCCCAAAACTGTTTATAATTATATACCAAGAGGACGAAGATCTCTGGGCCATCCTATGAAACGCTGGAGGGAAAATTTTCTATAGGATCGTAACAGGCCTTGGCCTAATACTTGGAAGGAAGAAGAAGAAGAATTAATAAGACTCTCAATTTGTTTCCATTATGTTAGTAACTAGATAGATGGTAAGAGTGATTCATAAAATGAACGACTTTTTAATTTTCTGAGATACAGGTAAGTGTATATACATTTGTTTTATGCCGCGAAATATCAGGGCACAGCTGTATGTGAAAACAAGAGACATACATCCAGGCTAAACTGAGTACATAAGTCATCCTTCACTACAGGGGATCGAACCAGTCTACCGGTACAGATGCCACCGCGGAGGAGTAATTATTTTCCTCGAACAATGTATCGCATGTATCGCATTATAATGCTAAGCCCATGACAAAAGTGCCTAATGAACAGTTCAAGGCATGAAAATGTGGCTGATTACTGGTGAAATTATTGTTTGTTGTAATATTTGTAAGGATATACAAGAGTAAATGAAAACTCTACTTAACTGTGATTGGTCATGTTATTACACGTATATTTATTCACTTAATTCTAACATATGTAAGGAAAATATCACTGCAAGGTATCGGGAAATCCTAGTTTCTGAACTTCCAACTATTAACTGCTGGAAGTAGTGGACCAACCCGCCTATTACAGTCTCCATCCTTCTCTTGAAGGTAAAATGTAAAGTGATGTCATAACATACCTTAGGAGGCTTATCAGTCCTGCATATCGGCAGCCTTCACCCCAGAACAAGAGCTTTGTACTCGTTAGAGGATGTGTACTTTCCAGGGCCATGTTTGCCGTCAGATGGTTTAGAACAGTTTAAACAACCAGTTCCCGTCGGGATTTGGACCTCTCATTTTCTGGTTTGTAGTAATTTCCTTAACCAACTATTCTGTGGGTGTCCCCATGTTTTAAAAGACCGACCAATAAATATTTGTCCTCGAGGTATATATCTGATTGGTGGCACGCCGTTAGCGTAGTTAGTCGACTCAACGCAACATGATACAAATCAGAACATCGGGAGCTCGAATCCCTATATAAAGATTTTTAAACCGGCCTAAACCTCCTGATCATAGGCCAAATTATTCTCTGACTGAAATTATTCTGGGGACAAAGGGGGTAGACATATAGGGTTGACAATCCGGCTGATATCTCGTGCTCATTGTATAAAAAAATAAGTTCCTTAAACATCTACTTATCCCAAAGCCCTTTTAAAGTCAGTATGAGATTTGTTACCTTCTAAATCTCAGAATGTTTTCGGCGGTCTAGGAAACAATTGAATAGTTGTCCCGAAAAGAGATCTAACCATAACAAATTCGAAACCCTACTCTCTTCTAGACCTGTTTAATTTATTTTTAAAAGTTGGTTTTCAAGTGAATAGTGATCTGTATGAAAATAGCGGAAGCAGTTAGTAAATTCATGAGTAGCAATGCAGAAAAACAATTATTGCACAAGTGCAAAGTCAATCCACCACAGTACCGTGAATTCTATCAGAGACGTAGAGATACTGAGTGAAAATAAGAAACACACAAAGAAATAACATAGTCAGAATCCAGTAATGGCAACCCGAATGTGTAACAGATGGTCTCCCTGCTTCACTCAGAGCTGAGTGGAGAGAGGAGGGTGCAGCGCGAACGGCAGATAGTCAGGGTTATCCAATCCATCAGGTGAGGAAATGCATTATTTGCCTTTAATTTAAGTGAGAGGTTTGGCGGTGAATTTTAATGCCTTGCAATTAAAGATGGTAGATATATTTTGGTCACGGCGTTGGCACATCACAACGTTTTTTTGGGAGAAATTTCGAGGTATAGGTTTCGGTATGCAATGGTTGACAGTTCCCCTGTAAGTAATAATTTACTTGCATTCTAGATATATCTTTGAGGCGATGTTCTAACCACTTGTTAGTCGCTGGCATCTGCAGTAAAACATGCTTACGTAAATTAACAATGTACCAGTATATATATAATTATGTTTGAGGATTTGTTCAGGCAATCTGAAATGGTCCATTCCGTTAATACACAGAAACTAATTTTCATAAGTAATGCCACGAGTGATTTCCAAATTATCGATAAATTCACAACTCATGAAGTGAGGAGTGAATTTATGTAGAGAATTTGGAAATCAAGAGTGGCATTTGTTAGGACTATTTAACAAATAAAATTAAGCTGTTTACACTCAAATCATTTTTTAACTATAGTTATTTTAAAATATTTATATATTTAATGTAAACGGCGATGTTTGAAAAGAAATGAGAAACGCAATCGGAACGCTTCATTTGCTTCTTTTGTTTGTCACTGCAATCAGATCACATTATTTATTGCCAAAGGAACGCAATATTGTAAGAATGCCTCTAGTGGAGAAAAAATGAAACACATCAAACTGTATATTAATTCATTTCTGATGTCCTATGATGTAAATACGACAATTATATTTTTCTGGATTATTACCTGGGAAAAAATGCATTTATGAAAGTGCAAACACTGGTTCTTTTTTTTTTTGGTGGTATAATCAATTGCTACAAATGTTTTTATATTAACTCCCGCATGCGGTATGTGTTGACATTCATGCACATATATATACAATCTGGTAGCCGTATTTCTTAGTGAGTCAGTCACTGCAAAATAATGCTATGACCTATTCAGAATGTTAAAAAGGAGGTGCTTTCTTTATTATGATAAACTTTACAGTGGTAAATTCTAGGCGATACACGACTGTGATTGGTTATAAATAAAAAAATCATTGTAACGTGATTGGTCATTGACTCCCATTTGGGGCACGAGTTAAATAGTCTCTGTAAATAGTGATCTGTTCGTTAATGGGGATTAAGTTTAATTCTTTGCTAATCAGATTTTTTTACGATATAAGAGATTTAACGTTACATTATCTGTGATCTGAGGGAAGTAGATTATACAGAGGAAGGTTGGAAAATATTAGCTCAGGATAGGTATGTATGGAGAGCTTATGTCCGCGCGGCCATGAACCTACGGGTTTGATAGTGCCAGTGAGTTAGTTAGTTATAAGTGATTTAACTAATTTTTTAGAAATTTCATTTCTGCAGTTGTTAGGAATTTTATGTCTTTATTTTGGATAGACAGGGCTCGCTGCCGTATATGAACATAGATATTGCCATAGATTGTGGGCTTATAACCTGATGTGTTTTTGTTTACGGAATATCATTATGTATATTGAAAATACTGATTTTGTCAAGTAAGTGGAGAATTGGCCGTTTCGATGGCGGCCGCGTGGATAGAAGCATCCGCAATTGGCCCGACTGGGATCTGGTTTCAGGAGGTATCGATGGTGGGTCCCACCATTATTGTAAGAGTTTTCTTGGGGTTTTCGCGTTTCTCGAATTTCATCCACCAACACTCTCCACTCCTTATCCCTCCCCCACCATGTAATTTCTTCTTCATTCATTCGTTTCCTATCTCCTTTCACCTCATCTCATGATAATTAAAATAGTCTGATTTAGCAAGCCGCAGGTGTTTAAAATGTGTAGTTATGATGATCATATGAGGCACACTCATTTACATATTGATGACTCCGAGCCTAAGTATCAACTTAGTGTAGTATAGGGCCAAAGGAAGGGTTATAACCCCTTCTCGAGGCCTAGGGCCCAACCCAAATAAATGACGGTATGAGTCATGTGTGTGAATGCTTGATGTGTCCTATACCAAGAACATCATACCAGACTACATGTTGCCGTAGAGTATATTTCATCTTATTCATTCCATAAAAAAGAGTAAATAAAAGGAACCTAAAATAAGCTTGCCGTATTAACGTCTTATAAACTCGAACTAATCTCTATTAACCTAATATAATGTGTTCTAAATAAAAAAATACATCTTCACATTATGAGATACCGAAATAAGATTCATGAACTGGACCGCTGAATATCGACACAACACACACATAGTGACCGTTCACTTAATATATTACAATGAAATACATTAAATTTAAAATTAGATACGTAGTTTAATTCTGTACACTTAATATATTGCAAGAAAATATATTAAATTGAAAATGCTATGCTTGCAGCTTTACTAGGGAATTGTGTAGGTGTGGTAGCTTCCCGTTGATTTCCACACCGGTGAAGGATGACGATGATAATGATGATGATAATGATAAGGATGATGATGATGATGGCCATATGATTTCGGGGACCGTTAGGGCCTTAAAGTTTTCCTGACATTTGTCTTACAGGTGAGGAAAAACCCCGATAAAAACCTCACCCAGAAAAACTGCCCCGACCGGGGATCGAACCCGGGCCCGCTGCGTGACAAGGCAGCACGCTACCTCGAGACCACAGCGGTGGACATTCACACACACACACACACACACACACACACACACACACACACACACACACACACACACACACACACACACACACACATATATATATATATATATATATATGTATATATATGTACGAATATGAAAGTTTTCTTGGGTTTTCCGCGTCTTGGATTCAAGTTCGGCCTCTGGCCAATGATTCATACTTATATCTCCGAAATTCTGCAATATAACACACACACATATATATAGTTTAAAATCGAAAATATTTTAATAATGTTTATCCCGAATTTACAAAATTATTACAAACTAGATAGAATTTCGTAAATTAATGAGTCATTTTTTAACACGTTACCTCATATTTTATGTTTCTTCAAACACGGGAACTAGATCCGTCTCTCGAAAACTAGTTCCCGTGCTTGAAGAAACATAAAATATGAGATAAGAAGTTAAAAAATGACTCATTAATTTACGAATTAAAAACCTCAATGTTATTTCCCATATTTATCTATGCATATATAGAATTTATTGAATTGCATTATAGAATTTTAATTTTAATCAAATATATTATGAAATGAAACAGCCATAAGTATACGGTACAGACGGCAATTCAAAACGGAATTTGAAGTTTTCAATCACATTTGTTTATCTCGTGCATATGTAAGGTACTACAGTCTATTCGTGATATTGATTCAGTAATGAACACAAGTGGTAACATAGTATTCTCTGCAGTAAATATGAGGTATCGGAGATCTGAAAAAAAGAGGAGATGTAAGAGAAATTTTCTTAAGGTTCCATAATCAGTGTAAATGTCTGTAAAAATGTTAGAAATTGATAATAGATTTCGATCAACAATTCAAGGAATTATTCATAGGTATGTTAGTTCACAATCTCCCGAAAATCGTTTTAAATATGACCGACTAAAGAAGATTACTGATCGTGCTGAAATAAATATTATGAGGACTGTAAACAAATGTCCAAGAATAAGTGTGCCTAATATAATTTCTGGACTGAGAAGTATACTGAAATTGGACTAGTTCAATGAGAATATATCTAAGATCTAGCTGATTACGGCAGAATGACCTGCAGAAAATACTATATAAATGAAAACAACAGAAATAAAGTATTATATTTGCTAAATCACATCAAAATCGGAATCTACATTTGAGAGTAAATTTGAGATATTCACCTCAGAGGAATGGTTTCAGTGTGGAGAAAGGAAAACGAACTTAATTCTTAGGATTTTTTTTTCCTACAGTGAAATTTGCTATACATTTCATAGGTATGAAACATATATGAGTGCAGCTGGTGCGAGGAATCTGCATTTCATTGATGGGAAAATTGATAATTTGTTGTACATGAATATTATGAAAACAAAACTGCGTCAAAGGACCGAAAATTTATGTTTGAATAATTATTTTGTGTTCATGTTAGTCGATGAACCGAAATATTCAGCACTGAGTACAATACTTCAGATTCTTTACAATGCACCAAATTACATGAAAACCTCCTTTCAATCTCCAGACATTAAAGCAATAAAGCACGTTTGGGATTATCTTAAGAGGAAACTTCGAGGAAGGTCTATATCAGGGGTGGAGGTTACGTACTCTGCAAGCGCCTATGCGCTCATATAAACATTTCCGCACTAACATACAGATAAGGGAAAGTATTATCGCCTCACTATGATGCTCGCTTTGTTTCCCCGCAGCTGTTATATGTTATTAAAATACAAAGATCCCGACTGCCGCGACTACCACGATGTTGCCACGCTGCTGTTCTTCACTAAGTTTCAATTAAAACTCGGAACGTGGAGCAGTCGATACACTTATACAATTGTATACCGTAATTAATTGTTATAATTATCAGTGGTTTACTGTGATTCGTAGCATATGTGCATGAACATATGGGGGCCATGGAAAAATATTTCAGACCAAAATAATAATAATAATAATAATAATAATAATAATAATAATAATAATAATAATAATAATAATAATAATAATATTAATAATAATAATAATAACAACAATTTTAGCATGTTATATGCATATTATATGTAGACTTACAAGCTATATAATGTTGGAACTAAATTATTTAATAACATACTTTTAATTTTAAAAGTTAAACAATACCAAGTAATAACATAAAAATTAAATAATAACATAAATATTCAATGCCTTCTGTCCTTGTGTAATAAACGCCCATAGCGCTATGAGAAACGTGACAACCCTGCATGTCAAGCATTACCGCGCGGCACCCGCTTTTATATAAACTCTTAACCAGCAGAGCGAGGCAATAATACAATATATTTAGTGCTGTGCTTTTCAAAATACGTAACCTGTAGTAGAAATGTACTGGTGATGTAAAATGCATTCTGCCCCAGCGATCATACTTCATGCCGTTTTATGTATGCAACTAAGGGATTGAAAACTGTATATAAAGAGAGACGCACTCACATTGAGTACTAGTATCTAGGTCTATATCCTTCAAGCAGGAATTGAAAACCGTTCTAATGGAAAAATGTCGCCAAATCCCTTCCAATTTTACAGAATAGTTCATGAGTTCTACGTCCCACAGAGTTGAAGCACTGATGGCATCAAAGTGATAACGTTCTATATATTATGGCCTCCTTTTTGTAAGGAGTTAGTCAAAATTTCAACTGTGCGACCATTTTTTAATCTTTAATTTGTATTTTATTATTTGAAGGTTTTTATAAAAAACGTTTCAGAAAATTGTATTATTATTATTGCAAATGTTGCATAAAAAGTGTTATTTTGTTTGAAATATGTTAAAGATAGAAAATGGTTGATTTTTTCTATAACATATATTACAGAACCTAATAAAATAATGAAATAAGTATTACTTTCAGTTGGAATCATTAAGTGCAGTATCATTTTGACACTAACGTATGAGTCAATCATTATATTATCATCAAATAAACGAAGATTAAAGTAGAATACAAACTGATTTGGTGGTCTTAGGGATTAAAGTATCTTGCTTCTGGTCTCGACAATCCAGAATTTCACAGGTCGCGATCGATTGAATTTTTAGGATGGAAAAATCTAAAGAAGACTTTATCCGGGGGGGGGTCTATGAGACGTGGGTCCAGAGTCGAAAGATTTTCGGAATTTTAAAAGAAGGTAGAGTCTATATGAGCCTCTGAACAAAATTTATTCAGGCTTTCCTACCCAAGTAACAACTTAGTTGTCAGCTGAGTATTTATCTGAAACGTGTTACTCGCTTATGTGTTTTGGGGAATATGTGTAAGCAAATTACTTTCGTTACATAACTCCCGCAAGGGAGCACCCTTGCCATACTTTGATATGTGGGCACAGACAGACATGTGGGTAATTTAATTTCAAAGCCGCTAGCAGAAGAACATCAAAATTGGAAAATATATATATATATATATATATATATATATATATATATATATGTATATATATATATAAAATCCATATAATGGGGTTAAAAAGTGAAATGAACTTTATTATTTTAATTTTTTTAATAGGAGCATTTGTTATATTATGGGAACCTTTATCTTTCTCTATTCATAACTTCGTGATACAAAAAAAATCACCTTAAACCCATTCTTAAACCCAGAAAAATGTAGTTTCATCTTCTACATAACTCGATTCCCAATTATTTATAATCCCGTTTCCACTATCTATCCTCAAACCTTAACTTAAACACAAGATCACGACATAGTCTCTTGTTTAATATACCGCAACATAGGACATCACATCACTCCATGTCATTTATCATATTCACTTCTCGCAACTGGAATTCCCAACCTCAAGAAATAAGGCGCTGCCGGACATTGGCAACTTTTAAAAGAAATCTAAATTTATATTTGCTCTAATCTCGACTTCATTACCCAGTGTAAGGTATATATATATATATATATATATATATATATTAATTGGTGTTTCTCGTATAATTATCATATTTATATTGTTATTATTATTATTATATTATCTTTATTAGTATTATTATTATCGTATAAAATGTTATATGTACATGAAATTTACATTGCTACATTTAATGTATCTTTAACTGTTTATAACTAGTATAGTGTATATCTATATTGGACAAATATTTATTTGTATTTGTGCTGGTTGAGTGGAAGTGAAGGCCTTATAGCCTTAACTCTGCCAGAATAAATAAAGCATTATTATTATTATTATTATTATTATTATTATTATTATTATTATTATTATTATTATTATTATATATTTTCCTAAGTATAAAGTCAAATTGTATTGAAAAAAAAGAAAACGAGATAATAATTATTTATTTCTCTATCGATGTGTAAAGTTTGGTAGTGGTAGTCCAACGAGTCCTGTTATTAAAGAAATCAGAATTATTTAATGTTTCTAATATTTTGCTCTCCACACTTTTCATTACTCAACGTACCACCTTGTGCCGCAAGTACAATACAGTAAACTCGGCAACAAGCCGCACCGCGTCTTTGCGTGCTCTTAGATAAAACATTGGCAATAAGTTCAGTATGTATTCGATATTGGAGTAGGTTGTTCTTATGTTTTCGTGAATGCTATAAAATATTTTTTCTAGTAAGTAATAATATTAGTCTCTTAAAGACACTTGTTCGGTGTAATCGTTGTTTCAATCCGATTAACGTAAAGAATCACAAAAAAAACTTGAGAAGTGTCCCACAATCAGGCAAAGAAAATTAAAGAGTCAATCAACCGTGTCTACTTATCTACGCGTTTGAAGACCACAGGAATATCACAGTATCCAATAATTGACAAAATTAAATTCAAATGTTTGTGAAATCCTTGTTTTTCCAGAGTAGAAAAACTTGAATTGTTTTTTCATTGGTATATGCTATGTTTTCCTTTACGTTTATCACAAACAATTGAAAGGTTAAATAAATGTGTCCCAGATATTGGGTTATCTCTATTTTTGTTATTTTGTGGCAATCCTTATTTTTCCTTCGGTATTCTTCACTTGTGATGGGTGATGTAACAACATTTGAACATTCCTATTAGTGTTTATGAAGTAGATGTACTACAAAGGAAGAAAACAACCAGGAAATTGATGTTTTAAAAGTTCCTTTATAAAAAGTATAAAGCATTGCGCGGTACACTTTCAGTGCATTCTGCTATATCAATTTCTAAAAGTAAGACAGTATTTAGGCAGTACTTTTATCTACTGAAAAAATATATGGAGGGAAGTGTATGGAAGAGTTCCCACAATCTGCATCGTAACGTACCGATGAGCACTCAGGGCGAGTTATTTTCTTATCATTTCGGAAAATATGTTTTTATTTTTAGTTGAAAAAATAAAATAAATTTCAGAGAAAATGATGGTGGGGTTGAACATAACAATGTATTTACTTACGCAACTTAAGACATTTTGGCTGAACAGCAGTTATACGTACCCTTTATTTTTCAGTTTATTGTTGTAACTTGCAGCTCTTCATTTGAATTTACTAACATTTTTTAATATTTTAAACTTTTTCAAACAATTTTTATAGCATTATTTGACAATTTTAAAGTATTTTTTAAATACGCAAATCACAATGTTATAACACTGTTAGGCAATATTGTGATGCTGTTATTTTCTCTACAGAGTATATTAATTAGTCTATGATTATTCTATCGCTGGTTTGGGTTATCGCTGGTTGGAACGACGTTAGGAAGTGACACGTAAGTGAGCACCCATTTTTAATAAACGTTGGTAAATTTAATGTTATTGATATATTTCATTAACATAGATTTGGGGATTTATTGCAAAGATTTATCATTAAAATTTGACAGCGAGGTACTGCCATCTTGCGTAAACTGTATAAACTTTATTACTATAACGATAATAATCGATATGTGACGAGAAGCGATAACCCACTAGGCAAGGATTATAATCGATATGTGGTTCAATGGTGGGTTATCGCTGGCTCTCTAAATTCTGATGCATACGCACCGTTGTTCTATAGGACTATGAACATATATTGAGTAAGTAAAAGCCTGAATCCCCGAAATTTTAATATAATTTATCCCGTTATTACGTTATATTTGTAACATTTATTCAATGCAAGTACCATCGTGAAATATGTTAATGTAATGCGAAGTTTACGAGTAGAAATATGTTTTTACGTTGTAACCGAAGGCCATTTTTAATTTCCATAGAAGAGGTAATTTGTTTACGTATTTAAACACATTTCAAATGTGACGAACCTAAAGGCTGACTAACCTAATTCGGCGCTCCCCTAATTCAATTACCCTATCCTAGGTTGAATCCCATGAAACGCCCTTTTTTATAGAAGAGATATTATTTACGCATTTAAACACATTTAAAATGTAACGAACCTAAAGGCTAACTAACGTAATTCGGCGCACCCATAATTCAATTACTTTAACCTAGGATGAATTCCATGAAACGCCCTTTCTTTTTTGTTTTACGCGGTTAAATATGTACATCTGTTAAATTCGGATATAAATCAGTTATTATCGACGGAGAAGCTGTGTTATCGACAGAGCTGTATGTTATTAATGTGTTCATCGCTGGTTAGCCCTGTGGACATCGCTGGTTGATAGAATAACTGTTATTTTAAACTGTGAATAACTGTGAATTTTTAAAGTGTTGAGAATAACAGTTGGACATGACGGAAATAGTCCCACTCTTTTCCCATATTTTCGAGTAAAATGAGTTAAAGAGAATGAAATTCTGTGACTAAATATTTTTAATATATAATTTTATAGTTATATATAGCATTTAAGTGGTGTTTAAGTGCGTAATTATATTTGGCGTTATATTCCACGGCGCCAAAATTATCTTCTAAAATATGTTTTTGTGTATTAAAATATTCACAATATCATAGAAAGACTGTCTACCTGAGATCGAAACAAGTCAATTATGTGACCTAACACATGAATGGTATATTATTATAATTAAGAAAACTACGGGCAGAGACGTAAAAGTAATAGAGATGAAAAAAATGAGTTAATTCGCTGTTAAATCTCCTCTTATCAGTACATAGTACCTTAGTCCCACCAACGATGGTTTCTAGAATTCAAATATTACTGTACGTTTTCCGGAGCCGCTCTATTTCACGACTATTTGCCTCGCTAGTGGAGTACATTTTAATAACGTTAATTACAATATAAAGCTATATATTTATTATTAAAATCATGAGTTTTCTATTTAAAAAAATATATTGTGCAGTATTGACGCAAATCTGTGGAACACGGCGTGTACATAGTTAATTTTAGCACTACACCGCTGTGGTCTCGAGATATTGTGTTGCCTTTTCACGCAGGCCAGGGTTCGATATCTGGTTGGGACAGGCTCCTGGGTGAGATATTTCTTCGGGGTTTTCCCTCAGCTGTAAGACAAATGTCAGGAAGATTAGTGCCCAACTGTCCCCGAACGTCATCCGGCCGTCAGCGCATCCTAACCATTATCATCATCATAATTTACAGGTGTGGAAAACAATGTGAAGATACCTCACTTATAAGTACCTAGAGAAGCCGCAAAGCATGGCATGGAAATATTATAACTGCAGTGAAAAACCCGCCTTCGGGCAGAACACTATTGATATATAGATGTCACATTGAGAAATGACAGCTCTTTTCCGCGCCTTCTTCCACCATCACAGTCATCATGCAACTCTTGGGGCTGGCCCAAACATGAATTAAAACTTCTTACAAAGGCATATAGCTGACATACTGATGCTTTTAAATCCAAGTTGAAATTAGGGTACATTTCTGTCTATAGTATAAAGTTAAATTAGAATATCTTGAATGCATTAATTTAAAACAAATGTTTGTGGATTTTCCCCCATCAGTCCGGGTTCTAATTATTTTCGGACCAGAAAACCGCATATTGAGAGACACCTATATGGATATAAAGTATAATATATAAGTATATTTTGAATCTGACTCCAAGTAACCTAGAATTCACAAGCTGCCACGATTTAGTTTCGTCATATTCATGAGATCATTTTAATAACGGAATATAATTATATAAAATATGTTACAAACCGAAAGCTGTCTCTGTATATGTGTGGGTAACGCGCGTGTGCCACAACTGAGATATTACTTTCCGAATCCTGGCGATTCTAGAGACGTATTGGAGAATGGAACATATTGGGATATGAGATTCTTCCTATTCTCAAATTTCTTCCCACCAACACTCGTTATCCCCCTTTCCCTACCCTTCGTGTCATTTTATTTCTCATTCATTCATTCATTCATTCATTCATTTGATATCACTCTTCATCTAATCTCATATTAGGAAAAATAATTTGGTTACCACCCACATGTTGTTGAAAATATGTGGCACCGGGGATATAGTAGACAGTCGCACCATTAGTGCTGTCTTTATTTCAAGCCTGAGCAGTAAGAAAAGGGTTAAATGGACCAACGGGAGGCTTGAAGTCGCCTCTCGCAACTTCGAACCCAATCCAAAAATAGACGCATGAGTCATCAGAGAATAACCTGGTGTGCCGGACATGGAAGAAGAGTTGCAACTTACATAGAGCAGACTCTCATTTCCATTCATCAATAATACACCGGACCCACAAATATACTAACGTACTTTAAAATACTACTACGTCGCTTTAGATAATCGTATCTAAATTAAAATAGTGAAAATCAAAAGAGAAACCCAAAATGTTTTTGTTATAACTCGTAGACATTGAATGTGGCCTCCACGAGTGACGCTGTATACTTGAGGCGATATTCCTATTCACGCCACACACCCTCCAATACATGTGAAGAAATGGACTGGATGGCAGAAATGATACGAAGCTGGATTTCTTGCAGGTTTTAAGGCAATAAGGGTACATAGACACGGTCATTTATGTAATCGCATAAAAAGAAGTAACAGACCTCTGCGGTCACTTGTAGAAAACATTATCATCATCTCCGGCACGTCAAATCTATATTTCTGGAAACCGGTCATTCAGATGCTCCCAAACATGCAAATGCCAATGAGGAGGTGCTCCATCTTGCTGGAAAAGATATTCGTTGCCTTCGTCTTGTTCCAATTGTGGAAATAACCATTCAGTGAGCATATCAAGATTATTTTCACCGTTTACAGTGGCCTCTAGAAAGACAAATGTGCCATACATTTTACGTTTCGATACGTCACAAAAGACATTCACTTTAGGGGAGTCTCTTTCAACTTCCACAATGGTGTTTGGATCCTCACTCCCCCAAATCCTAACATTATGTCCGTTTACTTTTCCACTAACGTGGAAAGTCGCATCATCAGTGAAAATTATTATTTTTCTGACAGTTCTTCATTATCCTCCATTAGTGCCATGAAATCCTCAGAGATATCTAATCGCTCTGCATGTTCGTCAGATTTCAACTTATGCACTAATTGCAGTTTGTAGGGGTGGAACTTCAGTCGTGTACGTAGCATCTTAGATACGGTGGATTTAGGGATGTTTAACTGTTGACTAGCTCTACGGACAGACTAGGCTACTTGGGACTACGCACAAATACCTCCCGCACTTGATCCATAATTCCTGCATCGACAGATGGTCTGCCAGAATAGCCTCTCCATTGAACACATATGCAGCCACGATCCACAAAATCACGGCACCACTTCAAAGTTGACTCGTGTGTAAGGGTCTGATGTTGAAACTTTCGCTTAAAAGCACGCTGGACCAGCACCGGACTCTGCGTGGTGTGATATTCCAAAACACACAAAATACGTTTATGGGGGATCGCCATAGCTCCTTAAAATGTATTTCATAACTTCTTTAATAACAACACAATTTTAAAAGCACAGCAAACATTCACATTTAACCTGTCTGCTAAATTCAACAATGAACCCATATCAACCACAAATAAATGTTAAAATTTAGTTTAGTTTTCTGCATTGTTGTCCGTTATTCTCCATTGTTGACATTGTTAACATGCACAAACATTTTTGATTTTCTCTTTTGATTTTCACCAATTTCATTTAGATACGATTATCCAAAGAGACAAAAAAGTAGTTTAAAGTATGATAATATATTTGTGTACACGTTGTATATTGCAATGGCGGAATAGATATTTTATATCGTACTAGCTAATACCCGGCGTGCGCTGCTACGTCTAAATAAGTTAAAATTAATGTGTTTTCATGTTTAGTTGAATAAATAAATGGAAAATAAAGTTATAAATGCATATATTTTTTTAAATACCCCGTTCTGATGACCCAGCGTTGCCCGGGAATCTACTTATCCCGATCTTCTTGACATAAATGAGCTAAAATACGAAAAATTAATGTGTTATATGTTTGGTTAAATAAGTGAGAGGAAAATATTTTATCGTAATTATTTTTAGATACCCGTGCTGTTTACCCGACATTATCCGGGAATCTACTCATCCCGATCTTCTTGACATAAATGAGCTGAAAGACGAAAATTCATGTACTTCTCATGATTAGTTGAATAAGTAAAATGAAACAATTATAAATGTATATCGTAATTATTTTAATATTGCCCTTGCTGATTACCCGGTGTTGTCCGGGAATCTACTTATCTCGATCATCATGGCAAATGAGCTAAAAGACAAAATTCGTTATCAGTTATCCGTAAAAGAAACCCACCATGTCCTATCATGCTCACACAGGAATGTACGTACTTGTCTCGATCTTCTTGGTATCAATGAAAGACAAAAATGGTTATTGTGAATTATCCGTAAGAGATAAACGTATGTTGTTGCGGACGTTTTTGTAGAGCGTTTTGATATATTCAATATTATGTGTACATTAATTTTGCGTATTTGGTATTGTTTAGGTAGCGTAAGTCATTTACGCATCCAAAGAACTGCTTTTTTTTCACGTTTTCCACGACAAAGAGCGATTATTAAGGTTGTAGGAGTTCAGTATCATAACTCTCTTATAGCCTATGTTCATCTCGGTAATCTCCTGAACGATTTTCAAAAAGCCCCATCACAATCGGATCATAAATTACGAACAACCAAACCAACAAACAAACAAACATTCATTTTTACACGCTTTATATTAGTTTAACCTGTATCTATCTATATATGTAACGGAATCTTTCAACGCGATATTCACACACTTAAAATCATTGGATCGACTTGACACTTTATATACTTGTAAAGGACCCGTGACAATACAATAATTTCATATTTGTTTCTAAACTCCTGGCCAGAATCATCAGAAAATAAAAAATGTCTTTGTATATATGTTACGGAATCTTTGAACACGATTTTTCACCCACTTAGAAACATTGGATTGACTTGAAGCTTTGTTTACTTGTAAAGGACCCGTGACAATACAATAATTTCATATTTTGTTTCTAAATTCCTGGCCAGAATCATCAGAAAATCAAAAAAGTGAAAACAGATATAATAGGTTGCGGACTTGTGGACTTTTTAGTTAAACATTGTAAATGCTCAGTTGGTAGAGCGGTCAACTGTAGTGATATATAATTTCAGTAATACATAGGTCTCTGGTTCAAATCCGGCTGGGAGGGGGGATTTGTTTTTTGGAAGAGTATTACTTTTAGCTCATACTACAATAGTATCGAATTTAAAGATATTTACATTTTTATCTTACTCTGTAAAATATTAAAACTAAAGAATAAATAATAAATAATAGTTTTAAAATACTAAAACAACACGCTTATTAGAAAATCGAAATAATAAATGAAAAATAATTTTAATTTCCAAAACTGTTGGGATAAAATTAAAGTGGTCAACAAAAAAAAATAATCTCCAACACATATAGAATAAAACTAGAATTATCAACAAAAAGAAAATAATTTTACCATCAAAAGTGTGGGGTGCTCTATATCAATTAATATATTTGATAATAAACAGATATTGGTAAAAGTAAAGTCACTAAGAAGAAAATGTAAAAATCATAAAAGCACCCCACGCTTTTGATTGTAAAATTATTTTCTTTTTGTTGATAAATCTAGTTTTATTCTATATGTGTTGGAGATGATTTGTTTGTTGACCACTTTAATTTTATCCCAACAGTTTTGGAAATTAAAATTATTTTTCATTTTTTAGTTCGGTTTTCTAATAAAGCGTGTTGTTTTAGTTTTTAAAACTATTATTTATTATATATTAGATTAGACGGGGCAGTATGCTCGGCCAGTATCAAAAAATGAAATAACTAAATACAGAACCTGTACTGTCAATAATCATGTTTGAACACCGTTGAGGTTAAAATTATTTTAATTACAAAAATGTTTGTACCTTATATAACACTCTCGTCCTCAACTATAATAATTTATGTTTTGATCTTCGTTATATTATCAAAATTCAAAGCTTATGGAAGACATGCTTTTACATTGTCGGAATAAAATGTATAAATAATTTCAGTATGAAGAAAATTCCTGAAGACGAAATATTTCTTCGATAAGCTTTAAAATTTAATAATATAATGAAGATTATAACAGAAATTATTATAGTTGAGGAAGACTATGTTATATAAGGTACTTTTTTATAGTTGAAATAAATACAGAATATCTGAAATTAATGAAAATATTCTTGATACACTATCAGCACCAAATGAGAAGAAATAAATTTTTGCAGCTTATAATTTAGAAGTATATAATCTACACATCAGCCATCCCTTTATAAATGAATACGTTTGTGAGATTTGTCGTGCGACGAATGTTAGTGGAACTGAATTGTTATTGGAAATCTCTCGCACTGCCATTTTCAAGAGATCTTCCATCGTTACCTCGACTTCAAACTTACATCAGATTCTTGTGGTTGCTAACGAAGTTAGTGGGGGTACCAATTACAATGCTCCTATGTCGTTGTCCAATATTTAAGTTAACATTTCAATACTCTAGTTAAGTTCATCAAATAATATCCGCATCCCCATATTTGTTTATAAACAGATGCATCATTTTAGGTTTTATATTGTCTTCTGAAACATGAAAGAGGAACAATAACTGTATCTATATTTCATCTAGTTGCAGAGAAATAGTCTTTCAAAATATAATCAATTTAAAACACTCGGAATATTAGTTTAACATACTTAAATGTATTTTTTTTTTAGTTTATGTATCGATGATTGTCCTCATTTTTAATAATTTGATTTAGCCTATTTCTAATTTTCTGTATGTAATTTCTTCCAAAATATATAACAGAGTACAAAGGAAAAAATCAATCACGTAAAAAAAAGTTTTAGGAGAAAAAATTGAAAGTGACATTCTAAGCATTATTTGATACAACACAGTAATTTGAACACTGTGTTTCTCGCATTCTGATTTATTTTCTTTGCAATATTTAACATATGGATAGCAGCTATCAATTGGAAGTAATAATAATAACACCTTCATTTTTATAACTGTGTACTATTCATATCCAAAATCATTTTAGTAAACGACTATTTATGTTTTTACATCTCACAGACAAAATATTTTTCTGTATAAATTACTTCTGAAACTAAGGTCATGGCATTACAGGGTAAATACCCAGCAAAACAAAAATTATTTTAGATGACCTTTTAACTCATGCCCCAAATGGGAGTCAATGACCAACCACATTTCAATGATTTTTTATTTACAACCAATCACAGTCGTCTTTCGCTTAAAATTTACCAACTATTGTTTATCATAATAAAAAAACATCCCCTTTTTAACATTCTGAATAGGTCGTAGCATTATTTTGCAGTAAATGACCCTCTAATAAATACGGCTACCATATAGTATACATAGTGTATGAATGTCAGCAGAAAGCGAACGCGATAGATAATATAAAAACATTTGTAACAATTGATTTTAACACAAAAAAAGAAAACACTGTCTACACTTTCTTAAACGAATTATTTTCCTGGAAATGACATTGCAGAAAAATATAATTGCTTAATTGACATATTTACATCATAAGACATCAAATTAATTAATACCTATAACGTTGGTTATAAATTTCTTCACTAAGGTGCATTCTTACAATATTGCGATCCTTTGGCAATAAATAATATTATTATCTGGTTGCAGTGATGAACAAAAGAAGCAGATGAAGCGTACCAATCGTTTCTCATTTGTTTTCAAACATCGCCGTTTACATTAAATATATAAATATTTTAAAATAACTGTAGTTAAATAATGATTTGTGAGTAAACAACTTAATTTCATTCGTTAAATAGTCCTAACAAATGCCACTCTTGATTTCCAAATTCTCTAGATAAATTCACTCCTCACTTCGTGATTCGTGAATGTACTTCGTGAGTCGTGAATGTATCGATAATTTGGAAATCACTCGTGGCATTACGTATGATAAATGTCTGTAACAAATCCAACGTTTAAATTATTTGGATTTCGACGTTACCCCACGATTCGGATCTAGATATATAACAAGTTAATTCAGTACGTATAAAAACATGGATGAACAATTAAAATAATAGTGAAAAATCATGAATAGACAATAAAATGGCGTTCTATAAAGTAATGGCAGTGCGACTTTAACATATGGCTGGTGGTGACGTGCACCGTCCAATGTGCTGCGTACTGTAGCCTACTTGGCGTTATTGGCAGCAATTCCTTTGTTGCTATCAAGAAGGGGTTATAGATCTTCAACCCTAGCCATATGACGGCAAGACATGTTCGCCGAACGTGTCGTGTATTGGGATTAAGAAGTGGACATCTCACACAAGTAAATGGAGTCAGAAACTGTACTGCCGGCAAGCTGAGTGTCCGAAAGTCAAACAGTGCAATATGAACCTCGCTATTTAGGTATTATAAAATATATGTTTTTCATGTTGAGACTTGAAAGTAGTTTTGAAGTTCCTTAGGACGGAGATAATCTACAGAATGATCTGTATGAACTTAACAAAATTACAGACGAACATGGATTGAAGATATCTACAGAAAAAAAGGCATTTCAAGGTGTAGATCCTGCCAGAAGTAAAATTGAACTGGACAATAAAATTTTGGAGCAGGTGAATAATTGTACATATCTAGGATGCAATATCTCATATGAAGAAGAATAGGATGTAAATACAACAATATCTAAATTTTTAAAAATTTTAGGGTTAATATTTTCTATCTTCAAGCCACAGTTAGTTCAAAATCATTCAAGGTTAAAAGTGTATAAAACACTGGCTCTTCCAACTCCTTTGTATGGTAGCGAAGTATGGACGTTGAAACGGAAGGATATACAGAGACTTAGATCTGCTGAAATGAGATATCTTCGGAGGACTGCAGGATACACACTACTAGATCACAAAAAAATGAAGACATGTTAGAAGAATTAAACATGGAAGCTTTAGAAAACAAAATTTATGATTATAAGTCAAGATGGATGCAACATGTTCATCGAATGGAAGATCACAGAATACCAAAACAAATGTTAAGATATCAACCTGCAAGAAGAAGAAGACCAAGACGTCCACTGAAAATACTTTTGGATGGTGTTTTTCTTGAGGCCGAAACAGGTCAACAAATGACCTAAATTCGTGAATGTACTATGATGATGATGATGATGATGATGAAAATTAAAGTTTTATATCATTATTGGAATACACAAAATTGGATGAAATAAAAAATCAAGAAATAAGAAATACGTTATATATTTTAATATATGAAAGAATAGAACAATATAGACATAAATAGAAGGAACACTTGGAAAGAATGGACGATAGGAGAATTCCGAAAATAATTCAGTCATTTACACCAAGAGAACCACGAAATCCTGGTTGGCCAAGACAGAGATTGAATGAGGCTTGAAGTAGCCTTTCGGACCTAAACCATAAAAGGGAGAAGACTAAGTATAAAGTATTTACTTTTCATTGATTTAGAGAATCGATATTAGAAGATATAAAACTTTACGATGTTCTTGTTTAGCTGTAAATCTAGTTACAGACAGTTGCTTCCTCTTGAAGTTCAACTCATGTACATAATATATTACTCCACTTAAATAAAGTAGACCAATATAATTGACGGATAGCGATTTTCTACCATAATGCAAAATATATTAAACATGTGATTTTCACTGTATTGCCCTTATTATTGAAAAGCATAATAAACGCATATTATCAAAATTGATTGTTACAATTCATTATCAGAATAGAAGTATAAAAGTTGGAATTATACGAAGGACAATTCTGGGGTTTTATTATTTTTAATATGGATGTGCCTATTATAAATACCACATTCATATTTAATTTTGTATAAGTATGAAGTTCAACTTCCCTCCATGGTATCTTTACCTTGTCGTGGTGGAGTGGCTTTTGTGCTTAAATGATCCTGAGAGCTATGCCGGCGGTAGCATTGCTGCCGATAGGGTTACCCCATGCCGGACTGGTCGAAGGTGATAAGCCAGACGAAAAAAGTACATTGGTCGAAGGTGATAAGCCAGACGAAAAAAGTACATTGGTCGATAGAGTGATTATCTTTCACCGTAAAAATATAACCGTCAAGAAATGGAGACATGCGTTCAATTGGTTACAATTTTCCGGAGGTCAAATAGTCCCCCATTCGGTTCTCCGGGCGGGGAATACTTCAGGGAACCCATACCAAAGGCTCAATTTGAGAGAAGTAGATTATACAGGGAATGATTGGAAAACATTAGCTCAGGATAGGGATATATGGAGAGCTTATATCCGCACGGCCGTGAACCTACGGGTTCGATAGTGCCAGTGAGTAAGTAAGTATGAAGTTCAACTTAATTGTTCCCGAGCTTGAGAACAATATTCAGTTCAGTTGCGGCGTCAACTCCTGCATAATACAATCATTTAAGACAAGAGATATCTTTGACTGACACATTCTTCCTAACCAAGGCGGATAAGATTGGATGATTTCAATAGCTAAATTCTGTTCTTGGACTACTGAAGCCGAAGACCCCTACATTTGATTTATATGCGAGGAATCCTCATTCAGGAACTTGCCCTCGCCGGAAATCGAACCCGAACCGCTATATTACCCAAAGAGCAGAGCGTAGGATATTATTATTAGTATTATAATTATTATAATTTATTTTTTTTATTACAGGCGACTCGAAGCGCAAGCGGTTAGACGCTCGCCTCTGACTGCTAGAGTCTCGAGATAGAGTCTAGGTCACTCCATGTGAGTTTTGTGGTGGAAGAAACGGACACAAATTTAATCTCACTATTTCTCCAAACTCATTTCCTCCACTTCGTTCAATTTCGTTAATCCGCCCCTGTGACGGTGCATCAGGCGTGGTCGACAGGCACCTTTGTCATTAGCAGACCTTTAAAATAAAATGGAATCATCCCATCTAATCCCTCGACGCGACCCTGAGTTGGACTCAAGTTGAGGATATTATTTATTTCCCTACAGATGTCTGTGAGTGACATTGAGGTCAGGACATCGTCTCATGAGACATCTATTAGGGAACAAATATTACATTTATTCAGAGGCACTAATTTAGGCTTAGGGTTCTTCTATTAGCACGAAAATCTTCATACTGTGGTACTAGGCTAAAATCCTTCCCTCGGACTTCTTTTTTGGATTTTTCCATCCTAAAAATCCATCGATCCCTGCCGGGATTGAACCCGTGGCCCTCGGTATTGGAGATAGGGAACATCATTACTGTACCCGCGAGGGTGACACTTTAATTTAACATTTTTTTTAAATATTCAAACGATGTCGTAAGAAAGTATTTTCTGATATAATATAAAACTCTGTATGAGCGATAGGCCTAGAATGCCCATGGACTACCAGCCGGTTGTTGGCCTCACATCCACATGTGCTAATCACAGAGGAAGACGATCATCCATCCAGTGAAAGGGTGACATGTGGTCAGCTATGTCGTATCTCCCAGCTGTTATAGCTGATCTTATCAACCTGTAGTCGCTACGTATTTTAGCTACCCAAATTCCTCATGATGCTGGGTGGACACCGGTCCCATATTGGCCGAAATTCCATGAGAAAATATATTCACCCATGGGGACTCGAACCAACGTATGTTCCGTAGCTCTGCGCCAAGGCATCTTGCCTTAACGCCTCAGCTACGGTTAATTTAATATCATATAATTAGGCTATACGACTAAGCTATATAATATTTATATAATATTAGAACAATTTCGTAAAATAGTACAGTGTGTCCCACTCGCTACCGAACCCGACATCAATTGTAATAATTCCAATACTAATGAAGATATTGCAGTGAAATTTGAAGACGAATTACCTCATTCTGTGAGAAATATGGTAGCATCATAAAAGATGCTGGAAGTGTTCGCCATTTGCATCCAGGCAAGCTTGAATTCGCCCGACCATATTATCGGATGTCTTCGCTAAGATGTCCGCGTTTATTGCTTGGATCTCTGTGCGGATGTTTTCTTTCAAAGCGTCTATGGTTCGTGGTTTGTTATTATAAACTGTCCCTTTCAGATGTCCCCACAGAAAAAAATCAGGTATTGTCAGGTCGGGTGAATGCGGTGGCCAACGCCCTTTCGAAATGACGCGGTCACCGAAAAAGGATTGAATTTCAGCCATGCTGGCGTTCGATGTGTGGCATGTCGCACCGTCTTGTTGGAAATATCTCATGGAGATTTCCTGGTCATCCAGTTGATTTACAAACGTATTGAATATTTCAAGGTATTCATTTGTTGCGACAGTTGTATTGAAGAAGATGGGACCAATTATTCGCCGCCGAGATATTGTACACCACACACCAAACTTTGCTGAATGAAGGGGCTCTTCGTGTAGCATATGGGGGTTCTCGCTTGCCCAGACACGGGAATTTTGATTATTTATGTATCCCGACAAGTGAAACCATGCCTCGTCCGTGAACCAAGTGTAGTCCAGAATAGTCGGATTACCTTGAAGAAATGTTTGAAAATTTTGACAGTACCTTATTCGTTTCACTTTGTCAGTTTCTTTTCATTCGTGCACCACAGTGTAACGATAAGCGTGAAGCTTCGCTTTTTTCGCAGCACGCTGACAACTGCTTTTTGACATTCCTGTTTCTTGTGAAAGTCGGCGGAGTGATTTAGACGGAGAAGCCAGCAGCCTATCCTTCACATTAGTGATCGTTTCCTGTGTCATTTGTTCTCTACCTCCTGCATGTCTGTCCAGTAAAGTTCCATGTGTTTCAAGTTTCTTCGCTAAGGCCCAAATGGTGGACTTACTTGGCGGATGTCGGTTGTCTCCAAATCTCTCTACAAACTGCTCTTGACATGCCTGTATTGAGTCTGTCTTCCAATACACTCGAATAATAAACACACGCTGTTCTGGAGTATACCGATTCATTTTCAACTGCAATACTTATCTTTCTAGTGTACGAACTGAACTTAACTCTTGTTTTCCAATGCAAACGAATATGAATAATGAATAAACACGATTAAAACAATTACACACGCAACGCAATAATCACAAGCAACATAGCAAATAAACTCATTGTTGTTCGTGTTACCAAACGCAAATAAACTTATTTTTGTTCGTGTTGCCATATTCTCGTAGAAAAAGTCTGAAAACTTTCACTGCAATATCCCCATTAGTATTGGAATTGTTACAATTATTACAATTGATGTCGGGTTCGGTAGCGAGTGGGACACACTGTATTTTCTGATATAAATATAACATCAAATGAACGAAAGTTCCCTATTTTAGTAAATAAAACCTCAACTCGTTCCCGACGCAAGACCGGGTCGACGGATGAGATGCGATGAAGCCCCGTATATTGAAGGCCTATGAATTATAAGGATGCCGGCCTACCATGCCTGACACACCATCACCGGGGCTGATGAAATGAAATGAAACGAAATGAATGAGTGTAGAGAAATGGTGGAATGAAATTAGTGGCAGAGAAAACTGGAGAAACCTCGAGAAAAACCTGTCCGGTCTCGAAAATCACGATCTCAGGACATCGGCGTTGATAGACGGGCATCTAACCGCTTGCGTCACATAGCTGTTTCTATTTTAATACATTTCATAAAAACGACTAGACGAGTAAACTCTGTTTCTCTTTTTCAAACAAAAACCAAGCCCCGCGTTCAAGAAGTATAATACACGACGGGGGTTAGGAAACGCATTCACAAGATAAAAAGGAATGTTTATGTTTTCAAGGATATCAGATATCTTTTCTGCGAGTTGGTAGAGAGCTTGGATAACGATGTTATACTCGCATGACGTACGTGAGTAACCACTGGATGTCTGAAAAGTTCGTTCATCATCTCATTATGCTGTATTATATCAACAAGCTAGCTCCTTTAAAACAAGACACAGCACAAATCAATATTCTACAAATATTAATCTATACTAGTGTCGCCCAGCGGTCCAATTTCGACCACAATTCATTAAATTGTAAGTATGTCACAAATACGCCATTATGCATTAATTTTCGATTTATTTTAAAAATACGAACGACAGGAAATATGTGGTATAGCTTGGTTACGCCATATTTAAAAAACCAATAACGCGTCATTTGACATTTGTATATTATTTAAATTTGCATTTGGTCTATTATTATGTGTACTGGAATATACATATCCCATCTTCTATGTCTTTCACTCCAACCCGTTATTTTTTTATGTCGAGGCATGAAGGAAGGAGGTGCGAATATGTAAAAATAAAAAAAGATTTAATGAAATTACTGAAACAAACATTAGATAGGGTTTAATTTAAAATTAGATAATAAAATCTAATTACTTTTTTAAAAATCGCTAATAATGAATACATGAAATTAAGTCAGTTCACATTGCTGCTGCAAAATTTTCTTTTTACAACAATGCACATTCAGTATGAACGTAAACAAATGGATGAGTGCACAAATGAAAGAGTATTACACATAAATTCCTTAGAGACAATTAATTTTATTTTTTGCGCGATAGTGCGTTCTGTCGTACTACTTACAGCAATGGTGACCACGATTGAAAGTTAAACTTTCTACATTTCCGGATTGCCAACCTAAATAACTATACTGTAATAATACATTTACACCCACGTGCGGGAAGCAAAACCACTGCCTTCTGTGTATACTGTGTACAATGTGTATACGAAAAATATCCAAAAGGTAGTGTTAATATACATTATACGAAATAAATCATTGCATTTTTAATGAACTGAACTTTATTTGAAACAATATAAAAGAATAAATACGGAATTTGCGGCCATTTTATCAATGATTGGTCTCAAGGCCTCCTATTATTTCAACTAATAGACATTGCCCACACAGTTAATTAGTTACTTGTTTATAATGAACGCAAATATTTCCAACAAATATGTTATTATTTTACTATTATCTATTATTTTGAAAACACCATCATGCAAAAAATAATGTACACTTAGCGACAAAAAGATTGGACCGACTCTTTATCTCGAATATTTTAAGTTCCAACGCGCGATTCACACGAGTAAATTAATTGCACGGTAGAGCTATAATACGTTTCCCTTCTTCCTTTGAAGAATATTCTTTCAAGCAGAATAAGCCAGCTTAAGCTTAGCTCAGTGCTTAGTGGCTTGATTCGTACGCAAGAGATTACAGGTTCGATTCCCGAAGAGGTTACATTTTTTAATTGTTAAAATGCTATTTTATTGTCAGTTCATTCTTAAAGAAAAAACGTACTAACTATTTGGTAGTATTAGAATTTTTATGATTTATTTATTTATAAACAGGTTTACAATGTAATAAAATATCTTCCTGTGCATAAGCTTTTTAAATTTTATCTTCTTTCACCATTCTTCTCTATCTTCACGTTCAAATTCTTTCATACCTCTTCTTACATCATCCATCCATTTAAATCCAGGTGGACCTCTCTTTTCTTTCCCAGGTGGAATCTATTCAAAAGCTTATCAGAGTATTAATTTATTTGGCATCCTACGTGCCTGTATCTCACAAAATCTAATATTGAATTTTGGACTTTCGTTTATTGCCTGATGATTGTAATTCTGATTTTTTTTCAATTTAGAATGTCTTGTTGAACGTCTAAAACAATATATTTCATTAGACATAAGCTTTAAACTCAAATTTTTATTCGACTTTCAAGTATGCACCGTATGTTAGCGTGCTTCAAATTATGGATTTATAAATTTCTAATATGGTATCCATTCATGTGTTCTTATCCCACAAAACGTCGTTTAACATTATTATTACTGATCAGTCTTTTTGAATTATGTATTTTATGTCATTAATTTCAATCTTCACATTCTTTAACGTAACCCGTTATTATTATTATTATTATTATTATTATTATTATTATTATTATTATTATCATTATTATTATTATTATTATTATTATTATTATGGATGATGGGCAATAAAAATGAAAATAATAATACAATTTTTTATTATTGTCCATCACCTTTGGGCTATTATTATGCTGGACTTGACGTATATAAACTAAATATTTTGATTGAAGGGTGAAACTTGTCCTCAGTAATACGTAATAAATAAATAAACATATAAATATATGAAGCTATATTATCTTTGATTACATAAATGTATAGCATTATTATTAAAACGTGGTACTGCACACGCAATTAAATTTATACCGGTAGCTAAATAGTGTTACAGAGTTTACAAGTGCAGGAATATAATAGTGTAAAGTGGACGTAGATCACGTGGCACCTATTAAATGTTATAGCATTCATAGAATGTATTTTTCGAATAAAAATGTCCAAGTAATGATTAAATTTGTAATGGTTGGTACGCCACTGGTTATTTCAAATTAAAATGGAAGTAATATGATACAGAGACTGTAACTTGAAACAAGCATGCGCCTTTAGCACAGTGGTTATAGCAGTGTTACTACCGAAGCAAATGTACGATTGATGCATCACGTTCAAATATACGTACAGTATGTGTACACTTTTTTCTTTCTTTATTTATTATCTATGTCTTGTAAATTAATTACGTGTGTAGATTTACTTCTGGTTTAATTGTTTATTCATTATTTTACAGAATACCGTATTGGAATGTCGGCGATGTACATGAGTTACAAAACTATCTATGTGCGTATTGTACTGATAATTGTTTGAAAGGTTGTAATAATAATGCGCAGAAGAGTACAATAAGTTACTTTAATAAAATGTGAAATTTTACTGTAAAGTATTTATATACTTAAATAAACGATTGTGCAGAGATCACTAGACTAATAACATGAAGAGATACACTGTACGTACGCTTGATAAACATAATGTTATTGGAAAATAAGTAACAATATATTTAAGTAAACTAAAAAAAAGTGAAGCACTTGCAGACTCATTACAAAAATTTTTCAAATTGGCCACCTCCATTGTCACAACACAGACGACATCGGTGGCTAAAGAATTCTCGTACCCCGTTCACGGTACTAGGTGTCTCGCGGATCACATCACATGCTGCGATTATGCATGCGACTAACAGTTCATCTGTATCAACAGGGGTCGCGTTCATCACAAAAATAACCAAGTGGACAGAGATTTGGAGAGCGAGCTGGCCCCACTACAGTTGAACTATCTCTTCCTATACCCAGTGGCCAGCGTACATTTCATCCAAATGACTTCGCACATTCCGGCAGAAATGGGAAAGAGCCTGATGTGAAGAGCAGCTTCTTCTAGCAATCTAGGTAGGACGTGCTCTAAAAAGTCTTATAAGTAACACAATATAATCTCTGGGGAAGACGGTAAGGGCAATGATGGGGTCAGAATTTACGCCTACCCATTTTTAAGTTATATTTTTGGTTGCGACTATATATCTTTCGGTCTTATTATGTTAAGATTGTGAATACGTTCACCGAACATCTCTGCTGGTGACCCCTCTCAAAGATGGCATGAGGATTTTCATAATCCCACATATGGCTGTCCTTGAGTTCAGAACCAGATCATCTAGATGCAATATTGCCTCAACAATGAATAACACCGAGGAAAAGAAGTGCGGTGGCTGCAGCAAAGTCCAATTACAAAATTGTACCAGTTAAGCGACGTACACTGGCTATAAGGCTTGTACTTTTTTCACATGAAAAGGATAGAGCTGGTCTTCAGATAGGACTTTCCTTATGGTTTGATGGTTCGTGCCCATTACACTGCGATAGCACGAGTACTAGTGAAAGGATCATCTTCCACCCTATGAAGTACATTTTCTTCGAACTTTGCAGTGCGGCGCGTAATTCTTTCATCGGCGTCTACTCTGTTTACCTTCAACGCCCAATCCTCCCGCAAACGCCTATCAATATACTCGAAGGTTGTTTGGTGAGGATGACGTCTATTTGGATACCGCTACGCGTACATGGCAGCAGTTCTTGCACCATTACCTTGTGCTTAACCATAAATCAGTTGCATTTCGGCAAGTTGAGCATGACTGTAAAGATGTTCCATGATGCTTTCGTGTAATGCGACTGATACTGAAGTAACATTTAATGTAATAACCAATGCGGGAACAGGTACTTTGCGTTTGCCTATACTGAACAAATTTCAGTGTCAGTATATCACAGTACACACGCAGGAGAAAAAGTGGCCTGTCGTGATTTGAACCATCAATGTTCAAATCTCAAGTCCATGGCGTGAACCATTAAGTAACATGTTAATTACGCAGATCCTGAGTGTTTCATTCTGAGCTAAAGCTCACATTGTACCGATTCTGCTTTAACTAATGCAGAAGCGTACAATCATCGGCTAAGTTCGACATTTTAAGGAATTTGATAATCCAATATTTCATAAACGTCGTCGGAATTAATACGAAGATCTGAAGTTACTCTGGTATAATTTTCTCTCCTACTTTGCTCTCCTGTTGATTTACCTGTAATAATCGTAGATTACTTTGATTCCCTATAACTCGCCCTTTTTCCGTCGTACACTATTGGTTCCTTGTCCCAAATAACTTGCATAATACCCCTCTGTAAGCAGTTCAATTTGTGCGGTATAATTAATTTAATACTTCCGAATTCTCTAAAATGTGAATATTTTGAGAGAGCAACGTGGGTTGTCAATATCGTATGTTAATGCGACTACCTGGGATCCTTTGAAAAATATAAATATATTTATCTTAAGATTTTTGTACAACGCAGGAATATTATGCTACGATTTTATCTGATTTTTTGTTTACCGCTGTAAATAAAATAGTAAAATATACCGTTTAAGGTAAGAGAGGAAACAAAAGTAAACAAGACTGACATTTCAAAAATATTTAATAGCTAGAAAATATAATAATATTTGCCTGACATAAGCGAACATTTTAGTTGACTTTTTTCTTATGTCAGATAAATACTATTTTATTTCAAAATAACAGTCACCACTTCCGAAGAAATAAAGAAATTCGAAGAAAGCCGTTGCTTTAGTTCGGATAAAATATTAATGAAATATTCCTACTCAGAATGCTATACTGATAGGAAACTTGAGTTCTGTGAAACAGTAAATTTTAGAACATTTCCTGCAAGAAATGGTAAATTATTTCAGGTATTATTTATTACGGCGGGTCAGTGACGCAAGTGGTTAGACACTCGCCTTTCACTTCTGTGGTCTCGAGTTCGAGTCTCGGTCAGTCCATGCGAGTTTCGTGGAGGATGAAATGGTGTTTGGGCTGGCTTTCCTCGGGATTTCACCCGTTTTCCTCTGCCACAAATTTCACTCCACTGTCTGTTCTCATTAATTTCGTTCCATATCGTTCATCGGACCTATGATGGCAGTTCAGGCGTGATCACCTGGCACCATTCTCGTTCACAGACCTCTACAAATATACGGGCTCAATATCATCCCTTGACCGAACCTGAGTTGAACAAAAGTTAAAGATATAATGGTAATAATTATTATTAATATTTTCTTATTACTTTAAACCGAAGCTTATGGTTTCTTTTGTTTTTTTTTTACTCCTAACTAGAAAAAGTTTAAAACAAGTCCGCCATGCAGGAGAAGCGTAAACTAAGCGAATGTTTCAGCAAGGCGAATTTATTGTCCTGTTTTGATAGTTTAAGGAATAGGTCTATTAAATAAATAAATATATGTATATAAATATGTATATATATGTATATATAGTCCACTGCTCGGGTCTCGAGGTAGCGTGCTGCCTTGTCACGCAGCGGGTCCGGGTTCGATCCCCGGTCGGGACAATTTTTCTGGATGATGTTTTTATCGGTGTTTTCCTCACTTCTAAGGCAAATGTCAGGAAACCTTCAAGGCCCAAACGATCCCCGAAATCATATGGCCATCATCATCATCATTATCGTCATCATCATCATCATCCTTCACCGGTGTGGAAAACAACGGGAAGCTACCACACTTACAATTCCCTAGTAAAGCTACAAGCATAGCATGAACATGCTATGATAGCAGTGAAGGACCTGCTTCGGGCAGAATTGCTATGGATGGATGGAGATATATATATATAAAGTGTTATTGCTATAAAACAAACGTTAAGCTAGTTAAAACGTTAAAAATGTTCTCACAAATTTGCAGCTGTCAACTTAATCTTCCGATTTTCTTATTAACGAATTCGAAATTGCTTTCCTTATTCAAATAGTTAGGTTGCGAGTTTTTTGTGTCAAAATAAACATGGTGCATAAATGTTTTATTGTTTCAACTTCTCATCCATTGTAATAATTTTGATTTAATAAGAAGTGTCTCTTCTACTTTGTTGTCAATTTATAATGTGGAGTAAAAGGAAAGGCAATTAGTTCCGAAGCGGAAAAAAAGTAGTGTTGCCGCTTAAAGTAAAAATAAAAGTGTTCGACCGTTTACGTGTTGGGCGAGTCGTTTGCATCCATATCAAGCTGTTTCAATGTTAATTGGTGAACTGTACGATTCATGAAGAAATCTGAAAACAAACAAGGAATTCTATCGCGAATTCACTGCTAAACACCAATCTAAATTGATATACCATATAAAAGCGCAAAGACAGAGAATAATTACTAAGGTATTTAAGCCCTTGTCTAAGCCTTACAGTAATAATCAATATAAATTGTTAAAATCACTCATTAATTGATTTTATTTTAATAATTTAGATTTTATTTCGGAATCTTTGAACGTATCCCTTATATACTAGTACCCATAAAAATTATAATTCCATACGCGGTTTCTGTATTCGCGGGATATTAGAAGAACATATTCCCCGCGAATAAGGAACTTTTAACTGTAGTTAAATATGAGGTACCATGGAAAAAGTTTGTCATTGTGGTGACATGTCTATCTATGATTGGGCATGAAATGGGTTAGTAGAAAAAACTGAGAAAGTGTCTTATACATCAATAACTTCCTGTGCATAATGTTTTAGCTAACTACTTATTATTCACTGTGAGGCACTTTGTGCACAAGCTATTACTAGAGCATATAGTGTCAGTGGTTGCGACTACAGGTAATATGATTCGATCGCGAGGATTTCGGCACAAACAGTTACAAGAATTTGCTACCAATATGAGGTGAAAGGCTATAAACTCTTGTTGATGGATCAAAAACTGAGAATAGATTTATCATTTTCAGTTTATTATTTTAGCACTTACCTCCTGATTATACTATATTCATGTACTTCTCGCAACTGGAATTCCCTACCACAAGAAATAAGGGGCTGCCGGACATTGACATCTTTTAAAAGAAATCTAAATTTATATTTGCTCTAAACTCGACTTCATTATTATCCAGTGTAAGATATATATATATATATATATATATATATATATATATATATATTAATTGGTGTTTCCCGTATAATGTATCATATTTATATTATTATTATTATTATTATTATCGTATCATTATTGTTATTACCCTATAAAATGTTGTTTGTACATGACATTTACATTGCTACATTTATTGTATATTTAACTGTTTATAATTAGTATAGTGTATATCTATATTTGTCGAATATTTATTTGTATTTGTGCTGGTTGAGTGGAAGAGAGGGCCTTATGGCCTTAACTCTGCCAGAATAAATAAAGTATTATTATTAATTATTATTATTATTATTATTATTATTATTATTATTATTATTAAGATTGCTTAGTCGAAGCAAAATGCTGGGATATTTTTTAACCCATGCAATGGAATCTAGGCATTTTTTAAAAATCAAAATGTGGACATTCCTGAGAAGTGTAATCAGAAATGGATATGTGAATTAGCATTTTTTGATAAATCTCACTTCTCATTTGAATGATCTGAACTTGAGTTTGCAAGGAAAGGACAAATTAAAGTTATTTACCTTGTAGACGATTTGAAAACGTTCATGCAAAACATATTATGTTATGGAGTTCTCACAAAGGTCAATTCTACATAACATTTGACGTAACACATGCAATTTAAAGTTTTCCCTGATTCTCAAAGTGGTATATCGGACAATTGGAAGATTTTCAAGTGCTTACTTCCCAAACATATTTTAAATTATGAACAAACTCGTATGTGACAAAGGATTTTTATTTAATTAAAACTTGTATATCAAGCAGAAGCATTAGGTATTATGTCAGTTGTCTTTATTTTGTATAATTATTAACTAATGTTTATTAGAATATAAAACTCAAAACCAGTATTTTGTAACTCCCCTATTTATACTATATTCACAATTGTATGTTCAAATGAAAATTAAAACTTCCCAGAAATTATTATATTAATCTCAAACAAGATGTCATTTTATAATTACGTCAGTTACTGATATAAAACTGTATATTTTAAGTACATTTATTAAATATAGTAACACAGACTTTTGACAGAGAGATTGAAACCTATATATAAGATATTAAGATAGTATGATACTGTTTTTTTCCTTCAAGCCATATATATATATATATATGGCTTGAAGGAAAAAACAGTATCATACTATCTTAAGGCTACAAATTATAATATTTTACTTTGTTGCAGTTGTTATGTCGTTAATCTTAGAACTTACTCATGCAAAAGGTGATTTCAGAAACATAGAAAGTTTGAAATCTGTAATAATAGACCAACACCAACATTTACACTCAAAGAACAATATGTTGATAGAAGACCTTTATAGAAAGCTTGATCGTACATTTGTGAAATTATATTCCATGGACTATGAATGTAAGCTTTCAGTGATCAGGAGCAAATAGTGATCTGCTAAAGGAAGTATTAATTTGTAAATCAATATTCCTTTGCGAAAATCATGAACGTTAAGACTTATAATTGTATAAGTCTATGCCAGGAACCTATTTCCAAATATTTGCATGTTTGGGTGTCATCTTATTACAAAGTTCGGGCCAACGTATCAGTGGGAACACTTTTTTTAATTGAACAATTCGTTGTGCTAGTATTACTTAGCGTCTGTGTTATGTATGTGCAATATTGAGAAGCTTGTTCTAAACAAAAAGTAATTGAAATAATCAGAAATATGCAAGCGAAGGAAATTGGTAGGTATGTATGTAATACATTATTTCTTTAACTCTTTGATGATGCGACCTTGTCATTTTCCCACATTACTTTAGATATGACCGCCAAGTCCAGTGACGTAAGGTGTAGGAAAGTGATTTGAAATTTGTTTGATTTTGTTATATTGATTTATAAGAAGGTAAATGTATTTTCACGAATCTTTGTTGCACATTGTTTAAACAAATAATATATTGTTATGATAGAAATATAGGAAAGAATTACTAGTTGTGGAAAGTCAGTACACCACAGCTAAAAATGAAATATAACTGTGGCACTGCATGCTACGCGCGGTGTGTATATCCACTGATTTTATACATAGGAGTGAGCTCTCGCAATTAAACATATGCAGCACTGTCTAACAGGGTGGTCCATGACCTCTATCTCTTCTCTATAAAATACTACTCACATCATTAATCACACTGATTGCTTAGACTCTCCGATACGCAAAATTATAGCAGTCGATCCCATAAGCATCATCATCATCATAGTACATTCACGAATTTAGGCCATTTGTTGACCTGTTTCGGCCTCAAGAGAAACACCATCCAGAAGTCTTTTGAGTGGACGTCCTGGTCTTCTTCTTCCTGCAGGTTGATATCTTAACATTAATTTGGGTATTCTGAGATCTTCCATTCGATGAACATGTTGTATCCATCTTGACTTATAATCAGAAATTTTGTTTTCTAAAGATTCCATGTGTAATTCTTCTAAGATGTCTTCATTTTTTTTGTGATCTAATAGTGTGTATCCTGCAGTCCTCCGAAGATATCTCATTTCAGCAGATCTAAGTCTCTGTATATCCTTCTGTTTCAACGTCCATACTTCGCTACCATACAAAAGAGTTGGAAGAGCCAGTGTTTTATACACTTTCAGTCTTGAATGCTTTTGGACTAACTGTGGCTTGAAGATAGAATTTATTAACCCTAAAATTCTTAAAAATTTAGATATTTTTGCATTTACATCCTTTTCTTCTTCATATGAGATATTGCATCCTAGATATGTAAAATTATTCACCTGCTCCAAAATTTTATTGTCCAGTACAATTTTACTTCTGACAGTCCCATAAGCATATTGCCTTTAATACCTCTCCTCATCAGATTACCTATTACTATATTTTATAGTTACTCTTGCTAAAACATGGAATTCTTTTTCACCCAATGTCAGACACTGCCAAACTGTAACATCTTTCAGAACAAAGACTTTCTCATTAACTAATACAAAAGTTTAATTAACAGTATTCTTTTAGCAATTAACAATTTTTAATTTATTTAATGAAAATAGTATAAAGATCGTCAATATTTCATCTAATGTTTTATATGTATATATACGCCATAGATTAATTAATTGCATTTTATTATTTCACTTGCATTTGTCATGTTAGTAAGTACGAGCTGTTCTTGCTTTATGTATATTTTATTATTAGTTTCAATTTTAAATATCGTAAAAGTTTATTATCTAATATTATTGTTATATATCTATTTGAATCTAATATGTACTTGTCCTGGTGAATAGATAAGTGGGCTTATTAGTCTTAACACCACCAGGCTAAATAAATAGACAATAAATAATTAATAATAATATTAACAATATCTAACCTCAATTGCTTAACTCCTTGTGAATTCGCTGATAACCAGTTTCACTTAGGGGGAGTTTCCAGAATATTGGCAACACTATGAGTCCACATCATGTCTACAGATTGCGGCTATCACGCAGGTTAATCAAACAGCGCTATAAACAGACTGGTAATTGTTATACACATTCTGTCATGTTTACAAAAATAAAGCACACCCACAAGTTAATTGAAGCTGTTGACTGTTAATTACTCATAAACAAAGCTCATGTATTGTCTACACAATACCTCAGTATTTTAGCGACGTTGTAAAGTAATTCTCTGTCATGTATATATGTTACTGCATGGCGCGATAGACCTAGAAGGCCTTTGGCGTACCAGCAGGGTGCTGATCTCACATCCATATGTGTTAGCCACAGAGGCAGTATAGGGATGATATTTGATCACCATTTCGGATCCGTCTGCCGTTATGGCTGATTTTGTCAACCTGGAACCGCTACTTGTGTATCTAGCGAAATTCCTCACGATACTGGATGGGCATCGGTCCAATATTAGCCGAAAGGCCATTAGACAATTTCTTACACCATATGAATTCAAAACCTGCACAAGCCCCGTAGCTCTGAACCTAAGGATCATGCCTTAAACTCCCAAGGCTATGACAAGGAACTATATATATATATTTATTTATTTATTTCTTCTTCTACTTCATGGAATTAGGCCTTTTGATCTATTTTCACATCACGTGTGGTTTAATGAATTTTCCCATCTAGCAGTAAATCAGCGTCCAGCACTTCTATGACCTATTGGTTTGTACTTTAATAACAGCTGAGAAATTCTATCTGTAGGCATTATTTTAACATGTTCATACCAGTTGTTTCTCATATTGTCAATTCCATTTGTTAAATTAAAAATATGTAAGTATTTACTAATGTCTTGATTTATTTTTCTGTCCAAAATTCACACCTGCTACTGAACGTAAGAATTTCTTTTCTACAGTATCTGTTTTTCTCGTGAACGCTTAAGAGTCCAACTATCACTTGCATATGTTAAGATAGGCACTGCCATAATTTTGTTAAATTATAATTTTGTACTCCTGAAAGTTTCATTCTTCAGCGTCCATTTTGAAGTGCTACACATTCTACTAAAACTATTTAATTTAATATTAATATCTTCCTTCTGGCAGTGTGATACATTGCATCCTAAATAATTGAAATTGTTCACCCGTTGTATTGTACTGTTATTAATGCTTATTTTACACCTCATATGGTCTTTCCCGTTGAACGCCATTACTTTCCATTTACTTTCAGAGATTATGTTGAATTTATTTGTTATTTCATTTCATTACACGCTGTAAAATTGTTTTCTGAAGAACTAAGAACTGGTTGAGTGGAAGAGAGGGCCTTATGGCCTTAACTCTGCCAGAATAAATAAAGTATTATTATTATTATTATTATTATTATTATTATTATTATTATTATTATTATTATTATTATTATTATTATTATTATTATTATTATTATTAAGAACTGTCTGATCGTTCGGAAAGAACATAGCCTAGTATTTAGAATTGTATTGCCAACTTTAAAATCTGTGGTTAAACTAGTTTGCCAGTGTACAATGACCTCGTCTATATACACATACTAAAAAGTGGAGAGGATATCGGGCATGCTTGCCTGACCTTTGATTAATTTCTAATATATTATCACTCGTTATACCTCATTTGCCAATCATAATATTTTTATTTAAGATATAAGCTTTGCACAACTTTGACAGTATTCCCTGGAAACCTTTTATCAAACATTATTTCCCATAATTTATTTCTTGACAATCTATCAAACGCTTTTTCATAGTCAATGCGAAGTATGCAAGTTGGCAAATTAAACTCTCTTCTCATCTGAATAAGATTTTCTATTGTAATTGTGGCATTTGAACAAGACCAGCCTTTCCGAAAGCCACACTGATCTTCTCTTAATATATATTCATTGATTATATTCAGTCATGAAGTAAAAATCTTAGCGTATATCTTGTAAGATGTATTCAATAAGCAAATTCCCAAAGAAGGCCTATGCAATACAGAGGGAAATAATGGAAACAGAAAGTACGAAAACGGATGTGTGGAAAGGCCCGAACTTCCAACTTCGCCAGATATACACACGCTTCGCCGCGCATGGTTTGCACTGGAAGATATGTCAGAATCCGGCATACCACGACCCCAAGGAGGACTGCAGATGTAAAGTTCGCGACAAGCCTTGCTCCTAGTACTACCTAATGAAATGCAAAAGCAGAACTCAGCCTCTCATCACAATTACAAAAGACTGGTGAAATTTCAAAATGTACACATTGTGTTTTATAAAATCTGTAAAAATAAACAAATTCCTCTGTAACTAGTGCACTCGTGTCTACTTCCTTTTTTAAATAAGGGACATATAAGCCCTTCCTTCCATTTATCAAGGATTATGCACATCCTCCAGCATACATTTAGTAACTCTGAGAATCTCTCTTTAATATCTATTGGAGCATACCTTAAAAGTCAAATATTTAAATAGTCTATTCCTGTAGTTTTCTTATTTTTGAATGTTTCTAGAGCATTCTCTAATTCTTTGATTTCAAGGAGATCTAAATTATATGTACAGGGTGATTCACGAATTGTGTTTGCTATTGTTATGTGAAAAACATATATTTTGTTATGAGTTTGATACTTACATACTTACTTACTCACTGGCACTATCGAACCCGTCGGTTCATAGCCGCGGGGACATAAGCTCTCCATACATCCATATCCTGAGCTAATGCTTTCCAATCATTTACTGTGTAATCTACTTCCCTCAAATCATAGTTAATATTATTCTCCCACCTCATTCTTGGTCTACCAACTGGGCGTTTTCCCTCTGGCTTTCCTACAAGAAGCATCCATGCAAGTCTTTCATTCCCCATACGTGCAACATGTCCTGCCCATCGCAGTCTACGAGACTTAACTGTTTTATTATAACCGGCTTCCTATAAAGACCATGTAGTTCACCGTTATGTAGTCTTCTCCTTTCACCTGTCTGTTCGTCTATCTTTGGTCCAAAAATTTTTCTAAGTACTTTATTCTCAAATACTTGTAATCTCCTTTCCTCTCTTAAAGTAAGAGTCCATGTTTCGCACCCATATAATATAACTGGTAGAATAATAGTTGTATATATTCTCAGTTTAACGTTTTTTGAAAGGAGTTGGGACATCAAGAGTCTCTAAAAAACATAATAGCACGCATTTCCAGAATTGAGCCTGTGTTTGATTTCTTTCCGCATCTCATTCCTATTTGTGATTATTGTTCCTAGGTATTTGAATTCAGCCACTTCCTCAAAATTTCCCTCATTTTTCATTAGCTGTCTATTTCCATTATATAATGAATTTCTACGTGTGACCATATATTTAGTTTTATTGATATTTACTTCCAGTCCTAATTTTTTAGTGTTACTCAATAGCGTGTGCGTGTTGTGCTTTAGTATCTCCTCACTATCAGCCAATGGTACTACATCATCAGCATAAACTAACAGCTTATTAATACCATTGAGTTGTAAGCCTTCCTCAATCTCTAAAGATATAACGGCATGCTCTAGTAGAGGAGATAGTGCTTCTCCTTGCTACAACCTATTTTGGATTTCAAAAGTGTACGAAAACTGTTTGCCTACACGCACCCTACTCTCTGTGTGTCATTTAGACACATTCGTATAAGTCTAACTTTTTAGGAATTCCGAACTCCAATAGGATACTATATAACTTCTCCCTCTTAATTGAATCATATGCTTTTTGGAAGTCTCCGTATAGTTGATGTACAATAGCATTATCTGTTGTAGATCTGTTTCTTCTAAATGCACATTGTTGATCTCCTAGAATGTCATCAATATAGGGAGTAAGTCTGCTTACTAATATATTTGTTAGAATTTTATACGAAGTTGATAGTAATGAGATGTCCCTGTAGTTGTTGCAATCAGTTTTATCTCCTTTCTTATAAATTGGTACGATAATAGATTCGTTCCTTTCGACTGGAAGAGCTTCTTTTTCCCAAATCATAGGAAGCAACCGGCATATCTTGTCCATCAATTTTTCACTCCATGATTTTATCAGTTCTGCTGGGATCTCATCTGTACCTGATGCTTTATACATCTTCAATTATTCTATCACCATTTTAACCTCTAATGCACTTGGTTCTACGACTAGCATTTCTGCTATTTGTAAATTATTCTCCTCAATATCTTGTTCTGTATGTGCATTTAATAGCTGATTAAAGAAACTTTTTCATCTATTTAACATGCTCATGGAATCTGCAACCATATCCCAATTATCAATTCCGAATTATGTTTGTTCTAGCCTGCAACATTATCTTCTCTATCCTAATTCCCTGATATAATATATCTAATGTTCCTATTTTTTGCATTCATTTGAAGATCATTAATCTTTTCTTTCAAATATTCCCTCTTTTTACTCCTTAGTAACTAGGTGGTTTCCCTTCTAATACTAGCCATTTGCTCAAAATTTACCTCATTTGGCTCGTGTAACCATTTAATTTTTGCTAGCCCTCTTTTCTTTACAATGTCGGCACATTTCCTCATCAAACCATTTCTTGTTTTGCCTCTTCTTTAAACCAACCAATGCTTTCTGATGCTGACAATTTAATAGCATCTCTTATAGCCTCCCAATTTTTATTTATATCAGTTTCTTCTTCGTTTGCCACATTGTCGTTTGAAGATTCCAACACTTCAAATCTATTAGCAATTTTTATTTGGTATTCTTGCCTCCATTTCATCATTCTTTCAAGATGTTAAATTCAAATTTTTCAGAATAATCTTTAGCGTTTGCTCCTCTCATAAGTGATAGCCGTTGTCAGATTTTTTCATCCTGACCAAATGATGATCCGAATTGCAGTTTGTCCCTCTAACTGATCTACCATCGGTGATGCTACTGTGCCAGCGTTTGTCCACTAGTACGTGATCTATCTGGTTTCGAGTTTTGCCATCTGGAGACGTCGAGGTGTATTTATGAATATCCTTATGCTGAAATGTTGTGCTCTTAACAATGGGATTCTTTGATGTGGCAAAGGTGACTAATCTAACCCCATTGTTGTTACTATCTTCATGAAGACTGAATTTGCCTATTGTTGGTTTAAATATATCTTCCCTCCCAACTTTTGCATTAAAATCTCCTAAGACAATTTTCATATGATATCGTGAAAGGGTATCAAATAAGCATTCTAATTGTTCATAGAGCTCATCCTTGATCTTATCATCTTTATCTTCTGTGGGGGAATGTACATTTACAATTATAAAATCATGTTGTTTACCCTTTAGAATTATGTATGATACCCTATCATTAACAACCGTAATATCTCGGATAGCGGATAGGATCCTCCTTCTGACTAAAAAACCCGTTCCAAATGCAGGTCTTTCTGCACCCACGTAGTATAATGCAAAGCTTCCTGATTCCTGACTACCTTCTCCTGGCCACCTAACTTCCTGTAAAGCGACTAAATCCAAGGGCGATTTATCTAATTCCCGTGTTAATATCTCTAGTGCCCAGCTATTGTATAAAGTCCTAACATTCCATGTTCCTAGGAACATGTCCCTGTGTTTGAACCTTTGGCATGGGTTCTCTGAAGTAGTCCCCGCCCGGGGATCCGAATGGAGGATTATTTGACCTCCGGATAATTTTACCCCAGTTGAACCCATGTCTGCATTTGTTGACGGTTGTATTTTTACGGTGAAAGATTGTCACTCTTTCGTCTGCTTATCACCTTCGACCAGTCCGGCATGGGTAACCCTATCGGCAGCAATGCTACCGCCGGCATAGCTCTCAGGATTATTTAAGCACGCAAGCCACTCCACCACGACAAGGTAAAGATACCATGGAGGGATGAGTTAGATACTTGAAAGATAAATCGCTTAATGTTTTGAGCATGCGGGGACACTTAGGAAAGTTTTCTGTGCATTTGTAGTAAAGACACAACATTGACCACTAATATTTTAAATGCAACCTTACATTTTATTCTAGATGGAATAAAGGATCTATTTATTGGCTTTACAATGCAATTTGAATATGTAGTAATGTCATATTAGAACAGTTCCTACAGGATGTTGAATTGGCAGGAGCAGTCCGCTTTACACGTGGGCTGTGTACCTATGTATAAACTTCCTGTTTCAAAATACCTTACACTATTACTATAGGAGCAGGTGTATAATCACCAAGTAGATGTTTCAAAGTGCCACCGTTTTTGTTTACGCATTCCCGTTTACATTTCCAAAATGATCTTCTTACGAGGACTGAAATGAACGTGCATGCTTCCCTGATCCGATGTTGCATATCGTCAAAAGTGGTTGGTTTCGTCGCAAAGACACGTTGTTTCACATATTTCCATAATAAATAATCCAGTGAGGTTAGTTTGGATGATCTTGGAAGCCAGTCATGAAGACCTCTCCTACCAATCCATTTATTAAGGAAAGTCCTGCTAAGCTTTACCGTGTATGCGTAATTTTTAGAAACTTTTAGTTGCCCCTATATCTGTGGAGACTTGTTACGTCTGTGTCTTCCAGATACTTTCTCCTGTGTATCCTCTAGTTTCCGAACTCACCGTTCTCCCACTCCCCTGTGCGCACATACTGCGCGAAAGAGGAGGTCTGTCCCCGGCGACACGAAACGTTAAGCTGTCGGCGTACTGGCTTCCTAGAGTCTGGAAGTCTTCCTAGAAAGGAAGAGACTTTCTCCAAAAGTGGAACTGTTTATTTGCGACAATGTCGCCATTACTTCAAAATGTTGTTAGTCATGTTTAAGGAACTAAGAGTTAAGTATTGTTTTTGTGTGAGTGTATATAGTTCAAACGTTCTCTAGTATGAAAGACCTAATTATTATTATTACTGTTAAAGGAGAAAGTTATTATTATTGATTATGTTAACCTTGATCATTGTTTTGATGATTTTTCATTATAGCCGATATATTGTTAATTTAATTTACATGAATATTTTCATTAAATCTCGCTTATTGTAATTACTCCTTGTGATTAATTATGTATAGCAAGCATTAAATATTTAGAGCCTATAATCTCCTCTCTCATGGTTTCGTTAAATACCTCGCTAAGTACAGTAAAGTATAGGTCAAAGTATTGTTTATTATATACTAGCAGTTGTTTACGAAATGAAGCAAGTCTGCATAAAACTAGGGCCCAGCTCGCAGAATCTCTGTTAAGATTGAATAGTTATGTTTATCGGTTCTCTATTTATTCCTTGTTTACAATCCGCTATAATCGTATTTGAGCAAGAGTAAACTAAATTAAAGGCGATCAATATACTGCGATAAAACACGGTACAAAGCACACGGACTGTATATTACTGGAATGGGCCGCATGTGCTCGAACCACATCGTCTGCCGGGTATGTAAATCTACTTTTTCCAGTAGTTGAGGTAAATGACGTCGCAGAAAAAGTGTATAGCTTCATTGTGTTACATTTCCGTCCAAGAAAAACGTATATAGTTACCTAGAATCACGCACCACACAATCACTGACCACCTTTGTTGCTAAGCAACATATTGCACCCAATGAGGATTTTCCGCTGCCCAGTAATGCATGTTATGGCGGTTTACTTTACCACGATTGGTAAATATAGCTTCATCTGAAAACAGTGTAAATGCTAACCAGATCTTCGATACCAGGTGTTTGAATCCACTTACAAAATTGTAATCTACGATTGACATCAGCTCCAGTCAGTTCGTGGACTAAGAATATGTTATATAGGTGGAACGCATGATTATGTAATATGCGCCACACCGACAACTGACTGATACGCGCCACTGTAGTAATATCACGGGTACTTACGTGCGGGTCTACTACCACAGCCCCCATCACGAACACTACATTTGCGTCACAACTGCACGTCTTACATAAGGTTTCCTGTCGATAATTCAATTTCTGAAATTTTGTTCTGCCCTTCGAAACGTCACAGGTACAGGAACCAGTCTGTCAGGATAGCGCAGTCATACACTGTGCTCACCTCTTCTTTATTATTCTGACATTCGCCCAAAATAAGCAGGATGTCGACTTTTTCATTTTTTGTGCACCTCATGTTCCACTATATCAAATTCAAACATGTATGCATACAGTAGGAAGGTGCGGTAGATGCATACAGGTTGTAAACAACGACATTCTCCGCTGAGAAAGATGCGCCGTAGACCAGACGAGTCACTGCTGTACTTAGAGGCTTTACCTAGTAGTGCGCTCGGTTTCGCGATAAGCAACGAAAGGACACCTGCAACGTCTCCGACCAAATACCCCTTATGACTCACTTCTGCTCTCCCTCTCCTCTCTCGCTCAGAAAAGCTGTCACGCCGTTCTGAATCTACTGTACTGGTGTAACGCCTTCCTGACTGATGGTACTGTACAGTATTTCCTCCTGCTGAACAAACACGTGCAAATATCAACAGCTTAACAGAAAGATATTGTACCGATGTACTGTACGTATTTGTATGATACGCTGTTTTGCTTTTGTTATTTGTTTACATTCTGCCTTACATCTCCTCCCACATCCGTTAACACGACTCCTAAATAAAACTTTGAACTTGAATGAATACAGTATCTAGAACGTAGTTCACAAGGTTAACGGTTATATAAAGTCGCTGAGACCATGAATGAAATACGCAACATTCGGACGGGGCGCTAATACTATCCGGTAGCAGTAGCAGATGCCAACTTTTACACATCTGTAACACGTTAACCAATAGAGATAGGAATCTCATTCCAACGGCAATGCACATTTTTAACAAGGACACTTCGAACGAAGGAAAGAAATGTGCCATAATCTAGTCAAAATAACAAAGTTCGACTCCATAACTTAAAGTTGAACACACATGAAAATATGTATACACATACATACATATACATATTATATATACCCGGCGTGTGGTGCTACGTCTAAGTAAATGATGTGCTTGCGTTTAGTTGAGTAAGTAAAAGGAAAAATAATTATAAATGTATATAGTTATTATTTTTAGATAACCCGCGCTGATTACCGGGCGTACGTCCAAGAATCTACTTATCCCTTAAACTAGCTGAAAGACGAAAATTGTGTTTTTATCTTTATTTGAATAAGTAGAAGAAAAAATAATTATAAATTTGCTCTCTTCGTTATCGCAGCTAAAACAACCAGTAAACCAATTAATTATACATCCAAACTAGCTTTCAGAAATTCAAATAGTAAATAGCATTCATCTTCCAAAATTTAATATTCAACCAATCACTATAATTAAAGGCATATCGTAATTATTTTTAGATACAGCGTGCTGTTTACCCGGCGTTGCCCGGGATTCTACGTATCCCGATGTACTTGGCATAAATGAGCTGAAAAACAAAATTCGTTATTTTGAGTTATCCGTAATAGATTACCGGCACTTCGTTGTGCTGTTATGCTTGCCCGGGTTTCTACTTTTCGCGATCTTCTTGGCATCAATGAAAGACAAAAATGGTAATTGTGAGTTATTCGTAAAAGATAAACATATGCTGTCGGGGACTTTTCTGTAGGGTTATTTGAGATATTCAATTCTGTGTACATTAATTGTATGTATTTGTTATGGTTAAAGCAGCGTAAGCCATTTAAGCGTAAAAAACGGACTTTTTTCGCTACAAAGGGTAATTTTTCAAGGATGTAGTTGAGTATCACAATTTTCTTATAGTCTATGTTCATTCCGAGAATCGTCTGAACATTTTGCTAAAAGCCCTATCACAATCGGATGAACGGTATGGCTGCGCTTAAATACGAACAAACAAACAAACAAACAAACAAACAAACGTTAATTTTTAGATGTTAGTTATACATATAACAATTCATCTAGAAGGAAATTTATTAATTAACGCACTAGCACTATCGAACCCGTAGGTTCATAGCCCCACTGACGTAAGCATTCCTTACATTCCTATCTTAATCTAACGTTTCCCAATCATACTCTGTATAAACTACTTCCCTCAAATCATGATTAATGTTATTCTCCCACTTCATTCTTGGCCTATCTAGCGGACGCTTTTCCTCTGGGTTTCCTACAAGGAGCTTCCATGCCTCTCTTTCATTCCCCATTCGTGCCACATATCCTGCCCAATATAGTGTACGAGAGTTAACTCTTCTTATTATATCTGTTTTCCCATGTAGACCTAGCCCACTGTTGAGTAGTCTTCTCCATTCACTTGTCTGTTCTTTGTGAGCCAACAATTGACTATTACAAAGATAAATACCAATTAGTATAACTGTCAGAGGATTTATCGGTGCAAGAGGTGCTATACCAAGATTCTGATCTAAATTTTGGAATTTCTTAGATTTGGACACAGTGTATCTTTCTAAAATTGTCATCGCTGCCATTATAGAATCAATTTCAATTTTAAGAAACCATCTTTACATAATATCTACTTTATAGTATGTATACTTCAATTAGTCCCGCGCCGTAGCCGAGCGGTTAACGTAGGAAGCCTTGGCGCAGAGCTACGGGACTTGCGCTGGTTCGAGTCTCCATGGGGGAAGAAATTTTCTCATGGTATTTCGGCCAGTATGGGACCGGTGCCCACCCAGCATCGTGAGGCAATTGGGTAGCTACAATAAGTAGCGGCTCCAGGTTGAGGAACCAGCTATAACGGCTGGGGGACTCGACATGCTAACCACATGTCACCCCTACACTGGCTGTTGATCATCTACCTCTGTGATTGACACATGTGGATGTGAAGGGCCAGCAGCCGGCTGGTAAAAGGGCAACTGCTGAAAAGTGGAAAGACCCTCAATCGGACATACTTCAATTACAATTTGAAAATTTGTTAATGTATTTACAAAATGTATTTAATCTATTTCGAAAATTAATTGTCCGTAACACTTTGTCCTTGCGGCAATCCTCTAATGAGGAAAGTTGTATATAATAAAAGATCCTATAAACTTTATTCTCAAATAATCGTTACCATATATTTTATCCTCTCTCAATGTACGGGTCAATTATTTCGCATCTATATAATATAACTGTGAGAATAACAATATCATATTTTTTCCACTTTAATGCTTTTTTAAACAAATTGGGATGACAGAAGTTTCTATAATATATAGTAACATGAATTTCCAGGAATGGAACTAAGTTCAATTTCTTTATGTACACTCATTATTTTGTATAACACATTTAATTTTTAAAGGAGGCTTTTCCTATTTTATTCTCTCCTTTTTTGTAAGTATTGATATTGGATTATAATCGCATTGTGCATTATTGAGGCTAAACTTTATTATTATTTTAAGTTGTTTTATCTACTGCAGAGGTTATACGAAATATTGGATTTCAAAAGTAGTATTTTAATTTTTTGTTCCATTTCTAATTTTTCTAAAAAAAAGAAAGGTTGTTTTAGGTGTATATAATTTTATGTATTTATTTAGCACCTTGAGTAGAAGAGTCATTATGAACTAAAGCCTGCCAGCGGATTTTTTTTCGAAATCAAATTTGGATTTATTGAGAAATCTATTTGAAAAATGCATAAATGGAGAAGATATACCATCAGATTGGAAAATAGGCTATATTTCAACTATACATAAAAAAGGAAAAAAAAGATGAATGCAAAAACTATAGGGGAATTACAGTCAATAGTACACTAAGTAGACTATATGGAAAGATAATCAAGTATTTCCTAGAAATTGAATAAAAAGAGTTAGAACCAGAGGAACAGGCAGGATTTAGAGTGGGCAGATCAACAATAGACCACATTTTCAGCATACGACAGATAATAGAAAAGAAAACAATCAGAGCACAACCGCTACATCTAGTATTTATAGATATAGAACAAGCCTACGATAACATTCCTACATCAAAATTATGGAAAGTCTTAAAACTAAAAAAAATGAATCCAACACTGATTGAAACAATTCAAAAACTATATTCAGAATCATATGTGCAAGTAAAATGGGAAAGTATTTGTCTAAAGGTTTTCAAACAAATATAGGATTACGACAAGGATACTGTATATCTCCAACATTATACAAGATTTATACTGAAAAAGCTATTGAAGAATGGAAAAAGAAATTTAAATCGATGGTAATACCACTAGATGATAATTTAACAATATATACACTCTAGTTTGCAAATGACCAATTGATATTGGCTCAAGAATTTGAAGATATAGAATACCTCACTAGAAAATTAATACAAGAATACAGTTTATGGAGTTTAAAGATCAATATGGATAAATCTAGATATATGAAAATAGGGGATCTTCCTCAATAGTTTATGGGGTTTAAAGATCAATATGGATAAATCTAGATATATGAAAATAGGGGATCCTCCTCAAGATTTAATACTAGAAGAAAATTTAGGGACAATTAAACACACTGAAGAATATAAGTATTTGGGAATTAAAATTACTAAAGATGGAAAACAAGAAACAGAGATAAGAAACAGGATCAATATAGGAAAGTATGCTATATCTGCCCTAAATGGAATAGTATGGGACAAACATATATTCAAAGAAACAAAAAAAAACTATTTTTAATACAATAATCAGAAGCATTATTACCTATGGAGCTGATGTGTGGGCTTTAAATGCACAAATGAAAATGAAATTGCTCGCCACTGAAATGGACTACTGGAGACGTGCTGCAAGAATATCTGGGAAGGATAAAATCAGAAATTCATATATAAAAAGAAAAAATGCAGGTACAGTATTCAATATTAGATTTTATAAAGAAGAAACAATTAATTGGTACGGGCACATTAGAAGAATGGCAGAAGGAAGACTACCTAAGATAATCATGGATTGGGAACCACAGGGAAGGAAAAAGAAGGGTAGACCAACTATTACGTGGATTCAGGGAATCAATGAAACTAAGAGGGAATGGGAAATAGAAGAAGATATATGGATGAACAGACAGGAATGGAAAAATGTGTTGAAACAAATGTGTAGTTACCTGTGAACATGGGTACGGAAAAAATGTATATTAATTGTAAAAGCCGGAATAAAAAAAATTGGATTTATCTATACATTAAAAAATGTAAATTCTACTTCGCTAATCAGAAAAGTCAGTTCTTTTCGAATGGGAGAAGCAAAAATTTCAAAATTTCTCTAGCGACAACATTAAAATGTTTGCAATGAAACTCAGTATAACCTATTGAAATAAAATGACAAAGCCACACTCAAAAGATTTAGCGATTTTTTACCATTAAGTTGCGAGGATTTACCTGAAAGTCTAAATTTAAAACGTGTCTCCAACAGCCGCCGTGTTTACTTTCTTGCAATGTACTCTCATTTAGCATTTAAATAAGAAACGTATTAGCGAGTTCATAAAACCAGCAAAAATGAGATAATATAGTGGTAAATTTTTCATCGTTATTCCGGCTAGAGTTTTTCTTTCTGTAACTTAAAGGAAATTGGCAGCACGATTTAATTTTAAAATAAATAATAGTTTTAAAAAACTAAAACAATACGCTTCAGTAGAAAACCAAACTAAAAAAATTAAAAATAATTTTAATATCCAACATGCTTGGGATATATAATTTTACCATCAATAGCGTGGGGTGCTCTTTATCAATTAATATATTTGATAATAAACAGATATTGGTAAAAGTAAAGTCTCTAAGAAGAAAATGTAAGAATCATAAAAAGCACCCCACGCTTTTGATGGTAAAATTATTTATCCCAAGCGTGTTGGAAATTAAAATTATTTTTCATTTTTTTAGTTCGGTTTTCTAATAAAGCGTGTTGTTTTAGTTTTTTAATACTATTATTTATTTTTTATTTTTTAGTTTTAATATTTCAGAATAAGATAAAAATGTAAATATCTTTAAATTCGATTCTATTATAATATGAGCTGAAAGTAATACTCTTCTGAAAAGAAAACCTCCCAGCCGGATTTGAACCTATGGATTACAGGAATTATATATTACTAGAGTGTACCGCCCTACCAATTGAGCTCTTACAACGATTGACTAAAAAGTCGACAAGTCCGCAACCTATTACACCAGTTTTAATTTTTTTGATTTTCTGATGATTATGACCAGGATTCTAGAAACAAAATATGAAATTATTGTATTGTCACGGGTCCGTTACAAGTACACAAAGTTTCAAGTCGATCCAATGTTTCTAAGTGGGTGAAAATCGTGTTGAAAGATTCCGTTACATAGATACGAAGATACTTTTTTATTTTCTGAAGATTCTGGCCAGGATTTTAGAACCAAATATGAACTTATTGTATTGTCACGGGTCTTTTACAAGTATACCAAGTTTTAGGTCGATCCAATGTTTCTAAGTGGGTGAAAATCGTGTTCAATATGGAATCGTTACATAGATACAAAGATACTTTTTTTGATTTTCTGATGATTCTGGCCATGATTTTAGAAACAAAGTATGAAATTATTATATTGTCACGGGTCTTTTAAAGTATGCAAAATTTCAAGTCGATACAATGATTTTATGTCGGTCAAAATCGCGTTAAAATATTCAGTTACATAGATAGAAACAGGTGAAGCTAATATAAAGCGTGTAAAAAAACATGTGCCGTAAACGAGCAAATTCGGAACTTAAGTTGCATTAGCTGATTATTCGCTTACTTTGCGCAGTTTCTAAGTGACAGAATTTACGGGGCGAAATGTCCAATTACATTTTATTTTAGATGAAGAATCGCTGTAGCAACATTTTATTTTTGATTGACGAAAATGTACCAAGTACGATTTTTTGGGGTTGAAAAGTCACTAGTTCTCAAAAGCGAGCTTCCATTCATATAATTATGTTGAAATTATTACATGCCCAGCATCGAAACCAGAGCAGCAGAAAATAAACAAGCAGTTTCCCATACCTAAAACATGGATCGAAACCGATTTTCCCGCCGGGATTGAAAATACCGGGCAACAAGTTTGGGCCAGTTACCTACAAGGCACATTCATTTTTTATTGAAATGTCTTTATCATTATTATAACGTGTTATTATCACTCATTCGAATAACAACAAACTTTCCTTTGGTGAACCTCATTATCTGCCTTCTCGAGTACTAATATTAATTAATAACACCAGAAATATTAAAACAACTGTAGAGCTAAGTCATTATTTCCTCATTGTGAAGTTGTCTCCTTTTCCATTTCATCACTAATGGAACCTTAGGATAATATTTTCGAATAATACTTTTAGGTGTTTTCTTACCTTTATATAAGCGATATTTTTTAACCTTTTAGAGCACAGCAACCAGGATGTTTATTAATTAAATAAAAATAAAACGTACTTTTATTTGATTTTCATATTTATTATATAATTCAGTGACAGCTGTTTCGGTACACTGTACCTTCTTCAGACATGTTAACAAATTATGAATTGTGTTCAAACTGATCTAGTCGCTGAATTATATAATAAATATGAAAATCAAATAAAACTACGTTTTATTTTTATTTAATTAATGAACATGGATTTTCATCAAGTAAACACCAACTCAATCCCTCCATGGTATCTTTACCTTGTCGTGGTGGAGTGGCTTGCGTGCTTAAATGATCCTGAGAGCTATGCCGGGGGTAGCATTGCTGCCGATAGGGTTACCCATGCCGGACTGGTCGAAGGTGATAAGCCAGACGAAAAAAGTACCTTGGTCCAAAGAGTGACGATCTTTCACCGTAAAAATAGAACCGTCAAAAAATGCGGACATGGGTTCAATTGGGGTAAAATTTTCCGGAGGTCAAATAGTCCCCCATTCGGTTCTCCGGGCGGGGACTACTTCAGGGAATCCATGCCAAAGGCTCAAACACAGGGACATGTTCCTAGGAACATTGAATGTTAGGACTTCATTCAATAGCGGGGCACTAGAGATATTAACGCCAGAATTAGATAAATCGCCCTTGGACATAGTCGCTTTACAGGAAGTTAGGTGGCTAGGAGAAGGTAGTCAAGAATCAGGAAGCTTTGCATTATACTACGGGGGTGCAGAAAGACCTGCATTTGGAACGGGTTTTTTAGTCAGAAGGAGGATCCTATCCGCTATCCGAGATATTAAGTTCTTTATGATAGGGTATCATACATAATTCTAAAGGGTAAACAACATGATTTTATAATTGTAAATGCACATACCCCCACAGAAGATAAAGATGACAAGATCAAGGATGAGTTCTATGAAGAATTAGAATGCTTATTTGATAGCCTTTCACGATATCATATGAAAATTGTCTTAGGAGACTTTAATGCAAAATTGGGGCGGGAAGATATATTCAAACCAACAATAGGCAAATTCAGTCTTCATGAAGATAGTAACGACAACGGGGTTAGATTAGTCACATTTGTCACATCAAAGAATCTCATTGTTAAGAGCACAACATTTCAGCATAAGGATATTCACAAATACACCTGGACGTCCGCAGATGGAGAAACTCGGAACCAGATAGATCATGTATTAGTGGATAAACGCTGGCACAGTAGCATCATCGATGTTAAATCAGTTAGAGGGATAGACTGCAATTCGGATCATCATCTGGTCAGAGTGAAAATCAGACAACAGCTATCGCTTATGAGAGGAACAAACACTAAAGCTGATTCTGTAAAATTTGAATTAAAAAACTTGAAAAATGATGAAATGCGGCAAGAATACCAAATCAAAATTGCTAATAGATTTGAAGTACTGGAATCTTCCGATGGCAATATGGCAAACGAAGAAGAAACTGATATAAATAACGAATGGGAGGCTATAAGAGATACTATTAAATTGTCAGCATCAGAAAGCATTAGTTGTTTAAAAAAGGGGCAAAACAAAAAAAGGTTTGATGAGGAATGTGCCGACATTGTAAAGGAAAGAAAGCTAGCAAAAATGAAATGGTTACACGAGCCAAATGAGGTAAATTTAGAACAATTGGGTAGTATTAGACGGGAAACCACCAAGCTACTAAAGAGTAAAAAGAGGGAATATTTGAGAGAGAAGATTAATGATCTTGAAATGAATGCAAAAAATAGGAACATTAGAGAATTATATCAGGGAATTAGTATACAGAAGAAAGGGTTTCATGCTAGAAACAAACATAATTCGGAATGAAAATGGGGATATGATTACAGATTCCAGGAGTATAGTAAATACATTGAAAAGTTATTTTAATCAGCTATTAAATGTACATACAGAACAGGACATTGAGGAGGATAATTTGAAGAAAGAAGAAATGCTAGTCACAGAGCCAAGTGCATTACAGGTTGAAATGGCAATTGAAAAATTGAAGATGTATAAAGCATCAGGTTCAGATGAGATCCCAGCAGAACTGATAAAATCAGGGGGAGAAAAATTGATGGACAAGATACGCTGGTTGATTAGTTTGACTTGGGAAAAAGAAGCTCTTCCAGATGAATGGAAGGAAACAATTATAATACCAATTTATAAGAAAGGAGATAAAACTGTTTGCAATAACTACAGGGGCATCTCATTACTTTCAACTTCGTACAAAATTCTAACAAATATATTAGTAAGCGGACTTACTCCCTATATTGATGACATTCTAGGAGATCATCAATGTGCATTTAGAAGAAACAGGTCTACAACAGATCAGATTTTTAGTATAAGACAGATTTTAGAAAAGAAATGGGAATATAATGGTACTGTACATCAACTATACGTAGACTTCAAAAAAGCATATGATTCAATTAAGAGGGAGAAGTTATATAGTATCCTGCTGGAGTTCGGAATTCCTAAAAATTTAGTTAGACTTATACGAATGTGTCTAAATGGCACAAAGAGTAGGGTGCGTGTAGGCAAACAGTTTTCAGACACTTTTGAAATCCAGAATGGGTTGAAGCAAGGAGATGCACTATCTCCTCTACTATTTAATTTTGTACTAGAGCATGCCATTAAATCTTTAGAGAATGAGGAAGGCTTACAACTGAATGGTATTAATAAGCTGTTAGTTTATGCTGATGATGTAGTACTACTGGCCGATAGCGAGGAGATACTAAGGACCAACGTGCACACACTATTGAGTAACACTAAGAAATTGGGACTGGAAGTAAATATCAGTAAAACTAAACATATGGTCACAGGTAGAAATTCTATTTATAATGGAAATGGACAGCTATTGACAAATGAGGGAAATTTTGAGGAAGTGGCTGAATTCAAATACCTAGGAACAATAATCACAAATAGGAATGAGATGCACAAAGAAATTAAACATAGGCTCAATTCTGGAAATGCATGCTATTATGCATTGCAGAGACTCTTGATGTCCCAACTCCTTTCAAAAAACGTTAAACTGAAAATATATAAAACTATTATTCTACCAGTTATATTACATGGGTGCGAAACATGGACTCTTACTTTAAGGGAGGAAAGGAGATTACAAGTATTTGAGAATAAAGTACTTAGGAAAATTTTTGGACCAAAGAGAGATGAACAGACAGGTGAATGGAGAAGACTACATAACAATGAACTACATGGTCTTTATAGGAAGCCAGATATAATAAGAACAGTTAAGTCTCGTAGACTGCGATGGGCAGGACATGTTGCGCGTATGGGGAATGAAAGACTTGCATGGAAGCTTCTTGTAGGAAAGCCAGAGGGAAAACGGCCAGTTGGTAGACCAAGAATGAGGTGGGAGAACAACATTAACTATGATTTGAGGGAAGTAGATTATACAGGGAATGATTGGCAAGCATTAGCTCGGGATAGGGATGTATGGAGAGCTTATGTCCGCGCGGCCATGAACCTACGGGTTCGATAGTGCCAGTGAGTAAGTAAGTAAGTGAGTAAGTAAACACCAACTCAATTGATTACAGGATGTTTATATTTTAATCGTAACAATCTTAAACAAAAATTCCAAAAATCAGAAAACTTTATCCTGAACATTAACACGAATTTCATGATTTAATAATAATAATTATTTATTTAATTTGTTCATTTGTTTACTTTTGAATTTGTATATGTCCGCTTTTACGTGTAGATCCGCACATAGGGTAACGGTGTTCCCTTATTTTAACCAAGATAATTTAATACTGATTATTTCTCAGAGATGTCAGTGAGTGACAAGAGGTTAGCCCATTAGCTCAAAAACGAAACTGGTAGGCAAGTAAGGTATTACTTGGATGGGAAAGGTAAATTACATTTTTCTAAAAAGCTCTGATTATGTTTTAGGTTCTTTATTTTCCCAAAAATTTGAGACCCACGGTTTAAATTCTTCTGGGAGTACCTGACCTGTGCCATTTTACGTTCTAAGTCCGGTCGGACTTGAACTCGCGACCTCCAGACCAGAGAGAAGTTACTTAACACCTGGAAAATCGACGGTGATTATATTTGTGTGCTAGTTAGTAAAACACTAAAAGCCAACAGGAACGTTCTTTAAATAATGCTAGTAAAATGGGAATGAATGTAAAGTCGATAGAATTGTTGTTGTTGTCTAATGTGCTGCATCTAACACTGAAGTCATTAGCAGTCTTGCTCTCCAATACTTTGAGGTCTTAGAATCTTCATGTTTGACAGCGACACAATTGTTCTGAAGACCTTCGTGCATTTCTTCATCTAGGTGATTGCATAAAATGCATTTCAGTGAAGGCAGAACATTGATTTTGTGAAGGTGTTTTGTCAAGCAGTCGTGGCCCGTTGTTATCCTAAAATGTGCTACTTCTGTTTTTCTTGGTGTGTTCAGTATATCAATATGTTTTATTAGGCATTCCAATTTTTTTTTCAGGCCACTGTTTGAAGTCTATTGTCATTCATAATTTTGAATTTTAACTTTATCTGGCATTGCATTGAGGAGTAAGATGTTGGTTTAGATCTAGGCAGTTGTTCAATGCGAGACCTTTTTTTAGGCGAGGAGATCGGCTGTTTCATTACAGGTAGTCTCACAGTGGGGGAGTAGCCACTGGAGGACAACTTCTTTACTATAATTTCGCAGGTCAGCAATAATGTCATAGCATTCTTTGCAGTCAAACGTTTTTGGCCAGAAATTGCCTGTATAGCTGCTTTGGAGTCACAGAGGAGCACTGATTTGGAAAATATGGCTTTTAGTGTTAATAGGTTTTGGAGAGAGATTTGTGGTAACACATTTCGAATTTGTAGGAAAATATTCACAAACAGATTAAGATGCAGAAAGAAATTTAACATAAAATGAAAATATAATCGTATAAATAGCGTTATTCATCCAATTATATCACATGGAAGGTGTTTTAATATATTTTTTTAAATCCCACTACAGGCCTCAAGAGGCCCTTAGGGTAGTAGGAGGTTAAGAATCCCACGTTTTCTGGACAATCAGCACTTGATGTCAGCCGGGTTGTCAACCCTGCGTGACGGCCGCCTTTACCCCGGGACAAGTGTCTAGTACTCTTTTCCTTTCGAGGCTGAGTCGACCCCAGGGTCATAGTGCCGCCAGAAGGTTTGGGTCAGTTTAAAAATCCTAACCCCAACGGGACTTGAACCCTTGACCTTCCGGCTAATAGCGCAGTGCTTTAACCACTTACTTACTTACTCACTGGCACTATCGAGCCCGTAGGTTCATGGCCGCGAGCACATAAGCTCTCCATACATCATTATCCTGACCTTATGCTTTCCAATCATTCCCTGTATAATCTACTTCCCTCAAATCATAGTTAATGTTATTCTCCCACCTCATTCTTGGTCTACCAACTGGGCGTTTTCTCTCTGGCTTTCCTACAAGAAGCTTCCATGCAAGTCTTGCATTCTCCATACGTGTAACATGTCCTGCCCATCGCAGTCTACGAGACTTAAATGTTCTTATTATATCTGGCTTTCTATAAAGACCATGTAGTTCATTGTTATGCAGTCTTCTCCATTCACCTGTCTGTTCATCTCTCTTTGGTCCAAAAATTTTCCTAAGTACTTTATTCTCAAATACTTGTTATCTCCTTTCCTCCCTTAAAGTAAGAGTCCATATTTCGCACCCATTTAATATAACTGGTAGAATAATAGTTTTACATATTTTCAGTGTAACGTTTTTTGAAAGCAGTTGGGACATCAAGATCTCTGTAACGCATAATAGCACGCATTTGCAGAATTGAGCCTATGTTTAATTTCTTTGTGCATCTCATTCCTATTTGTGATTATTGTTCCTCGGTACGCTACTTAATATATGGGAGGAAAAAATATTATGAGTATTTGAGAATAAAGTGATCAGGAATATTTTTGGACCTACCAGAGACGAATAGACAGGTGGACTGAAAAAAAACAACTTCCTGAAAGTAGGTACTTGATCATTTTGAGAATCGAGATAAAAATAATAGTTATTCTCGTAATGTGCAGTGGGCAGGACATGTTGGACGAAAATAGGAAATGAAATAGAGGCATGGAAACTTCTTGAAGGAAAGCGCACTGAAAATAGGTCAACATAGAGATAGGAAGTAACATTAATAATGGTTTAATGGTGATTAATTATACAGGGAATTATTGGAAACATTAGCTGAGGGTATAAATTAATGGAGAGCTTGCGCGAACATGAATCTCTGGTTTTGATAGTGACTGTTAGTATATATATGATCGCATATTTCTTGAGGTAACGAGTATAACAGCGTTGAATTTGAGCAACATTTTACTTATTGAAGGAACCGAAAGTGCGTTTTTCGGCTCATTACTGCAGCGTCGTTATCCTCCCTAGACTGTAAGATTCATGAAGTATGCCAATATCCTTTCTCTATGCATCTACCCCCACTCTCCCTCTTTGCCTCTCCTGGTGCGCTGTTCCTACGGCGCATCTCCCCTCTACCTCGGAACCTTCAAATACGTTATGCACAGCGAGAACGTTATCATTCATTCTTCATTTATTCATCTATCCAGTCCGGGATGGGATCGGACTTTTAAGTGGACAATGTTGTCTGGAGCCGCGAAGTGGCGGAGTTTATGTTGGTCCTGAAGACCGGGGAAGAAGCCACCCTGGCTTGGACTCTAGCATGAGTGTGGTATGTGGTATGATGTGGTTTTTTGTCCTGTAGAAGTATTATCATTTATTTATTCACTTTATATTTCTTTGAATGATCAAATGTTTATCTTGGTTATCTTTTTACTTCAGACTACTTGTTTATATTAAATATCATTTTTATAGTTAATGTTCAAACTTATTTATGTGCACGTAGCTGTTTGGCATTCCTATTCGGAAACTCACTCAGTTAGGAGATCATTCCAGCTCCCTTTATTTTTCTGTCTAGCTTTCCTGATTAATAATTATAGTGAAAACACTTATTTTAAGTCACTCTGTTGTTTTGAGAACTATTATGGATTTATGCTAAAACGCCTAGGAAAGAAAGATGAATCAATCCTTGCCTCCTATGGGCCCGGGGCAAGTATTTTTGTGATTAATAACCTTGGAGGTAATCAGATCTACGCTAATAGAAGCAACAGAAACAAAAGACGATCCGGCACAAATTATTGTATAATGACCGCTCGCACTAATGGTCGCAGTCAGCGTGGGTTTAAACCCCCACAAATGGTAGCGCAGAAGCGTGGTTTATTAATAGTAGTTATTTTTAAACCGCACATGATAGTGACTGTTAGTATATATATGATCGCATATTTCTTGAGGTAACGAGCATTATAGCGTTGCATTTGAGCAAAAGTTTACTTATTGAAGGAAAATCTGCAGATTGCATCCTTCTACTTAGTGCAGATGTACGGTATTAAGTACATAGAACGTTCATGCTTGAATACCTTGCTGAACCGCAGTCTGGCACAGATGTGTTATATATGTGAAGGTGGAAAACGTCCCTGGAGATTCCATCCAAGCAGAAGTAGACTTAAAGCAGGTGAGAGATGGGAAATTTGTTCCGTCAACCTTGTCTCTTGTGTCCCAGTAGTTATCATCACATACAACTACACCTGCTAGGTTATGTTGGGCTTTTAACACTTTCACTTCTACATTTTGTACTCACCTTGAAACATTGTTTATTAATATTTTATATTTTAATGCAATGTATTCAATACAAAAAAAGTATATATTTAATCATTTTTGTCATCGCCCTCGGTGGTCTGGGGACTAAGTTATTTTTCTGTGCTCCCAGGGGTCGCGGATTCAAACCCAGCCCGGGATCGATGGAGGTTTAAGATGAAAACATCTATACGTACAGTTCCTCCTACTTTAATCCGTACGTCCCAAATCTGATGATGTTCGAGCTTGTAATAGAGCCCCTCAACGAGTTAAAGCATCCCTTCCCCAACCAAGTAACACAATAGTTGCCTGCAAGCTGTCTCTTTGATACGATTTAAAATCCACGTGTCACTCTCTGACATCTGTAACGAAGTACACGTAAATTAGTTGACTTACTTAAGTAACTCCCGAACGGGAACACCTTTATATTTATAACACAATGGTATAAACAGACAAACAGTTTTTTTTTGTTCCCATCATGTTGTTCAGGAACATGTTAAGTAGTAGCATACATTATTATACAAAAATATATTTAAAATAATTGTTACTCTCAATTAAGTACCTACGAAATTAATTGAAACTAAAATCGGTACTAGAATGTTGTTATTAAAGCAACAACTATGATATTGCGAAGGTTGATAGGCACAATACTCTGTACCACGGCTATAAATATTATGTTGTTTAGGAACTCACTGGGATGAAATGCTTTGAGAGGCATTATTCGCGAAAAGAGATAAAAAAACCGAAATCAATGCTACAATTAATAACAGAATTGCGTTTTAGATTCAGCTAGAATATGTCAAACAAGATACACAGTTTAAAATTTAACCTTACAGTGGTTTATTCGACCAATTAATTTAGTGAATGATCTAGAGTAAAAGAGAGATAAACGATAAATAAATTACTTGAATTTGCATTTAGAGTTTAAATTGTGGTGGGGGATGTATAGATACTAAACCTTGTGACAAACTGCAACAGGAGACAACATAAGAAATTGATAAATAAAATAAGGAGAATTAAGTCTGGTAGATTGTGATATTTAAAAGGCATAGCAGTTATGATATAAGAAAGAGGAGTAAGACATAAGCTCTCCATAAATCCCTATCCTGAGCTAATACTTTCTAATAATTCCCTGTATAATGTACTTCCTCAAATCATGGATGACATTTCTCACCTCATTCTTGGTTAGAACAAAAATGAAATGGGAGAATAATGTTAACCACTATTTGAGGGAAAAGGTGATTGGAATGATTGAAAACATTAACTCAGGATAGGGATACATGGAGCGCTTCTTTTCCGCCATGTAATGCAAAATAACATGCACTTTCAGAGTTTATATTATGTTTCATTTCTTTCCGCACCTCATTGCAGATTTCTAGTTTCGTTTCTGGTTATTTGAATTGTCAGTTCTTCAAAACGTCCCTCATTTCATGTTAAATTTCATATCATATAAATAATGTATTTCTGGGCGTGAATCATAATGATATAAATCGGTAAATGGGATAAAATAAGTTATCAACACTTTAGTACAGCTTGAGTGAAGTGGCTTAAACAGCAAAGGAAATTGTAAAAACAAGTGAGAAATGTTGTATTCATTTTTTCTCAGGAAAACATTGGATTTCAAACGTAAATTATTATTTTCCTGGAAAGCAGTGAAAAGTTCATTTATCTCTCTTCCTCCTCCAGCCGTTTTAATATCATATATGTTTAAGTCTTTTCGTTACTGAAACTGACAGAAATTGATAGTATTAAGTTAATCGTTATTTTTTATAATTTCTATTAAGTGCAGGAGATGGTATGAAATTAAGTTTATTTTAATATTTTGTGTGACATTCTGGTATTCCACACATTTGCCAAGTTTATATTAATACAAACAAACAAGAATTGGTAAATTAACAAATTCTAAAAATATATAATAATAGAATTTTATAAAACCATATAACACTCAGTAATCTTAAAGAGAAATTAATTTTTTTTACAGTCTCTTTGTTAATCTTGTAGGCTAAAATTAGACTTTTGCACAATTTTGATAACTCACAACAAAAGGTAGGATTTAATTAGTAACCTTTTTTTAAATTAATTATGTAAAATGTTTTATAATATTATGTGATTAAGTTATGAAATAATTATTACTGTAAAATTTGGGAAACTATTATAGTTTTAACTGGGACCTAGAGAAAAAGAATCCAAACTGCATGCAGATACGGTATTATGAAGGAACTTAATCAATTTTGGTGTTTTGTGACTGAAAATAAAATAAACACATGGAAAATGTAATGACATATTAAGATGCATATGAGTAAACAAATTTACATATAAATAATGGCATTTGTCATGTACGTTTAACCTATTGCGATTATTTCTTAACATACCAATGTGTACGCCTAGCTTCAAAACAAAACATATTTTAAAAAAATTGTCACAATCTCAGATCATTCTCTCATCTTAAGTGGTATTTGTATTGCATGTTGTTATTTTAAAATAAATGAAAGTTCCTGGTATGAAAACGTGGCATTTACCAGACTGACTGATTTGTTTATGTCACTAACAAGCAGACAAGAATTGTTCATACAGACGCAAATACTTCAATTCAAGTCTTTTTGATCAGAATTTGCTGTCGCTATATTTATTACATAGTTTTGTCATCATCGTAAAGCAGTCAAGGATAAAGGCTTAGTGGCCTGTTCCTGTCTCGTTATCCAAGTCTATATCTTCATTGGCCGAACTCGTCTACGTTTCCTAACTGCATGTATTTAACTTTTATAAGATTCATGATGTGTTCCGTTGAGGTTTATTCAAAATTAATATAAAATTATAGAATATTCACCTGAAAGGTCCGTCTCCTCAACTTAATTATCATTTAACTGTAGCGCTTTCGGGACTTGTCTATAATTTTATATTAATTTTGCATGTATTTAAATATTACAGTGGGAAATCTGTCTACTCATTACTTCAACGCGTAGTTTGCATTAATTGTTAATGTAATTTTGTTTTTCTACAACAATTTGTTCAAATATATGTTATGACAATATTTGTGTTAGTCATGAAATTTTCATTTTTATGTTTTGTTCATGAATTTAATCTCTGCCGCCTTCATACGAGATTCTTCACTTTATTGCCCGTATTTCACACCCATATAACCTGATAACTTCAGTACGCCAAGAATGTTATAAAGTGTTAGTCTTATTATGTTTTAGAACTTGAGATGGTATTAATGTTGTATTATATAGATTTCTTAATAGAGGCCTACATTATTATTATTATTATTATTATTATTATTATTATTATTATTATTATTATTATTATCTTCTTCTGCATTTCACGGGTTAGGAAAAATGCCTGTTCCTATTCACAGTTGTTCTGTCCATCTTTTCACTAGCCTTCCCACGTTCCTTGAACCCCTTGGCTTGTACATAAATGCTGCTTTTAGTAATCTTGTTACGTTCATTCTTCCTACATGTCTAAACCATTTTTCTCTATATCCTTTGATTTTATAATTTAATGGATATATGTTTAACTCTGTTCTCATATATTCATTCTTTAACCAATCCATTCTTGTGCATCTTTTTGTTCTTCTAAGCAAGTTCATTTCTACACATTGTATTCTACTTTGTAATTGTTTGGTCATTACCCAAGTTTCACTCCCATAAAGTAATGCAGGAACTGCCAATGTTTTATAAAACTTCAATCTAATATCTCTTCTCGTTTTGTTCTTTAATGTTTTATGTATAGTTCCACATATCATTTGAAATCTTGACAGTTTCATATGTATGTCTCTTTCAGTTGTTGTGTTTATAGTAAAGTTACAACCCAAATAATTAAACGTTGTTACTTGTTCCAGAGGTTTGTTGTCTATTATGATTTTTGATCTTATATGTTCAATTCCCCAAAATGACATTATTTTCGTTTTTTCCTTTGATATTTTAAAATTATATTCTTAGCATAACTGATTTAATTGATGTAAAGAGTTCTGTATATTATTTTCATTTTCTTGAATAATAACCACATCGTCGGCATACATTAAAAAATATAAAATATTTAAAAATGGTCCATTCTTATACCTACATTAACATTACTTTTCCAATTTTGGATGATGTCATTAATATATAAATTAAAAGGTGTAGGTGATAAACTGCACCCTTTTCTTGTACCTATATTTATTAAAATTGGTTCGGTCTTTGATGTGCCTATATTTATTATAATTTGAAATATTTATGTAAACTTTGTATCACATAAATTAATTTTGCGGGGTAGCCATGTATTTCTATAACTTTTCATATCTTATCTCTATCAACACAATCGAATGCCTTCTCAAAATCAATAAACGAAACATGCTGGTTATGTTCTCTCCTTTTTTTCAAATACTTGCTGTAATATAAATAAATTATCTGTTGTTGATTGCCCCGTTCTAAAGCCACTTTGTTCTTCTATTATTATTATTATTATTATTATTATTAGGAACTCAGTAATGAGGAAGAAAATGAAGATTGAAGACACTGTTTTAGATTATATTAAAACTCAGCAATTAAGATGGTACGGACATGTCCAGCGAATGGAAGAGGATCGACTACCAAAATATGTTTTGGAATGGAAACCCGAGAGAAGATGAGGCAGAGGAAGACCTAAAACCTCCTGGAGTCAGGGAATATGTTTATACATGAAGGAGAAACATCTACAACCAGGAGATTGGATGGACCGACGAAATTGGCTATTCGGAATCGGACGATGTCAAAGACATTAATCAATTGATGATCTATCTATAATTATTATTATCATTATCATATCATTATTATTATCATTGTTACTATTATTATTATTTTCATTATCATCATTATCATCATTATTATCATTATTATTATTTATTATTATTGTTATTATTATTGTTATTATTATTGTTATTATTATTGGTATTATTATTGTTATTATTATTGTTATTATTATTGTTATTATTATTATTATTATATTATTATTATTATTATTATTATTGTTATTATGGGGTATCTATAAGATGCAGAAAAACTGAAATTAAAATCTGGCCATTTGTGCTTTATCCTTATATACGGTATATTATAAATGCGAAAATATATTTATCTGTCTGTTACGTCTTCAGGGCTACACTATCCAAACAATTTTGATTACATTTGGCAGAGAAGTAACTTGAAGCTCGGAACAGGACAAAGGGTACATGACGTGAGTTTGTACTTACACCATGTTTCATCTCGATTAAAATGTATTTCCCGAGGGATATAAAAAATAAACATGGCACCTCGTTACTTCTTTTGACTTCCCATATTAATTACTCAATTGATTGATTTTGTATTATAGGTCACTTCTTTACTGTGTTCCATCGGGAAAGTTGTTCATTTTAAAAAGTAGTATCACATCCTCCAAGGCTTAAATGAGCAAATCAACACACTGCCTGTCAGACCAGAACTCCTCTTGCTATTCCAGTTATTATAACAATCATAGCTTTAGAACAGTTTATATTTTATTCATTTCCACGTACAGTAAAACATTTATATTTGCCGTGAAACGTGAGTGCTCTTAAATGGTTCATTCTTACTTTCAAAATTGTATGCGGATGACGTAAGGGATAATTAATAGTAAAATTATATATCAATACTGAAGGCCTCTACAAATTGGTAATTTTTCATTAGAGTTTAGACTGATTAATACTATTAGTTTATTTATTTATAAACACACAAAAACCCTCCATGGTATCTTTACCTTGACGTGGTGGAGTAGCTTGTGTGCTTAAATGATCCTGAGAGCTATGCCGGCAGTAGCATTGCTGCCGATAGGGTTACCCATGCCGGACTGGTCGAAGGTGATAAGCCAGACGAAATAAGTACCTTGGTCGAAAGAGTGACGATCTTTCACCGTAAAAATACAACCGTCAAGAAATGCGGACATGGGTTCTACTGGGGTAAAATTTTCCGGAGGTCAAATAGTCCCCCATTCGGTTCTCCGGGCGGGGACTACTTCAGGGAACCCATGCCAAAGGCTCAAACACAGGGACATGTTCATAGGAACATGGAATGTTAGGACTTTATACAATAGCGGGGCACTAGAGATATTAACGCGGGAATTGGATAAATCGCCCTTAGATATAGTCGCTTTACAGGAAGTTAGGTGGCCAGGAGAAGGTAGTCAGGAATCAGGAAGCTTTGCATTATACTATGGGGGTGCAGAAAGACCTGCATTTGGAACGGGTTTTTTAGTCAGAAGGAGGATCCTATCCGCTATCCGAGATATTAAGTTTGTTAGTGATAGGATACATAATTCTAAAGGGTAAACGACATGATTTTATAATTGTAAATGTACATGCCCCCACAGAAGATAAAGATGACAAGATCAAGGATGAGTTCTATGACGAATTAGAATGCTTATTTGATAGCCTTTCACGATATCATATGAAAATTGTCTTAGGAGATTTTAATGCAAAAGTGGGGCGGGAAGATATATTCAAACCAACAATAGGCAAATTCAGTCTTCATGAAGATAGTAACGACAACGGGGTTAGATTAGTCACATTTGCCACATCAAAGAATCTCATTGTTAAGAGCACAACATTTCAGCATAAGGACATTCATAAATACACCTGGACGTCCCCAGATGGAGAAACTCGGAACCAGATAGATCATGTATTAGTGGATAAACGCTGGCACAGTAGCATCATCGATGTTAAATCAGTTAGAGGGACAGACTGCAATTCGGATCATCATCTGGTCAGAGTGAAAATCAGAAAACGGCTATCGCTTATGAGAGGAACAAACGCTAAAGATGATTCTGTAAAATATGAATTAAAAAACTTGAAAAATGATGAAATGCGGCAAGAATACCAAATCAAAATTGCTAATAGATTTGAAGTACTGGAATCTTCAGATGACAATGTGGCAAACGAAGAAGAAACTGATATAAATAAAGAATGGGAGGCTATAAGAGATACTATTAAATTGTCAGCATCAGAAAGCATTGGTTGTTTAAAAAAGAGGCAAAACAAAAAATGGTTTGATGAGGAATGTGCCGACATTGTAAAGAAAAGAAAGCTAGCAAAAATGAAATGGTTACACGAGCCAAATGAGGTAAATTTAGAGCAATTGGGTAGTGTTAGACGGGAAACCACCAAGTTACTAAAGAGTAAAAAGAGGGAATATTTGAGAGAGAAGATTAATGATCTTGAAATGAATGCAAAAAATAGGAACATTAGAGAATTATATCAGGGAATTAGTATAGAGAAGAAAGGGTTTCAGGCTAGAACAAACATAATTCGGAATGAAAATGGGGATATGATTGCAGATTCCAGGAGTATATTAAATAGATGGAAAAGTTATTTTAATCAGCTATTAAATGTACATACAGAACAGGACATTGAGGAGGATAAGTTACAGACAGCAAAAATGCTAGTCGCAGAGCCAAGTGCATTAGAGGTTGAAATGGCAATTGAAAAATTGAAGATGTATAAAGCATCAGGTTCAGATGAGATCCCAGCAGAACTGATAAAATCAGGGGGAGAAAAATTGATGGACAAGATACGCTGGTTGCTTAGTATGATTTGGAAAAAAGAAGCTCTTCCAGATGAATGGAAGGAATCAATTATCGTACCAATTTATAAGAAAGGAGATAAAACTGATTGCAACAACTATAGGGGCATCTCATTACTTTCAACTTCGTACAAAATTCTAACAAATATATTAGTAAGCAGACTTACTCCCTATATTGATGACATTCTAGGAGATCATCAATGTGCATTTAGTAGAAACAGGTCTACAACAGATCAGATTTTTAGTATAAGACAGATTTTAGAAAAGAAATGGGAATATAATGGTACTGTACATCAACTATATGTAGACTTCAAAAAAGCATATGATTCAATTAAGAGGGAGAAGTTATATAGTATCCTGCTGGAGTTCGGAATTCCTAAAAAGTTAGTTAGACTTATACGAATGTGTCTAAATGGCTCAACGAGTAGGGTGCGTGTAGGCAAACAGTTTTCAGACACTTTTGAAATCCAGAATGGGTTGAAGCAAGGAGATGCACTATCTCCTCTACTATTTAATTTTGTACTAGAGCATGCCATTAAATCTTTAGAGAATGAGGAAGGCTTACAACTGAATGGTATTAATAAGCTGTTAGTTTATGCTGATGATGTAGTACTACTGGCCGATAGCGAGGAGATACTAAAGGCCAACACGCACACACTATTGAGTAACACTAAGAAATTAGGACTGGAAGTAAATATCAGTAAAACTAAATATATGGTCACACGTAGAAATACATTATATAATGGAAATGGACAGCTAATGACAAATGAGGGAAATTTTGAGGAATTGGCTGAATTCAAATACCTAGGAACAATAATCACAAATAGGAATGAGATGCACAAAGAAATTAAACATAGGCTCAATTCTGGAAATGCATGCTATTATGCATTGCAGAGACTTTTGATGTCCCAACTCCTTTCAAAAAATGTTAAGCTGAAAATATATAAAACTATTATTCTACCAGTTATATTATATGGGTGCGAAACATGGACTCTTACTTTAAGGGAGGAAAGGAGATTACGAGTATTTGAGAATAAAGTTCTTAGGAAAATTTTTGGACCAAAGAGAGATGAACAGACAGGTGAATGGAGAAGACTACATAACAATGAACTACATGGTCTTTATAGGAAGCCAGATATAATAAGAACAGTTAAGTCCCGTAGACTGCGATGGGCAGGACATGTTTCGCGTATGGGGAATGAAAGACGTGCATGGAAACTTCTTGTAGGAAAGCCAGAAGGAAAACGCCCAGTTGGTAGACCAAGAATGAGGTGGGAGAACAACATTACTATGATTTGAGGGAAGTAGATTATACAGGGAATGATTGGAAAGCATTAGCTCAGGATAGGGATGTATGGAGAGCTTATGTCCGTGCGGCCATGAACCTACGGGTTCGATAGTGCCAGTGAGTAAGTAAGTATAAACACACAAAAATATATTGGTAAAACTTAGGTGGATTCTGTTGCATAGTATGGAAGTGAGGTATAGCCAATCAATAAGTACTACAAGAATAGGCTAATAATTATTTACATACTTACTCATTGGCACTATCGAACCCGTAGGTACGCCGCGCGGACATAAGCTCAACATACATCCCTATCCTGAGCTAACGCTTTCCAATCATTCCCTGTATAAACTACTTCCCTCAAATCATAGTTAATGTTGTTCTCCCACCTCATTCCTTGTCTACCAACTGGGTGTTTTCCCTCTGGATTTCCTACAAGAAGCCTCCATGCATGTCTTTCATTCCCCATACGCACAACATGTTTTGCCCATCGTAGTCTACGAGACTCAACTGTTCTTATTATTTCTGGCTTCCTATAAAGACCATGTAGTTCATTGTTATGTAAGTCTTCTCCATTCACCTGTCTGTTCATATCTCTTTGGTCCAAATTTTTTTCTAAGTACTTTATTCTCAAAAACTCGTAATCTCATTTCCTCTCTTAAAGTAAGAATCCATGTTTTGCTGGTAGAATAATAGTTTTATATATTTTCAGTTTAACGTTTCTTTGAAAGGAGTTGGGACATCCAAAGTCTCTGGAATGAATAATAGCACGCATTTCGAGAATTGAGCCTATGTTTAATTTCTTTGTGCATCTCATTCCTATTTGTGATTATTGTTCCTAGGTATTTGAATTCAGCAACATCCTCAAAATATTCCTCATATGCTTTTAGCTGTCCATTTACATTATATAATGCATTTCTACGTGTGACCATATATTTAGTTTTATTGATATTTACTTCCAATCCTAATTTCTTAGTGTTACTCAACAGTGTGTGCGTATTGTCCTTTAGTATCTCCTCGCTATCGGCCAGTAGTAATACATCATCAGCATAAACTAACAGCTTATTAATACCATTCAGCTGTAAGCCTTCCTCATTCTCTAAAGATTTAATGGCATGCTCTAGTACAAAATTAAATAGTAGAGGAGATAGTGCATCTCCTTGCTTCAATCCATTCTGGATTTCAAAAGTGTCCGAAAACTGTTTTGTCTACACGCAACCTAATCTTTGTGCCATTTAGACACATTCGTATAAGTCCAACTAACTTTTTTTGGAATTCTGAACTCCAGCAGGATACTATATAACTTCTCCCTCTTAATTGAATTATATGCTTCTTTGAAGTCTACATATAGTGTATGTACAGTACCATTACATTCCCATTTATTTTCTAAAATCTGTCTTATACTAAAAATCTGATCTGTTGTAGACCTGTTTCTTGTGAATGCACATTGATGATCTCCTAGAATGTCATCAATATAGGGAGTAAATCTCCAAACTAAATTATTTGTTAGAATATTATACGAAGTTGAAAGTAATGAGATGCCCCTGTAGTTGTTGCAATGAGTTTTATCTCCTTTCTTATAAATTGATACGGTAATTGATTCTTTCCATTCATCTGGAAGAGCTTCTTTTTCCCAAATCATACTACGTAACTGGCGTATCTTGTCCATCAATGTTTCTCCTCCTGATTTTATTAGTTCTGCTGGGATCTCATCCGAACATAATGCTTTATACACCTTCATTTTTTCTGTCGCCATTTTCAACCTCTAATGCACTTGGTTCTGCTGTCTGTAACTTATCCTCCTCAACGTCCTGTTCTGTATGTACATTTAATAGCTGATTAAAGTAACTTTTTCATCTATTTAATATACACCTGGAATCTGCAATCATTTTCCCATTTTCATTCCGAATTATGTTTGTTCTAGCCTGACACCCTTTCATCTCTATTCTAATTCCCTGATATAATTATCTAATGTTCCTATTTTTTGCATTCATTTCAAGATCATTCTCTTCTCTCCCAGATATTCCCTCTGTTTACTCTTTAATAACCTCGTGGTTTCCCGTCTAACACTACCCAATTGCTCTGAAGTTACCTCATGTGGCTCGTGTAACAATTTCATTTTTGCTAGCTTTCTTTTCTTTACAATGTCGGCACATTCCTCATCAAACCATTTCTTGTTTTGCCTCTTTTTTAAGTGACCAATGCTTTCTGATGCTGACAATTTAATAGTATCTCTTATAGCCTCCCATTCTTTATTTATATCAGTTTCTTCTTCGTTTGCCACATTGTCGTCTAAAGATTCTAGTACTTCAAATCTATTAGCAATTTTCATTTGGTATTCTTGCCGCATTTCATCATTTTTCAAGTCTTTAATTCAAATTTTTCAGAATCTTTTTTAACGTTTGTTCCTCTCATAAGCGATAGCCGTTGTCTGATTTTCATCCTGACCAGATGATGATCCGAATTGCAGTATAGACTCATAGCTCTAGAAATGGACTATTTAGGCAGAAGTGTCAAAATGTCAAAATTAGAACATGTCACAAATAAGGAAATGTAAAACATAATGGAAGCAGAAGGAAGCATAATTGAAAGAATTGAGGAGAAGGAATTATAGTGGTTAGGACATGTTTTAAGAATGGAAGATGAGCGATGGCCAAAGCAACTATATCAATGACAACCGACCTGAAAGAATAAACGAGGGAGACCAAAGTTAACATGAAAGGAAAACATTAAGACATTAATACAAGCAACAGGGCTAAGCATTGAAGATGCACTAGATCGTAGGCTTTGGAGGTCTGGCACGGGAAGACGGCAGCAGCTGTAAAAATCCGAAGATATAGAGATATTTATTTATTTATTTATTTGTACTGCCCCAGTTTGTTATTTTGGACATTTCTGGTGTTCTCTCCTTGCAATGGTGTAATTGTAACCATCGTCTGAGGTTGGGGCGCCTGGAAGGCGGGTTTACGTTGCCCCGATGATATGATGGGTCATGATAATGGTGGTGTGCCAGGAGAGTCCTTAATTCTAAGCTTAATCTAAGATAAATATAAATAATGATGATAGCGCTGTCCATATGATGTTCGGGGACCGTTTCGCCCTTAAAGTTTCCTGACATTTGTCTTACAGGTGAGGAAAAACCCCGATAAAAACCTCACCCAGAAAACTGTCCCGACCGGGGATTGAACCTGGGCCCGCTGCGTGACAAGGCAGCACGCTACCTCAAGACCACTTATCAGTTTATTTCACACAGTAATTCTTGTAGGAAGAATTATCTTTGAAGTTAATAATTAAAATAATACAAATAAAGATTCGTAAGTTACTTTCATTAAGAATTTGCTAGACTTTTCATATATTGAGTGGCCTCCTGGTCAGCGTTCCAGAATACAGACCAAGGTTCCAGGGTTCCATTCTCAACTTCCGATATATAAATGTATGAAGATTAGTGTAAGATAGAAAGTTAACGAAAAGGGGATAAATAAATAAAAAGCAAAGGAAATGGAGATTACTGTATTGACAGATGTAGGAATGTGAATTATTCTCTAAAGAAAATTATTCACATTCCCTCTAGGTATGTGTGAATTTAGATTAGATTAGATTAGAATAGATTTATTTAGCCTGACGGAGTTAAGGCTATGTTGCCTTCTCTTCCACTCACCAGGACAAACATATATTACATCAGAATATAACAATCTCAATTAATTCTAATATTAAATACTAAATACAAATTTGATAAGATGTATAAAGCATCAGGTTCAGATGAGATCTCAGCAGAACTGATAAAATCAGGGGGAGAAAAATTGATGGACAAAATATGCGGGTTGCTTAGTGTGATTTGGGAAAAAGAAGCTATTCCAGATGAATCGAAGGAATCAATTATTGTACCAATTTATAAGAAATGAGATAAAACTGATTGCAACAACTACAGGGGCATCTCATTACTTTCAACTTCATACAAAATTCTAACAAATATATTAGTAAGCAGACTTACTCCCTATATTGATGACATTCTAGGAGATCATCAATGTGCATTTAGAAGAAACAGGTCTAAAACAGATCAGATTTTTAGTATAAGACAGATTTTAGAATAGAAATGGGAATATAATGGTACTATACATCAACTACATGTAGACTTCAAAAAAGCACATGATTCAATTAAGAGGGAGAAGTTAGAGAGTTACATAGTATCCTACTGGAGTTCGGAATTCCTAAAAAGTTAGTTAGACTTATACGAATGTGTCTATATGGCACAAAGAGTAGGGTGCGTGTAGGCAAACAGTTTTCGGACTCTTTTGAAATCCAGAATGGGTTGAGGCAAGGAGATGCACTATCTCCTCTACTATTTAATTTTGTACTAGAGCATGCCATTAAATCTTTAGAGAATGAGGAAGGCTTACAACTCAATGGTGTTAATAAGCTATTGGTTTATGCTGATGATGTAGTATTATTGGCCGATAGCGAGGAGATACTAAAGGACAACACGCACACACTATTGAGTAACACTAAGAAATTAGGACTGGAAGTAAATATCAATAAAACTGAATATAAGGTCACACGTAGAAATTCATTATATAATGGAAATTGACAGCTAATGACAAATGAGGGAAATTTTGAGGAAGTGGCTGAATTCAAACACCTAGAACAATAATCACAAATTGGAATGAGATGCACAAAGAAATTAAACGTAGGCTCAATTCTGGAAATGCGTGCTATTATGCATTGCAGAGACTCTTGATGTCCCAACTCCTTTCAAAAAACGTTAAACTGGAAATATATAATAGTATTATTCTACCAGTTATATTATATGGGTGCGAAACATGGACTCTTACTTTAAGGGAGGAAAGGGGATTACGAGTATTCGAGAATAAAGTACTTAGGAAAATTTTTGGACCAAAGAGAGATGAACAGACAGGTGAATGGAGAAGACTACATAACAATGAACTACATGATCTTTATAGGAAGCCAGATACAATAAGAACAGTTAAGTCTCGTAGACTGCGATGGGCATTACCTGTTGCGCGTATGGGGAATGAAAGACTTGCATGGAAGCTTCTTGTAGGAAAGCCAGAGGGAAAAGGCCTGTTGGTAGACCAAGAATGAGGTGGGAGAAGAAAATTAACTATGGTTTGAAGGAAGTAGATTATACAGGGAATAATTGGAAAGCATTAGCTCAGGATAGGGATACATGGGGAGCTTATGTCCGCGCGGCCATGAACCAACGGGTTCGATAGTGCCAGTGAGTAAGTAAGTAAATACAAATTTGATCAAAAAGATACGGTATCTATTATATTACGGTCAATAATGCAACTAGTTAATGTTAGTTAAAATTAAGACTAAAACTAATAATAAAATGTGTACAAGCTGGGCATATTAAATTGTCCCTGTCTAATGTATATAAAAAACAAAGAAAAGTAATGAGATACAGGAAACTAATTTTACAATTATACAATTTTAAAATAAAAAAAATTGTTATTCTTAATATTATTTTCATAAATAATGCAATTTATTAATTGTTAAAAGAATAATATCAGTGAGGTGTATAAGTTAGTTTGTTATTAAATAATTATTTAGTTTGTTTTTGAAGGATGTTATTGTTTGACAGTCTCTGGCAAAGGGCGGAATTTATTTGTTCGTGTAAGTGTGAAAAGCACACATTTCTTTAAATAACACTAATTTAAAGTTATTTCGTACTGAACAAGACCAGATATTGTCTGATACTTTTATTTATTGGTAGATGGAAGGAAACCTCATAATTAATAATTTTAATAACAATTTCGGATGAAAATAAATTTATGTAATTTCTGTCGAAGTACAATTTATTTACAGTACCAAGTACACACTATTTAATTTCTTTTTCAGTAACTTACAGGCTTATACTCAAAGCATAAGGCTTGTAGAATGTAGGTTTCATTATGTAATTTATTTAATACATTACCTTTAATTTTTGCAGTCATTGTAGGCCCATTATATTATTTCACTTAAGGATTTTCTTATGGATACTGTTCATTGCCCACGGGAAATTGGGACTCCCGGTCGCTCTCGCTTTCCTTCCACTTTCCTCACGTGTGTTTGTCATTCCCCTCACATTTCCTCAATACGCCAAGTATCATCATAGAAGCAATATGAGACTTGGAAGCTTCGGGAGCGAGATTCGAGCGGGGGTGAATGTGCACTTGACCGGCTCTACCTACGACAAACTTACAAAAATATATCATCGATTCTCTGAGATTGATCCCAATAAATGAAGTCTAAATTACTGATTACATCTAATTGCAGCATTAAAGTCATATTTTTAGCATCATGTTTTTCTTTAATTTATTTTTTAGTATATTTTTCATCCTTCAATATTTTAACTATTATTACGCAAAATATGTAGGCTATATAGTTGACCTTTCCTTTGATCTATGTCACAATATAAGTTATCATAAGTAATGCCACGAGCGATTTCCTAATTAACTAGAGAATTTAAAAATCACGAGTGGCATTTGTTAGGACTATTTAACGAATAAAATTAAGGTGTTTACTAAAAAATCATTATTTTAATATGGTTATTTTAAAATGTTTATATATTTAATGTAAACGGCGATGTTTTAAAATAAATGAGAAACCTTTAGTATGTTTATTTTGTTCATCACTGCAAATAGATCATATTATTTATTGCCAAAGGATCACAATATTGTAAGAATGCGCCCTAGTGGAGAAAAAAATGAAACACATCAAACTGTATATTAATTAATTTCTGATGTCCTATGACGTTAAAAATGTTAATTATATTTTCTGGAACGTTATTACTTGGAAAATAATACGTTTAAAAAAGTGCAAACAGTGGTTTCGTTTTTCCCCCTTTTTGGTTTGGTGGTATAATCAATTGCTATAATTGTTATTAAATTATATCCCTCAAGCACTATCTGTTTACATTCGTGCACTATATATAAAATCTGGTAGCAGTGTTTCTTAGAGAGTTAGTCACTGCAAAATAATGCTCTGTCCTATTCACAATGTTAAAAAGGAGGAGCTTTATTTAATATGATACACTTGCTATTTGATAAATTCCAGGAGTGTGCACGACTGTGATTAGTTGTAAATCCAAATTAACTGAAACGCGATTGGTCATTGACTCCCATTTGGGGCATAATGTAAATAGTCATATTAATACTCTACAGTTTCTATAATTTAATTTAAATTTACAACATATACGTAAGAAGTGAACTTAGAAACAAATATATACTAATTTCGCCAGTTAAAACTCCCATCCATTTTCTTTTTATGATAAAGAAGGACAGCACAGTTATTATACTAAATACTATCTGATATGCTCCCAAAAACTAGTATATTTATCTTTCTGAAATAAAAGTAATTTTCCCGTAATAAATAAATATTGATTAAAGTGGCGAACGTAGGAGATTTCCCTAATTAAAGCAGCTCTCGGTTTACGGAAAGAAAGATTGGATAAGATATTAGGGCACTTTGGGTAGGGATGTATGGAGACGGAGATACGTTAATAAATTGATGACTTTGTGTAAAGATTTAGCCGTCTTTATTAAGTTTAAGTTCATCAGATTGAGATGGATTGCCATGTCTGAAGAAGAGAGTCATCCAGGAAAGTAACTGGGTGTTTCATAATTGTATTCCATCTGAGAGTTATACCTAGGTAAAGAGAGGTTGATGATCTACAACTATGTTCGTAATTTTTTTACGTATTGAAAACAAGAGGCTAACGATCGGGATGAGTGAAAGAAAAGCATAAGGAAAGCGAAAGTCTGTATATCCATAGAAGAAGGGAATAATGTAAAAAATATATTGCTAATGTAAATATAATTAGTACTTTGTAAAACGTTAAATTTACGAGTAACTTTATTGATTCTGTATTTTAAGGATTTTGACATTGATTACACCACATTGAGATAAATTAAATTAATTCAATCCCTCATGTCATATATTACACAGGATGTCCCAAAATTAGACCGACAAACTTTGGGAGCTGATAGATAGAATTTTAAACACCTTTTGTTAAGGAAGGTTTTTTTTTTGCTGCGGCGCTTCGTTTAAGCGCTGGACAAGTTAATGTCATTACTGCCTCCCACCCAGTTGGTTTAGATACCTAAATTACAATTGTGTACAGTATGTATCTCTTAAACCCGGCTACATAAAGTGCCGATTGTCTAGAAAAAGTGGGAGCCCTAACCTCCTACTACCCCAAGGGCCTCCGGGCCTGTTCTGGGATCACTTTACTTTTATGTATCTCTTAAAGAAAACACACGAAAGAAACAAAACAAAGACGCTTCAATTCGGTTAGCATGTTTACTTCTTGAGCTCATCGTTGTTTCCTTGTCATTGTGCGTTAGTTTGTTGGAACGGCTGCTTCATACAAGTTTATTAACAACTTGGAAAGGTACACGTAGAATGAGATGACGGACATGCTGTTGGTGTATGGAAAAGCTGGTTCGGGTCGTGCGGCTGTAACGCTTTACCAAGAACACTTCCGAAACCGAAGAGTTCCTCTTCACATTACATTTTCCAGCATTGAACGTAGACTACGTGAAAGAGGCTCCTTGGATAGAGGAGCAGAAGGTCAAGGACGGCCACGTTCTGTACGGATTCCTGGGAACGAGGAAGATGTGTTGCGGTGCATTGAGAACAATCCTGCAGCTAGTAATCGCGCCATCGCTCGACAATTGCACCTAAAGTCGGAGCACTGTGGGAAGAATTCTTCAGGAAATTTTGTTGCACCCTTTTCATCTTGAAACGGTTCCACGCAATGAGGCCTCAAGACTATCCTCTGCGACAGCAATTTTGTCAGTGGTATCTGGACAAAATTGAAAACTATGTACTGTTTGCATCCAATGTCATGTTCACAGATGAATCATGTTTCACACGTGAGCAGTTATTTAACAGTCGGAATTCACATGTTTGGGCCTTCTAAAATATCCATGCTACATTTCAGAGGTCACATCAACTGAGATTTGGTGTTAATGTGTGGGCCGGTATTGTTGATAACTTCTTATTAGGACCATACAGTTTGCCTCCCGACTCAATGCTTACAATTACTTAGTATTTGTGCAACAAGTTTTGCCTGATCTAATGGAAACAGTTCCTCTTCATATCAGACACGACATGTGATTTCAACATGATGGGGCACCAGCTCACTTTGCTGCTGAAGTACGTCGTCATCTTACTGCTACATACGGCAATCACTGGACACCCAGTGATGGACCCATTGCTGGCCGGCACACTCCCTCGACCTTACTCCACTTGATTTCCTTTCGTGGGGGCACATGAAGACTATCGTGTATGAAACACCTGTTGAATCTGCAGAGAACCTTGGGGCACGAATAACCTGCGCAGATGGCGAAATCAGAGAAACGGCCGATGTCTTTGTGGGTGGGAGGCACTAATGACATTAACTCGTCCTGCGCTTGAACGAAGCACCGCAACAAAAAACTTCCTTAACAAAAAGTGTTTAAAATAATGTTATCTATCAGCTCCAAAAGTTTGTTGGTCTAATTTCGGGACACCCTGTATAAATGAGATATTGGAATATAAGATAAAACAAAACAATTGTTATTTAGAATAACATTTTAATATTATGGAAAAATGCACATATAATCGTTCATAAACAAAATAACTTTTTTTTACAGCTGCTCTGAAAATAAAACTATTATTCTCATTATTATTATTATTACAACATGAGAAACAACTGGTATGAACATGTCAAGAGAATGCCTACAGATAGAATCCCTCAGCTGTTACTAAAGTACAAACCAATCGGACATAGAAATGTTGGACGCGCATTTACTAGATGGGAGGATTCATTAAATCCCACTTGATGTGAAAACAGGTCAAAAGGCCTAATTTCATGAAGCAGAAGAAGAGAAGATGATGATTATTATTATTATTATTATTATTATTATCATTAGAATAATTTAAAAGAAAATTAAATTTACGTTTGCTTCGACCTCGGTATAAATATTTTGTTCAAATTAAGCTAATTAATGTGTAATTATGAATTCGTGGTTCATGTCGATTTTGTTTGTTATTATTATTATTATTATTATTATTATTATTATTATTATTATTATTATTAGGGCCATTATTGTTATGTTTAGTTCATTAAAATATGGAAATACGTGTGAATTTCATCACCTTTTACCTTTTATTGTCTTTATAATTAATTTTGAGTTACAAATTTAATGTATAATTATACATTCTTTGTCCACCGTTGTGGGCTCGAGGTAGCGTGCTGTCTTGTCACGCAGCTGGCCCGGGTTCGATTCCCGGTCGAGACAGGCTCCTGGGTGAGGTTTTTTCGGGGGTTTTCCTCACTTGTAAGACAAATGTCAGGAAGCTTATGGCCCAACGGTCCGCGAAAATCATCCGGCTATCGTCATCATCCTTATCATTATCATCCTTCACCGGTGTGGAAAGCAACGGGAAGCTACCACACCTATAATTCCCTAGTAAAGCTGCAAACATAACATGAAAAAGCTATGATTGCAGTGAAAGACCTGCTCTCAGGTAGAATTACCATGGATGGATAAATTCTCTTTCTGCAAGCGTGCAGCTTTTAAAATTAATTGATTTATTCGTTCTTATATCAATGTGCTCTTCTGTCGTAGCTTTGGTCTTCTTCTGTTTGTCATTCCTTTTATAATTAATTATCTGAATCATTATTTTCACTAGAGTTGTATTTTCCATGCGGTTGATGTGCAGATTCTATTTTGTTTTCAGATTAATTACATATCCAACTGTTGATAACTTCCATTTCACATGATTTTCACTTCTTCATTTTTTATATTTTATTATTTTGTTTATAATTTTCCCAAAATTCTCGTATTTGCAGTTCGGTATAGGTATTAGTTTGGTTATATTATTTTTAGTCTGTAAATCGTACCTCAATATTAATGTTGATTTGTTCTTGAACATGTTTCAAAACAATTCTGTTTTATCGTCAGATTTCCCTCAAAATATAACTTCCTAAAATTAAATATTAGTTTAGTTGCCTATATTATAGCCATTAGTCAGAACCAATTTTCTATTGATATTAAATTGGGAGTACAAACTGTTCTAGTACTTCGATTTGAACGATCTAAAGCGCTTTGCTGGGATTATTGAATGAATATATTTAAAGTCTACCATACGGAGTTATGTAGTTTATCTGTCTTTCTCCTGGTTCAGCACATAAAGTACTGCACTCATGACTAATACCGCCATTTTTTGGTTTGGGCCCATTGACGCGAGGAGGAATTATAATCCTCCCTTTGATCCTACTTTATCCCGTTAGGTTGTTTATCAAGTTCGAAGTAAGCCTGATCATAACAACCACATATTTTAAATACATCTCGTTTGCAAAACCAGGCTAACATGAGGTGAGGTGCAGAGTGGTATGAAATAAATGGCATGATGGGGGAGTGAAGAGGAGTGGAGAGTTTTTGGTGAGATAAAATTCGAGAAACAGGAGAACCTCCAGAAAAATCTAATTTCCCCGGTTTGGCCTACCATAAATACTCCTCCGCAAACGCAAAATTGCAAACCTGGGATCCAAGTAGTTGTTGTAGCGGGCGCTAAAGACACATTCCAAGAATGAAAGCACACATTTTACTTGTCATGTTTATTTGTAGTTTTACCTCATTGATTATAGCTTAGAGGAATATTCAGATATTACGGTATTTAAGCTCTTACTGAGAGCAGCCTACTATTAATACTCCACAAATTTAAATCAACAGCAAAGTTATACAACTCTAGAATTGTTCTGTTTATTTAAATGCTCATGTTGTATAACTTTGCTGGACTGGAGTCATGTCTTGTGTGCATATTGAATAATCGATTACGCTACTTCCATTTTTATTAATAAATGTCAGTTCTCCATTTTTATCTTCCCCGTATTTCCCATTCAGAATTTCAAGTTCAAATGCATCGCAAAAAGCTAACAATTGGTTCCCTTCTGAATTTAAAATCTTATCTTTGCTTCTCCTACCCTCACCTCGTGTTTCATTATCATCCGATTTTATAGTGATATTTTCCTCCCCAATCCTACAGTTAAAGTCCCCTAAAATTATTATTCCGTTCCGGAAACCTATCTTTTATTTCTGCCAACGAGTCAGACAATTCAACGAAAAAATTTGGATTGGCATACCTGGAATTTAGTGGTTGGCGGTAAATAGACAAGAGACACATTTCTGCTCTTTCTGTATGGTAATATATACAAATTGCCTCTTTTAAAGTAATATTTACCTTTTTAATATATGGGTCTAAGTTAGCTTTATATAAAATGGCAACACCGCCTGGATATCTACCTCTCTTTCCTCTATTTTGATTACCCTTAGAATAACCTTTCATATTACATAGATTTACGCATTCATTAGCTTTTAACCATGTTTCTCCTAGAGCTAATATATCAATATCACTTTCCACCAAATCAATCCCGATTTGCGCCACTACTCTTTTAACTATATGTTCAGTTTCCTCCCAGCTCTCTCTGTCTTCTTCATGCACACCATATATCACAATATTATTACGGCGACTCTGGTTTTCGAGATAGTCTAATTTAGATTCCAGCCATTTCAATCTGTCCTCCATTCGATACATGTTCGTCTCAATATCACGAATTTTTTCACCCACGTTGCACTTTTCAAACCCCTCTTTCACTTCAGTTGACAATGTTTCAATCAGCTTTCTAACTTCTTCCATAATGCTTTGTCCCCTGCACACTTCAACCACTCTAACAAAAACACGTCCGCTCTTCTCGACGGCTAGCAAAATAATCCGTCAAGAAGTATGTGTGTGTTCCAGAAGTATGTGTGTGTTCCATACTATAAAATCAATCTTCCGACAGATCGTCCCACTCAGAGGGCCGGGTGGATTGTGGCATGTAAAATACCTATAATGTGAGAGGTTAAACTAAGTTAATGGGATGGAGTTGTTATTATTATTATTATTATTATTATTATTATTATTCCTAAGACAAGTAAAAGGATGTACAAGACTTGATAGAATAAGAAATGAGGATATAAGAGAAGAATTGAAAGTACAGCCTTTATTGGATAAAGTCACGAATTACAGACAGAAATGGATTGTTCACATGGATGGAATGAGTAAGGAGAGATATCCATTGTTAGCAAGAAATTATCAATCAAGAGGAAGGCGTGATGTTGGAAGACCTAGAAGACGTTGGGCTGATGCATTATGAAGTCGGAACGGGCAATTGCCTAATCCCTGGAGTGATGATGATGATTATTATATATTATTATTATTGCTATTACTAGTTTTATATTACTATTCTAGTATTTTTGGTACCAATAGTGTTATAATAATAATTATTAGTGGTCGCTCAGAGGTCGAAATTCGACCACAGTTAAATATTTTTTTACGTTTGTCACAAATATGTCATTATGTATTAATTTTCGATTTATTTTAAAAATGCGAACGATAGGAAATATGTGGTATATCTTGGATTAGCCATATTTAAAAAAAACAATAACGCGTCATTTGAAATTTATATAATATTTATACTATTTAAATTTCCATTTAGCCTATTATTAGCCTATGTGTACGGGATTATATATCCCTCCTTCTTTGTCTCCCACTCCGACCCGTCAATGTTCTATGTCGAGGCATGATAGAAGTAGGTACGAATATGTAAATGTAAATATATATAGATATATAATGAAAGTACTGAAACCAAGATTAGACGAGAGTTTAATTTAAATTTAAATAATAATATGCACTCACTTTTTAAACCATTAATAATAAATACGCGAGAGTAAGTCAATTCACATTGCTGCTCCACAATTTTCTTTTTTCAACAATGCACATTCAGTATTATGAACGTAAACAAATAAATCTGTACACAAATGAATGAGTAATATACAGCAATTTCTTAGAGACAATTTATTTTATTTTGTTTAATTTAATTTATTTGTAACACATATTATATATACATTTTATTTTTCTGCACTCCTTCATGAACTTTAGCTATGCCAAATATCACACTCCTCCGTGCGCGCAATGTGCTTAAAAAGGGGTAAAAAGTGTTTTCTTCACGTATTAATATACAGATTATTATTATTATTATTATTATTATTATTATTATTATTATTATTATTATTATTATTATTATTATTATTATTATTATTTATTTAAATGCAGTGGCTTTTGAAATGTTTCATTAGCCGATAATGACTGAGGAAAACAAACAATAAAAATAACAAACAATAACACGAAAGATTATAAAATGTTCATCATCTTTTCCCTGTCTTCCCAGTATCTGTCCACGAAACTGTTGGTTGTTAGGGTTTGGCAAGTTCGGATGTGATCAGCATCCATATCTTCCATAGTGTTGCAGAGGATACATTGTTGAGTTGGTAGAAGACCGAGGCGATGAAGGTGTTTACCTAGGCAGTCGTGTCCTGTTGCAGTACGGAATGATGCAACGGCTATTCTTCTGGACCAATCTGGCAGTGTAGTTTGGATGGATGCTTTCCAAGGTTTGTCAGTCATTTGGAGCTCTAGGGAGGTTCTGAAGGCTTCTCTCACTCTGAAGCGGATATTCATAGCTGCTCTAGAGTAAGATATAATATTCGGTGATGTCTGAAGGATGTGGGTTCCTTTCTTGGCCAGCAAATCTGCCATTTCGTTCCCTGTAATGCCACAACAGGATGGTATCCATTGCAGAGAAACATTTTCACCTGCTATATTGAGATTTCTGATGATCTGTCTACTCTGAAATATGTCTTTGTTAGCAGGAGATGCTAGGTAATTTGCTATTGCTGATATGGCTGCCTTAGAATCGCTTAAGATGACAGCATTCAGAAACGATTGAGATCTGCATGTTAGTTGACTCAGGGCTGTGAATATAGCTCTAATCTCGCCGTCAAATGATGTCTGATGTCTTCCAAGAGAGAGGTATGTGGAAAAGAGTTGGCAGTGGATTCCTGCTCCAGTATTTCCACTCTTATCTAATTGGGAACCATCTGTGTAGACATGGAGCCATTTGTCTATAAGGTATCGAACATGTAATGTCTCCAGAACTGTAGTTCGAAGTACCTCATCTCAAACATCGTTGTTCTTGTGTATTTCCAACAGGTCTAGGTTGTAATTTATGTGATGTAGTTCAAGGGGGTTGTTTGTTGGGAGCACTTCAGATCCCTTCCAGGATATATCTAGTTGTTTTTTTAATTAATGTTTTTTGTAGGAAACCTTCATGTGTTTTGAGCCTACGGTTAGGATGTGTGTTTTTAGGAGGGTAGTCGATTTCAGGCAAACATAATAGTTTTTCATGTACCTTGAGTGCTGATTCAATTATTTCTGATTTTCGGTCCTTGTTCTTTGTATATTGGAGTAGGGAGCTAATCGGAGTTGATTTTATAGCACCTGATATAATTCTATTCCTTGATTTTGGAGTAGATCATTTTCTGGTTTAGCTGGCTTGAATCAGTTATGAGTGATCCACAACAATATTTAATTACTGGTTTAACATACATTTTATACGTGCTATTTAATATTGATGTAGCACAAACCCATTTTGTACCAGCCAGTCTCTTCAGAACGTTGAGTCTTTTAGAAATTCTCATGGTTATGTCGGCTATGTGTTCTTTCCAGGTAAGTTTAGTATCGAAAGTAACACCTAGATACTTGTATTTAATAACATGATCAAGCGGAGTGTTGTTAAGGTTTATGGATGGTTTTATTTCTTTAAGACAAAGATAAAATATCTGGCACATTGTTTTGGATGTATTTATTGTCATTGAATTTTCCGTACACGATTTACTCAGTTCTTTAAGTGCAGTGTTGAGGGGAACTTCATTTTTTTCTTTAATTTTGGTTTTGGGGGCTGCAGTCCACATTACAAGATGATCTGCAAAAAGCAGGACATTTATCCCGTTATCTTTGTTGGGTATCAGGTCATTAATGTAAAGATTGAATAAAGAGCAGCTCGATACTGCCCCGTGTGGTAGACCAGTTTGAAGTTGTTTAAGTTTTGAGGTGGCATCTCCAAAACGGACTTGACAGTACCTTTGACTAAGAAAGTTTTTGAACCACTGGAACATTTTCCCATGCACTCCACATTTGAAGAGTTTTAGGAGTAGATTGGATCTCCACACTGAGTCGTATGCTTTTCTGAAGTCAACATATATTAGCCTACAGTTGTAATAAGGCCTTTATCTAAGTTATCTTTAATATGTTGGCTGAGCAACACAACTTGTTGTTCTGTTGAGCTCATTATTGTTGTTTTTATTATTATTATTATTATTATTATTATTATTATTATTATTATTATTATTATTATTACTGTTAGTATTATCATTAGACTGAAGAATAAATAAATTAATTTCATAATATAATTTTTAAAGATAGGCTAAACTTGTTTATTGCATATCTGCTGGATTATTCATCATTTTACAATAACACGTAATGTTCAATGTGTAGCGAGTTACATCTCCTGGGATAAGTTGGCTGCGAAGTTTCATCCAGCTTTATAATTGGTAATGAGAGGTGGGCAGGGAGTGCAAGCCCGCTGATTATTGATTTGTCTAGCTTCAGTGATATAAACTGGATCCATATACTCCATATATCACAAACTTTAAATACTCCGCCTTTTGGATTACTTGTATCCTCATATGTCAATAATAATAATAATAATAATAATAATATTGTTTTATTTATTCTGGCAGAGTTAAGGCTATAAGACCTTCTCTTCCACTCAACCAGCACAATTACAAAAAAAAAAATATTTGACAATATACACTGTACTAATTATAAAGAGTTAAAATATATATTAAATGTAATAATATAAATTCCATATGCAAACAACATTTTATACGATAATAACAATAATAATACTTGCGATAATGATGATAATAATAAAAATAATATAGTAGTAATGATAATAATAATAATAATAATAATAACTTCATGCTAATTTTAATTCCCTCAATTGTTTATTCTTTCTTTATTTTGCTCTTTTTTATACTCGTATTTCCTGTGAATAACTCATTTACTACTATATTCAGATTACAGTTTCAGCAATTAATAATAAATCCTAATAATAAAACTTGAAAATATATTTGTATCAATATTCTGTTGAAATATTTAATTAATAATTTATTATAAAATTGACAATTTTTATTCCAAATATCTTATGAATATTATCAAATTTTGATCAAAGAACTTGAATCTTATAACAAAATAATGAATTTCAATGTATCCCAGGTCACTGTGATATTCAAGGCAACTGACACGTAGAAATGTTCGTCATGAAGGTGTGAAAGTTGTACACACTTTACTGACAGAACTCTCCTATCACACTGTATAACTTCAGTTAAATAAAAGTATAAGACTTTCAACAATTGAAGTTCACGCGTACAGCATAAACAATGGAATAAGGAGATAAAATCCACCACAGAACAGCCGAAAATAACATTAGTCGCCGCCGTTCTTCTTACAACAGGACAGGATAGTTAAAAAAACACAAATAGATAACTAGTTGAAGCATGGAGACGAACAAGTTAAATGGAGGTTATGTTAAATTATTCAGTTCTATTCTATTATTAAACTGGAGGGAAAACTGTCCTAGCACTGCGACCTGAAACATCTGTTGTGCTTTCTCATGTATGGAATAAAATTTAGCCTGTGGTGTTATGTACTCTATTATGGTTGTCATGGTTTGGACACATATCAAACGACCACACGCCATTTATAACGTCATTTGTTTCATATGAAAATGTGCCCAAGCTTCGAAGAAGGTTTACAATCCTCCAGTTGGTCCTATTCTGCTCTAGTTGACACACTCAAGGTTGGAGTTATGCACCCCATTAGATCACAACATCCAAATATTTGAACACTTGTGCTTTGATAAAGCAGACTATCGTTATCATCGATGAAGAGTGATATGAAATGAATAATGAAGATGGAATGACATAATGGGGGAGGGAAGAGGAATAATGCAATTTTATTTCAGAAAACGGGTAACCTTGAGAAAAGCCGAAAAAATCCCCATCTGGTCCATAATCAGTATCCCTTCGAACTGTCAAGATTCGATCCTGGGATTCCAGCCGGAGGAGGAGGCGCATCTTCTAGGCAAGCTTCCACGGAAACAGCAGTGGTATATATATATATATATATATATATAGGTGTCAAAATTAATAAACCTAGTTGTCAATGTCATTACATTGTAACGTATTTTTGTACTCGCTTTTGAATTTTGCGGACGACATGGGGTCTCGCCTTGTTTGGTAAAGTGAGATTCGCTAGCTGTTGACTTACGAATCGGAAAGCCCACTTAGAGTTACCACATGGCTCGTTTATACGTCCATTCAGAAAAGTTGGATATCCAGTATTCAACTCGAGAAGGATGTAGGCTTAGGATTCCAGATTATTTCCGCTCACATATATAAGAAAGTGCGAGGGTCGGATCAGTCAGTTGAGTTGGAATAGTGGACTTGAAGAGCGAAGGCAACAATATATTCTAAGTTAAGCCGTCAACGAGCGCGAAGAATTAATTTAAAATAATTGTGTGTGTAATAGACTATTTTAGCAAGAAATTATGTGTGTATGTACAATGCAGTATTGTGAAATAAATAGACCAACATTTTGAAATAGATGAAATTAGAACAGTGTTCATGTGAAGTGTCATCAGCGACAACAACAATTAAAAAAATAAAGAAAGATGGGCAATAAGAATGTAATTTGGGTAATGTGGGATAAAAATATAAGAAAGTGTACTAAAATACAAATATATTAAATAATTTTTGAGGATTGCCATAACATAGAAGAAGTTGAGTTTTGAGATCTGAATCATAATACTATTTTATAATTGCTGTCAACGGAAGCGGATTATTTATACATAGCAGCTAGGCAATCCACATAAAATAAAAAGGAAACTATAATCAGGTAGGGAATTAAAGTCCAAAATTCTGTCTTAGACTTCATTAAATGTAGGCAATTAGATTCGTGTGGTCATGCCAGAAACATTTTGGAGCTGAGATTTATAAAAAAAATTGATTGTACTCTCCAGAGAAAATAAAAAGAAAGGTCGGCTAAAGATTAGATGGAATTAGAATTAGAATTAGAATATGGAATTTATTGCCTTTTTTTTCAGAATAAAGAAAATACATATGCATTTACATTGCGCACGGGCCTGCTTGGCCGTACGTGCATTATTTTTCCATGAATAAAAAAATAAAACTAATAATATAAACAAATACCTACAAATACACCTGTATCAAACAACAATAACAGGCTACATATAAGTAAAATCTATGTCTGCACTAAATCAAAATAATACATATCTACATTCATCCACATTCCGTACATTAATATTAAAAAAAAATGCTAGAAAACAAATTAGAAAAAAAAAGCACACACACATACACCCACACACCCCCACACATATACACACCGCACGCTCATACCCCCCTCCCCCCGTCCCTGCAGACATTAAGTGCACTATCATGATTAAAGATCGAAAACAAAGACCATATTGAGATTCTTCTTATTGTTAATACATATATCCTTAATCTACAATTTTGTTATATCTCAATTTTCTTACTGTACCCAAAAATTTGCATGTTTTTGATTCACTCTCGATCCGTCCTAAAAGATGGATACAACAGGTTAGAAGATCACTGGTACAAAATGTATAGCAGGAAAGTGTTAGGGGAGATAGAAATAAATACAGACAAACATTTATATACTATTACTTTGGATATAGGAAGATGTGTGTGCATTCTAACCCTTGTTCAATATATTTTTTTTCTATAGTGTTATGCCCTAGGGCAGGTCCTTCACGTCAATAATTTTCATGATTTGCAGTTTTACTAGGGAATTATAGGTATGATAGCTACCCGTTGCTTTTAATACTGTGGATGATAATAATAATAATAATGATAATGATGGCCAGATGATGTTCGGGATCTTATGGGCCTCAAAAACACCTGACATTTGTCTTATAGATGAGGAAAAACCCCGGAAAAGAACCTCACACAGGAAGCTTGTCCCGACTGGGAATCGAACACTGACCCGCTGCGTAACAAGGCAGCACGCAACATTGAGACCATAGCGGTGCAATGTGTGTGTGTGTGTGTGTATATATATATATATATATACTTACTTACTCACTCACTGACACTATCGAACCCGTAGGTTCATGGCCGCGAGGACATAAGCTCTCCATACATCCCTATCCTGAGCTAATGCTTTCCAATCATTCCCTGTATAATCTACTTCCCTCAAATCATAGTTAATGTTATTCTCCCATCTCATTCTTGGTCTACCAACTGGGCGTTTTCCCTCTGGCTTCATTCCCCATACGTGCAACATGTCCTGCCCATCGCAGTCTATGAGACGTAACTGTTCTTATTATATCTTGCTTCCTATAAAGACCATGTGGTTCATTGTTATGTAGTCTTCTCCATTCACCTGTCTGTTCATCTCTCTTTGGTCCAAAAATTTTCCTAAGTACTTTATTCTCAAATACATGTAATCTCCTTTCCTCCCTTAAAGTAAGAGTCCATGTTTCGCACCCATATAGTATAACTGGTAGAATAATAGTTTTATATATTTTCAGTTTAACGCACAGAGTGATTCACGAATTGTGTTTGTTCTAGTTATGTGAAAACCATATACTTTGTTATGAGTTTGATACTTGAATAATGAATCGCATAACGTTGTCCATTTCAGGAAAGTTTTCTGTGCACTTATAGAAAATATAAAATATTGACCACTTATATTTTAAATGCAACCTCATATTTTATTTTAGATGGAATGAAAGACCTATTTATTGGCTTTACAATACAATTTGAATAATTAGTTATGCCATGTTAGAACAGTTCCTACAGGATCTTGAATCAGCAGGAGCAGACGCAGTCCGCTTTACACATGGGCTGTTTACCAATGTATAGACTTCCTGTTTCAAAATACCTTACCCTCTTATTACAGGAGCAGGTGTCTAATCACTAAGTAGATGTTTAAAAGTGCCACCGTTATTGTTTACGCATTCCCGTTTACATTTCCAAAAGGATCTTCTTATGAGGACTAGTTGTTGAACTGAAATGGACTGGCATGCTTCCCTGATCCGATGATGCATATTGTCAAGAGAGGTTGGTTGCGTGGCATAGACACTTTGTTTCACACATCGCCATAAGGAATAATCCAGTGAGGTTAGTTCGGATGATCTTGGAGGCCAGTCATGAGGACCTCCCCTACCAATCCTTTTATTAGGGAAAGTCCTATTAAGCACATAGACTGCTATATTACTCGAATGGGCCGGATGTGCTGGAACGACATCGTCTGCCGGGTATGTAAATCTACTTCTTCCAGTAGTTGAGGTAAAAGGCGTCGCATAAAAAGTGCATAGCTTTGTCTTGTTACATTTCCGTTCAAGAAATACGACCCTATCACGCAGTTACCTAGAATTACGTATTACACAATCACTGACCACCTTTGTTGATAAGCAACATCTTGCACCCAGTGAACATTTTCCGCTGCCCAGTATTGCATGTTAGGTAGTTTACCTCACCACGATTGATAATAGTAGCTTAATCTGAAAACAGTATGAATGGTAACAGATCTACGTACGATACCAGGTGACTGATTGATACCAGCCACTGCAACAATATCACGGGTACTTACAGCCCCAAACACAAACACTACATTTGCTTCACTAGTAGCAACTGCATGTATTTCATAAGGTTTCCTGTCGATAATTCAATTTCTGCAGTTTTGTTCTGTCCTTAGAAATGTCACTGATAGCGCAGTGAATAAACTCTGCTCACTTCTTCTTCATTATTGTGACATTCGCACAAAATAAGCAGCATATCGACTTTTTCATTTCTTGTGTAGCTCATTTTCCACTATATCAAATTCAAACATGTATGCATACAGTAGGAAGGTGCGGTAGATGCGTACAGCTTGTAAACAACGACGTTCTACCGCTCAAAAAGATGCGCCGTAGACCAGACGAGTCACTGCTGTACATCGAGGATTTACCTAGTAGTGCGCTCGGTTCCGCGATAAGCAACGGATAGGACACCTGCAACGTCTCCGACCAAATTTCCCCACTTATGACTCACTTCTGCTCTCCTTCCCCTCTCTCAATCAGAAACGGTATCACGCCGTTCTCAAACTACTGTACTGGTGAACAGTCTTCCTGACTGATTGTACTGTACAGCATTTCCTTCTGCTAAACAAACACGTGTAAATATCAACAAGTGAACAGAAAGACATTGTACCCATGTACTGTACGTATTTGTATGATTCGCTGTTTTACTCGCGAAAGATTGGCATGTTACGAGTTAATGGCAAATCCAGAAAATTGGATAAACTTGGGTAAATTTCTGGACAAAACTCGAAAAATAACAACAACACTCATTCATGAATAAATACATGTTATCAAAATGTAATATCATTAATTATTAATAATTATACATAACTTAATGTATAATGTTATTGTGTTATTATGTAATTGAAATATTATTTTATTTTCTTTGTGTAATTGCAATATTATAGTTTTTTCTTTATACTATTACCAATTATTACTTTATTGTAAAGGACTGTCAACAGCACGTACGGCTTACTGCCTGTGTGATCCATATTGTAAATATCTTACTTTTAGTCTAATAAAGTCCTACTAATTTTTGTTATTTATTTGCATTCCGTCTAACAGCTCCTCCCACTTCACTTAACACGACTCGCAAATAAAACTTAGAAGTTGAAAGGATGCAGTGTCTAGAACGTAGTTCACAAGGTTAACGGTTATACCAAGACGCCGAGACCGTGAATGAAAGACGCAACATTCGGACGGGGCGCTTCTACTATCCGGTAGCAGTAGCAGGTGCCAACTTTCACACTTCTGTAACACATTAACCAATAGAGATAGAAACCTCATTCCAACGGTAATATATTCCTTTTTCAAGGACACTTCGAACGAAGGAAAAATGTGTCATGATCGATTTAAAATAACGAAGTTGGACACCATAACTTAAAGACGAATATTCATCAAAATGTGCTGAGCATCTCCGCATACAGGCACATCAAAAATTGACATGTTTCCACAATTCGTTTCACACTATTGTCCATAGTTTTCATATAATGAAACGAAACTTGATTTGTGAATCAGCCTGTATATATATATATATATATATATATATATATATCCATCCATCCATAGTAATTCTGTCCGAGAGTAGATCTTTCATTGCAATCATAGCATTTGCATGTTATCCTTTGCAGTTTTACTAGGGAATTATAGGTGCGGCAGCTTCCCGTTGCTTTCCACACCGGTGAAGGATGATGATGGTTATGATAAGGATGATGATAATGGCCGGATGATTTTTGGGGAACGTTGAACCCTACGATTCCTGACAATTGTCTTATAGGTGAGGAAAAACCCCGAAAAACCTCACCCATGAGCCTGTCCAGACTGGGTATCGAACCCGGGCCCGCTGCGTGACAAGGCGGCACGCTACCTCTAGATCACAGCGATGGACATGTATATATATATATATATCTCTCCAGGTTGAGAAAACAAATTATAATAGCTGGGGGATCCAATATGTTGACCGCATGTCATCAATAGTAGAGAATGGCAAATTTTGTAATCACGTGAAAAAAAATGTTTCATATTTCATAGCGTTTTAACAATATCTTCATATTTCAACAAATTGTAATATTTCTGCATATTAAACATTTAGCGATAGTTTACAAATATTTGAATTTGATATTCCGGATTTTCAAAGCATTAAAACTAGTTTATTAATAGAAAACAAATATTTGAGCAAATAAATATATGGGAAGAGTAGATACAAAAATAGTTAATAAACAAACTGGAGAGTGGATTTTTCCAGCCTTTCTCTTTGAGAGTGAGTTAGCTCTATATTGTAACAATGAATTTATCCATCATTGAGATGTACGAAATCAATAATAAAAACTTGGAAAAAGCCGTACTGGCTGTAATGTATAATTCCCAAATATGTCTTCTTAATAAAGGAGCCGCCATTTGCAAGATAGAAGCATGGCTTCACAGCATTTGGTGGATGGGAATTACAATGTATATAGAGAGAGATTTGCGTTTAGATCGGTACTTGCTCAGGTAGCTCAGTTGGTAGAGCACTTGTTCTAGAGAACCAAGGGTCCCGGGTTCAAGTCCCGGTCTGAGCGTATAATTTTTCTCTTCAAATATGATTTATCCATCATTGAGATGTACGAAATCAATAATAAAAAATGAATTACAGATTGGGTCTTAACATTTATATTCATTTATGTTTTATGTGAATTATTAATGAATAACCTATAACTAATTATTTCTTGGTTTAAATTCTTTAAATTTAATTAATTAAAACTAAACATTATACTAGCCTAAGGTTCTATAATTATAATATAAGTAAATATACATTTTATATGTCATTATATTTACATTTTTGTCGCAGTTTTCGATCTCTTTTTCATATTTTGGTAAATCGTTCTTCATATTTCTACTCAGTCTACTCCGTAGTGATAACATACTGAAACGCAATCACATTTACTGGAGGAAGAAACTTACTAAAATATTTGAATGTACAGCCTGGAGAAAATGTTTGCGGTATCTCTATAGGATACAAATGGGGAATGAAATTTCTCGCGAATAATTTCCTAACTTAGGGTATGTATTTTGCTTGAAGCAGTTATTAAAATTAGAAAAAAAATATACGTAGGCAGGTTATTTAGTTGAATGTCTCCTAAAGTTTGAAGTCAGTATAGAGCGTCACTACAAAAATCATGACTTAATAATTAGGTTGATATGTGGTCACGTGGTTACTATACCCCATACTGTGGCGGCTACACAACATTATACTATTGTTCATGCACTCTTCTATTTCAAAAACGGGCATGATTCAATTAAAAGAGAGGGATAGTCATAGTATCTTGCTCTGCTGGACTTCTAAATTTCTAAAAAAGTTAAAATTATTCGAACATGTCTAAATGGAACAAAACGTAGGCAAACAATTTTCAAATACTTTTAAACTTCACCCTTGGGTTAAAGTCACACTCTTCTCTACTGTTGAATTTTCTACTAGAGAATGCCATCAATTTACTCTTTACAGGATAAAGAAAGCGTTCAACTGAATTAATAAGCTGTAGATATATATTGATGATGTAGGCCTTGTATTATTAAGCGATATCCAGAGATACTAAGGACCAACATGCATGTCCCATTGAGTAACACTAAGAAATTGGGGCTGGTAGTAAATATCAATAAAACCGAGTATATGTAGAAAATCAATATATATTGTGAATGTGCAGATAATGAAAATGGGGAAAATTTTAAAGACGGTTCTAAATCCAGATACCCAGAAACAATAATTACAACTAGGAATGAGGTTCTCAAAGAAATTAAACATACGCTAAATTCTGGAAAGCATTCAGTTATACATAACATGGAAAATTGTCCCAATTTCTATAAAAAAACATGGAATTCTTACTTCAAGAGAGGGAAAATAAATAGATCGCTTATTTCAGAATTAAGTTATTGGGAAACATTTTGGCCAAAGAGAGACGAACAGACAGTTGAATGGCGAAATCTATTAACAATGAGCTATGTGATTCTTATGGGAAACCAAATGTAATGATAATTGTTTAAGCCTAGCTCACTGCAATGATCATGACATATGGCACGAGTGGGGAATGAAAAACAGGAATGGAAATTAATTGTAGGAAAACCAGAGGGAAAGCTCCCAGTAGGTGTAAGAAAAATGAGATGGGAGAATAACGTTAACTGTGGTTTGAGTAAGGTGAATTTTAGAGAAGATAATAGAAAACATTAACTCATAACAGAGATGTTATCTCGAACTTCAGGGTTCGATAGTGCGTGTGAGTAAGCCACTTACTTCTGTTCTATTCAAGAGAAGAAGGAAGAATGTATTCCGGGAAATGTTAATTGTAATATTAATTTCAGGTTATAAACTACTTCCGAAACATTATTTTTTTATTATTATGGAAAAAAATTCATTGCATTTAGAAAGCAATGATAAAGTAATTCTGTATTGTATTTTATAAATAAATAAACATATATATTTATTTTAAAAATATATATAAGTAAGGCCAATTGTTTTGGAGTCAGGTAAAAGTAAGACAACCAAAGAAATCATTTACATAAGATCGGAGTCATTAAGTAAATTATACAGCAAGTCAAATTTATGGTTCGATTTTGCTGTTTTACCGAATATATTTTCATGTGTTATATCCAGTTTAGTTCATTTTAGCATCTACTAAGTAGGCTTAATGAAGGCATCTATAACAACTTAAACATATTTTCATGAGGAATGTTCCTTCTGAATTCATAAAAAGATTTAGAGAAAATATAGAAGTGTGAAAAATAAGTGGACAACTAGTGATTTCAAATAGTGGTAGAGATGAATGCACCTGAATTACGATAAGATTGCAGGAATACAACCATCTTACTTCCCTAAGAAACAAACCATGAATTTAAACTTTATTTCAATATTTTAAAAATTCTGTGATCAGAAATGAAGGAAAGGAAATGTAAAATGTTATGCGATTATGAATCACATTCACAGTATCCGCTTTTTTTCACTGTTATTTTAAAAATTAAAAATGTTGTAGTTAGAGAAGTTCTGCAGCAGACGTCAGTCATGGATTCTACCCTGGAGAGAAAATTACATTACTGTAATTTAATCTCATATAAAATAGCAACAGGGTACAGGAATCCCAATGGATCACAGGTCTGAAACAAACAGGTTCGGTCAACTATTACCTGGTGCTCCCGGACTGCCTATATCCAGTGTAATTGAGTTTATGTCACCTAATAGTATCCCCTTAAATCTATTTATATCCTACGTGAAACTGGATATGTTCATTTTTTATTTTTTTATTTTGTAAACAAAATCGCTGTTATGGGTTAGTTATGAAGTTAAATAATCTTCTTTCATGTAGGCCTACACATGCTCATTTTCTTTCCAACTGTTAAGTTAGGTTCCAGCACTATGTAAGTCGAAATATCTTAATATCATCATCATCATGAACAAATTCGTTTTAGGCTATGTGGCCTGTACGGTAAACCTAGCGAAGATGGTCTTTATCTTTCCACCGATGTTTTGGTCTTCCTTGGTCCCTATTTATCTTAATATAAATCTACTTAATATAAGTAAGAAAACACTCAACAAAAATAAGCATTCTCATAAATTTTTGTTTATTATGCAAGTAACAGTTTATTATTCATGGAACGGAAAGTTAGTGAGTAACGAGTTACTAATTGTTACTGTTCGCAGTTTTTCACTAGACTTCGGGAATGAGGCACCGATTAACGCCTGGTGTTGTGCACAAAGAATATATATTGTTTATAAACAGTTGTAAATACAGTAGTTACGCAGGAATGACCAGATTTACTTTTGTTTTATAAACTCAATACATTTTATTTATGTTTATCAAGTAGGCTAGATGTACCATTCATTTCTGTTACGGTGTAACGCCGAAGCCTCGAACGCAGCAAGCACGAGTTCTATTACTAGTCGGGATACATTTTTGAGATAACTGTTTTCAGTTTTTGTTTTTCACCAATAAGTCAAATATCCGGAAATTTCTAGGTCATAAAACTCGCCGAATACTGCACAATCTAACCACATAATCTGCATATCAAATTATGAATGTATGAATGAATGGTGTGTATTACTTAAAAGTTCCTGTTGTTGCAGAGATATTCTGGCATTAATAAATATATCATTCATTCATGGAGGGATTAGGTCTACATGCCCTTATGTGATCAGAAAATATGTATGTGATCCTGAGTTTAAAATCTTCTCCCGACAGCTCTTACGTCTGTAAGTCTGTATGGAGGGACGCACGTTGAATTACATACACAAGGAGGGGTTAAAGAAAGGAAAAGAATGAGGTGTAAAATATATCTAATAAATTATTTTTAAAAATCAATTAAGATCATATCATTAGCCATATATAAAAGTAAATGTCAACATGAATGAGAAAAATCTAACTATTATTGATTGAGAAACTCACATTAAGAAATTCTAACATTCCCTCTTTTAAAAATCGACAGAAATTATAAAATTATATTAATTGCTAATTACATGGTCTTTATAGGAAGCAATTAAGAGGGAGAAGTTATATAGTATCCTGCTGGAGTTCGGAATTCCTAAAACGTTAGTTAGACATATACAAATGTGTCTAAATGGCACAAAGAGGAGGGTGCGTGTAGGCACAGAGTTTTCGGACACTTTTGAAATCCAGAATGGATTGAAGCAAGGAGATGCACTATCTCCTCTACTACTTCATTTTGTACTAGAGCATGCCATTAATATTTGGAGAATGAGGAAGGTTTACATCTGAATGGTATTAATAAGCTGTTAGTTTATGCTGATGATGTAGTATTGTTGGCCGATAGCGAGGAGATACTAAAGGACAATACGCACACACTGTTGAGTAACACTAAGAAATTAGGATTGGAAGTAAATATCAATAAAACTAAATATATGGTCACACAAATAATTACATTATATAATGGAAATGGACAGCTAATGACAAATGAGGGAAATTTTGAGCAAGTGGCTGAATTCAAATACCCAGGAACAATAATCACAAATAGGAATGAGATGCACAAAGATATTAAACATAGGCTCAATTCTGGAAATGCGTGTTATTATGCATTGCAGAGACTCTTGATGTCCCAACACCTTTCAAAAAACGTTGAACTGAAAATATATTAAAATATTATTCTACCAGTTATATTATATGGGTGCGAAACATGGACTTTAAGGGAGGAAAGGAGATTACAAGTATTTAAGAATAAAGTACTTAGCAAAATTTTTGGACTAAAGAGAGATGAACAGACAGGTGAATGGGGAAGACTTCATAACAATGAACTACATGGTCTTTATAGGAAGCAAGATATAATATTAACAGATAAGTCTCGTAGACTGCGATGGGCAGGACATGTTGCACGTATGGGGAATGAAAGACTTGCATGGAAGCTTCTTGTAGGGAAGCCAGAGGGAAAACGCCCAGTTGGTAGACCAAGAATGAGGTGGGAGAATAGCATTAACTATGATTTGAGGGAAGTAGATTATACAGGGAATGATTGGAAAACATTAGCTCAGGATAGGGATGAATGGAGAGCTTATGTCCGCGCGGCCTTGAACCTATGGGTTCGATAGTGCCAGTGAGTAAGTAAGTAAGTAATTTATAGGAAGCCAGATACAATAAGAACAGTTAAGTCTCGTAGACTGCGATGGGCAGGACATTTTGCACGTATGAGAAATGAAAGACTTGCATGGAAGCTTCTTGTAGGAAAGCCAGAGGGAAAACGCCCAGTTGGTAGACCAAGAATGAGGTGGGAGAATAACATTAACTATGATTTGAGGGAAGTAGATTATACAGGGAATGATTGGAAAGCATTAACTCAGGATAGGGATGTATGGAGAGCTCATGTCCGCGCGGCCATGAACCTACGGGTTCGATAGTGCCAACGGGTAAGTAAGTAAGCGTACCCGGCAGACGTTGCCCTGCCCGAACGTTAAATTCTCATGTCATGGGCGGACGATAAAAATATGTTACTTTTTTACCATAAAATTCATAAATTAGGACATAATTAGATATTATTAAATAGGTTCGCAAGAAAACCTCTTACAGTCTTCTGTTGTGGCTGAAGAAGTGTGAATGATGACGTCACATAGTCATGAACATTAGAATTGTACCCTCCTTTGCAGACAAGTTAAGAACTGTCATATAACAATTATATTAGAGTGAAAAGAAAAGATAAATTGATGAGAGTGAGTCAAAACATTTTTTTTTCCCCAGCTAGATTTAATTTCTGACCCATACTGGCCAACATTCCATGAGAAAAAGTCTTCCCCCGTAGATACTCGAACCAGCGTAAGTCCCGTAGTTCTGCGCCAAGACTTCTTGCCTTAACCACTCGGCTACGGCGTGAGACTCTTGGTATCAATGAAAGACAAAAATGGTTTTTGTGAGTTATCCGAAAGAGACAAACGTATGCTGTCGCGGACGTTTTTGTAGAGCGTTTTGAGATATTCAATTCTGTGTACATTAATTTTGTGTATTTCTTATAATTTAGGCAGCGTAAGCCATTTAAGTGTCAAAAGAGCTACTTTTTTCACGTTTTCCACTACAAAGGGCGATTTTTCAGGGTGTAGGAGTTGAGTATCACAATTCACTTATAGCCTATGTTCATCCCGGGAATCTCCTGAACATTTTGCAAAAACCCCATCACAATCGGGTCAACGGTATGACCGCGCATAAAGCACGAACAAACAAACAAATATACAAACAAACAAACAAACATAATTTTTATATATAAGATAAATATCTTTCCCTGGAAAGAGGGTCATAATTCGTAATTCATAAGGTCAATGACACTATTTACAGAAATCGACGGCAAATATGCCCGGAATCAGCGCTTGTAGTTACTGGTGAACGGAATCCATTGCAGTTATATGATACTGTTAAGTGTTCAACGTTGGAAGGAGAAAAAAATACAAGAACAGAGTACGAAAGACTCCCTGTAACACGAGTGGGGGCTAAGTACTCGAGAGCGCCGGTGTATTTATACAAACATTGCCGTACTGACTAAAGATAAGAGCAAATTCAAACCAATGCAGTGCTGTAATTACTTACTTACTCACTGGCACTATCGAACCCGTGTGTTCATGGCCGCGTGGACATAAGCTCTCCATATATCCCTATCCTGAGCCAATGCTTTCCAATCATTCCCTGTATCATCATCTACTTCCCTCAAATCATAGTTAATGTTATTCTCCCACCTCATTCTTGGTCTACCAACTGGGCGTTTTCCTTCTGGCTTTCCTACAAGAAGCTTCCATGCAAGTCTTTCATTCCCCATACGTGCAACATGTACTGCCCATCGCAGTCTACGAGACTTAACTGTTCTAATTATATCTGGCTTCCTATAAAGACCATGTAGTGCGTTGTTATGTAGTCTTCTCCATTCACTTGTCTGTTCATCTCTCTTTGGTCCAAAAATTTTCCTAAGTACTTTAATCTCATATACTTGTAATCACCTTTCCTTCCTTAAAGTAAGAGTCCATGCAGTGCTGTGCCTTTCAAAATGCAAATCCTATAGTAGATATGTACTAGTGACGTAAAATGCATTGTACCCGACTGATTAGCAAAATGTTGCTTATATGTGCAACTAAGGGATCGAAAACAGTACACAAAGAGATGCGCGCTAACACCATCTAGACGTCAGGGGCTGGCGTATAGCGTGTGACTGAAAAGGATACAGATATATATATATATATATATATATATATATATATATATATATATCAAGTTACAACGCAATTATATCAAAGAAATACATATCAGTTCTATATTAAAAATAAAGTCACTTAAGTAAAATAATATTTATATTTTATACCTAAGTATATTTCTTAAAAACTATTTAGATAGATTCACTAATAAGGTTATAATATCGAATTTCATCAACATTGCTTAAAACCAATCAAATTATTTTTAATCATTCTATATTTTCATTTATAATATATTTAATAAAACACATGATTAGAAATTAGATTCGTACACATTTTAAGATCTCATTAGGCAACTACGTGTTGTCCATCCAATCTATGTGTCCACATCACATTAACGGTCGCTTCTGCACTTAAATCAATGCTGTGTCTATCTTCTCGCATAGCCTATGTTATTGAATGTTTAGTATTATATCGAATCTTGTTTTTACAACAAATTCTTAAATAGTCAATCTCGGCTCGAAGAAATATCTTCCTTATTCTTCGTGGTATACTCCAATATTTCAGCTACATGTTTTGTAACACTTTGGACTGTACACATAAAATTAAAAGTAGGTCCAACTGTATGAGGTGGGAGAACAACATTAACTATGATTTGAGGGAAGTAGATTATACAGGGAATAATTGGAAAGCATTAGCTCAGGATAGGGATGTATGGAGGGCTTATGTCCGCGCGGCCATGAACCTACGGGTTCGATAGTGCCAGTGAGTAAATAAGTAAGTAAGGTCCAACTGTGGAATCACATGCTATTATGCATTACATGGACACTTGTTATCCCTACTCTTCAAAAATTATTAAAAATATATAAAAAGTGCTATTCTTCCAGTTATAGACTATACTATAACACAATCTCTTACTTTAAGAGAGAAGAAGAGATTACGAAGTTTGAGAATATCGTGGCTAGGAAAATGTTCGGACCAAAGAGCGAGAAGCAGTCAGTTCAGTGGATAAAATCATATAACAGTAAGCTACATGAACGCAGTCATAATATAATCAGTTAAGCCTCATAAATTCAATGGGCAAGAAATGTAGCACGATAATGGAATGAAAGAGAGGTATATATAATTTTCAGGACATTCGGAATGAAAGCTTTGAAAATAAGTATGCAAAAATGAAGTGGAAGAATAATATTATCCTCGAATTGAGGGAGGTAAATTATGCAGTAAATCAATTGAAAAATTTAGTTGAGGTAGGGATGTATGGCGAGCTTTTGTCCGCTTATGAAGCTCTCTTTGATAGTGTCTGTCAGTTACCTTACTTATTTTTTACTGATCTCTTCCGATTGCGTTTTTTATATTTTACTAATTACACTGGTCAACATGATTTTTGTCTCATGAGTACCAATAGTTGTACTTAATGCAGTGTTTTATCGTGTTGTCATACATGTATTCGGAATTTCTCCATCACTCATCAGTTGTTTTATTTCAATTTCAATTAATGGATTTAAATAATTATTTTGTTAATAAACTTTTTTCGTCCATTTCCCCATTGAGCGATGAGCACGGGGAACACTTTCATCAGGAGATTTCAGCTATGGAAAAGAGATATCAAGGCATATGGAATCCTAATATGCTGGCCGATTATTGTTGGATCATCAAGAGGGATGCTCCACAGGCGAATTATAGCGGAAAATAGTCATTTCGTACTTTTTAGGCGAGTCCGAATGTTCGAATATTGTGTAGATATGAATGTAGAAAATACTAAAGTGTTTGAAATTATAAAAACCTGTCTCTGGGAAAACTTGCATGATGGAGAAAAACCGAAATCATATTTGAATTCAGGAGAAAAAATATAGTTCATAATTAAAAGGAACTAAATAAAAATATAAAATAAGATAAAATGAAAGTACAACAAATTCCAATCTTAATAATGTAGCTAATAAATACTTTCGATTATGTATATTTTTGATAAAAGTATTCTCGAGGTATTTGGAGCTATTAACTTAATTAATGTATTGTTTTTAAAATATTAATAATAGCTTGCTCTATCAGTATCACATATTTTTCTTTCTGAGACAAAAAAAAATATTTTTTATTCCTCAGTATAAAATGTGTCACATACTTATGAAAATTAGCTTGTTAAAATATGAGAAATATTCAAATATATTTGAAAATAATTGTACAGAAATATAAGATGGCCGTCCTTGTAGAAATACTGATTTTAGTACCTCGAGTCAGAAATTATGTAGCTCAGTGAATATTTAAGGTTCATTGTTACGTGGTTGTGTGTCCTTTCATAAACATGATCCAGCTGTTTTGAAATTCATTTTTACCCCAGGCATTTTTTTCTAGAGACGAAATACACGTTTGTTTTCCCTCTAGGGACGGTATCTGCATTCTTGCTGTCGGGAATTATTTTAATTTATATTTCATTAAGGGAAATGTTTGTCCACTGTGGTAACTTTATGTACCACACGCTACAAGTAGGAAATGGTGTCCATAATTTCCAGTTCACTCGCCACAGTTTTTATATTCAGCTTCGTAAACTTCATATACTGACATTAAATATATCTTAAGGCCGTACATCGCTAATTCATTAGAAAAATATAATTTCAAATTATAGTACCTGTTATGATGATTAAAATGTTTTCTTTGTTTTTTGTTAATAGGTTACATATAAACTGGAATTGTTATTTTTACGTAACATTCATTCTTTTTCATTCTGTTTATCTTCACTTACTTTATAAAAATTATCTAGTTCGACGGTCAAATATATTTCGACGGCGTTATGTAACAACCGGTTCTGTGCCATTTAAAATTCCGAGAAAAGCGCGTTTAGAGATAGTTTTACATTTAAACTCTAGCAAGAACTATTTAATTATTCTGACTTGAAGATCGTTTATTAGATAGTATTTTGTATATTGATTCGTACTATATGAGTAAAAACAATCTATTTGTATTTTAACGGTCAAAATTTTGATATTGCACTTAGAGATGTAATGAGAATGGTGTCATATTCGTTCTGCATCAATCGGTTAAACGCCGCAACAGTGCGCTGTTGATACATATTAGTATAGGATATTTTATTATGCATCAATCAGCTAAGCGTGAAGGTAATGCGTATACACCGTTGGTGTAAAATATTGTAGCATAATATTAGTAGTGTTTGTTTGCACAATACACTTATTATTGATATGTGTTTATATATTGTATTGTTTTGTAATATTTCATACATATTACATTATTAAATGTGCTTGTTAAGTTATTATATTTTTTCTAAGTAAATCAATTTATTCATACATGCAAAAAAAAAAACACAAAAAATCCTGTAACAATTTTGTCTAATACATTTTTTTTTCTTAGAGTAAAAATATCGGTAGTCATCAATCAACTTGTACATTAAATTTTTATTTTAAACTATAATACATTTTTTAAAAGGTACATGCATGACTAATAATATGCTTATGTAACTGTAAACAATGCTTAAAATAAGTGTAACAACAGTAAATAATACAAATAATTTATCTCATATTTTAATAGGAATTATTCACATTGTAAATTTATATAATATGTATATTAAATTATCATAAAACAAATTTAAAAAATATATACTTTTCATTTCATAAAAAAATAGAACGAATTTTACTAACTGTTAAACAGTGGATCTCTTAACTCCGTCGCATATTTCAATTATCTCTGAATTGAAAAGCGCCTGATTTTGTTAACTTTGTATTTATAAAATTGGACTAAGATGACTTCATGTACGAAAAATATATTATTCACGTAATAAATAAAACTCTTACATACCTGCAGTGAGACAGGATATGTCATTCCATTTTCAGCGCAGTTCTGATGTACCAAATATAACATTTTCTGAGCTCTTAATGTCATTATAACATTAAAACATCACACTGAGTTGACATTCTTCCCTATTTATTGTGGCGCCAAAACCACAATACCCAGTTATGCATCAAGAGTATAAGAGCGGGAACATTTGGCACTAAGCTGCATGATGTAAAATTTAAATTTGTATTTATGAAGATCTAGTTTCATACACTTCTTCTTCTTTAGTTGTAGGATTTGCATCCTGTTTATTTCCCAAATCACTCCTCGGAGGAAGACGCATTGGATGTGCTTCCATTGTCTATTAATGTTTTGGCTGGCCTTCCTCTTGCTCTTCTCCCCTCTATTGGCCTATCTTATTTAGCTCTTTTTGCAAGTCTATTGTCTTCCATTCTTTCTATATGATTTTTCCAATATTTTCGTCTTTCTATAATAAATTTGGTTATATCTTGGATTTGATATTTGTCTCCAATTTCTGTACTGTGTATCCTATCCAATAACATTTTTCCCTGAATAGTTCTTAAGATCTTCCTTTCACATGTGCATATTATTTGTTTAGTTTTAGTTGTCTCAGCACTAGTTTCTGCTCCATATGTGATAACGGACGGATGGGGTTCATTAGTCTCGTAATAAAACCTATTTAGCAAAGACAACTGCGAAATAAAACGTGCAGGCTGAGCTCTGGAGCTGGGTGAAGGCAATCGTCCTAGAGAGGTAACCCCGAATAATAGCACCGCCATGAAAACGGACTAAAAACCCACTTCATGGCGTATCTTACACATTGCTCGCAGTACCAAGGATCAAAGTGTCATAGCCGTTTGTTGCAAAACACAGAATCTTTGATACGACTGATGGCGTTTACATTTTTCTTTAATAATAAGGCTATGTTTAAAGATTTGACGCTAAAAGTGTTCAGGTACTTACTATATGAGCCAGTGCAACAGATGACATCAAAAATAAAGTTTTTAAATCACGCTTAGCCGGTTGTTACATAACGCCATTCATTTGTATCTAGGGCAAGGCGTCTGATTACGACCGTAGTTCAGAGCCTGACACATGAAAGTGAACATTTTACGTCACTGATTCATCTTCTGTCAGCTTGTCAGGTAGGAAGCCAGCATGTGCCTCTATCAGACTTCGTGTGCTATCTCAAGTTAATTGTTAAACCGTAGATATACATTACTTTACAAATATTTTGATACTTATGTTGCTCACCAAAGATGTTGAGTGTGTTGTATATCTTATTTTCTCATGTTTCACACGTTTTGTAGAAATTTGATCACACATGGTAAGTCCTCTTCATTCACATGAACATAATTATTATTTATATACTGTATTTTCTTTTAGTTCAGTTAGCGAATTGCGTTAGTTCTGTAAAACTTATTTTTAGCATTATCCATAAGTGAAAATCGCAATATTCGAAATCTAAGTGTCTGGCGACTATACATTACTGCTTATGATTATGTTCCCATATGTATCTGGCGCACTACGATCACGGATTGGTGTGAAATATGGGTTCTTGTTTTGGAAATACACCAAGTGCTTTGCATCATATAATGGTCAGAAAATGTGACTTATATATTATATGGCACTATGTACGTTTCTTAATAAAACGAAATCAATTAAATAAAGTGATGATCACACCATACCTCCCACTTTTGCACCATACAATGGAAATTCAAACATGGACACCGTCATATTTCTCCGATAACCATCGTTCTGTAATGACGCAATGACTATGGAGATGAAACCGAGCATAATATATATATATATATATATATATATATATATTCAATCACGTTCTCCATTATTCACTTTTTTAGATGCAAAATTAAAACCTGGGATTTTAGTTTTGAGGCTGTAATTCATAACATAAATTAATTCAGTATTATTTCAATCCCAATAATTTTGTTGCTAGTCCTACAGATTAGACGTGTTGTGCTAAACGTCATAGTGTCTTGCCTGGACTAAAAAATAAAGTTTAAGAAATTAATTCTCATATGATGAATGAACTACAATAAATTATGCAAATAATAAATAGGTCCATAGGGAGAAAACTAATGTGCGCGTGTGTGTGTAGGTGCGTGCGCGCGTGTGTGTAAATGAAAATTTCTTGAAAGGTTGTGAAACATGCGTAAAAGAAAATGAACAGCACTCATATCTTGTGTGAGCAGGATAAGAACCGAATGTGTAGAATACAATGTATAAATATGTTTTTTTTAACAGTTAACATTTACTTTGCAAGAGCAGACTAATTCAGTTTTCATAAGTAATGCCACAAGTGATTTCCAAATTATCGATAAATTCACGACTCACGAAGTGAGGAGTGAATTTATCTAGAGAATTTGGAAATCAAGAGTGGCATTTGTTAGGACTATTTAACGAATAAAATTAAGCTGTTTACTTACAATTCATTATTTAACTATAGTTATTTTAAAATATTTATATATTTAATGTAAACGGCGATGTTTGAAAACAAATGAGAAACGATAGGTACGCTTCTACTGCTTCTTTTGTTTATCACTGCAATCAGATCATACTATTTATTGCCAAAGGAACGTAATATTGTAAGAATGCTCTCTAGTGGAGAACAAATGAAACACGTCAAACTGTATATTAATTCATTTCTGATGTCGTATGATATAAATATGACAATTATATTTTTCTGGATTGTCACCTGGGAAAAAATAAATTTAACAAAGTGCAAAGAGTGGTTTCTTTTTTTGATGGTATATTCAATTGCTACAAATGTTTTTATATTAACTCCCGCATGCGGCATGTGTTGACATTCATGCACTATATATACAATCTGGTAGCCGTATTTCTCACAGGCTCAGTCACTGCAAAATAATGGTCAGACCTGTTCAGAATATTAAAAAGGAGGAACCTTCTTTAATATGGTAATTATAACACTGATAAATATTTCGTGAAACACGACTCTTGATTGGTTGTAAAACAGAAATCATTGAAACGTGATTGACCATTGAGTCACATTTGGGGCATGAGTTAAATAGTCAATAATAATATGTATGCAATAAATACATTTATTATTAACAAATTTAATGATTGTTAACCTGTTGGAAAATGCATGTTCAGCCTCCCGCCAAGTGACTCCCACATCGTGACTACATGAGTCAGACGTTATTAATAATTTAAATTTTTACATTTAATTCTACACTCAAGTTATACATCGTAATAGACAACAAACCTCTGGAACAAGTAACAAATTTTAATTATTTGGGTTGTAATTTTACTATAAACACAAAAGCTGAAAGAGACATACATATGAAACTGTCGAAATTTCAAATGATATGCGGAACTATACATAAAACATTAAAGAATAAAAAAAGAAGAGATACTAGATTGAAGTTTTATAAAACATGACAGTTTCTGCATTACTTTATGGGAGCGAAACTTGGGTAATGTCCAAAAAATTGCAAAGTAGAATACAAAGCGCAGAAATGAACTTCCTTACAAGAACAAAGGCTGCACAAAATTGGATCGGATAAGGAATGAAGACATAAGAACAGAGTTAAATATATATCCATTGGATGAGAAAATCAAGAATATAGAGAGAAATGGTTTACACATGTGGAAAGAATGAATGTAACAAGATTACCAAGAGCAGCATTCAACTACAAGCCAAGAGGTTCAAGGAATTGTAGGAAGGCCAGTGAAAAGATGGGCAGAAAAACTGTGAGGCGGAACAGGCAATTCGCCTAGACCGTGAAGTGAAGAAGAAGAAGAAGAAGATGATTATACATCGCACTATATTTATGAAATATAACTAATGGACATATAAATATTTTAAAAAAATTAAAATTCGAATAAAAAACATTTTAAAACGTTTAAAGTCACTCACATATTAAGTCTTCTTCCAAATCATTCCATCATTTTATGATATTCTTATTTTAAACAAATTAAAAGTTTTAGTAAGAACCTGTAAAAATGTACAACTCTGATAATAGACGATTCCGCGGACTGTTGTCATGAAGTGTAATGGTACAGTGTAGAGTATGTTTACGTGACTTTCCCTCGTAGTTTCTATAATTTGTGGAGTTTCACTTCCGCTTGTGACCTTTCATATTTTTCCACTAAACCTTGTTTTAAATTAATACTAGTAATTATTATTGGATGAGTGAAATCGCCTGGAGTATAAGTTGATACCCTGGGCCTTTTCATAATCAGGGTAATTTTAGCTTTTCGCTTCAAATTACATGACCAATCATTTTAGATAAATAGAGTTGGATAGCACTGTAGTTACAGTTATCAGCTTATCATCGTCAATGCTTCATAATCAAATTCATTAAAGACAAATTTAAAAAAATGTTCGATAGGAGATTCTTGAAGGTATCAGTCCCTTCCACAGCTAGTGACAACCTATTCAGATCCGCGAAATCGCCGCACTAGTTACAAATGTCATATTACGCATTTCCTTTCTCAAATACTTTTTCTACACCTCTAGGTGAATATATTTATATACACAAATGTTGGACGCCCATTTACTAGATGGGAGGATTCATTAAATCCCACTTGATGTGAAAACAGGACAAAAAGGCCTAATTTCATGAAGCAGAAGAAGAAAAAGATATATATATATATATATATATATATATATACAAGGTGATTCACGAATTGTGTTTGCTATTGTTATGTGAAAACCATATATTTTATCATGATTTTGATACTTGATAGATGAATCGCATAATGTTGTGAGTATGCGGAGATACTTAGGAAAAGTTTCTGTACATTTATAGAAAATATACAACTTTGGTCAATGTTATTTTAAATACAACCTCCTATTTTGTTTTAGATGAAATTAAATATATATTAATTGGCTTTACAATACAATTTGAATAATTAGTTTTGCCATATTAGAACAGTTCCTACAAAATGTAGAATTAGCAGGAGCAATGTATAGATTTCCTGTTTCAATATACCTTACACTGTTACTACAGTAACAGGTGTCTAATCACCAAGTATATGTTCAAAAGTGCCACCGTTATTGTTTACACATTCCCGAAAACGTTTCCAAAATGATCTTATTACATGGACTAATTGGTGATCTGAAATAGACTGGCTTGCTTCCCTGATCCCATATTGCATATTGTCATAAGTGATTGGTTCGGTAGCATAGACACGTTGTTTCACATATCCCCATAAGAAATAATCCTATTATTAATAAAAATTAGCAGTAGCAGATGTCAACTTCCACACGTCTATACACATTAACCAATTGAGGTAGAAACCTCATTCCAACGGCAATGTATTTCTTTTTCAAGGACACTTCGAACGAAGGAAAGAAATGTGTCATTATGAATTTAAAACAATTGAGTTCGAAACCATAACTTGAAGACGAATAAATAAAAAAAATGTGCTGAGAATCTCCGCACAGAGGCACATCAACCATTCACATGTTTCCACAATTCGTTTCATACTAATGTTCATAGTTTTGATATAATGAGACTAAAATGATTCGTGAATCACCCTGTATATATATAGTCCACCACTGTGGTGTTGAGGTAGCGTGCTGCCTTGTCACGCAGCGGGCCCGGGTTCGATCCCCGGTCGGGGCAGTTTTTCTGGGTGAGGTTTTTATCGGGGTTTTTCCTCACCTGTAAGACAAATGTCAGGAAAACTTCAAGGCCCAAACGGTCCCCGAAATCATATGGCCATCATCACCATCATCATCATCATCATCATCATCCTTCAGCGGTGTGGAAAGTAACGGGAAGCTACCACACCTACAATTCCCTAGTAAAGTATATATATATATATATATATATATATATATTGACTATTTTTTGTCCTATGCCATCAATTTGTCTTATGGAATTTCTGGTATTCTCTCCTGAAAATGGCGGAATTATACCCATTTCTAAGGTTGGAGTACCTGGAAGGCGGAGTCATATTACCCGACCACATGATGAATGATTTTTATAACGAAGCACCAAACGAGTCCTTAAACCTGCTCTTAATATTAATAGCCTATCACGGGCGATCACAGGAATAATTAACTTTAAGAAAAAATCCTTTGATCTGACCGGGAATGCAAAGCCATAACCTCACTAACTACATTTAGAAAATCTGACTAGTAGTAGTAGGACTTTATTAGACAAAAAGTAAGATATTTACAATATTATTTACAAATATGGGTCGCACGGGCAATAAGCCGTACGTGCTGTTGACAGTCCGTTACAATAAGTAATAATTGGTACTAGTGTAAAGAAAAATAAACAAATACAGCAATAACATTACAATTAAATAAAGAAAACACAATAAAACTATTACCATTAAATAATAACACAATAGCATTATTCACTAAAAACATTAACATTACAATTACATAAAGAAAACACAATAATATTACAATTAAGTAATAACACAATAGCAATAACATTACAATTACATAAAGAAAACACAATAATAATATTACAAATAAATAATAACACAATAGCATTATACACTCAAAAAAAACATTAGCATTACAATTACATAAAGAAAACACATTAATATTACAATTAAATAATAACACAACAGCATTATACACTAATTAATTTATATATAATTGTTAATAATTAATGGTATTGCATTTTGATAACATATATTTATTCATGAATGAGTGTTGTCCTTATTTTTCGCGTTTTGTCCAGAAATTTACCGAGGTTTATCCAATTTTCTGGATTTACCAATAACTCGTAGCATGCCAATCTTTCCCGATTTGAATTTAGAAATCTTTCCGGTAATAACTGACGTCTCCAATATTCTAAATCATTACATTTTCCTAACATATGTATCTCATCTTCAAAGTTCCCGCACATTGGACATATTCGCATATCGTGATCGTCGCTAATTTTTAGAAATTTCCATGCCCCTAGCCTAAACCAAGCAAGCCCTGACCTCTCCTTAAATCCTAGGTTGAGTATATACGATTCTTTTCCCCAGACGTGTTTCAGGTCTCTTTGTAAACACAGTGAGCGTTTTCCTGTACATTCGGCGAAGGTATCTTGTTGGTTTACATCTAAGTACCTCCTCCTTATTTTTCTCCACACGTTCTTGCGATTTTCAGTCCCTTTTTCCCATATCCAGCCCATCCCAATCTTTTGGAGTTCTCTCCTAACCTCGTCTGCCCAAAATTTAACATCTATGTTTTTAATTTGGTGGTCGTAGCAAATTGCTCTAAGCATTGTTTGTTCACCTTGGATTACTCGCAACCAGTATTTGAGTACACGAATTTTACAGTTAAATATCGTCCTGGAATGACCCGAATTCATATAAAATTCCACAGTTAGAAACGGCCTTACTAAGTCCTGAAATATACTTTAGAAAATGCGTATATACCTTATTTAGTATTTCCGTTCTTTGGAAACCCCAAATCTCACTACTATAGTGCATGACTGGCCTGACCATAGCTCCATACATTTTTTCTAATGTGCTGACTGGAATATCAGGCACTCGACCCAGAATACCGAGTACACTGTTAAGTTGTCCCCTCCCTTTAAATAATGCTATATCAATGTGTTTTTTTCCACTTTCCGTTCATTTTCAACGTCGTACCAAGATATTCGAAATGTTTCACGTTTTGAAGAACTTGATCTCTGTATTTCCATTCCTCTGTTCTACCATAAACCGTCCCATTTTTAAATGTCATTGTTTTTGTCTTACTAGCATTTACAGTCAATCCCCAATTCCTACAGTATATTTCCAGTAGGTCAAGACTTCTTTGCAATCCCTTGATTGTCTTGGAACAGATAATTAAATCATCTGCATACAACAGGACTGGGATTCTAACATTTCCTATCTCCGGAGCCTCAATTTCTCCTTCTAGCATTACGTCTACAATATCATCAACGAATAGATTAAATAGCATTGGTGATAAAATGCAACCTTGTCTCACTCCCCGATTGGCTTCGCTGCTCTCTGTAATGTGCCCTTGGTCTACTTTTATACAAAATTTAACATATTTATAAATTGACATTAAAGCATGTATCATTTTACGAGACAATCCTTTCCGATTTAATTTTTCCCAAAGTGCGCTTCGGTCCACAGTATCAAATGCCATCTTAAAATCAATGAATGCACAAAATAATTTACCCCCCTTCATTTTCAGATTGTCATCAATTAATGTTCTCAGAACAAATAGGTTGTCCACCGTGGAGTACCCTTCTCTAAAACCTGCCTGATATTTTGAGAGCCTATTGTTCTCTTTAGCCCATTGTCTGATTCGTTCGTAAAGTACTTTACAATATATTTTTCCGAACACTGACAAGAGACAAATTCCCCTATAACTTTCTGGTATCTGTGCCCCACCTTTCCCTTTGTATAGCGGTTGGATGACACCTGTCGCCCAGGCTTCCGGATAATCTCCTCCATTAAAAAGTTTGTTGAACGCAGTTTTCAAAACGTCTAATAATTTATTGGATGATATCATATTTTTCAAGAATTCCCCTGGTATTCCATCAATTCCAGGTGCTTTACCATTCTTTAAACATTTAATGGAAGAAACCACTTCATTTTTCGAAATATCCTGATCCAGTAATTGAATATGAATTGGGTCAGGATCTCAACTATATTTCCTTGATTATATCTTAACCTCTCATTTCCCAGCACCCTATCAAAGTAACTTCTCCATTCCCCGGGCGTTATTCTTGTCCGATTTATGGACTTTACTTTGAGTTCCCTTATCGCTTTCCATATGTCCGCAATGTTCCCACTTTCAGTCGCGACTCTCATTTCTTCGGATTTCTTATTTTGCCATGCTAGTTTTGTTTCTGCCAATAAGTCTTTATATTCCTTTCACTCTTGCGCATAATTTTTTCTGCTTTCATCTGTGCTTTCTTTTCTAAACTTTAAAAGACTACTTTCGACAAATTTCTTCTTCTTTCTACATGCATTATTGTACCACCCTTTGTCCTTCTGGTTCATTGCGTATTTAACCTTGAATTTTTCCCCTGCTTTTTGAAAACATTCTGTCAAAGTTTTAATAATTTCCTCCCCGCTAAGATCATTTAATTGCAGATCCTGTATTAGCGTTTCCAAACTCCTGTTAAATTCTTCTCTTAGATCCTCGATCCACCTGAAATGGATAATTGGCCGCAATATTGTTGCCACCTCATCATTAACTGTCTCACTAATACCTTTCATATTTAAAATAAGTTTGTTTGGGAAGTGGTGTGATTCGATTCTGGAAACTATACAGAAATTACTTAGGACTGGAATCATGTCTTGTGTGCATATTGAATAATCGATTACGCTACTTCCATTTTTATTAATAAATGTCAGTTCTCCATTTTAATCTTCCCCATATTTACCATTCAGAATTTCAAGTTCAAATGCATCGCAAAAAGCTAACAATTGGTTTCCTTCTGAATTTAAAATCTTATCTTTGCTTCTCCTACCCTCACCTCGTGTTTCATTATCATCCGATTTTATAGTGATATTTTCCTCCCCAATCCTACAGTTAAAGTTCCCTAAAATTATTATTCCCGCTTCTATAAGAAGGTCACATTAAAAGTTGTATATCGTAATCATTTAGAGGACTCTTATGTTTCATTTAAAATTTCTCTCCATTAAGTACAACCTAAAGATGACATCATTCTACGTTAAATAATGCCTAATTGTTACGAGATGACCGCCGAACTTATAGTTATAAGGACAAGAAAGCCAAGGATTTTATCTTCTTTGTAAATAAACAGACTGATCATGAACTCATGACGATACAGGCAGATCTAAATCATATTGTCACGGAGTACGTGCGTTTCCAATTCCCTAAAAGATTTATCTTATTTTCGCCGGAGCAACAAGCGAACAGTTTTACAAGGAAATGATCAATCGAAATCTGTCTTGTAAATTTTATGACAGCTTCTCGGTACAGATTTGAGCCAACGGAAAAAAAAACTGCAAGTAAACGCAAATCGAACCCTCGATCTTGAACAAACAGTGAAACTTAAACTTTACGCTTGGGTGATACATAGGATATTTACTAGATGATCACTTCGTCAAAAAAATTTGAAGATAAGTTTTAATATGGTACATGGTTCTCTTGTTAGTCACGGTATTACTCTGACCATTAAAAGCTAAGTCCCTCTCTCTGCTGGTTCCATCGAGGAGTATGCACACGCGGATAAATTTCGCATGTTATAAATGTTTTCCACATATTTTCTTCGACCGCCATTGCCGGGTGTTTAAAGCTAGATGCATTGGCACAGATCTTGTGCTAATTCGGGTCTCCATGGAGGAAAACATTTTCTCGTAGAATTTCGGCCATTTTGGGATCGGTATCCACCCAACATGGTGAGCAATTTGGTTAGCGACAATACGTAGCGGCTCCAAGTTGAGTAATTCCTGAAACATATCACGAATATACTGCACTGGCTGGATTTTCGTGTACCCCTGTGCTTAATACATTTTAATGTGAGGCCAGAAGTTAGCTAGTAGGCTAAAGGCCTTTTAGACTTGTCGGGTCATTGAATTATTTACATTCAATCTGACTATTCTTGAGTATCAGGTGCTTGTACTTTCGGGGCAAACAAAAATTGACTCTTAATGGAAAAGGTATAATTCCGTGTCTAAAAATTTGTAGGCCTATATGCATAAAAAGTTGCACTATTTTATTGCAAATCACAGTTATGTATTTTGGAACGAAATATAAGTTAATAATTAAATCGATACATCATTTAATTTCGGTTATATCTCGCATATCGACATGTTTTACTATATGTTTACTCACATGCATATTTTAAGTGATTTGCCACGTGCATAATAACACCTAACAATAACTAAGTTACAGAAAATGGACAATGTAAAATTAGGATTAGATATTTTGGTTCTCTTCTTAAATTTGACTAGAGTAGGTTATTCCTTTAGTTTTTAGCGCATTCCGGTAAATTTTGTTTCTATTCAAACTTCATAACTAAAGTAAAGTGATCCCACAACAGGCCTCAGGAGGCCCTTGGGGTAGTAGGAGGTTAAGGCTCCCACTTTTTCGAGACAATCGGCACTTTATGTCAGCCGGGTTGTCAGCCCTGCGTGACGGCCGCCTTTACCCCCAGAACAAGCGTCTGGTACTCATTTCCGTTAGAGGCTGAGTCGACCCCAGGGCCATAGTGCCGCCAAAGGGTTTGGGTCAGTTTAAAAATCCTGACCCCAACGGGACTTGAACCCTCGACCCTCTGGCTTGTAGCTCAGTGCCTTAACCACTACGCTACTGCGTGCCTCCAAACTTCATAACTATATCTTTCAAAGTCGACCACTGTGCACTAGTGTTTATTCTCCTTGGCTTGTGGTCCCGATGGTTGCGGGTTAAAACCCGGCCGGGGTCAATGGATTTGTTTTAGGATGGAAAAATCCAAGGAGCAAGGAAGGACTTTAAGCGTGGTTCCCAGGTCTGAAGAATTTCAATCTCGTAAAAAATCCAATTTTTAATTTTTTTTTATTATTCCGGCTTTTACAATGAATATACATTTTTCCGGTACCCGTGTTCACAGTTAACTACACATTTGTTTCAACACATTTTTCCATTTCTGTCTGTTCATCTATATATCTTCTTCTATTTCCCATTCCCTCTTAGCTTCATTGATTCCCTGAATCCACGTAATAGTTGGTCTACCCTTCTTTTTCCTTCCCTATGGTTCCCAATCCATGATTATCTTAGGTAGTCTTCCTTCTTCCATTCTTCTAATGTGTCCGTACCAATTTAATTGTTTCTTCTTTATAAACTCTAATATTAAATATTGTACCTGCATTTTTTTTTTATATATGCATTTCTGATGTTATCCTTCCTGGATATTCTTGCAGCACGTCTCCAGTTGTAGATTTCAGTGGCGAGCAATTTTCCGAATAAAAAAAAGGCCTCTAAGCGAAATTTACCGACCTCATTATCCTAGTAATAACTTGGTTACCTGCTAGATGTCTCTTTGGGTCGGTATGTTGTCCGCATATGATTCATTATATCTATGGTAAAATAAGCGTAACTAAATAAACTTCATCTAGTAGCTGTTAATAAACAAGAGACTACGGCTCAACATTGGGCTAAGCCATTGCAGATGAAGTAGAACGTTGCATTTTGTTAATAAGGATTATTTAGGTTATTTCTGTCGAGTACCAACTCGTGCTTGATATGTGAGGATTTATATGATTACCAGTAATACTCTTCTTCTTCTTATTATTATTATTAAATAGACCTGTGTTAAAAATATCTTAAAAATTGTCATTCCTACAACCACTAACAGCACTACTATGGTTATTATTATCATTATTATTATTATTATTATTATTATTATTATTATTATCATCATTATTATTATTATTATATTTACTTACTTACTGGCACTATCGAACCCGTAGGTTCATGGCCGCGCGGACATAACCTCTCCATACACATCTATCTTGAGATAAAGCTTTCCAATCATTCCCTGTACAATTCCCTCAATTCATAGTTAATGTATTCTCCCACCTCATTCTTGGTCTACTAACTGGGCGTTTTCCCTCTGGATTTCCTACAAGAAGCTTCCATGTAAATCGTTCATTCCCCATACGCGCAATATGTCCTACCCATCGCAGTCTAAGAGACTTAACTATTCTTATAATATCCGGCTTCCTATAAAGACCATGCAGTTAATTGTTATGTAGTCTTCTCCATTCACCTGTCTGTTCATCTCTCTTTTGTCCAAAAATGTTCCTAAGAACTTAATTCTTAAATACTTGTAATAATCATTCGCCCCATTACAGTAACGAGTCCATGTTTACGTACTCATATAATATAACTGGTAGAATAAATAGTCTTATATATTTCAGTTTCAACATTTTTTGAAAGGTGTTTGGAACATCAAGAGTCTCTGCAATGAATAATAGCACGACATTTCCAGAATTGAGCCGATGTTTGAATTTCTTTGTGCATCTCATTCCTATTTGTGATTATTGTTTCTATTTATTTGAATTCAAGCCACTTCCATCAAAATTTCCCTCATTTGTCATAAAACTGTCCGTTTCAATTATATAATGTATTCTACGTGTGACCATATATTTAGTTTTATTGATACTAACTTCCAGTCCTAATTTCTTAGTGTACTCAATAGTGGTGAGTGTTGTCCGTCAGTATCTCCGCGCTATCGACCAATAATCTACATCGTCAGCATAAAAACACACATATTAATACCATTGAGTTTAAGCCTTCTCATTCACCAAAGATTGATGGCATGCTCTAGTAAAATTTAAATATAGAGGAGTAATGCATCTCCTTGCTTCACCCTTCTAGGCTTTCAAAGTGTTCCGCTAACTGTTTGTCGCCTATCACACACCCTAACTCTTTGATGCCATTTAGACACATTTGTATAAGTCTACTAACTTTTTAGGAAATTCCGAACTCCCGCATGATACTATATAACTTCTCCCTCTTTCTTTGTGCCATTTAGACACATTCGTATAAGGTCTAACTACCTGTTTTTAGGAATTCTCCGTAAGCTCCTGCATGGAATAGTAAGATTAATTTCTCCCTCTCATTGAATCATATGCTTTTTTGAAGTCACGTATAGTTGATGTACAAAGTCCATTAATATCCCATTTTCCTTTTCTAAAATCGTCGTACCCTAAAATCTAGATCTGTTGTATACCCTGTTTCTTCTAATCCACATTGAATGTCTCCTAGAATGTTCACAATATAGGGTGAAAGTCTGCTTGAACTAATATATTTGGTCATACATTTGTTTGTACGAAAGTTGAAAGAATAACTGCCCCTGTAGTTGTGCAATCTTTTAAACTACTTTCTTAAAATTCGTACGATAATTCCTTCTTTCCATTCATCTGGAAGACCTTCGTTTTCCCAAATCATACTAAGCGTATCTTGTCCATAAATTTTTCTCCCCCTGATTTTATGAGTTCTACTGGGATCTCATCTAAACCTGATGCTTTATACATCTTCAATTTTTCAATCGTCATTTCAACCTCTAATGCACTTGGTTCTGCGACTAGCATTTCTGCTGTCTGTAAATTATCCTCTTCAATGTCATGTTCTCTATGTACATTTAAATGCCGATTAAAGTAACTTTTCCATCTATTTAATATACTCCTGGAATCTGCAATCATATCCGCATTTTCATTCCGAATTATGTTTGTTTTAGCCTGAAATCTTTTCTTCTCTATACTAATTCCCTGATATAATTCTCTAATGTTCCTATTTTTTGCATTCACTTCAAGATCATTAATCTTCTCTCTCAAATATTCCCTCTTTTTACTCTTTATTATTATTATTATTATTTATTAAGTATAATTTCATTCAAATATACAATATTTGAAAGCATGCTAATTACAAATCCATGCTAACTATGAAATATAATAGTGTTAGAAATGTTTTATTTATATAGTAAAAATGTATGATTCTTCTGAGAAGCAATAATTAATTACTGTGTGGTTCATGGAAGGAATCTCTGCAGTCATATCTCATGATTCGTATTTAAATTTTTTATTCTTTCATAATTATCACTCAAATCTATTATGTCCATTATGTCCATTATGTTGATATTAAAGTATATTCCCCTCAAAACAATATATACCCAGAAAAAATAAGTTTTTATCCTCACAATTATCCATGATTTCTTTTAAAGAATTAAGACGTGAATTTTCGATTTTTGTATCCTGTAGTTTGATGAGGCGTAAAATAATGGGGCTGGTAACAGCGAAACTTTCACTCTTAATTTATCTTGTATTGATAAAGTTGAAAATCGAGTTTCAAAAATACTTCTGCTTTATTCATAAGATCACCAGAAATACCAATTCAAAAACTCATAAAATTAGACAAGACTTGCTTTCCACAACTGTCAATTTGCACTGTTCACAGCCCAACGAAAATTGAAAGTCTAATTTTTAAATACAATCCAAAACATAACTGACCACTTTGTTCTGCGATCAGAGGAGAAAATAATATTTGGTTTTGTCTATTATCAACTATTTAGACAGAACAGTGCATCAGATTTCTAATCTGAATATGTATTTTATAGCGAAGCGAGATGTATATAAACATAACTTTACGTGAAGGATATCGCCGCGCCGGTCGTCTAGTCCCACGTCACGTAGAGGACGACCTGTCCAAATTGGCTCCAGAATTGACATTTTCCGGCACGTTTGATCCACGGGCCTTTTTAGCAAATTTATTGAACATTCGAATAAACAGCTACACTACTGTAAGGATTACTTACAATATCAGTCTTCGAGAAAACTAAAAGCTTCAGACACTCTTAACTTGATATTTTATTTTTTATATATATAGATACAATAACTGAAATGGAAATTGTAATATTTAGATCTTCATTTGGTGTAACTAAATCAAATATATAAATAAAAAATAAAAAAAATTTAAAATATTGAAGTGGTAAAATACGAATTGAGGCTGAGCCTCATTAGCCTCAATAACGAACTGCCTCTATTACTATCTCAACTACTTAGTCTACTTTCATTTTCAGATATTTTCCTTACATTCTTTCAGCATAAACTGCACATAATATATATTCCTCACCTAGTTATTCACATAGACGTATTGCTATAATAACGTGTGCGATTCTTGGTGTTTTTAAACTAATGCTGACTCTAATTTTTACTAGAAAACCAATATTATTAATTTGTCTTCCTGTTTATTACCCGAAATGTTATAAACGACTTTTCACTACCATGTATTATGATATTTCAATGATGGGAAAGTAATTCCCTATTTAAAATCGCACAAAATTTGTTTAAATAAACAATTGTTTTTGAATGTTGATCAATCGGATTAAATGTTGCATTGCATTTCAAATTATTATTTGATCGCATTTGCATTAAGTAAATGAACAATGATAGTATTTCTGAGTAATTCCAAGAAAATTATAATGGTTCGTTTAATTCTAATCAACGTGTTCAATTAACTATTGTCAAATGGTGAACTACAATATATGCGTGTGAATTGAAATCAAAGCTTTGCTGTAATAGATGACGACATAATTAACCTAGATACAGCGCTGCCTTAATGGATGTTGTCGCCTAGCATTGCTCATATTTAGTACAGTTGTTAGTATAACCGAATCGCACTCATATTTTATTATATATACTTTTAATTATCACAAATTAATTATTAATTTTATTAATGAGAGAATCAATAAAACTAAATATATGGTCACACGTAGAAATTCATTAAATAATGGAAATGGACAGCTAATGACAAATGAGGGAAATTTTGAGGAGGTGGCTGAATTCAAATACCTAGGAACAATAATCACAAGTAGGAATGAGATGCACAAAGAAATTAAACATAGGCTCAATTCTGGAAATCCGTGCTATTATGCATTGCAGAGACTCTTGATGTCCCAACTCCTTAAAAAAAACGTTAAACTGAAAATATATAAAACTATTATTCTACCAGTTATATTATATGGGTGCGAAACATGGACTCTTAGGTACTTTAAGAGAGGAAAGGAGATTACAAGTATTTGCGAATAAAGTACCTAGGAAAATTTTTGGACCAAAGAGAGATGAACAGACAGGTGAATGGAGAAGACTACATAACAATGAACTACATGATCTTTATAGGAAGCCAGATATAATAAGAACAGTTAAGTCTCGTAGACTTCGATGGGCAGGACATGTTGAACGTATGGGGAATGGGAGACTTGCATGGAAGCTTCTTGTAGGAAAGCCAGAGGCAAAACGCCCAGTTGGTAGACCAAGAATGAGGTGGGAGAATAACATTAACTATGATTTGAGGGAAGTAGATTATACATGGAATGATTGGAAAGCATTAGCTCAGGATAGGGATATATGGAGAGCATATGTCCATGCGGTCATGAACCTACGGGTTCGATAGTGCCAGTGAGTAAGTAAGTAAGTAATGAGAGAATTATCCTCAATTCAGTGGTTTGTCTCCAGTCGAAAAGTATTGAAATATGATATAAAAATCAGATATTACTTTACAGAACTCTACTCTGCTTATGATGTTACGCCATTTGTCTCTACCTTGTAAATTGATTTATTACTTCTTAGTGCATATGCACATTTGTCTACAAATACCGAAGTAGGATAGAAGGGTCCCGCGCCGTAGCCGAGCGGTTAAGGTAGGAAGCCTTGGCGCAGAGCTACGGGACTTGCGCTGGTTCGAGTCTCCATGGGGGAAGAAATTTTCTCATGGTATTTCGGCCAGTATGGGACCGGTGCCCACCCAGCATCGTGAGGCAATTGGGTAGCTACAATAAGTAGCGGCTCCAGGTTGAGGAACCAGCTATAACGGCTGGGGGACTCGACATGCTAACCACATGTCACCCCTACACTGGCTGTTGATCATCTACCTCTGTGATTGACACATGTGGATGTGAAGGGCCAGCAGCCGGCTGGTAAAAGGGCAACCTCTGAAAAGTGGAAAGACCCTCAATCGGATCGGATAGAAGGGTGTCGTTAATATTGTGAGCGGGAAATCATAAGACCGGACTTAGAACGTACAGACTGCAAAATGTCAAAAGTGGACTAAAATACGCGAAATTAATTTAACATTTTTATCTCACTAAACTTTAATAACATTGAACATAATCTTGAATAGCTCAACTATCCAGTACTTTCTTCTTCACTCACTACATGATAGTTAAACCAAACGGCATCGTATACACGACTGAGCTAAGTCAATTGTAGAAATAAATTGAAGTAATTGTGACGTAGCCTTGAAGTTGTTCCAAGTCACGACATTCTTATTCCGGTCTTTGTAGATTATTACATTCCTAATAAGACCAAACGAGCAACTTCTCGTGCAGTCGCATAGTCCAAAATAACACAAACATGATACAATTTGAAAGAAAAAAAATAATGTTAAATATAATATTCATAGTTAGTATTTATAATAATAACAATAATAATAATAATAATAATAATGTTTTATTTATGTTGTGTACATGAAAATAAAACTAGGAATAAAATAAAACATAATATTAAAACAACATTGGACGCGATTATGGGAATAAAAATATAAACTCATATATATATATATAGTCCACCGCTGTGGTCTCGAGGTAGCGTGCTGCCTTGTCACGCAGTGGGCCCGGGTTCGATCCCCGGTCGGGGCAGTTTTTCTGGGTGAGGTTTTTATCGGGGTTTTTCCTCACCTGTAAGACAAATGTCAGGAAAACGTTAAAGCCCAAACGGTCCCCGAAATCATATGGTCATCATCCTTATCATTATAATCCTTACCATTATCATTATCATCATCATCCTTCACCGGTGTGGAAAGCAACGGGAAGCTACCACACCTATACAATTCCCTAGTAAAGCTGCAAGCATAGCATGAAAATGCTATGATTGCAGTGAAGGACCTGCCTTCGGGCAGAATTACTATGAATGGATATATATATATATATATATATATATATATATATAGCTATCACAATAATGCTTCATATAAATTATGTACAGTGCGATCAACGGTAGACGCGGGGTCAGTGCTGTGCGATGACGAAGACTTACACGGGCAGGTACGGGATTTGAAATGTGCGCTGACTCGAGCAGTTTACGAGTACATCCTACGTATTCTCGTCGCAGTCAGAATGTATGCTTCGAATGGATAAGGCAGTTGCGCGCTTTTCCTTGTGAACTGAATGGCGTGTGATGAGTGTAAATGTGTCAATAAAATTGGTAAGTACGATAATTTGTAAAATAGTTACGAATGTGTGTGGTTGCATCACAGCGATCCTACACTGTCCGTTCCCAGCCGCAAGTGCGTCAGCAGTGTACAATAAAATCCCCGCGTCTGCTGTCCAATGCTATACTAATCGCACTGTATATTATGGTGGAATTAGTATTTCTCTGTTGCAAACATTAATGGGTAGGCCTAAATATGTAATTATTTAGGCACTCGTTATTGGATATGTGTTTTGTATTATAACTTATGAAGTTATCGTAAGTAATGCCACGAGTGATTTCCAAATTATCGATAAATTCACGACTCACGAAGTGAGGAGTGAATTTATCTAGAGAATTTGGAAATCAAGAGCGGCATTTGTTAGGACTATTTAACGAATAAAATTAAGCTGTTTACTCACAAATCATTATTTAACTATAGTTATTTTAAAATATTTATATATTTAATGTAAACGGCGATGTTTGAAAACAAATGAGAAACTATAGGTACGCTTCTACTGCTTCTTTTGTTTATCACTGCAACCAGATCATGCTATTTATTGCCAAAGGAATGCAATATTGTAAGGAGGAGCTTTCTTTAATATGGTAATTATAACACTGATAAATATTTGGTGAAACACGACTCTGATTGGTTGTAAAACAGAAATCATTGAAACGTGATTGGTCATTGACTCCCATTTGGGGCATGAGTTAAATAGTCAATATGATTACTCAGCTCTATTCTAATTTTCATAATGGTCTTGTTTAAACTTGGACTCAAATTACTACTATTTTTAAGCATAGAGTGATGGTTCCCGATCTAATTAATACTTACTTACTTACTTACTTACTCACTGGCACTATCGAACCCGTAGGTTCATGGCCGCGCGGACATAAGCTCTCCATACATCCCTATCCTGAGCTAATGCTTTCCAATCATTTCCTGTATAATCTACTTCCCTCAAATCATAGTTAATGTTGTTCTCCCACCTCATTCTTGGTCTACCAACTGGGCGTTTTCCTTCTGGCTTTCCTACAAGAAGTTTCCATGCACGTCTTTCATTCCCCATACGCGCAACATGTCCTGCCCATCGCAGTCTACGGGAATTAACTGTTCTTATTATATCTGGCTTCCTATAAAGACCATGTAGTTCATTGTTATGTAGTCTTCTCCATTCACCTGTCTGTTCATCTCTCTTTGGTCCAAAAATTTTCCTAAGAACTTTATTCTCAAATACTCGTAATCTCCTTTCCTCCCTTAAAGTAAGAGTCCATGTTTCGCACCCATATAATATAACTGGTAGAATAATAGTTTTATATATTTTCAGCTTAACGTTTTTTGAAAGGAGTTGGGACATCAAAAGTCTATGCAATGCATAATAGCATGCATTTCCATTATCTAATTAATATAATTGTAAAATTAATTTAGCTCACCACATCAGGTTTTTATGAACTCTGGCACAAGTGTCCTATTTTTACAGGCTTAGAAAATACCAAATGTCATCGTATACGTATTCTGGTATTTACGAAGACTTTGAGAAAATGGACGAAAAAACGTGAACTGAATATCTGTTAATAGAACTAAGAGCTCTAGTAATTGTGGACTCCACCCTAAGAACGACTTGTGGCGGTATACGCCCTTTTTTTTTAGAACGATTGCATTTCTTTGAAGTATTTATCTTGTTCTAACATGTATTCAAATGTTGTGTACATCCGAGCTGCCTAAGTTGGCACAACTGTAGAAAGAGTACAAGTTTACCACGTTGTGCTAGACTTGCAGGCGATCAGATGTTCATACAATACATCCTGCATGTGTAGGTGAGATGTGATAAAACCGCTGCGATTACGTAATAATTCTGGAACTATGGAAGGTAAGAAACAAAGAATTTTAAAAAGAACACACCTTATCAGATGGTGTTGGGGACCAGAATTTTAAATTTAATGTTAAATTAATTACGTTTTCCTTAGTTTTCGAAAGTGCACAATGCTACAATGTTGCACATATTTCCAGTGAGAGGCCACAGCTACTCACAATCTAACCGAAAGTTTGGTTTACACCTCATTAAGATGTAAAACATTTCGACTGTGGAAGCTAATAAAGATTATCGAGAAATTATTTCATTTTATCGAAAAGAAACACAACCACATTTAGCTCAATGGGATAGTTCCATTTTGAAAGAATGGATAGGGAAACTGTATCCATACTTCCTAAAAAAACAACGATTAAGCAGTTTCCCTTTCATATTAAGAAATACCGCCCACCTATGTGAGCCCTCACGAAGAATGTTTGCTTCTATTTTCTATGGTAGTACATTTAAAAAATTAATATTTTGAAAAAGAGAGTATGTAGCAAGTGAACTCATCTTGCCATACCCCCACAAATGAAGCGCGTTCCGCTTAATCAGACTTAGGAAAATTATGTTAGGGGTTTGTTTCCCTTCTTTAATGAAGACTCAAGGAAATGGAATGAAGGTTTAATGGAAGCGGCAAAACAAAGACTTCTAGCTGAAGAAACAGAAGACGAAATGACCTACACCTATCCTATCATATATTAAACACGATTTTTTATTTAGTGAAAGTTATTATTTTGTTAACATTCCCCAACTTTAGAATACCAGTGGTATTTGTAGAATTTGATATTTAATTCAAAATATTGAGGGAACTAACTCTTTGAGTTTTGTAATTAGGAACAAGTGTTAATATTTTGTGTTATAAATGGGATGCATTCAAAACTATGTGCAATATTCCTAATTCCAACCATTCTTTAAATGTAAAATTTTGTAAAATAATATTTCCAACCAACTTGTATGTTCTATAAAAAGGGCATATGCTGAAATGATACGAAATGTTTATTGTTTTTATATATATTATGTAGTTACAATTTATTTCTGTGTTACTGAGGTAGGCCAGAGTAATGTATGTCAAGGTATATGGTCCATTTTCCTTCAATTGATTCAGTTTGGACCAAAGAAGTGTTCTAAACTTTAAGACTCGTTTATTTCAGATCATCATATTCAATTATTCCTCACCTGTAAGACAAATGTCAGGAAGCTTAGGGCCGAACGGTCCCCGAAAAATCATAAGGTGATCTTCATCATCCTTATCATTATCATCACCGTCCTTCACCGGTGTGGAAAGCAACGGGAAGCTACCACAACTATAATTCCCTAGTAAAGCTGAAAGGCATAGCATGAAAATACTATGATTCCCTCGGGCAGAATTACTATGGATGGATATTCAATAATACGCCTTTGTTAGGGTGACGTCTTCAATTGAGCTAGAGGGCAGGGAGAGGTGTATTTTTACAACATTTTGCCTGTCGTTTCATGAATGTATGACACTATATGCTAAAATATTGTCAAACTCGAGAGAAAAACATATTTTTTTAATGAACATATTTTTAAAATTTTCAAATTAATCCCAAGAAAAGTTAGTTTGTGACTTCAGTTTAACTGAAATATATAAATATGAGGATGGCTGTAAAATTCCATATTAACCCAAAAATTGGGGATTCGATAATTTCTCCTGCTAGTTAATTAAATATTTGGAGCCACAATGAAAACGAAATAATGTGAAGTTATTATCGTACATTAGTGTGTAACGTGACACAAATTTAAGTAATTTTTACTAATTAGACTTTCTTTTGTTTTTTAAACAATATGATATTAATGTATCTTATGGGATGCATTGCTAATTTAAGAGTTAAGGGAACAAATATATATATTGTTCTTTACTGTATTGAAAGGAGGAATGAATACTAAATATGTTTAAAAATCATGTTTCTACGACACAATATATGCTTTTTATTGAATTGTTTAATACTGTACATTTGAAATAAGCATTTTGAGTAAATAGTATTAAACAGTTAGATTATAATTTCGATACTGACAAAACTTGTTTGCCCACCATTGTCAGCATTGGAGCTGTATTTCGTATATAGTTCATGAAGTAATCTAACAGATGTCGTCAAAATCTCAAATTGTATATTTTGTCCTGAATCGCTCTATTTTGCTTTACTGAATAATTGTCTGTCATCGTAAGGTAGGATTTCGAAAGCAGCCTCGCAAATTGTCTCTATTGAAGTGAATATATGGAGCAGATTTGTAATTATTTAATTTTTGTGGTATTATATGAGTAAATTATGTACATAAATTTGTTCACTGTTTGGGACATTAAATTATGAAAAGTGAGACGAGTGGTTTACCTCTCTGTTTCTTCAATTACATTATATTATTGTCTTCATTTTTTGAAGAATTGTTAAAAAATCATTTGATCTAGCCAACCTAATAAACGATCTGAAAATTAACAAAAACTCCAAATTTGCATCATTCGACATAAAAAAATTATATACAAACATTCCAATCAATGAAACAATAGAAATAATAGAACAGAAACTACAAGAAAAAAGGCAGACAGAAAGTACGCTGAACAACTAAACAAAATGATTAAAACAATTTTAAAACAAAGCTTGAAATGAGATACCTTCGGAGGACTGCAGGATACACACTACTAGATCACAAAAGAAAATGAAGACATTTAGAAGAATTACACATTGAACCTTTAGAAAACTAAATTTCTGATTATAAGTCAAGATGGCTGCAACATGTTCATCGAATGGAAGATCACAGAATACCCAAACAAATGTTAAGATATCAACCTGCAGGAAGAAGAAGACCAGGACGTCGACTCAAAGACTTTTGGACGGTGTTTCTCTTGAGGCCGAAACTGGTCAACTAATGGTCTAAATTCTTGAATGTACTATGATGATGATGATGATAAAACAAAACTATTTTAAGTTCAACAACGAAATATACACATAGGACGACAGAATACTTATGGGCAGCCCAACATCAGGAATCATTTCTGAAATATTCCTACAACACCTAGAAGACACACATCTTGAAAAACTAAAAGAAAAATTCAAAATACAATTATTAGTAAGATATGTCGATAACCTTCTAATAATATATGAAAATGACATCCACATAGAAAAAGAAATCGCAGATGAATTAAGCAAAATGCACAACGAAATTCAATTCACAGAAGAAACTGAAAAGAATAACTCCATAAACTATTTAGACTTAACATTTTCCAAAGAAATTACTAAAAACAGTGTAGACATATGCATATACAAAAAACCAATAAACACAATAGCTATACACCAAAAATCAAGACACCCAATACAACAGAAAATGAGTATCTTCATTAGCCTCATCAACAGAATGTTAAAACTACAAATAAACAAAACAAACTACAGAAAAGTACTAAATTATATAAAATCCCTAGCACATAACAATGGATACAAAGAAGAAATGATCAACAAATTAGTCAGAAAACGAAAAAGAAGAATCAATCTAACAAATGTAACAGAACTAGAAAAAGAATGTAACACAAATACAATCAAATGGATTGCACTAACTTATACAGGAAACGAAAAAGCCAAATTAGCTAATTCGATCAAGAAACAAGATAAAAACATTAAAATCGCCTTTAAAACTAATAATAAACTCAATAATATAATATCTAGCAAAACAGAAACAGCAAATAAGTTCGAAAATAAAGGCGTCTATAAACTAAAATGCAATAATGTTTTTATTATTAATTTAACATTTCTCAATGAAAGATAAATTAAATTTGAAGAGAAAAATTTTCGCCTAGACCGGGACTCGAACCCGGGACCCTTGGCTTTCCGGGCCAAGTGCTCTACCAACTGAGCTACCGAGGCGAGTTACGATCTAGACGCAAATTTTTCTCTTATATACGTTGTAATTCCCTATCGCCAAATGCTTTTGAAACCATTGTTTCTATCTTTGCAAATGGCGGCTTCTTAGTCTAGGCGAAAATTTTTCTCTTCAAATTTAAAATGCAATAGTTGTGAAAAATTCTACATAGACAAAACAACAAGAAACTTTAACACACGATATTCGGAACACTCAAAAAATATTATTAATAATGAGTAAAAATCACGTTTTGCCAAACACATACTAGAAACAGGTCATCGATGTGAAAAAATCGATAACTCTATGTCAATACTACATAGAGAGTATAATAACAACAGGATCAGCATTCTTGAAGACATAGAGATTCTAAAAAATGCAAGGAACAAAGACCTACACAATGAGAACATACCCTCAGTTATAAACCCGTTATACAACCTATACAACACCATCAGTTCTAGTTAAAATGCAGAAGATGAAAGATTTTTATCGAAAGGCCTCCATATTGGAATAACTTGAAGAAGTTTAATAATTTATTTGAGGACGACTGACTTACCAGTTAAAAATTTATAATTAACATCTTATTACATAACCTCAACGATGCTTTAATATGAATTTCAAAAGTGTTGATTAAATAGTCACTTTTATATTTAATAAATTAATTAAATAATCGAACTTAAATACATTTTAGTCACTTATTTCAGACCATATGTTGTGCAGGTAGGTTTACTTTAATTATGCTAATATTAGGTATCGGGTACGTGATGTCAACTTTTTACTGGCTGAATGATCGTCCACCACTTTGATTATAGCCTATGTGAGGGCAACAGACGGCTGGTAGCCTGGAATAATAGTAGTAGTAGTAGTAGTAATTTTATACAGTTACACTATACAGGAATACTAAGACCAACACTTTGTTTAAAATCTCGTAGGAAAAGCAAATTAAAATCTCAGTGGGTGGGAAGTGAAACGTGAAGATAAAAGTGAAAAGTGACGTTCTACGAGGTGGTGATGAGCAACAAGATAAAGTCACGTGATTCATCCTTCACCTCCCAACTAAACGCAATTGCCTGTTGAAAGGTTTTGAGGTAAGAAATAAGTTAACGCTCTTTACGCTAGAAATTAGATTAAACGTTCAAAGTGATGAAAGGTATCTACTTCTTATTATATATGCTCATGATTTATTTATCTGATGTTTACGTAAACATTGCATAATGCCATAGACACTCATCAAACCACAAAACTACATCCCAGGTTATGGTATCAGTTGGGAAATATTTTTATGAATATTTTCAGTATTAATACAGGAGCAGAATAGAAGGAACTAAAAGTTAAATACCGTCATCGGGCAGGGATTGGCCATTCGCCAAGATTCGTTGAAGAATTATACAATAAGTTGACGCTAGACTGCATGACATTTGTTTCAAGGCCGTGCTCCCGCAATATATAACATGTGTTATCATCAGATTGCGGGAAAGAGTACAGAAGTAGTATTGTTTACATGCTTACAAGTATTAAGCTACTTAACTAACAAATTAATGAAGTTGTGAATATGTACGTTAGTAGTAGGCCTATGTACCAGTTGTCAGAGTAAGCACACTATGTCATGTAATAATAATAATAATAATAATAATAATAATAATAATAATAATAATAATAATAATAATAATAATAATAATAATAATAATAATAAGAATAATAAGAATAATAATACTTTATTTATTCTGGCAGAGTTAAGGCCAAAAGGCCCTCTCTTCCACTCAACCAGCACAAATACAAATAAATATTCGACAAATATAGATATACACTATACTAATTATAAACAGTTAAATATACAATAAATGTAGCAATGTAAATGTCATGTAGAAACAACATTTTATAGAGTAATAACAATAATGATACGATAATAATGATAATAATAATAATAATAATAAATATAAATATGATACATTATACGGGAAACACCAATTAATATATATATCTTACACTGGATAATAATGAAGTCGAGTTTAGAGCAAATATAAATTTAGACTTCTTTTAAAAGATGCCAATGTCCGGCAGCCCCTTATTTCTTGTGGTAGGGAATTCCAGTTGCGAGAAGTGGAGATGGTATATGACATAGAGTGATGTGATGTCCTATGTTGCGGTATGTTAAGTAAGAGACTATGTTGTGATCTTGTGTTTAAGTTACGGTTTGAGGATAGATACTGGAAACGGGAATACTCATGTACACAGAGCAATATGTATCACAAGCTCGCCGTCTACCTTGACGTTACCTGAAATCAATCGAAGTCGTTTGTTCGTATCTTCACATATCGTTACTATTTCCCCCGCATTCTGCTTATCACAGTAAGTGAGACGATCACATGCTGAGAAAGGTGAATGTGCCTTCTATACTGCTCAATGCACGAGGTACCACAAAAAAAGAACACTAATAACCTACTTATTTTTCTTTTAACAAATAAGATCATAATTTTCATCATGTAACTTCAGGAAACTTTTGGAAGATCTTGAAGTGCTATAGATCCATACGCCATCTTTTGGTAAAACTCGACAACTCAAAAGCTCGATATTCAAACAACACCCAACATCCATAGTAATCTTCTGCCCGACAGGCAGGTCCTATCACCCAGTCCTATCACTGCAATACATATAATTTTCATAGCTATGCTTAGCACACTTTACTAGGGAATATTGTCAAGGTGTGGTAGCTTCCCGTTGCTTTCCACACCGGTGAAGGATGATGATGATGGTGATGATGATAATGATAAGGATGATGATGGCCATATGATTTCGGGGACCGTTTCGGCCTTAAAGTTTCCTGACATTTGTCTTACAGAAAAACTGCCCCGACCGCAACCAATAATATTTTAAAAGCTTTGATACGTAGTATTGTAGATCACAACTTTAAGAACCGTGTTGTTCTGGGACAAAACTGCGAATGACAGCAAGATTTCAGTAAAATGGACAAAATGGTTCTCACCCTCAAGTGCAAATTGAATAAGGTTCCTCGATTTTCTAAAAACCACTTCCCAACCTCGCATCGTAATATAGTAATCCCTACCGGGGCCGCTGCATAAGAGGCAAAGGCGTTACCTCGAGACCACAGTATTGGACATACTACCACTGATTCTAATTAACTGTTATTATCAAACTTAATTAAGGGTACATTTCGCTCTTAACCCTTAAATTCGTAATGTATCCTTTTGGATACATCAGTTGGTTTAATTAATTTGATATTTTAGATAAATCAGAAGAAAACGAACAAGAAAAAATCACTTAAATATGTCTAATTATACAATATACCTAGTAATAACAGTTGTACAATATTCCGTTTTCACTGCGGTCCGCCACATTCAAATAACTAACACAAGAAATCTGTGTTTTGCCAATTTAAGGGTTAAAATACATGTAGACATAATTTCTATATCTTAATTTTATCAGTCTAAATCAGTTTATAAGCAATCCCTGAAAATGATCATAACGGTATCTGTTTCTTAGAAATTGCTAGAAGTAAGGATATGAGATTTTCGTGACACGTTACTCCCTCTATGAAGAAATTCCCGTGGCATATTCAGTAAAATACCATGTGGAAATCACATTTTAATCAATAATTTATATCATATATATAGCTACTATTTTTTGAGTTAAAACTCAATAATGTTCTGCATTTAAAATACAAGTGCGACAATAAACCTACTTTGGCTTGTAGATATTTACTAGTTATTATTAAATTTTACTTTCTTATTTATTTCATATAGTGAGAAAACTGTACCTTATTATAGATAGGAGACGTCCAAACATCAATATATTGAATAGTTGATTTAGAGTTTGGTTTATTACACCTCTTTAATACACACACAAATATCCTATATATATATTAAAAGAAAAATAAATGCCTGAGTCGGGATTTGAACTCGAGTTTCTAACTTTATACGTTTAGCGCTCTAACCAACTGAGCTACTCAGGAATGCTATGACAAACACTTATTTGTCTTATATATATATATATATATATATATATATATATTCTCAAGTTACACCAGAGTAGCGGGATATGATTTTTCAACTGCCATCTAGTGGTTACTATAACAAGTAAGTATTTTAAAAGAGAATATTCACTTTATAGCAGTAACGCTTGTATATCTAGATAAAATTAAGTAAAGTGATCCCACGACAGACCATAGGAAACCCTTGGGGTAGTAGGAGGTTAAGGCTCCCACTTTTTCTAGACAATAGGCACTTGATATCAGCCGGGTTGTCAGCCTGCGTGACAGCGGCCTTTACCCCCAGACAAGTGCCTGGTGATCATTTCCTTTAGAGGCTGAGTCGACTCCAGGCCCATCGGGACTCGAACCTTCGATCTTCCGGTTTATAGCGCACTGGCTTAACCACTACGCTATGGCGTGCCCCGTATATTTAGATGCTATAACTATATTTTTGATATTTAGCAATGAAGGCCAAATATGACATGAAAAGAAAAATAAATGCCCGAGTCGGGAGATATATATATATATATATATTTATATAATCATATGGATACAGTGTTAATCCAAACTCTACCGATAAACTTTCAAAGTTGTCCTCTTTCATGGCCAGCTCGATCATCAGATCTGACATCCGTGGGCTTTTTCTTCAGGGATCGCGTGAAGAATCGGGTATACATGTGCCTGTCGAAACATCAATGGACCTGGTTTCTAGAATTGTAGCAGCCGCTGAGATGTACGCCAATTTCCTGAGATACTATGGCGTGCACGAAAGTACATGAGGCTGGGCTACAAAGTTTTTCGTGATCATGACAATGGACATTTTGCAGAGTTACTTTAACAATGTAACAGTGTAAATGTTGGGAGGGAAATGATATTCCGAATGAAGGATATAAAAGTGGTTGAATTATACAAAACTAATACAATAAAATTGCTCGGTAATGAGCCACTGGGTATCAAGGACTCTTTATATAAAACACTGAAGAGGGAACTGTCTACCATTGCATGCCGAAACCTATCTAGAAATGTAATTCAGTGAATCATTGTGATATACCAAGTCCGTGCCATTTTACTGCAAGGCACATAAATCGAAGACAGAATCCAGTAATGTCAATCCATTGTACGGCCATATGGATTTCCTGCATGAGTAAGGGCGGAGCGAAGAGAGGTGGGACGAGGCGCGGAGGTAGCGAGGTTATCCAACCTACCAATTAAGGTGATATAGTTTAAATGAGATATTTGGGGCTGGATTTTAGTGTGTTGTTATCAAAAAGGTAGATAATTATTGGGCACAGCCTTTGTACTTCACTATGCTTCTCTGGAATAAATTTGAAATTAGCTCCCTTGTGAGAAAACAACCTTGAAAAACTTCAGAAAGTTTGTCGGTAAGATGTGGATCCACCCGTATATTTAAAATTAAATGTTCAAGAGATTGCAAAGAAATCTTGACCTACTGAAAATATACTGTAGGAATTGGGGATTGACTGTAAATGTTAGTAAGACAATAACAATTACCTTTAAAATGGGACGGTTTATGGTAGAGCAGAGTAATGGAAATACAGAGATCAAGTACTTCAAAACGTGAAACAATTTGAATATCTTGGTACGACGTTGAAAATGAACGGGAAGTGGAAAAAACATATTGATATAGCATTATTTAAAGGGAGGGGACAACTTAACAGTGTACTCGGTATTCTGGGTCGAGTGCCTGATATTCCAGTCAGCACATTAAAAAAAAATGTATGGAGCGATGGTCAGGCCAGTAATGCACTATGGTAGTGAGATTTGGGGTTTCCAAAGAACAGAAATACTAAATATGGTATATGCATTTTCTAATATATATTACAGGACTTAGTAAGGCCGTTTCTAACTGTGGAATTTTATATGAATTTGGGTCATTCCAGGACGACATAAACTGCAAAATTCTGATACTCAAATAGTGATTGTGGCTAATCCAAGGTGAACAAACAATGCTTAGATCAATTTGTTACGACCACCAAATTATAAACATAGATGTTAAATTTTGGGCAGACGAGGTTAGGAGGGAAATCCAAAAGATTGGGATGGGTTGGATATGGGAAAAAGGGAGTGCAAATTGCAAGAATGTGTGAAGAAAAATAAGGAGGAGGTACTTAGATATAAACCAACAATATATTTTCGCCGAATGTACAGAAAACGCTCACTGTGCTTACAAAGAGACCTAAAACACGTTTGGGGAAAAGAATCTTATATACTCAACCTAGGATTTAAAGAAAGATCAGGGCTTGCTTGGTTTAGGCTAGGGGCATGGAAATTTCTAAAAATTAGCGACGATCACGATATGCGAATATGTCCAATGTGCGGGAACTTTGAAGATGAGATACATATATTAGGAAAATGTGATGATTTAGAATATTGGAGACGTCAGTTATTACCGGAAAGGTTTCTAAATTCAAATCGGGAAAGATTGGAATGCTACGAGTTATTGGTAAATCCAGGAAATTGGATAAACGTAGGTAAATTTCTGGACAAAACGCGGGAAAGAGGAACAACACACTCATTCTTGAATAAATATATGTTATCAAAATGCAATACCATTAATTCTTAATAATTATACATAACTTAATTAATGTATAATGCTATTGTATTATTATGTAATTGTAATATTATTGTGTTTTTTTTATGTGATTGTAATGTTATTGTTTTTTTGTTCTTATTTATACCATTACCAATTATTATTTATTGTAACGTACTGTCAACAGAACATACGGCTTACTGCCCGTGCGACCCATATTTGTAAATAATATTGTAAATATCTTACTTTTGTCTAATAAAGTCCTACTACTACTACTAAAGTCCTACTACTACTACTACTACTAAAATTAAATGTATCCTTAATTAACACATTTTTAAAAAAAAGTATCGGGTAATTAGAATCAGGGTTATATTTTTTTATGAAGAACATATTTTTTGAAGGGATGAGGAAAGATTACGAGTATTCGAAAATAAAATTCTAAGGGAAAATTTGAACCAAAGAAAGACGAACAGACAGCGAATGCAGAAAACTACATAGAAATATTACACGATCGTTCAGAAAACCAGATATAATAAGAACAAATAAGTCTCCTAGGCTGCGAAATGCAGGACATGTGGCACGAATGGGGAATGGAAACCAGAAGGAAATCTACCAGTAGGTAGGCCGATAATGAATTGGGAGAATTACATCTAGTATGATTTGAGGTAGGTAAATTAAACAGGCGATGATTGGAAAATGTTAACTCTGGTTAGGGATGTATGGAGAGCTTATGTCTGCATGGTCATTAATATCCGGGCTCGATAGTGAGTGAGTTACATGGTTATATCCTCTTCATAACTGTCTCCCTTGACTATGTAACGAAGAAAATTAAGCTGTTTACTCACAAATCATTATTTAAATATAGTTATTTTAAAATATTTATATATTTCATATAAACGGCGATGTTTGAAAAAAATGAGAAATGTTTGTTATGTTTCACTTGTTCATCACTGCGCCCTAATCATATTAGCAATTATAAAGAACCAAAGGATCGCAATATTATTAGAAAGACATCCATAGATGGAGAAAAACGAAACATGGGGCGAGATCAAACTATATATGAATTAATTTAATGATGTCCTATCATATAAACATGTCAATTCTAATTTTCTATACTGTTTAGTACGTGGGAAATCATACGTTTTAAGACAGTGCAAACAGTGGTTTCTTTTTCTTCTGCTATAAAAATCAACTTTCTACAAATGTCCGAAATATTATCTCCCGCAGCCACTATCTGATTACTGTAGATATCGTGTACTATGTATAAAATCCTGGTAGCCGTATTCCTGTCATAGCCACTGCAAAATAATGCTATGAACCATTCAGAATGTTAAGAAAGAATAACCTATTGTGATCAAATCCAGGGCAAAACATGACTTTGATTGGTTGTAAATCAAAGTTCCTTGAAACGCGATTAGGTATTCGATTCCCATTTGGGGCATGCGTTAAATAGTCTTATACATTTTATTTTAAACTGTTTTGAGAGAAGTTGGGATGAAAAAAGAATCTTGTTTTGAAATTGTTAGGAAAGGGTTCCTGAGTTCAGCCATGTGGTTTTTATTTCTATTTGCGTTTTATTTTTCCTGTTTTCATGTTTCCAATGTACCCAGAGGATATCATACAAACAATGCATCAACGAATTGCACACATTTCAAACCTGTGCGGTATTGTTATGAGGTGTTTCCTAAAAAGTTTCACATGACAAGTCACAGGGCCGAAAAAAGTTGTATATTAGAGAAGATTATTGCTTGTTACTATTTTTAATGACTTACTGATTTCTCATTTATCACCTGATTACCATTTCGTATTACAAAACATGAACCTTAGGAAATATGACTCATATATATATAGATAGTATATATATATAGATATATATATCCCTCCATAGTAATTCTGCCCGAAGGGCTGGTCCCGTCACTGCTATCATATGATTTATCATGCTATGCTTGCAGGCTTACTAGGGAAATTGGTGATGTGGTAGCTTTCCCGTTTCTTTCCACCACACCGGATGAAGGATGATGATAGATGATAATGATAAGGATGATGATTATGGCCAATATTAATTTTTTCGGAGGACCGTTTGGCACTCAAATTATTTTTCCCTGACATTTGTCTTACAGATGAGAAAAAAATCCGATAAAACCTTGCAACCCAGAAAAACTACCTCGACCAGGGATCGAAAACAATCGGGTCTGTTTGCGTTTTACAAGGCAGCACTCTACCTCGGAGGACCACTGCGAGCCATGGACGATATATATTACATAAAGAGTATCACTTCACATTCTCATTGCCCACTACACATGAGTTAATTAAAAAGAGAAACATGTGTTCTTTCCGATTTGTTGGGAACGTTGGATATCCACATGGTTAAAACCATAAACTTTTTTTTTTCTTTTAAAGAACATGTGTATTTGTAAAGTAGCCCTCCACTTCAATTTTCGCTCTTCCGGTTCTAATGTAGGGGAATATATTGCGAATTTTTGTTTTCAATTGTTTCCTCATGGATTTCGCGCAGATTACGTTTTATAGCCTGGTGTGGTGTATAACGAGGAGTAGGAACATAGATGCACTAGAGAGTAGTGTGGGATTAGTGGAATGTTTAACTTTTTGTGTATAAAAAGGATAAAAATGGAATGATCCTTGTTTGTAGTGTGGGTGAATACATTTGTATGAGCCAAACTATATAAATAATGAACTATTTCAGTTTTATCCACTCCTTTATCTATTTCCTTCTACCTATATAATTTTAACATGTTTAACTGTCCACTGTCGTGGTCTGGAGGTGGTTTTCTGCCTTGTCACGCAGCGGGCTCGAGTTCGATCCCCGGCCAGGACAAGTTTCCTGAGTGAATTTTAGGAGGTTTTTACTCACCTGTAAGACAAATGTCAGGACACTTTAAGGCCCAAACGTTCCCCGAACATCATATAGTCATCATAATCATTATATTCGCCTTAGATTATCACTTAAAATTAAGTGACTCTCCTGCGGCCCCATAACTATCATCAACATCAACCTAATATATCAAAGGTCCGGTAATGTATCCCTAAAAATCAAAAGTGGGTTCCAATTACGCCTGGTGCCGGCAGAGCACACCAAAAAATGGTCGAAAAGACAATCCTGGGGGGCATTGAATGAAATATTTTTAACATCTGGATCAGGAATCACCGTTTTTAGGCAAGCCCTATACCCACAAAGCAGTTTGATTAACATTACTTTTTTTAGCGGCAACACTATTACAATCTGCGCTTCTGCACATTCACGGCTTAGGCAAATTGCCTGTTCTGCCTCACAGTTGTTCTGTCCACACTATGCTTGCACTGGCCTTCCTACATTCCTTACACCTCATATCTGACTTGTAGTTGAATGCTGCCTCGTAGTAACCTTGTTACATTCATTCTGTCCATATGTGTAACCGTTCTTCTCTCTATATTCTCTGATTTTTCTCATCCAATGGATTTATATCGTTAACTCTGTTCTTATATCTTTATTCCTTATCACGCTCCAATCTTGTGCAACTCATTCTAAAATATAATGCCTAATGGACAATAAATTAGATAAAATCATATCATAGCGATAAAGTGAAAGTACAATCACAGTCCTATTCTTATTAGAAAGTTAATTTCTGCACTTTGTATTCTACTTTGCAATTTTTTGGTCATTACCCGAATTTCGTTCCCATAAAATAATGCAGGAACTGCCAATGTTTTATAAAACTTCAATTTAGTATCTCTTCTTGTTTTATTCTTTAATGCGTTATGTATAGTTCCGCATATCATTTGAAATTTCGACAGTTTCATGTGTATGTCTCTTTCAGTTTTTGTGTTGATGGTAAAATTACAATCGAAATAATTAAAATTTGTTACTTGTTCCAGAGGTTTGATATCTATTACAATTTTTGATCTTATATGATCGTTTCCCCAAAATGCCATTATTTTTGTTTTTTCTTTTGAAATTATATTCTTGGCATAACTGATTTAATTGATGTAAAGAGTACTGCAAATTATTTTCATTTTCTTGAATAATAACCACATCGTCAGCATACATTAAAACGTTTAATATTTTAAAACGGTCCATTCTTATGCCTATATAACAATATTTTTCCAATTATGGATGATGTCATTAATATATAGATTAAAAAGGGTAGGTGATAAGGGGGATTTGCAGTATACAATGCTACTTTAAATCGATTCTTTACTTTTCACTTTCTATTACCATTTATTATCGTAGCAATAGTAATAATTCATTTATTATTCTTACACCAAACAGGATCGAATAATCCTATAGGATTAAATAGAAATATTGATAAAATTCCCTTTCATCCTTACTTTTCCATTAAAGACACTTACGGGTTCTTAATTTTAATTATAGTACTAGCAATCTTAACCAACTACACCCTTGTCTTACACCTCTATTAATTAAAATATCTTCGGTCTTTGATGTGCCTATACTTATTATAATTTGAGACTTTACATACAAACTTTTTATCAATTCATATGATAATATAATTATGACGAAATGTATTTGGTAATTAAGTTTAAACCAGCACATGCTTTGACGACTTAGGAAAACCTGAAAATATGTTAGGTGATAGGAGAAGGGTGACATAATGGAAGTGAGTTAGACTGTGATGGCGTGACCAATTTAAATTCTCCCCAGTTTCCATGTCCACATTATTAAATAGTAGTCTCGTTACGTCCGTGTAATTCATGTGTGCAGAGAGTGATGTGTTAACAAATTCAATACTCTATGGGTGTCATGATTTTAGTGATGTCATTCCAGATTGCATTGTTAGCAGGCATTTCCACCTGGATTGTACCAAGTCATAAAAACGCCATCCGAGCCATTTCCAAGCATTATTGTTCTGTTTATAGCTTATACTACCAATTTCTTGCAGAAAACGACACTTTTACAGCTGAAATACTTTTTTCCTTACCAGTGACAAGAACATTTACACAGGACGACCATTTATTGTCGGAAATCCAGGGTAGAATATAAAACATTGCAACCTGAGTAGTGCTTGAGTAGCTATGATATCAACACATTGGGCTTAAACATCATTCTACAATGCATTATTGGATCGGCTTTTCAATTTTGCGGGCGGCGGCTGAGGGAAAAAAGTCTCGCCTTATAAGGCAATAAAATGATTCATGGGTTACGAATCATTAGTTGGAAAGGCCCGTTGGAGCGTCTACTCATCGCTTTCTAAGACTATCGGGCTCTTGTGGTTTCCCTTCGAGAAAAATCAGTCCTGAGCTTCGATATAGTACGATCTTCGCATAAAAAATGCATGCGAATCGATTGCTAGTAAGTAGTGAATTGATCAATTGATCCGAAGGGCGATTTGAAGAGAAAGATAGTGATGCAAGAAAATGTTTCTGGGAATGTGAATAAATACAAATGAAGATATATTATGTTAGTGAGGGACTGAAAGCAACAAATATAATGTGTTTCTACAGTGAATAATTGTGGAAGCATTAAAGAAATTTGTGGCATTTTTGTGTAAACTGGTAAGAGTTACTTTGAAGGAATGTTTCCTATTACCAATCCACTGCTACCCGCGATCATACTAATAATAATCTGGCGAACTTATTATGGCATAACTATTTTTCAGATGGTTACAAATAGCGTTTTATGGAGATAAGTATTACGGTATTTTGGAGATATGTTTATAAGATTTCGAGTGTGTTGTATACATCAGCGCTGTCCAACTTCTCTTGAGTACGGAACTATTTTTCTCTATAGCAAACATTTCTGGGCCAAAAAGGGTAGATAGCAAAACGTAAAAATAATAGTTAATTTATACAAAAATAAGGTCTTACTATGCGTACAATTCTATCTGGTATCATGCGGGATGTATGTTGGATGGAATAAACATAATATGTTGAATATATATCATATTCTGCATGGCATTAATTAGAATCACACACATAGAAAGAGATACGTTACCAGAGGATGGGAGGAGGACACCTGGAAGACTAAAAAAGAGATGGAAGGACTTTTAATTCTGGGTAGAACAGGTTATTGATCTAAAACAAAGAAAGGAAGGAGAAGAAGAAGAAAAATATAAATTAAAATGAAGAAAAACATACCGTAATAAAATACCAATATATGTTTCGGCAGGCCACATAGGTTCCGCAAGTCCCCTATTGTCAAGCGCTGGTATTATATAAATTATATTGCCGTTGTTTCAAGAATCATGGTCAAAATAGGGGCGTGTATATTCCTATCTGATAATACGCAAAATATTCCACGTCCGGGAAATGTAAAGAATCGACCCAGGAAATTTTAACTAAATGATATGCATCATTAGTTTAATATGAATATATATATTTCTGATCATCTTGTAATAAATAAAATTTAAAAAGTCTCCACTTGTTTCTATTGATTGTTTTTTTTATTTTCTCTATCTAGCAAATATTGCAATCTGAGAAATCACAAGATAATGATCTAATTAAATATCGGCACCTCTATAAACATGCATATTTTTAATATATTGATTGATTTTATTATTTGCTAAAATATGTAATTTTTCTATTTCTTCTAGCATTTCAGGTAAAACAATACTGTCGATTGTTGAGGACCACTGAGATCTCAGGTACTGTGTTATATTTCTAAAAATTTTAAAGTAAATTTGTTTACATCTTTTTTCCTAAAAAAAGTGTTGGTAATTTTCAAATCTTTGTTCATTGCGAACATCATGACAGAATCTCCATTATTATTATTATTATTATTATTATTATTATTATAATGTTGTTCTCTGAAAGTTCCACGATTCCAAAAACATCATTATTGCCAACTCGAGCATTCAAATCTCCACATACAATCAGAAAGTCTGGGTTTCTCCATTCATTAACTTCATTATTTTGATAAGGTTTCATAAAATTATTCCGTTTCTTCCTTTCTGCCTTCTTGAGGAGCTTAAACTTCTATAATTGTCGGATAGTTTCGATAAGTTTTAAAACAAACTGTCACTATTCTAAGATTCGTAAATACATAGCTTTAAATGTTTGTCCTACATTTTTGGTCTATTGAATATTGCTCTTCCGCTGTATGTTTGCATCATTTATGAATCACTATTTAGCCTATCTCTTTTGATCATATTGTTACAATATGAAATATTTTAACTACATATTGTACATAGTGTTAATGATTCTACTGATGACCTTTGTTTGTTTAAAAGTACGCGAAACCTTTATTTTATGTCCCTGTATTTTTGTGTTCTATTTTATTACTTTTTATAGTTGTGCTGATTGAATGTAAGCTAAAGTCTTACAAATTTAACTATAGCATATTTTAATTATCTATTTTATTTTTATGATACTTCAGCCTTTTTAATCTATTAATAAAGATTTCTTTAGAATGTCAAGTTATATTCTGTTCGTAGTTTCTTTCATTTTCTGACTATTTCTTAATCGTTCATCTTAGAGAAAATTATTGGATTTCTCTTCATACAGAATCGTACTCGCTGCTGTTTTCTTCTCAATGTTTACGCCACATTCCTTGATTCTGTATTACCTTCCTCGATAAACGGATTTCCACATGTTACTTAAAGACTCCTCCTTTCCTTCGGTTTCTGCTGAATTTTATGAAATATTCTAAGATTCTTCTTAGGGGTTTGCGTTTTTAATGTTTTCCTAATTTGTTCCCTCTTCTTGGACGTCTCCTTTCACCGCCTATAAAATATTTCATATTTTAACAATATGATCAAAAGAGATAGGCTAAATAGTGATTCATAAATGATGCAAACATACAGCGGAAGAGCAATATTCAATAGACCAAAAATGTAGGACAAACATTTAAAGCTATGTATTTACGAATCTTAGAATAGTGACAGTTTGTTTTAAAACTTATCGAAACTATCCGACAATTATAGAAGTTTAAGCTCCTGAAGAAGGCAGAAAGGAAGAAACGGAATAATTTTATGAAACCTTATCAAATGAAGTTAATAAGTGGAGAAACCCAGACTGTCTCATTGTATGTGGAGATTTGAATGCTCGAGTTGGCAATAATGCTGTTTTTGGAACCGTGGAACTTTCGGAGAACAACATAAGAATAATAATAATGGAGATTCTGTCATAATGTTCGCAATGAACAAAGATTTCGAAATTACCAACACGTTTTTTAGGAAAAAAGATGTAAACAAATTTACTTTAAAATTTTTAGAAATATAACACAGTACCTGAGATCTCAGTGGTCCTCAACAATCAACAGTATTGTTTTACCTGAAATGCTAGAAGAAATAGAAATATTACATATTTTTAGCAAATAATAAAATCAATCAATATATTAAAAATATGCATGTTTATAGAGGTACCGATATTTAATTGGATCATTATCTTGTGATTTCTCAGATTGCAATACTTGCTAGATAGAGAAAATAAAAAAACAATAATAATAATAATAATAATAATAATACTTTATTTATTCTGGCAGAGTTAAGGCCATAAGGCCCTCTCTTCCACTCAACCAGCACAAATACAAATAAATATTCGACAAATATAGATATACACTATACTAATTATAAACAGTTAAAGATACAATAAATGTAGCAATGTAAATGTCATGTATAAACAACATTTTATAGGGTAATAACAATAATGATACGATAATAATAATAATAATAATAATAATAATAATAATAATAATAATAATAATAATAATAATAATAATAATAATAATAATAATCAATAGAAACAAGTGGAGAATTTTTAAATTTTATTTATTACAAGATGATCAGAAATATATATATATATATATAACGTTTGGCCCAACGGATTCATATTAAACTAATGATGCATATCATTCCCAGAATGGCAAAATATGTAAAAAAGACTGCATAGTAGAAACAATGGAAGATGTATTAGGCAAAAAGAAGAAAATGGAGAGTAAAATGGACTCAAATCCTGGAACAAATATATTGCAAAACTAAAGAGGCATATCAAGAATTTTTACACTAAAATACAGATTCACACAAAAAAGTATGAAGAAGAAATTAATACAGTTAAGAATTTAAAGGGGAAAATTACAAGACGAATCGTGGAACAATGTTTGGGAAGATTCGAGCATTACACACATACTAGACAGAACATCGTCTAGAAAATGATTAAACTTTGAATAGAAATGAAAAATATATTGAAATTTTAAATTTAATTACTTACCATAAGTGGTTAAAAAGTTATAAAGATATTTGATTCAATGAAGACGTAGAAGGGGTCCATAGTGATACAGAAGATGATTCTGTAACACTGTTCTGCATGAATTTGGTGTCTTTGAAATAAATTACCATTCCTGAATCAAAATTTTACACTAATTGAAAAATTAAATCCGTGTTCGCATAAAACATCAGAATTTTTTACACTTCCAAATTTTACGTTTTGAATATTTTTATAATGTAAAAAGCATATGATTCAATTAAGAGGGATAAGTTATATAGTATCCTTCTGGAGTTCGAAATTCCTAAAAAGTTAGTTAGACTTATACGAATGTGTCTAAATGGCACAAAGAGTAGGGTGCGTGTAGGCAAACAGTTTTCGGACACTTTTGAAATCCAGAATGGGTTGAAACAAGGAGATGCACTATCTCCTCTACTATTTAATTTAGTACTAGAGCATGCCATAAAATCTTTAGAGAATGAGGAAGGCTTACAACTCAATGGTATTAATAAGCTGTTAGTTTATGCTGATGATGTAGTACTATTGGCCGATAGCAAGGAGATACTAAAGGACAACACGCATACACTATTGAGTAACACTAATAAATTAGGACTGGAAGTTAATATCAATAAAACTAAATATATGGTCACACGTAGAAATACATTATATTATGGAAATGGACAGCAAATGACAAATGAGGGATATTTTGAGGAAGTGGCTGAATTCAAATACTTAGGAACAATAATCACAAATAGGAATGAGATGCACGATTAAATTAAACATAGGCTCAATTCTGGAAATGCATGCTATTATGCATTGCAGTGACTCTTGATGTCCCAACTCATTTAAATAAAACGTTACACTGAAAATATATAAAACTGTTATTCTACCAGTTATATTATATGGGTGCGAAACATGGACTGTTACTTTAAGGGAGGAAAGGAGATTACAAGTATTCGAGAATGAAGTACACATGAAAATTTTTGGACCAAAGAGAGATAAACAGACAGGTGAATGGAGAAGACTACATAACAAAGAACTACATGGTTTTTATAGGAAGCCAGATATAATAAGAATAGTTAAAGTCTCGTAGACTGCGATGGGCAGGACATGTTGCACGTATGGGGAATGAAAGACTTGCATGGAAGCTTCTTGTAGGAAAGCCAGAGGGAAAACGCCCAGTTGGTAGATCAAGAATGAGGTGGGAGAATAACATTAACTATGATTTGAGGGAAGTAGATTATACAGGGAATGATTGGAAAGCATTAGCTAAGGATAGGGATGTATGGAGAGCTTATGTCCGCGCGGCCGTGAACCTACGGGTTCGATAATGCCAGTGACTAAATAATGTACGTTCTGTAGTAATATTACAGAGTGCTTATCGTTTGTTAGAAAGGATCACTTTATAATTCCAACTTTATTACTTAAAATGTTAAATACTATAACTATTATTACATTTATGGTTATTAAAATCTACTCACTATAGGCCTATCCGTCCTAGGTCCATAGAAAAATTTGTCCACCCCTTAAAATGTACAGGGGTTAAGATATCCGTTGTTATTCTTGGAGATGTTTATCTCTCTGCATTTACCTTATCTATAAACATAACATTGAAATATTTTGTGTCTCAGGCCATAAACATTTAAAGAAGGAAATATTTACTCTTAGAGATTGCTATTAAAACAAACAATGCATTAAAGAACTGGTAGAGGGTCCCTGTATATATCGAAGTGCCATCTAGCGTATCCGGCTAAATGAGATAATAAACCTATCCCATTTTAAAAGTTGTTTTCAAATTGTAGATAAGTCTTGTGCTGTCCGTTGTCGTGTGTGTGAGTTCATTTGTCTGCGAGAGTGCAACACAATAGTTTTGTTTCATAGAAATGACGAAATGTGATTGTGTAAATGATCGAAATCTGTTTTGCTATGTATGTGGGTCATATACGGTAGTAAAACAGATATAGAATATAACAGCTTTTGTAAACAAAACTTACTTTCAATATTTTGGCATTAAGTTAGGAGACCAGGACAAATCGTAGTGCCCTCACAAAGTGTGTCGTAGTTGTTTTGCAGAGTTATTCCATGAAAAAAATAAAGCTGGTGTATTCGTTGGCCCACAAACTCGATAACTGATGATTGAATATCAGTTCGAGAAGCGAAGTATGTCTGGAATGATTTCAGAAATATTGTTATTATTTTCCTTAGAAATACAAAGACCCATAGTGAAACATAGTGAAAGTGATGCTACAAAATTTCAAACAGATTGGTTACAACACGAGTGTCAAAGGACATTTCCTTCATTTCCATCTGAATCATTTCCCCGATAATTTAGGAGATTTTAGTGAGGAACAGAGTGAAATATTTCACCAGGATATAAACAAAATATGGAAACGAAGTATCAAAGGATGTGGAGTGTTAACATGATGACTGACTATTGCCAGATGATAAAACGGGATTGCTGTGAACAAATAGCGAGAAGGTTAAAGAGGAGACAATTTGAAATACAATATCGAGGTAAGGTTATGAATGTGCTTATAATTATTAATAATCATTTTTTATTGTTAAGTAATAATTAGGTAGTGGGAAATAACAAATTCTGGAAAAAAACTGCACTTACACAAGCGTGAAATATTTTCAAAGTCCTATAGAACAACAGTGCGCATGCGCCAGAATCTATATAGCCAGCGATAACCCACAATCGATTATCATCCTCGATTACTATCCGTCGCTATGAAATTTAAATGATCAATATATGCAATAAATCCCCAAATCTATGTTAAAAATATATTAATAATATTAAAATTACCAAACGTTTCTTAAAAATGGGTGTATACTTACTTATCACTCCCTAACGCTGATCCAACCAGCGATAACCCAAAACAGCAATAGAAAAATCATAGACTAAGGAATATACTCTGTGCAGAAAATAGCAGTTAGCTTCACAATATGGACTAACAGTGTCATACTATTGTGATTTGCATATTTAAATAAATACTTCAAATTTATAAAAATTGTTTGAAAAAGTTTAAAATACTAAATAATGTTAGTAAATACAAAAAAAGAGCTATAGTTTACAACAATATAACTGAAAAATCAAACGCTAGTAGAAGTGCAGTTGAGCCAATTCCTAGTTTTCCACACAAAATTCTTATTGAAAGTAATTTTTATTATGTTTCACAAAGCCATAACTTTATTTCTAGTTATTCATGAATATTTTGAACACCTGAAGTTAGGGAAGAAAATGGAGATCATTTTCGAATTCGGTTCAAAAAAATCTGTTTAGAATCACTTATCAGATTAAAAAAAACAAAAAATACGTTTAAAATGCAGAACGGTGTAATCTATGAAGGGGGCTTAATTTCGAATGAAGACCTAAATAAAGATTTTAGATAAACTTTTTCTTCTTCTTCTTCGCTTCCTGGTTTAGACAAGAGTTGCCTGTTCCGTCTTCACTAATAGATATAAGACCATCTCTTCCGAGGACATCCGACATCTCTTCTTCCTCTTGGAAAATAATGGAAGATTTTATTTGTTAATCCACTTTCTTCCATTCTTTCCACATGTTCTTTCCACTGTACCTTGTTGTTAAATATATTTTCTTTTATGGAGTAGATCTGCAGTTCTTCACGGATATCCTCGTTTCTTATCTGGTCCATTCTAGTGCAGCCTTTTACTCTTCTTAAAAATTTCATCTCGGCTGCTTGGATTTTACTTTCTTGGTTTGGTAATGGTAATCCAAGATTCACTCCCATACAAAAGGACAGGGACAGCCATTGTTCTATAAAATTTTAATTTTGTTTGTTTATGGGCTTTATTATTCAATGTTCTATTTATTGTACCACAAACAGCTTGAAACTGATGTGTTTGTGTTCAGTATCTTTATCATATCCACAGCTGATGTCACATCCTAAATATTTAAAGTGGGATACTTGTTCAATGATTTCGTCTCTAATTACTATTTTTGCACGCAGAGTATTTCTTCCACAAAATGTCATTACTTTTGTTTTAGTTATTGAAATTTTAAAATGTTTTTTTATATATATCAACGACATTATGAAACAATGGAAAATTGTAATGGACCAAGGTCTTAGATTGAACAATAACTCAAGTATTAATAACTTAATTTTCGCCGATAACTTAGTCTTACTACACCATGATGAAAATCTGTTACAATTGGCTGCTTATTTTAGAAACACTAAGAATAGAAAAGCTACAGAACAAAATGTGCTCACTACATCTGTAGATAACAGCTTTAAATTAAATTATTACAGTTTAACATGTGATGGAGAATACGACACGTTCACGAGGTTGATAACAGCCCAGGGTATTTCGATTTTCACAAAAGAAAACACCATGACTCTAATAATTGAGGCGTTGACTTGGGAAAGCTAGTAAGTCATAAAAATCAAATTTTACAGGGGAAGCAAAAAACAATTTTGACACTATTAAATTTTAATATATTTTGTAAAGCTAATATGGATATTTTGTAACTGTGTTGCAAAAAATATTATTGGATAATAGTGTCAAAATTATAGTAAAATTAATGCTGGGACAATGGTTTTTTGCTTCCCCTGTAAACATTTATTTTCATGACCTACTATCTTTCCCATGCCAACTTACAGAGGGTTATGCATTTTTGATATTGCCTATATATATATATATATATATATATATATATATACATATATATATATATATATGTGTGTGTGTGTGTGTGTGTGTGTGTGTGTGTGTGTGTGTGTTAATCAAGGTTAACAAAATATTACTTATTTTAGAAGAAAACAAGGTTTTGAGGAAAGGCAGATCTTGCACAGATTGTATATTTATTGTAAAAGAAGTTATTGAAATACATCGTGAAAATCATAAAGAAACACATATGGTATTTATCGATTTTCAAACAAGCCTTCTATCGAGTGGATAGAAATATATTATGGAAAATTAAGAAAGAACGAAGGTCCCTCGACAACATTTAAAAAATATTCAATGTTTTATCAGGAAACAAAATTGGCTCTTAAAATAATTTTATGCTTACACGGAAAATAATTTATGTTAACTAAAATTTTAGACAAGGGTGTAGTCTGTCGGCTACTCTTTTAATATCTGTATTGAATATTTAATGCAGGAATGCAAACAAAGGACAACTTCTGGCTTTAAAATATACTTTTGTTTGGCGATGACTTAGCTATTATTTAAGATAAAAAAGGTTTAAATTAAATGGAGATCTGCGAACTAATACGCAAATTACGACTGCTAAAACAAAAGTAATGCTATTTCAAGGTAAACAATCAATTAGAACAAAAATAATAATTAATAATCAATTTACGGAACAATTACACCACTTTCATTTTTAAGATATGATATTGGATACGATAAAGGTATAAAAATAACTGAATTCCAGAGAATCTATGGAACAATTAATCGATATTAAAAAAATGAAATTAGAAGAGACACAAAGTTGAAATTTTATAAAGTTATGGTTTTGCCGGTTGTGTCCTGTGAAAGTAAAATGTGGACAAAAAAAATACAGGCTTCAGAAATGAAATTCTTCAGAGGAGTTAAAGAATGTCCAAAACTACATTACATAAACAACGAAGAAGTACGAGAGCAATTAGACATTTTTTATATTTGAATGATAGAAAATATTACAAACAACTTAGGAAAGAAAATGTATAAAGAATGCCAACTGCAAGATTAACTAATCAGATATTGAGTTGTAAGTTAGCGGAAACAGATTACTAGACCTAGAGAAAGATGGCTGGAAAGAAAGGTACTTGAAGACGGAACAGTCAATTCAATGGCTATATCTTGAAGTGAAGAAGGTGATAAAAATACATAAGACCGCAACTCTTTGTATTTTCGAAATAGGAAAAGTTAAGGTTCCTTAATCCTTTATACTCTATTTTAACTATATTGTCATAGAAAGTAACCCATCATTTCTCTACGGTATCTGTTATATTTAATACCTGTGTGAATAATATAATTTAAATATTAAATATAATAATAGCTATTATTATTATTGTTATTATTATTATTATTATTATTATTATTATTATTATTATTATTGTTATTATTATACTTAACACTGAATAAACTTATTTAGTTTTAGAAAGCATTACTCGGAAAGTAATATAATTGAAATTTTAAACAATACCGTACAAACAAAAACAAGTAGTCATCATCATCATAGTACATTCACGAATTTAGGCCATTTGTTCACCTGTTTCGGCCTCAAGAGAAACACCATCCAGAAGTCTTTTGAGTGGACGTCCTGGTCTTCTTCTTCCTGCAGGTTGATATCTTAACATTAGTTTGGGTATTCTGTGATCTTCCATTCGATGAACATGTTGTAAGTAGTAAATTGGTTAAACTCCATTTGGTGGTGGAGAAACATTATAAAGAAAAGAACATAGCAAATGTATAGTAACACAATTCAGAGTAATTAAAAATAAATGGTGCTGATATTTGGGGCATTCCTACTGCGAAAAACAAATGATTTTAAATGCAGAAAATATTTTAATTGTAGAACTAAAAAAGTCAGAAGTAAACAAATAAAGAAATTGTGGGAGTTCAAACATATATAATGTATTAACAAGGAAACGATAATAGTGGTATGGACATGCCAAAATAATGCCAGGACAAAAGGTACCAAAAATAATTATAAGATGGATCTCAAGGGGAAAAAAAAGAGGACAAATGATGGGTTGATTGATTGATTGATTGATTGATGGGTGATATAAATATAAATAAATAAATAAACACATATATCAATACTAGTAAAATTCATATCAAATTCCGTTGAGGTGAAGTCATATGATAAAAGTTAAAAATAAAATAGTACCTGTTGGTAGGTGCCGTGGTCCTCAAATTAGTTAATATGTTGTATATAAAATTAACTGGAGCGCTTTCGGAAGTTACCTTTCATCTTCTGCAAGTGTTTCCGAAACTCAACCTGCAGAAGATGGAAGGTAACTTCCGAAAGCGCCCCAGTTAATTTTATATATAATATATTAACAAAGTTGAGGACGACGGCACCTACCAACAGATGCAATTTAATTTTTAACTTTCATCACAAAAAAAAAAAATATATATATATATATGTATAATTATAAACTTTTTTGTGTATATACTTTTATTTTTCTAACGGAATGCAGGAAGTTAAAACTTTGCCTTCTGACCATTTTCACACTGTTTATACCCCAATATTTTAATCCCTTATGAGTATTTACTCCTTTCAATAGGTTGTCACTTTTCTTTACTTCCTGCAACTCATTGACCATATTTACACTTAGCGGTCATCTTTTTTCTCTCCACCTAATCCTAACTCAGGTTGGTCACTGAATCCTCGTCAGTCAGTACTTTGCCATAATGTTCTCTCATATATATTTTTAGCAGAAATTTCTGTGTACTTTTGGTTTTCATATTCTGCTTTCCTCTTACTCATGTTGTCAATTATGATTCTTTTAATATCCTATGTTGCGTTTGCGTTAGTGGCTATGTTGAGCTTGGTAAATTAACAAAACAGCTTATTGTCAACATACAGTATTCTTAGGTTACAAAATCACTTATTTAATTTTCATCTCCATCCATTTAGAGCTTCTAAAAGTTCAATTATGAAATTCAATATCTCGATTATGCGTCATCAGTACGCAGTACAATATCCCTTCATGTTACACGTGCCCACACTTGATTTACGTACATGTCAATATAAATATTATTTCCGAGTGCAAATGTTGTATGTCCAGGGTTCAACTAGATTATTTCTTGTGCAAATGGTTAATGCCTTTCGAAGGGCTGAGTGTTATTGGATTCCAACTATGGTAAGGGGATTAAACTCTGCGCAATTCTCCACGCCGAAAACGTTAACCTTCAATAAAAGGGATTCGAAATAATAAAGTAATAATAATAATAATAATAATAATAATAATAATAATAATAATAACAATAATAATAATAATATTAAACAGGTCCACCGCTGTGGTCTCGAAGTAGCGTGCTGCCTTGTCACGCAGCGGGTCCGGGTTCGATCCCCGGTCGGGACAGTTTTTCTGGGTGAGGTTTTTATCGGGGGTTTTCCTCACCTGTAAGACAAATGTCAGGAAAACTTTAAGGCCCTAACGGTCCCCGAAATCATATGGCCATCGCAATCATCATCATTCATATTCATCTTAGATTAAGCTTAGGATTAGGGACTCTCTTGGCACACCACTATCATCATTACCCATCATATCATCGGAGCAACGTAACCCCGCCTTCCAGGCGTCCCAACCTCAGAAGTGGGTTACAAGTACGCCACGCCAGGAGAGAACACCAGGAAACTCGAAAGACAACCTGGGCATTTGCAAAAAAAAATATATATATATTAAACAGTTATCGAGCAACATAACACAATTGTTATTAATTATGTGATGTGGCCATACAGACGTATTAAAGATAATACAGTGCGATCAGCATAGCATTGGACAGCTGACGCGGAGATTTCACTATACACTGCTGACGAACGGACAGCGTAGGATCGCGGTGATACAAACACACATTTTCGTGACTATTTTACAAATCGTCGTACTTACCAACTTTATTGAAGCAAGTGCTGGAACTGTTCACCTTCGTTGTCCATACATTTTTGACACCTCTTTATAAAATTTCATTTACAGATTATGGACTGTTGAACGTGACGGAAATTTTACACCCGGGGATCGTGTTTCAAAAAGTCTTCGTACTTGGCTGGCAGACGGAGTTAACAAAAATTGATCATAAATAAATACAGAATGTTCAGTAGAAACATTATTAGTCATTATACAGTTTACACTCATGCACACGTCATTCAGTTTACATTTTACACACGCCATTCAGTTCAGAAGGAAAATCGACCGAGCACCTTATCTACTCGAGGTACACTGTGACCATGAATGCGTGGGATGTGCTCGTAAACTGCTGAGTCAGCGCACATGTGTCTGCATGTGTAAGCCTTAGTCATCGTACAGCCGAAACGCTTCGTCTGCCGTGAAATACTATAATGATCTCACTGTAGTATACCTTTGTAAACTATTAAATATCTCAAAGACATGTAGGTGATTAATTGCGTTTAGTGTCCGGAAACGAAGAGGCGCTTACAATATCGGATTTGATTTTTAAAAATAATCTAAAATAATTGATATCGTACACATATTTTAGTTAAGGGAATTTCTACAAAAAAGTAGTTTTACTTCAACGCAAGGTAATTTTATTCCTTCTCAAATGTTTACCTTGAGCATATTCTTCTCTTAAATTCTTCCTCTTCATTCTTGACTCCCTGACCCATTGCTCTCGTGGTTCTCCCATAATTTTTCCTTCGGCATTCCATTCTAGGAATATTCTTGGAACTCTTCCTTTCTCTCTCCGTTTTCAAATCGCTATTCATTTTCATTTTTGTTATTCAATTCGCTATAAAATATCTTTATCGACATTCATTACCTAATTCTTTCGTTTTTAATTTTATTTCCTTAATTTCTTCACTGTTCTTCACCAAACGTCTATTTCAGTAGCAAGTAATTTGATACATGTATATCCCAGGATCCAGTTCCATGTATGATAACACATTCAATTAAACATTTGTAAATTACTAAAACTATGGGTCCCGAAAATTCATACCAGCGCAGACGGATTTCTACATAGATCCCACATCCAAAGCAAATGTTTTCTAATCATTCCTTGTATATTTAACATCTCTCAAATCATTATTAATATTATTCTCCCTTCTCATTCTTTCCCCGCGTTTTCCTGCAAGAAGTTTCCATTAACCTCTTTTTTTCCTCATTCGTTCCACATGTCCTGTCCATAGCAACCTGCGGGAATTAACTGAAACCATCCGGTTTCTCATAAAGATCATTTACCTCACTGTTACGATGTTTTCTCCATTCATCCCTCTCTTCGTTAAAGAAAATTTCCTAAGAACTTAATTAAAAAGTTGAAATTGTAAAATTTGAACGTGAAATATCAGTTGTTCCCATCAAATTAAAATTCGTTATAATAATGAAGGCCTTTCCGAATTAATTGTTCCATTCTCAGCAGCTGGATAGTTACTAACTTATTTTCTATGAGATGTCTGTAGAGAAGGTTGAAATGGTTGGGTGATTTCTCGTTTAGCTGATTTTTTTACTTGTTTCAGTATTTCAATTTATTGCAGTATTCTTATTATATGGTTATTGCACTCTTTGTTTACTATTGAGAGTGTATTGTCAATCGTGTTAAACTGGTGACGTGCATTTGTGACGTGTGTTACAAAGATTGATTTTCCTTCGTTAAATTTAATTTTTCTGAAATTCTTATTTTGTTGCATATCATATTAATAATTATGGTGGTTCTCTCATTATAAAATTTATCGCAATGATTGAATTTTACTTTATAAATTCCTTTATTTTCAAATATATTTGTATTTTTACTGTATTGGATATAAAATTATTTAGTTCAGCGTTTGTTTTATAGGCTATTTTTATGTTTGTGTCGTGTTTCCTAATTGTTTTGGCTATTTGGCTATTTTTGTTGTATATGTGGCGATTATCCAATTACTTTTATTTTAATTAAATTCTTTGTCAAGTTTGTTAATTCGTATTTTCTTTTTATTAATTTAATTGTCTCAAGAATATATAGATTTTTGTATACTAACGTTTTTTATGTGTTTCAGTAAGGTAAAGTGATCCCACAACAGGCCTCAGGAGGCCCTTGGGGTAGTAGGAGGTTAAGGCTCCCACTTTTTCTAGACAATCGGCACTTTTATGTCAGCCGGGTTGTCAGCCCTGCGTGACGGCCGCCTTTACCCCAGAACAAGCGTCTGGTACTCATTTCAGTTAGAGGCTGAGTCGACCCCAGGGCCATAGTGCCGCCAGAGGGTTCTTCATTATAATTTGTTTCATTAATAACTTTATTGGCAAATACTCGTAATCATTTCTCCTTCTTTAAAATAAATGTTTTTTTACTGCATTATTATCGTATCATTATTGTTATTATCCTATAAAATGTTTTTATTATTGATTTCGTACATCTCAATGATGGATAATACTGGCTGTAATGTATAATTCCCAAATATGTCTTCTTAATAAAGGAGCCGCCATTTGCAAGATAGAAGCATGGCTTCACAGCATTTGGTGGATGGGAATTACAATGTATATAGAGAAAGATTTGCGTTTAGATCGGTACTTGCTCAGGTAGCTCAGTTGGTAGAGCACTTGGTCTAGAGAACCAAGGGTCCCGGGATCAAGTCCCGGTCTGAGCGTATAATTTTTCTCTTCAAACTATAAAATGTTGTTTGTACATGACATTTACATTGCTACATTTATTGTATCTTTAACTGTTTATAATTTAGTATAGTGTATATGTATATTTGTCGAATATTTATTTGTATTTGTGCTGGTTGAATGGAAGAGAGGGCCTTATGGCCTTAACTCTGCCAAAATAAATAAAGTATTATTATTATTATTATTATTATTATTATTATTATATTATTATTATTCATGCAATTCCACAAGTAGTGGTAGGTGAATATTTTTTAATATTTAATGAAATTACATAGTATACCCATTATTTTATCGCAGTACGGGACAAATAAGGACAGCATTAATTGGTCAAAATTGGGACATTTAACATCTAGGATATGCAGTAGAATGGTGTAATGATGGAAGTTCCTCGTTAGAGTACGACGGTCTTGTTTTCGAGAAGTGCGTAGAGATAAGTAGATTAAGTTGTGACAACGTACACTTTCTTAGGTTTCCATATATTTGAATAACGTTATGTTACAGTAAAAACCAAACACACACACACATAAATTTAGTTACCCATCTGATGTATATAATTTTAGAGGAGAGAAAAGTGCGGGAAATAAGAAAAAAAGTAGAACGTTACATAAATATAACCTAAAAATCATTATATAAAATCCTTACGCTTGAAAACATTTGGTAGATTACGTTCTGATTTGGATACGTTAGCTACTATTTAGATTACGATATGAATTTTCTTTCGTTTTTCGTATTTTTATTCTACCGAGTGAGGCAACGTAATCGGTCGGTATGACAAATCCTTTGGATTGGTAATTCTATTTACCATGATATGAGCTATCTTTCTGATTATCCATATTGTATTTTAGGACAAATTATGTTAATATATAATTTATATATCCTCTATTTATAGTACTTATTTTTCAATATATATATATATATATATATATATATATAGGTATGATAAGAAAAATAAATGCCTGGACGGGATTCGAACCCGGATCTCTGAGTCTGTACCTCAGTGTGATATCCATTACACCACCAGGCGAATCCAATTCAAACATTTATTTTTCTTATATATGTATTATATTCCCCATTATTACTAGATGTCGCGAGAACTTAGTCTTCACTGCCATCTAGTAGCTGACTATAACAAGTAAGAAATTAAAGAGAACATTTTTACTTTATAGCAGTGACGCTTTATCGATGTTATATATATATATATATATATATATATATATATATATATACATATCAAGATGGTAATTAAATTCTACAAAAGTAATTTTTTTTTAGTTTTTTATAAAGTATATTATTGCGCTTTTTCGCTGACAATCCACGTTTTACATATTTTTGGTTTAACTCTTTGAGAGATACAGCAATAACAAGAATGCCTCTGTAGCAAAGTAGCAAGCGTTTCCAAGATTGATACTTTTTTTCCCTAGTTATTTGAAAGCAGCGACTTCTTCAAAATTTCCCACACTCGATTCCATTATACCTATGTATAATATATGTGACCATATATTTAGTTTTACTAATATTTATTTCTAGATCCAGTTTTAAAATTAATACAATTAAAATATTCTCACTCTCTAGGGGAATTAATAATAGTACTAATAAGGCTTTCTTATAGCCTATTGTACTCAACGAATAGACACGTGAATGGAGAATACCACATGAAAACTGTGAGCTATATAATCTTTATGGAAACCAGATGTAATAAGTCCTATGGACAGGAAGTTTTCCACGAATGGGAAATGAAAGAGGGGGATGGAAACTACTTGTAGGAAAACCATTGGGAATTCGCCCAATATATATAGGCAAAGAATGAAGTGAGAGAATAATTTGAGGCATGTAAATTTTACACGGGATTATTAGAAAACGTTGACTCAGGATAGCTTCTGTCCGCGGCCATGGACCTACGGGATCATTAGTGACAGTGAGTTAGTTAAACGCTATGCGTAGGCAATTTAATATTAGAGATAAGGTTGTATTGTACTTTTTGTATTGTAATGTTGATTGAATGTTGTTTTGTTCAGTGAAACCGACTGTGAAACCTTTCAAAGTAAGATCTGAGACCAATCTTGTTCCTTATTCCACTGCTATTGTGCGTCACCAGATAAAGAAAACAAGAGAGAATCTCTGTGATGAATTCTTGCTTCCAGGAAATAACATGCTTCCTTCATCTTAATTATTACAACATTCATTACTGGTTTCTCGTGTTTCTAAGACACAATCCAGTTGTTTGAGAGAGACTTCACTCATTTAACTCGAGTCAATATTAAAATGTTCAAATCGTCTTTCATTGTATCGTCAGTTACTTTATAATATAGAGCACAGTGGGACGTTAGTTAACAGATATCAGGAAATCCGTTAAAAACCCTTGAACGTTTTCTTGGATTTTCCGCGTCATGGATTCAAGGTTGGCCTCTGGCCACTGACAACGACGTTTCGACATGATCCCACATAACATTACCAAGGAATGATATATATATATATATATATATATATATATATATATATATATATATATATACACCGTGATTCAAAATTGACTTTACAACTTTACAAGCTTATAGAAATTTATTTAGAAGACCTACAGAATTGGTTTAAATGCCATATGATAGCACAACTCATCAAGTTTTGAAGACCTACAGATTTGGTTTAAAAGTCATATCATAGCATAACTCATCAAGTTTTCACCTATTCAGTCAACGTGGTTCAATGTGGCTTCCGTTGGTCATGCAACAAACATCCAAACTCAACTCAATCTCCTCGCACACACGTTGCAGCATATCCGGCTTCAGTACCGCAGCTGCGGCGGTGATTCGGTTTCGGAGCTCAGCAAGATTGGCAGGTAGGAGCGGAACGTACACTTTATCTTTAAGGAACCCCCATAAGAAAAAGTCCAGTGGCGTTAAATCAGGAGACCGAGGTGGCCATGTTGTTGGTCCCCCACGACAAATCCACCGACCAGGAAACCTCATGTTCAGAAAATCACGGACGTTGAACAATTGTCGCAGATTTAGTTTCTTCGAACAAAAACACACAACGAGCACGCTCGGCACCTGTGAAAGCAGCCATTTTGATATGAACTACGTTAGCGCACGCGGTGAGAGAACTAGGTACTATAAAACTATGTCGGTGAAAACTTGATGAGTTGTGCTATCATATGACATTAAAACCAATTCTGTATGTCTTCTAAATAAATTTCTATAAGCTTGTAAATTTGTAAAGTAAATTTTGAATCACGATGTATATATGACATGATAAGGAAAATAAATGCCTGGATGGTATTTATTTTTTTGTCATAATAAAGCTTGCATTGCACAATGACGAAAATGTAATTATAACACACACACACACACACACACACACACACACACATACATATATATATATATATATATATATATATCCCGCGTCGTAGCCGAGTGGTTAAGGCAGGAAGCTTGGTGCAGAGGTACGGGACTTGCGCTGGTTCGAGTCTACATGGGGGAAGAAATTTTCTCATGGTATTTCGGCCAGCATCGTGAGGCATTTGGGTAACTACAATAAGTAGAGGTTCCTGGTTGAAAAAACCAGCTATAACGACTGTGGGATTCGACATGCTGACCACATGTCACCCCAACACTGGATAGATGATCATCTACCTCTGTGATTGACACATGTGGATTTGAGGCCAGCAGCCGGCTGATAAGCTAAGGGCCTTCTAGGCTTATCTTGCCATGGAATTGGAATATATATATATATATATATATATTATTTATCTATATTATATATATATAGATATTATTTATCTATATTATATATATATAGATATTATTTATCTATATTATATATATAGATATTATTTATCTATATTATATATATATATATAGATATTATTTATCTATATTATATATATATAGATATTATTTATCTATATTATATATATATAGATATTATTTATCTATATTATATATATACAGATATTTATAATATCTATATATAAAAGCGTTACTGCTATAAAGTAAATATTCTCTTTAAAAATTTGCTTAACTGTTATGTTTACTGCGAGATGGCAGTTGGAATAAGTTTCCGCTACGTCTTGTGTGAATTGAGAATACTACATGTATAAGAAAATTGTATGCTTGTATTGGAATTCTTGGGTAGCTCAGTTGGTTAGAGCGCTAAAGGTACAGACTTTAGAGACTCGAGTTCAAATCCCGACTCAAGCATTCTTTTTTCTTTTCATATATATATATATATATATATATATATCTCGAAATATTCATATTGTTTAGATTAATTTTATTATTAAATATTGATGAAGCAATGTGGGCTGTCAAAAGTATGTATGTCTTGCAGCCTGTACGATCGATTTGTAAACTATTTTGATATCCACTATAGTCTGACTATGAAAGATCTGCCTATACTCCATGAGGTGGATGAATGAGACTCAGGTCGTGTTCTCTTGAATATTTTTCCGTTTTCCCCTGAAAATAATTTAATTCCAATGTTCTCAATACTCATGCACAGGTCTAAACCATATTATTTCATTCAATTTCATCTGCCCCTGTGATGGTATTACAAACGTGGTCAGTGGCATCCTTTTATATTACAGATATTTAATAATACGGCCCTATCCCAATTCATCCTCTACTGGTCATTACGTCGGAAATCAGTAGAGTGTTTACTTCATTATATATCTGCATATAATTATAAAAAAATCCTATTACATACAACATATTTAACAGCCGATAGACCACCGAAATTAGAGTATTTATAAAAATTCCGGTCACATTTACAACGCGAAAATTAGCAGAAAATTCTTGTAAATATGTTTTGGGAAAAACATTGTGCAGAGCACTTATCTGTAAATAATTAATAAATGTACCAAAACGTGCATTTTTACTTTCCAGCTATGAACAAAAAATAATTTAAAAAAAAGAATAACGTTATAGCGCTAAAAAAATTAAAAAATGAGCCCTGACGGATGAAATCGCTTCACAATATTTTTTCCAAAAAAATTAAAGTAAAAACGACGAAACAGTGTATGTATCATCATTGCATTACTAGATCCGTAATAGTTGTACAAACATACTTTCCGGGGTTTAAATTGTGCCCTTTTATGACAACTATATTTTACCGTAATTTTGTGAGAAATGTTTGCAACTTTCAGCACAATTCGCTAAAATGTAAAATAAAGTGTCTCAGTAATATGTCATCCATATGGTCATTAATAATCCCACAGAAAATGATCAAAGTGCTTTTGTTCTTGAAGGATTGCTCTACAATCACCACATAATCAATAGTTTGTAAAGAAAATCACCTAAAACGCCCTCCATAAATTGGGCTATTTCAATATAACGCCAACGCTCTTCTTGGACCTACCGTAAAGCTGGAGTTCCACAAGGCTCGGTGCTCGGCAACGACATATCTGACTCCCTAAAACATTGCAAACATCATTTATTTGCGGACGACATGCAGATCTACCTTCACTCAGACAAATATTCTTTAAATGACGCGGTAACCAAAATTAACGAGGACCTTGACTCGCTAACGGCGTGGACAGAGAAATATGGACTTGAATTAAATCCTAGAAAGACACAAGCAATCATTATGGGCCATCAGAGACTATTATCCTCAATTAACACAAATGCAGTATTACATGTGTCACTTAATGGGGTTCAGATCCCTTATAGTGAGACAGTAAAAAATCTAGGAGTGTTTATGGATAAACATTTAATTTGGAATAAACAAATAAATAACATTTGCAAAACTATCTTCTCAATAATACACTCATTAAATCGTATAAGAAATTGTTTACCGTTTTCTCTAAGAAAAATGCTAGTAGAAACACTCGCAATGCCCCATTTTGATTATTGTGATACTCTTTTTACTGACCTAAATACTGTTCTTACCCAAAGACTTCAACGTGTTCACAATTCTTGCATACGTTTTATTTGTGGTATACGTAGATTTGATCACGTTACACCATCCCTGGAACAATTGTCATGGCTTCGTCTTCAAGATCGTAGAACCATCCATCCCTATGCCTACTCTATAACATATTACACACATCTTTACCTTATTATTTATCACACCGCTTCACTAACTCTCTGATACACATAACTTAGATACCCGATCCCTTGAGCACAGTGTCCTTTATATCCCTCCTCATCATACTACCTATTATTCGAAATCATTTACAGTTTCTCTTGCTAGAACATGGAATTCACTTCCACCCTATGTCAGAGACTGCCAAACTTTACCATCTTTCAGAAATAAATTGAAAATAAAATCACTAACAGAAACAACTCACTATTACTACTTTTTAAGAATTAATAATGCGTTTTTGCATTATTTAATAAAAATAGACTTAGGATTTGTTAATATATTTACCTAATGCCTTGTTTAAAAAGCGTAGATTAATTCATTGTAGTGTTTTTTTTCTCTTATTTTTATGCATAGTACATTCGAGCTGTTATTCCTTTTTTATTCATTGTATCATTAATTTAATTTTAATTGTATTTAGTTTCATTCTATTATTAGACATTAATTTCATTATTATTCAATATGACAGATAATGAATTGTTCAATAACTATTATTGTAACTTTTTTTTGTATTCATATGTAACATGTTTGTCCTGTCTAATATGACAACTATTGTAATTTTTTTGTATTCATGTGTAACATATGTTTGTCCTGTTTTATATGACTATTATTGTATTTTTTTTGTATTCATATGTAACATATGCTTGTTCTGGTGAGTGGAAGAGAAGGCCACATGGCCTTAACTCCACCAGGCTAAATAAATAAAAATAAAAAAGCAGAAAGGAAGAGTCGACATAATAAGGCAACTCTTGAGATCACTTTTCAGCGTTCGAGTAGTCTAACTATCGAGGGAGTTCTGCATGACGCCGCCTTACTCCACCGGTGGCGCGTCAGACCGAAATAGCTCGATTTTCGGAGGCGTTTAATTGAACCTAACATACTTTTAATTACGTATAGGGGGTTTGTAGAGTAATTCTTGAGGAACATAATTATTTTGAAGATTTGGTACTGAGATATATGGTTTTATTTTAGCGAATTTTGCAAAAAGTTATAGTTACTTTGAAATAAAATTTAAATTAAGGAAAGGCGTCACATCAGACTACAATGTCATCTCTTAACACTCAAGAAAATGACACCTTTTCGACACTTAATTTATTTTTAGGAAAATGTTTTAAACTGATTTTATCAGTTCAGAGCTACTTTGTTTTCGTATTTTTGAGTGATATAACGTGTAATTATTGATTTTCCAAATAACTTCCTCTCCTTAGTTGAAAGTAAAAGAAATAACACTTTTATAAATTTCTTTTTACTTTTTCGCACCTACTTGCCCCTAATCGATTTTTTCCAAAACATGTTAATTGAACACTCTGTAGTATGTACCGCATGTGTGTGTTTTTTAACTTTAAATGTGCGATGATCTGTAATTCTTAAATTTATCGTAGACTGTAACTTGTGCGAGCTGATAAAATCGATTATTTTAATGAAATCTTTAATCTGACCTGTTCTAACCTGGACAGAAACTAATACCAATTATGCTATTTGCAACGTTTCACGTGGAGTTACGTATGCGCACAATAGTTTTCAGGTTTTATTTTCTCTCTTTTTAAACGCAAGTACTGCAATACCCGTTTTTTGATTCTTGGGGATCTGTGATTTATAAATATGTGTTTATAAACGTACATATTTCATTATTTCATTGGTTATTCCACCCTCTTCTGGAGATTTTCAATTTTTTTCCCCTAATTTGTCTATTATTTCTTCATCATTGGCTTCAACTATTGTATATTTAATTATAATTTTCCTCAAGTTTAGAAGGATTTTTTTTTATTTTATACCCGTGTCTGTTTCTTGAAGACAATAGAAATCTCTCTGAAGATTATCTTCAATAATCTGCCTTTATTTCTCCTATTTTGGAATTTACTACATTTACGATTACTTTGTCTTTTTTTTCAATATCTGTTTTATATCTTTATATTTCAGGGACTCTTGTTTTTTTCTCTTTTGATAATTCCTTAATTTCTTCATAGAAGCTAAGAGATTTGTTCGGACTAATGTAAATTTACTTTGACTTTTCGGGTGCCCAAAGTTTAATACCCCCAACTGACACTATTATATTCCAGTTGAAATGAAATGATTTATTTTTAATTAAATTCTATGTTACAAATGACAATATTTCAGCATAAAAGCGAATAAAATGTTAATAATCGAGTATGTGTACAAAGTTATTTGAATGTGCTGCTCTGATGAATTTGCAAAAAATAAATTACAAGTCAGTACGATGAAAGGAAATAGTTATAACTCTGATTTCCTAGAAATTGGAATTTTATCGCACGATATTCATCTCTACATAATAAGCAATAATAGTACTAACTAAATAACTCAACATAATAAGCAATAATAGTACTAACTAAATAACTCAATGACACTATCGAACCCTTGGTTCATGGCCACGCGAATATAAGCTCTCCATACATCCCTATCCTGAGCTAATGTTTTCCAATCATTCCCTGTATAATCTACCTCCCTCAAATCATAGTTAATGTTAATCTCCCACCTCATTCTTGGTCTACCAACTGGGCGTTTTCCCTTTGGTCTTCTTAAAAGTCTTACACACCTTTCATTCCCCATTCGTGCCACATCTCCTGCCCATTGCAGTCTACGAGACTTAACTTTTCTCATTATATCTGGCTTCATATAAGGACCATGTAGTTCACTGTTATGACGACTTCTCCATTCACCTGTCTGTTCATCTCTCTTTGGTAAAAAAGTTCCTAAAAACTTTATTCTCAAATACTCGTAATCGTCTTTCCTTCATTAATGTGAGAGTCCAAGTTTTGCATCCATATAACTGATAGAATTATAGTTTTATATATTTTAATTTTTACATTTTTTAAAGGAGTTGGAAAGTCAAGAGTCTCTGCAATGCATAATAGCACGCATTTCCGGAATTGAGCCTATGTTTAATTTCTTTGTGCATCTACTTCCTATTTGTGATTATTGTTCCTAGGAATTTGAATTCAGCCACTTCCTCAAAATTTCCCTCATTTGTCGTTAGCTGTCCATTTCCGTTGTATAATGTATTTTAAGTGTGACCGTATATTGAGTTTTATTGATATTTACTTCCGGACCCAATTTCTTAGTATTTCTCAATAGTGTGTGCGTATTGGCCTTTAGTATCTCCTCGCTATCGCCCATTAGTACTACATCAATCAATATAAACTAACAGTTTATTAATACCATTGAGTTGTAGGCTTTGTTGATCCTCTAAAGATTTGATGGCATGCTCTAGTACAAAATGAAATAGTAGAGGAGATAGTGCATCCCCTTGCTTCAACCTATTCTGGATTTCGAAAGTATTTGAAAACTGTTTTCCTACATGCACCCTATTTTTTGTGCCATTTAGACTCATTCGTATAAGACTAATTAACTTTTTAGGAATTCCACACGCCAGCAGGATACTATATATCCTCTCCCTCTTAATTGGATCGTATGCCTTTTTTAAGTCTACGTATAAGTAATGTACGTACCATTATATTCCCATTTCTTTTCTAAAATCTGCCTGATACTAAAAATCTGATCTATTGTAGACCTGTTTCTTCTAAATATACATTAATGATCTGCTAGAATGTCATCAATATAAGGAGTAAGTCTACTTACTAATATATTTTGTAGAATTTTGTACGAAGTTGAAAGTAATGAGATGCCTCTGTAGTTGTTGCAATCGGTTTTATCACCTTTCTTATATTTGGAAGAGCCAATCGATTCTTTCCATTCATTTGGAAGAGCTTTTTTTTCCCCAAATCATATTAAGCAACTGGCGTATATTTTCCATCAATTTTTCTCCCCCTGATTATATCAGTTCGGCTGAGATCTCATCTGAACCTCATGCTTTATACATATTCAGTTTTTCTATTGCCATTTCAACCTCTAATGCACTTGGTTCTGTGACAAGCATTTCTGCTGTCTGTAAATTATCCTCTTCAATATCCTGTTTTTTATGTACAATTTGTAGCGGTTAAACTAACTTTCCATATATTTAATATACTCCTGGAATCTGTAGTCATATCCCCATTTTCAGTTAGAATTATGTTTGTTCTAGCCTGAAACCCTACAACAAACATAATTCGAAATGAAAATGGGGATATGATTGCAGATAGTACATATAGTTTAATTAAGGTTCTTCTAAACTGTCTCAAATATGTGATTTTTAACAAAACTTATGTTGTCGCAAAGTTTTTCTTTATAGTAGGATTTATTAAATGGTCCCAATCCGTTATTTACAGGTTTCCATAAATAAAAATGCAAATAGCTTTTTGTACATAATAAGTTGAAAGCCATGGTGAGTATTATCGCCTCACTATGATACTTGTCCGTTATATAAAAGCGGGGGCCGCGCGACAATGCTTGACAATAATTAACATATCGAATTATTATAGTGGCGATAGTCGGTATATTTCTATATAATTTTATGTAACAGCTGCGGTTAAACAAAGCGAGACGCTGGATAACCATCAGAGTGAGGCTTGCTTACTTACTTTCTCACTGGCACTATCGAACCCGAAGGTTCATGGCCGCGCGGACATAAGCTCTCCATACATCCCTATCCTGAGCTAATGCTTTCCAATCATTTCCTGTATAATCTACTTCCCTCAAATCATAGTTAATATTGTTCTCCCACCTCAATCTTGGTCTACCAACTGGGCGTTTATCCTCTGGCTTTCCTACAAGAAGTTTCCATGCAAGTCTTTCACTCCCCATACGCGCAACATGTCCTGCCCATCGCAGTCTACGAGACTTAAATGTTCTTATTATATCTGGCTTCCTATAAAGACCATGTAGTTCATTGTTAAGTAGTCTTCTCCATTCACCTGTCTGTTCATCTCTCTTTGGTCCAAAAATTTTCCTAAGAACTTTATTCTCAAATACTCGTAATCTCCTTTCCTCCCTTAAAGTAAGTGTCCATGTTTCGCAACCATATAATATAACTGGTAGAATAATAGTTTTATATATTTTCAGCTTAACGTTTTTTGAAAGGAGTTGGGACATCAAAAGTCTCTGCAATGCATAATAGCACGCATTTCCAGAATTGAGCCTATGTTTAATTTCTTTGTGCATCTACTTCCTATTTGTGATTATTGTTCCTAGGTATTTCAATTCAGCCACTTCCTCAAAATTTCCCTCATTTGTCATTAGCTGTCCATTTCCATTATATACTGAATTTCTACGTGTGACCATATATTTAGTTTTACTAATATTTACTTCCAGTCCTAATTTCTTAGTGTTACTCAATAGTGTGTGCGTGTTGGCCCTCAGTATCTCCTCGCTATTGGCCAGTAGTACTACATCATCAGCATAAACTAACAGCTTATTAATACCATTGAGTTGTAAGCCTTCCTCATTCTCTAAAAATTTAATGGCATGCTCTAGTACAAAATTAATAGTAGAGGAGATAGTGCATTTCCTTGCATCAGCCCATTCCGGATTTCAAAAGTGTCTGAAAACTGTTTGCCTACACGCACCCTACTCTTTGAGCCATTTAGACACATTCGTATAAGTCTAACTAACTTTCTTAGGAATTCCGAACTCCAGCAGGATACTATATAACTTCTCCCTCTTAATTGAATCATATGCTTTTTTGAAGTCTACATGTAGTTGATATACAGTACCATTATATTCCCATTTCTTCTCTAAAATCTGTCTTATACTGAAAATCTGGTCTGTTGTAGACCTGTTTCTTCTAAATGCACATTGATGATCTCCTAGAATATCATCAATATAGGGAGTAAGTCTGCTGACTAATATATTTGTTAGAATTTTGTACGAAGTTGAAAGTAATGAGATGCCCCTGTAGTTGTTGCAATCAGTTTATCTCCTTTCTTATAAATTGATACGATAATTGATTCTTTCCATTCATCTGGAAGAGATTCTTTTTCCCAAATCATACTAAGCAACCAGCATATCTTGTCCATCAATTTTCCCTCCCCCTGATTTTATCAGTTCTGCTGGGATCTCATCTGAACCTGATGCTTTATACATCTTCAATTTTTTAATCGCCATTTCAACCTCTAATGCACTTGGCTCTGCGACTAGCAGTTCTGCTGTCTGTAACTTATCCTCCTCAATGTCCTGTTCTGTATGTACATTTAATAGCTGATTAAAGTAACCTTTCCATCTATTTAATATACTCCTAGAATCTGCAATCATATCCCCATTTTCATTCCGAATTATGTTTGTTCTAGCCTGAAACCCCTTATTCTCTATACTAATTCCCTGATATAATTCTCTAATGTTTATATTTTTTGCATTCATTTCAAGATGATTAATCTTCTCTCTCAAATATTCCCTCTTTTTACTCTTCAGTAACTTGGTGGTTTCACGTCTAACACTACCCAATTGCTCTAAATTTACCCCATTTGGCTCGTGTAACCATTTCATTTTTGCTAGCTTTCTTTTCTTTACAATGTCGGCACATTCCTCATCAAACCATTTCTTGTTTTGTCTCTTTTTTAAACAACCAATGCTTTCTGATGCTGACAATTTAATAGTATCTCTAATAGCCTCCCGTTCTTTATTTATATCAGTTTCTTCTTCGTTTGCCACATTGTCATCTGAAGATTCCAGTACTTCAAATCTATTAGCAATTTAGATTTGGTATTCTTGCCGCATTTCATCATTTTTCAAGTTTATTAATTCATATTTTACAGAATCATCTTTAGCGTTCGTTCCTCTCATAAGCGATACCCGTTGTCTGATTTTCACTCTGACCAGATGATGATCCGAATTGCAGTCTGTCCCTCTAACTGATCTAACGTCAATGATGCCAGCGTTTATCCACTAATAGATGATCTATCTGGTTCCGAGTTTCTCCGCCTGGGGACGTCCATGTGTATTTATGAATATCCTTATGCTGAAATGTTGTGCTCTTAACAATGAGATTCTTTCATGTGGCAAATGTGACTAATCTAACCCCGTTGTCGTTACTATATTCATGAAGACTGAATTTGCCTATTGTAGGTTTGAATATATCTTCCCGCCCCACTTTTGCATTAAAATCTCCTAAGACAATTTTCATATGATATTGTGAAAGGCTATCAAATAAGCATTCTAATTCTTCATAGAACTCATCCTTGATCTTGTCATCTTTATCTTCTGTGGGGGCATGTACATTTACAATTATAAAATCATGTCGTTTACCATTTAGAATTATGTATGATATCCTCTCACTAACAATTTAATATCTCAGATAGCAGATAGGATCCAATCCTTCTGAGCTAAAAAACCTGTTCCAAATGTCAGGTCTTTCTTGCACCCCCATAGTATAAGGATGTCAAAGCTATCCGGATTACCTGACTACCCCTTCGGCCTGGCCACCTAACTTCCTGTAAAGCGACTATATCCAAGTGCGATTGTATCCAATTCACCGAGCGTTAATATCTGTAGTGGCCCCGCTATTGTAGAAAGCCCACTAACATTCCATGTTTCCCTTGAACATGTCCATGTGGTGTTTTCCTTTGGCATGGTTTCCTTGAAGTAGTTCCCGCTCGGAGAAACCGAATGGGGGGACTATTTGACCTCCGGAAAATTTTACCCCAGATGAACCCATGTCCGCATTTCGTGACGGTTGTATTATTACGGTGAAAGATCGTCGCTCGTTTGCCCAAGGTACTTTTTCGTCTGGCTATATCACGAGTCCGAACCAGTTCGGCATGTGTAACCCTATCGGGAGGCAGGCGAAGCGTACCGCCGGCATAGTTCCTCAAAAAGCATTTAAGCACGCAAAGCCACTCCACCACGACAAGGTAAAGATACCATGGAGGTATCTGAGTGAGGCTACAATACTGTAATACGGTTTAACGTACTGGTGTAGAAATTAGAAGGAAAAACTGCCAGCCGTGGAATCTGAAGTACGAAATATGTATAGGAGTGGGTTTATGAACATTCACTTTATACATATTAATTAACTAACTCATTGGTTCTATCGAAACCGTAGGTTCATGGCCACGCGGATATGAGGCTCTCCATACATCCCTGTCATCAAATAAAAAATAGAGTTAAAATATACCTTCTTAGGATAAGAGGTCCGTCGCCCTCAAACTTAATCCAAATAGGTTTATTCTTATAATGCCTGTAGGCCCGGTTTCAAAACATCCGTTCCAGTCCTTCTTCACTACAATATCTAGTATGATTGTTGATGCTGCTGGTCCTAATGTGGTGTTGTTCGTGACTCACTTGAGTCACGACGACACCACATTAGGACCAGCAGCATCAACCAATCATACTAGAGTATTGTACCGGAGAAGGGACCTGCTGACGTATAGAAACGAATGTTCTAAAAGGCCGTACAGGCATGAGCCTTAATAACATATTTTATAATTTGAGGACGACTGATCTTACCTAAGAAGGTATATTTTAACTTATTTTATTTTATGACTCTCCACTTCAATGGTTTTAACAATGCATTTTTTTAGTATTGATCCCTATCCTAGCTAATGTTTTCCAATCATCTCTTGTAGAATCTACTTTCCCAAATCACGGTTAATTTTACTTTCCTCAAATCACGGTTAATGTTATTCTCCCATCTCATTCTTGGTCTACCAACTGGGCGTTTTTCCTCTGGTTTTGCTACAATAAACTTCCATATATCTCTTTCAATAACCATTTATGACACATGTCCTGCCCATCGCAGTCTACAAGACTTAACTGTTCTTAATATCTGCTTCATATGAAGAACATGTAGCTCACTGTTATGTACAATAGCTCACATAACCTGTCTGTTCATCTCTCTTTGGCCTAACAAGTTTCCTAAATCTTTATTCTCTAATACTGGTAATCTTCTTTCCTCCCTTAAAGTATGAGTCCTTGTTCCGCATCCATATAATATAACTCAAATTTATTAATTTTTTAATTAGTCGCATATACGCTTTACGTTAAATGTACAGTCACGTAAACCTTAACATGTAAAATTCTAATAAGACGCGATTCTAAATCGTAATAGTTCTGACATTATTCTATACTCAAATTAATTATTTACCTGACTGCATAGACAAAAAATTAATTACATATTATTGTCTCATGTTTATAAGAAATGTATTTTAAAAATATTTGGAATGTATTCTGACAATAAATTAAACTTCCTCTTCAAAAAGTAGAGACCATCAATATCATATGTTCTTGAGCCATTTTTGAGCAAGGTTTTTATTCCATAACAGTACCAATCTCTAGTTTTTTACGCGAATGATTGATAAAGATCTATTAAAGCAACTTCAGAGTTCTCAGTCTTTTCGAAATTTCATGCTAGAAATGGGCGATGGATCGAAACAGATGATGATATGAAGGTTCAAGATCAAGGCTACATTATGCATGTGCTAGCAGTTTGATTCCTCCGAATTCCTTAATTTTTGTCATGGTTGTTTTTTTTTTTTTGCAGTTTGAGGTCTGGTCGGTATTCAAACCGCGATCTTCAAAATTTTATGAACTCGGTCAAGTTGATGAAAATAAATATATGTCGATTGCACGCTCGTTTGGATCAAACTCCCAGTGAATCTCATGTTAAAAATTCCACGAGACATAGTCCTAACAAATGTCACTCTTGATTTCCAAATTCTGTACACAAATTCACTCCTCTCTTCGTTATTGCTGAATGTATCGATTATTTAGAAATCATTTAGTGGCATTACTTATGAAAATTAAATTGCGTGGTATACAGAAATATTGTGGCAAACATGATGGCAACTGGAGGATTTTTTTTTTTTAATTTCGAGAATCAGGTAAACTAAACTCGGATTTTTGTGATTTTGGAGGATACCTGCCTACTTTAATTTCAATAGCATATGCTGAGTATCTTTGCAAAAAAAATACGACCGCTATAGTATTTGTTTGCTGATGATCACATTTTACTGGTAACGAACTCGACTTTACTTATTTAATTGATCACGAAATGTCGAGTGTGGTTTCGAAAAAAAATATGGCACCCACACGCACACACACATACACACACACACACACACACATACACACAAATATATATATATATTATATATATATATATGTTATAATTAAATATTTAACATTGAGCAATGCAAGCTTAATATGGTATGATAAGAAAAATAAATGCCTGGACGGGATTCGAACCCGAATCTCTGAGTCTGTACCTCAGTGTGATATCCATTACACCACCAGGCGAATCCAATTCAAGCATTTATTTTTCATTGCTCAATGTTAAATATTTAATTATAACACCGATAAAGCGTCACTGCTATAAAGTAAAAATGTTCTCTTTAATTTGCTTACTTGTTATAGTCAGCTACTAGATGGCAGTGAAGACAGAGTTCTCGCGACATCTAGTAATAATGGGGAATATAATACATATATAAGAAAAATAAATGCTTGAGTTGGATTCGCCTGGTGGTGTAATGGATATCACACTGAGGTACAGACTCAGAGATCCGGGTTCGAATCCCGTCCAGGCATTTATTTTTCTTATCATACCATATATATATATATATATATATATATATATATACAGGGTGTAACAAAACTCAACGGAAAATTTCAGGAATGGATTCCTCATATTAAGAGAAGAAAGAACGCCTAGTACAACATGGGTTCGGAAATGAATAATTACAGAGTTATTCGAAGTTTTAAGAATGTTAGTAAACCACTGAAAATCGATATAATACTCACTTTCTCAGCACATTGTAAACCACTGAAAACATTTCTTCCCACCATACTGTAAACCACCTAAATATGGAGGGAAATCATTTGCAAGTGCTAAGAAGTATTCAGGTGGAAAACAATTTTATTCGCAACATGTTTCCTTATTCAGAGCGTGATGGAAATAAGTATGTTTTCAGTGGTTTACACTGTGCTGAGAATGTATTTTCTGTTTTCAGTGCTTTACTAATATTCATAAAAAGTTGAAATAACTCTGTAATTATAAATTTCCTGACACTGTTCTACTAGACTTTTTTTCTTCTCTCAAATAAGAGGAATTCATTCCTGAAATTGTGCCGTTCAGTTTTGTTACACCCTATATAATAAGTAACATATAAATAATAATAAATAAATAAATAAATAAATAAATACATAAATACATAAATAAATAAATACATAAATACATAAATAAATACATAAATAAATACATAAATAAATACATAAATAAATACATAAATAAATACATAAATATATATATATACATATATATATATATAATTTTACAACTGAATGGTATTAATACGCTGTTAGTTTATGCTGATGATGTAGTACTACTGGCCGATAGCGAGGAGATACTAAAGGCCAACACGCACACACTATTGAGTAACACTAAGAAATTAGGACTGGAAGTAAATATCAGTAAAACTAAATATATGGTCACACGTAGAAATTCAGTATATAATGGAAATGGACAGCTAATGACAAATGAGGGAAATTTTGAGGAAGTGGCTGAATTCAAATACCCAGGAACAATAATCACAAATAGGAATGAGATGCACAAAGAAATTAAACATAGGCTCAATTCTGGAAATGCATGCTATTATGCATTGCAGAGACTTTTGATGTCCCAACTCCTTTCAAAAAACGTTAAGCTGAAAATATATAAAACTATTATTCTACCCGTTATATTATATGGGTGCGAAACATGGACTCTTACTTTCAGGGAGGAAAGGAGATTACAAGTATTTGAGAATAAAGTACTTAGGAAATTTTTTGGACCAAAGAGAGATGAACAGACAGGTGAATGGAGAAGACTACATAACAATGAACTACATGGTCTTTATAGGAAACCAGATATAATAAGAATAGTTAAGTCTCGTAGACTGCGATGGGCAGGACATGTTGCACGTATGGGGAATGAAAGACGTGCCTGGAAACTTCTTGTAGGAAAGCCAGAAGGAAAACGCCCAGTTGGTAGACCAAGAATGAGGTGGGAGAACAACATTAACTATGATTTGAGGGAAGTAGATTATACAGGGAATGATTGGAAAGCATTAGCTCAGGATAGGGATGTATCGAGAGCTTATGTCCGCGCAGCCATGAACCTACGAGTTCGATAGTGCCAGTGAGTAAATATATATATAATTTTGTCCTGGTAATTTTCGGTACCATGTAGATAGTATCTAAGATGTAAAAAATTGTTCAAACATATTTTCATTAGTTCCAGCTGAATAGCTTCACTTCGTCGAAATTCGCTAAAATAGGGAGCAAGACTATTGAAGCGAGATTTTGTCTAAGTAGGCCCAACTTTACTTATTGTGTATGTTAGGCACGATTTATACAATAAAAACCTACACCTATATCACGGGAAGTTCAAAATGTTTTAGTATGAATACAACTGTATGCGAGCGTTCTTCAAAGTCTGCTAAATGACAGAATAAAAAAAACAGAGTGGATGATATGAGTACATAAAATGTGTGGAATGAATTCTTTAGCTTGGTAAAACCGGAGAAATCTTGAAATACACATGGAGAGACTGATACACGAACCCGGGTTCCAGAGTCGGTGGGATAGTGACCAACCACTTGAGACGCAGACCTGCATACATTCATGTAGTTAAACGTAGGCTAATACTTTAAATGTCCTATTAGTTTGACAAATAGTTTATAATATTTTTACCTATAATTCACTCACTGAATTTATACATATAATTGTAGCTATATATATATATATATATATATATATATATATTACACCAATCTATTAACGCAGTTAAACCTCTCGTCTTTTAGGCACTTTTACATGCTGCATGTCATCTGGGCCTAACAGTGACACGATCTGTCTAGAGTGGGATTTTAATTATGGAGCATATGCATACTTTTGTGACTATGCAAGGACATGGAATGAGTGATCAGCTCTCTATCAGGGCCTCCTCCGTGACAACATAACATTACCGTTCACAAACATATCCATACTAAAACTTGGCGAATAGGTTAATGATGAATATGATGGCCAGAAGACGTTCGGGGACTGTTTAGGCTTTAACGTTTCCTGACATCTGTCTTAACGATGAGGAAAAACACCGAACAAAACAATCGCACAGGAAACTTGCCCGGACCGGAGATTGAACCGGGTCCGATGTGGTAAGAGACAGAGACGTCAAATTAAAAAATATAAATTGCATAAATTTATAAAAAAATCATTGTATCTATTTTCCATTTGATTTTTCCTTAATGAAATTTATATTTTTAATTTTACGTATTGGACGAGTTTTATCGGGACTTTGTATATCTTAATGAAATATCGATGTAATGTATTTTTATTTTTTTACAGGAAAGGTTACTTCTGTCTGTGTTACCTGAACACGTGGCAGTCAAAATGAGACAAGATTGGGGTTCAGCCAAAGACAGCCAGTTTAAGAAAATTTACATGAGCCGTCATGAAAATGTCAGGTAAGTCTAATAACGTTTAATCAAATTAAAATATATATATATATATATATATATATATATATATATATATATATATATATATATATATATAGGTATCATACCAGTAATATATATCGAAATGTATTATCACCAGGCAGAAGGAGTTTAGGAAGTAAACACACCACATTTTTTACCGCGCGAAGTAATATAAAATATATTTCGAGTTGTGTAGGATTCTGCCGTTCGCGACAGCTTGTTTCTGCGCGACTGTACTACATTAAAGTCTTAATAAACCATGTGCCTTTATTTCATACTAATATACTACGGTAGCGAGATTTGGAGAACGGAAATTCTAAATAAAATATATACGAATTTTCTTAAATATATTTCAGGACTCTGTAAGGCCGTTTCTAACTCTGGAAACTCGTATGAATTTGGGTCATTTCAGGACAACATAAATTACAAAATTCATATACACAATTGCTACCTGCGTCTAATCCAAGATTAATAAACTCTTTGGAGCTATCGATTATGACCACAAAATTAGTAACAACGAAATTCTGGGCAAAAGAGGTTAAGAGGGGCCTCCAAAAGATTGGGATAGATTGACTGTGGGAAAAGGGACCGAACATCGCAAGAATACAGGAAGAAAAATCGGGAGGTACTTGGATCTGAACCAACACGATAATCCGCTAATTCTACAGGCAAACTTTCACTGTATTTACAAAAGGATTTAAGAGAGACCAAGGTTCACTTGATTTAAGTTGGGAACATGGAAATTTCTCAAACTTACCGACATTACAATACACGATAATTTCCAATATCTGGGAGTTTTCAAGACAACAACATATATTAGGAAATTGTAACGATTTAGAATATTGGACGCGTCAGTTGTTGCCGGAAAAGTTTATAAATCAAATCGTTATAGAATGGTATGTTTACCATTAAATTAAAAATGCTCCTTAAAGATGCATCAATTAGTTTCATTCATGTAGTAGTTTTAATAAAAACTGATGAAAACAAACGAGAAGAGATTTCTTTTTTTTTTTTTTAGAATTTCTCAACATAGCTAAAAATAACAGTTACGCAGCATTTCGTTTTCACTGCGGTCCGCCACGTTAGAATAACTAACACGAGAAATACGTATTTTGCTATTTTAAGACATCTGGCAGAATGTTGTACAAGGACACAGAAATGTGTTAAATGTGCAGGCAACCACAGTCTAAAAAACTGCAAAGAAACAGAACTTAAATGCACAAACTGCAGAGAAACCCATGCTGCAAGCTACAGACAATGCCCTGTCTACAAGGAATACAACAACTCAAGACTGAAATACGCACCGAGGACCTCACAACACACCACTGAAGCTTCACATCAAAAAACAGAACCAGAAAAATCAAAAATCAACACACCAGCACCAAAAGTGAATACTTCAATAACTCCTACTCCTACTCCCACGACTACCAATCCTGAAAACCTAGTTCTTCAACTTCTATCCCTTATATCCAAAATCCTCCTAAATCCAGAACTCCTAAAAACCACTGTAATGCTACTTACAAACCTAATTCCAAGTCCTTAAACAAATCCAGACAACCACTTCAAGACACCTTTTTAAGACCAAGAAGCGTATGCGCGAAGAAAACAACATCTCAATCTTCAAGAATCACCTCAAGAACCAGCTGCGAGAGGAGTACTCTCATCAGCTTGCACTCAATTATCGCCAGACCTTCACTACAAGCACCTTAATTACTGGGTCAAGGCCTTTAAAAGGCCGGTACCATTACACACCTCAATCTTCGCTCTAGGGCTATTTTAAGGATTAAGTGTTAATGATAAACTAAGAAAATTGGTGAAAAGTGGGTAGATTTCTGAACAAGATGTGGAAAATAAGAATAACACTCAATTGGGGATATATAAATGTGTAAGAAAAGTGTAATATTTTAATACTTAATGATTATACTTAGCTTGAATGTTTAATTTTAATATAATTTAAATTTTATTTAAAATTTAGTTTTATATAGTATTGCTAGATATTAATTTATTGACACGGACTTTCAACAGTATATATGGTTTGTAGCTTGTAAACAACTTGCCGGTAGTATATACATATTAGTATAATAAAGTACTACTACCACTGCTACTACTACTAAAACTAAACAGGCATCGCTTTCTTCATTTGAATAATTCTTAATCCTGGTCTATCCGTTCTTTGAAGAGGTTACACAGCTCTCACCTGGACATTATACTGGTGTATAGAGAACACTACAAGGTCATAGGCGTTCTTAAGTTTATGGATTAGTTATTAAAATTTCTTTTCTTAATTATCAATAACTAGAATGCACAAAACATTGAATATATCACATAATATGTAGCTGATTTCTCCAAGTCAAAAATATGATGATTTAGGTAAAAAAATATATTATTTGTCCAAACGCTCAGTCTCCGGTCCCTGATGTTCAGATTGTACGAGAGGTAAAGGGAGAAATTCGCCCTCTACTGCCAATAAGGAAAGAATAGTATTGAGAGTGAACGTCTGCCACAACCAATCACTGCTATTGACGCCGCTTACTAGGTTTGAAAATCCTATGATATTGTCGGCTGATTATTTTCGAGAATAGTGTGTTTCGTAGCGATAAATGAGAAATCTCATACTTTTCTTTCATTTTAAATTTTACATAATACAATGAGCATTTTCTTCTAAATTTCTAATATTTACGTTCTGGATAAACAAGAAGTGCCACGATTTGATATTACGCGTGTCAAATAAAGCGGCCCTCCCACTGAATATCCATATCGGCAACATTGCCGTGAAAACATTAGGGCAGGAAACACGACGGCTGGACTATATAAACTTTTACTGATAGACTGTGACTTGAGATGGAGTGTAAAAGGCAAGGAAAGAAGAAGAGTAGTAATATTTATTTCATACCATGTCTATTTCACTACTTTACGATCTTCTAAATACGCCTGACGATTAAACACTAGTTAATTTAATGAACTTTAATATTCTCAAAATTGGTAACAACTTTCACAAGTATATGATTAACCATATGATATTTCAAATAAACAAGGGAAGGCATCATCGAACCCTTAGGTTGATTGGTTATTCTGTATGTACTTATCCTAAGATAATGTAAATTCACATTCTTTAAAACATATTTACTGTTATTCTCCCACCTCATTCTTGGTCTGTCTACTGGAGAACTTTACTCCTAAGATTTCCTTCAAGAAGGCATCCCTTAAATTCCTATTTAATTCCCCTTTCCTGTTAATTGATCTGCCTATCTCAGTCTACGGAACTTATCTGCATATTACATCTGGTTTCCCATACAGATCATGTAGCCCACTGTTAATTAATTTTCTCCATTCACCTCTCTGTTCTCTCTTCAGTCCAAAAACTTTTCTAACTTTTTTATTATTGATTTCGTACATCTCAATGATGGATAAATCATATTTGAAGAGAAAAATTATACGCTCAGACCGGGACTTGAACCCGGGACCCTTGGTTCTCTAGACCAAGTGCTCTACCAACTGAGCTACCTGAGCAAGTACCGATCTAAACGCAAATCCTTCTCTATATACATTGTAATTCCAATCCACCAAATGCTGTGAAGCCATGCTTCTATCTTGCAAATGGCGGCTCCTTTATTAAGAAGACATATTTGGGAATTATACATTACAGCCAGTACGGCTTTTTCCAAGTTTTTATTATTGATTTCCTACATCTCAATGATGGATAAATCATATTTCAAGAGAAAAATTATACGCTCAGACCGGGACTTGAACCCGGGACCCTTGGTTCTCTAGACCAAGTGCTCTACCAACTCAGCTACCTGAGCAAGTACCGATCTAAACGCAAATCTTTCTCTATATACATTGTAATTCCCATCCACCAAATGCTGTGAAGCCATGCTTCTATCTTGCAAATGGCGGCTCCTTTATTAAGAAGACATATTTGGGAATTATACATTACAGCCAGTACGTCTCTTTCCAAGTTTTTATTATTGATTTCCTACATCTCAATGATGGATAAATCATATTTGAAGAGAAAAATTATACGCTCAGACCGGGACTTGAACCCGGGACCCTTGGTTCTCTAGACCAAGTGCTCTACCAACTGAGCTACCTGAGCAAGTACCGATCTAAACGCAAATCCTTCTCTATATACATTGTAATTCCCATCCACCAAATGCTGTGAAGCCATGCTTCTGTCTTGCAAATGGCGGCTCCTTTATTAAGAAGACATATTTGGGAATTATACATTACAGCCAGTACGGCTTTTTCCAAGTTTTTATTATTGATTTCGTACATCTCAATGATGGATAAATCATATTTGAAGAGAAAAATTATACGCTCAGACCAAATATGTCTTCTTAATAAAGGAGCCGCCATTTGCAAGATAGAAGCATGGCTTCACAGCATTTGGTGGATGGGAATTACAATGTATATAGAGAAGGACTTGCGTTTAGATCGGTACTTGCTCAGGTAGCTCAGTTGGTAGAGCACTTGGTCTAGAGAACCAAGGGTCCCGGGTTCAAGTCCCGGTCTGAGCGTATAATTTTTCTCTTCAAATATATTTTCTAACTTTATTTTTAGATACTCATAATCTTATGAGACAAATGAAATAAATAATAAATATCTGTAGTAGGATTTTATTAGGCTAAAAGTAAGATACATACAATGTTATTTATAAATATGGATCGCATGGGCAGTACGTAACGTATTCTTGACAGTCCGTTCCAATAAAAATAAATGTCTATGATAATATGAAGTAAGAAAAAAACAACAGTAGAAAACAATACAATTGCGTTATACATCAATTAGGTTACGTAAAATTATTAAGTATCACAGATAAGCCCTCTTAACTTTGTTTACATATTTATTTATTCACGAATGAGTTTTGTTCTTATTTTCCCCGTTTTGCCTAAACCGTTACCCACGTTTATTTATTTATTTATTTTGGGTTTGCCATTAACTCGTAGCATGGCATTCTTTCACAATTTGAATTTATAAATATTTCCGGTAACAACAGAGGCCTCCAATATTCTAAATCGTATTATAACATGTATTCTATTCTAGAAACCAGGCAAATTTCATGTAAGTATCAACATCCAATGATCAATTATTTTACCTGCACACAAGGAAGGATGATACCGGTAATAGATATTTTATTCACTCAAATAATAAGTTCAAATTATCAGTATTTTCTAATTATGAGGATAATTAAAAATAAAATATTTGACGTCAAACAAGCATGCTTTAAATAATGATGACACAATTTGCCTTTCATTTTGCCAATTGATTAAATCAACCTTGATTTGTTTGTTGTGTGTAATATTGCAAATGACTGGTTATACTTTCACAGCTGTGAGTTCATGCGAAGGTTAAAATGTTATTTACATTTATTTAGGATATATTACTTACATTCGTATATACGTATTTGAATAGTCCCAATAACTTAAATACTACATTCTTCTTCTTCTTCTCTTCTTAATCATAATTTGTAGGGTTTTCATCCTGTTTATTTTCAAAATCACTCCTCGGAGAAAGACACATTGGATGTGCATTCACTGTCTATCCACATAAATAAAACAAGGGTTCTTCAAACTAAACCAGAAAATTATCGTGCAATTACATTACTTAATAGTTCTCTAAAAGTTTTAACAAAAATATTAAACAATAAATTATATGCATTAATCTATATTAAAGAACAACAAGGATTTCGGAAAAATAGATCCACAATAAATGCAAATTATATAGACAAATTTTGGAACCAATCATGGAAATTCAATAAACCAGTATTCTTATGTTTCATAGATATGAAAAAAAGCTTTTGACAGAGTACAGCTTAAATATATTGTACGTATCTTGATAGAGAATGAAATTCCTTATGAACTGATTAGATCAATAATATCAATTAACACACACTGCAAAAGAGTAATAAAAATAAAAGAACAGCAAACTGAAGAAATAACGCTCACAAAAGGCATCAGGCAAGTCCACTTTTATTAATAATATAATTAATAAAATTATTGAAAATATACCACCACGTTTGGGTAATAATATACTACAATCAATTAAATTATTTTCAGCCTGTTCTATTTTACCTGAATAGTAATGTTGATTTGTTCTTGAACATGTTTCGATTAGTCCCCTAAGCATCTTCAGCACCAGCAGAGTTTTCCATTTCCCCATTTCGTATGGTTCTAATTTTTAGGTTTCTTTTGGTTTTCTATATATATCTTTTCACAACCAGTCCATTCAATTTGATATATTTCTGTTTTTTTTTTATTTTTATCAGCTTTTTTATTTTTCTTGATTTTTATTAGTTTATTTAATCATTGGTTATTTTTCAGTGCTAATTTAATATTAAACTACTCAAATATCTTTTTGAATTTATTGTGTGACCAAGAGTGATATGTGAATTTCCTGTATTTTTTTATAGGTGGTTTTTCTTTTTCAAGAGTACTTTTGTTGATCATTTTTTATTTCTTATACTTTTCTATCCTTTTGTGTACAATTTTTTCATCAAACCCGTTTTCACTTGTAACTTTGATTATGTGCTTTTTCTCCTGTTTGAAGTCTTCTTCATTTAAGGGTAAGTTTATCAATCTTTGAGTTAAACTATTGAAGGCTGCCAATTTATGTCCAATTAGATTGAACCCTGTTGATATAATACAATTTTCCGTATGAGTTTCTTTCTTATGATTCTCAATGTAATTTTTTTTCGTTTTTAACTAATTTAAGATAGAAAAAAATGTGTGTGTTTATTTTCTTCTATTCCTTTGGTAAAAATTTGTTTCTGACTTTTTTTACTAAAATGTAGTGTGATTGTAAAGAGTGATCAATTTTAGATTGGGTAGGTAGATGTTACACATAACTTATTTATGTGTAAAGTAACACCTCCACTGTTCCTGCCAAAATGCCAGGTCGAGAGATAATTTGAGATGAAGTCTCTATAATTCAAGGATTCTGGTTTACAAGACCACTCGCACCATTACAGTAACAGATGAAATTAAATTAAACGAAACGAAATAAAATAAAATAATGTGGTGGAATGAAAATTTTGCCAGGAGAAAACGAAACAATCCCTCGAGAAAATCCTGCCTCGCTGCGATTCATCCACAACGAACCCTACAAGGACAGGTCGAGAGGCGAAATTTCAATACAGAGATGGAGGGTGCGTGACTAGCCGCTTGCGGTACGGAGGACTGTCTGATGCCTTATTAAATTAGTGACAAATGACGCATTTTTGTAGATATGTTATGATACGAGAATATGAAGTTCTCTTGTTGGATAATGGGTGTGGACTGGCTCTACAGCAAATAATCAGAAACTTGCATTCACTGATATATATTTAATCAAAGTTTGTACTGCCAAATAGGGGATGATAAATAGTACCAAACAGAAAGAATGAAATGAGATACTGAAAATATAATAAACATAACCCATTCGCTTCAGGTTTAAATGTTCAATGCATTTCCCCAGAAACCGGATTTAACTTACCATAAATTATATTGTTTTCATTTTCAGACGTTCAAATAAAACAAAAGATAACGGTACATGAAATTACAATAAGGGCGAAGGCAAAACACATTCCTCTACTATTCATAAATGTTAACAAAAGATTACGCTGCCAAGAGATTTACAAAATATTGAAAATTATATAAAATCAGACTTAAGCGAGTATATCTCGTCTTTTGAGGCGAATGGGTTAATTGCGATATTTTTAATCAATTTCGATTATTTTGATTAATGCAGGAAAATCACTTAATTACTCTAAATGACGTGGAATTTTGTATCAAAGTGATTAAAGTTTAATTAGTTTCGAAGCTTTAGGATGCGTACTTAAAGTTAAATGAACTTGGCTTAGAGGTTATTAGGTATACATTTGACGATGAAGGGAGAAATGTCTCTTCAAACGAAGACAACTAAATGAAAGTCATTCCTTCACTGTCTTGTATAAATATGCTCATTTAAATGTTATATGTTATACATATGAATTAAAGGGTTAACTCCAATATGATGCGTGAAGGTAGGAAGAAAGTAACAGCCTTCATTTCTATTTATCAATTCTTATTTCAACTCAATGACCATATTAAAAGCTCCTATACTAAAATAAACTTTCCGACTCATTTTAATTATACAAGTTCTTGAATCCATTTGTATGATTAATTTCTGTAAAAAATTCCACTTCCCCTTTTAAGAGGAAGTGTTATGAAAAAGGGTAACAAGATAACACGTTATATATATACGCGGTGTCCCATTGAAACCTCCCACATTTTAATTAATCACAACTCTGAAAGTATGCGGAATTATGAAATAAGGTTGGTATTAAAAGAAAGAGAAACTCAAAGAATTTTTGTTTTCATTTTTGCAGTTAATTTATCTATCGCAAAATGTTGGACAATAATGACATAACACAAAATGGCGACTCCTCAGCAACGAGCACAAACTGTTTTGCGGTATGCAGAGACGAAGTCAATAATTACAGTGCAAAAAATATCGGGGCGAATATGGAAGAGATGTACCTAATGGGAAGATCATTAAGGCATGACTTGAGAAGTTTCTGGCGTCTGGAAGCGTAAACCAAGAATCAGGAGCTGCTCGTACACGTGTTTCAGAAGAAAAGATTGAAGAAATAAGAGCATGGTTTCAGAGAAGTCCACAAAAATCAATTCGCCAAGCTTCCCGGCAGTTCACTGTGCCGAGATCAACTATACATCGAGTGCTTCATAAACGGTTTCGTTTGTACCCCTACAAGATGTAAATTGTTGAACAAATAAAGCCAAGTGACAGGCCACAACGTCAAGCATTCGCTATTGAAATGCTGGATTGTTTTGACAAAGACCCTCAATTTGTTAGAAACGTCTTGTTTTCTGACGAGGCAACGTTTCACATATAAGGATATGTTAATCGGCACAATGTAAGGATCTGGGGTAAGCAAAATCCATACGTCTACTTTGAACACTTCCGGGATAGCCCAAAAGTAAGCGTTTGGTGCGGCATGATGAAGAACAGGATTGTAGGTACTTTTTTCTTCCATGAGAAGTGAATAACTGGTCCTGTATACCAAAATATGTTGGGACAGTTCTTGTACACCCACGTAGCTGATCTACAACCCCAAGTAATCTTTCAGCGAGATGTAGCCCCACCACACTGGAACCTGGATGTACGGAATTAACTCAAATAATCATTCACAGATAGATGGACTGGACGTGGCGGAACAATTTGCTGGCCATCACGTTCGCCAGACATCACTCCAATGGACTTTTTCCTCTGGGGGTATGTGAAAGACCATGTGTTTGTGACTCCAGTACAAGATCTTCAAGGTTTACGAACCCGTATCATTGATACAATTGCAACACACCAATGGACATGTTGGACAGAACGTGACACAAATCGAATACAGTCTTGATATTGTTCGTGCTACTAATGGTGCACATATAGACGTGTTTTACTGTGGGGCAATGGAAATTCTTTCAGTTTCTGTTTCGTTTAGTAACGGGCTCTTATCATAATTCCGCATACTTTGTTATTTATGATTAATTAAAATGTGGAAGATATGAATGGGACTTCCTGTATCACATAAAATTTCATTATTTTGACTATTTAACTCATCCCTCACGTTTCAATTAATTTTGTATTTCAGCGAATGACAATAGTGTTTCACCTAGCTCTTTACCAGCTTCTGCTTTTCTGATAAAGAAAGCTCCACGTTTTTAATATTCTGAACACGCCAGACCAATTAGTTGCAGTGACTGACTCTCCAACAAATACATTCAATATAGCAAATAATGATCAGATTCCTTCGAACTACGTATTTTATAACTGTGTGTTCAATAATTGTGTTTTAAATAATGATTTTACTGAGTTGTTTATTAAAAAATATATTAATAACCTATAATGTTGGTTATAATATACAGTTTGATGTTTCATTTTTTCTCCACTACGGTGCGTTCTTACAATATTACGATCCTATTTGGCAATAAATAATGTCAAGTTGCAGTGAACTTGAAACATAACCACACATTTCTTATTTGTTTTTAAACATGGCCGTTTACATATGTAAATATTTTAAAATACCGGTAACTATATTTAAATAATTTTTGAGTAAAGAGCTTAATTTTATTCGTCAAATAGTCCTAACAAATATATATATTTTTTATTTCCAAATCCTCTAGAGACGTTCACTCGTCACTTCGTTACTCGTGAATTTATGGGTGATTTCGAAATCACTCGTTGCATCACTTATCATAAATATCAATATGTACTGTAATGTACACACGCACTGATACAAAATGATAGGCTTGTGATCTTGCTCGTATCGAATGTGGAGATTATTGATTAATTTCTAAAATTAAAAAAAAACATTGATATAACATATCCAAAAAATCGACCAATTTCATTATTACTCATAACAATGGAAAACATTAAATGCAAAGTGTGTCACAATTATTGAAACTATATTTTTGTAACGAGTAATAATTTACTACTACGGTAATGATTATATTAATATTTATTTCCATATACGAGTAATTTCTATTGATTACCCTAGCTTGTTTACTGGCACAATTATTAATTAAGTGTGATGTGGTTTATCCCTAGCGGACTGGTTAAAGCAAGATGCCGGCTGGTAGGCCAAGGCGAATTGTATCATGGAGAGGAATGGTTTATTCAAATGTTGCGAAAGTTTTGTTGGCTTTTGTGAATATCACTGTACATGGTACTCCAATGTTCAACAATTTTCCGGCCTCTTATAAAATCATAGAGTTATTAAATAATAATAAGAAAAATAAGAATACATTTTATTTACAAATAAATGTTATATACAGCATTGACACCCGAATGAGCAAGTGTTCGTGCTCGGGTGCAGTTCAGTTACGTGAATATCATAAATAGATTTAAAGTTAGGAGCCAGTTTCTTTTTACATAAATTATGACACAAACAAATAAAATAATAATAATTTATTGGGAGTAAGACTTATTCAAACAAAATAATTAATGCAATGGAGAATGATGTACAGAAAATAATATAAACCATATAATGTGATAGATTAAAACAATAATACAGACGAAAGAAATTAATAATATCCATCCATCCATAGTAATTCTGGTCTTTCACTGCAATCATGCTATGTTTTGCAGCTTTACTAGGGAATAGTAGGTGTGGTAGCTTCCCGTTGCTTTCCACACCGGTGAAGGATGATGATGATGATGGCCATATGATTTCGGTGACCGTTTGGGCCTTCAGTTTTTCCTGACATTTGTCTTATAGGCGAGGAAAAACCTCACCCAGAAAAACTGCCCCGACCGGGGATCGAACCCGGGCCCGCTGCGTGACAAGAGACCACAGCGGTGGACTAATTAATAATATATTAGGTTTTAATAAGCAAAAGTAGATGCTTCATATTTATTATTTTAAAATGTTCAAATTATTGTTTCACTTAATTAATTAAAAATAATTATTTTCTTAAAATTAGCTGTGTTTAGTTTACTTAGCTCTGGATTGGATCTAATTAATTCATTATATAATTTGTGTCCTAGATATCTACTATGTTTAGGTCCAGCAGTTGTATAAAATTTTGGAACATGTAGCAAAGAAGTAATAGTTTGTCTGGTACTGTAAAAACTTCGATTGTGCTCTTTGAATTCGTTTTTATTTTTATGAAAATAAGTAAACAATGCATGTTTGAAAATTTGTTTTATATTTGGCACGTTGAATTCTAAATAAATTAAATTTGTAGGGTAATCTAAAGGTTTCTGCAAGCAGTTTTTTATGATTCGTTTTTGTAGTAATGTTAAGGGAGAAAGGATAGAATTTGCGCTTCCACCCCAACCTATATTAATAATGACACATAGTTTGAAATGAAAATTATTAAATGTTACGACTTGGCAATGTGAACCGAAATTTAAAAAAAATATAATAATAATGAGCGAATACGTCACATTTTTGCATGATTAGTTGATTGGTTTATCATGAGTTCTCTTTCGCTTTTTCTCTTCTTTCTCTTCTTTCTCTTCCGAGTAAGATGACCGCAGTGTCGGCCTCACTGATATCCAAGGTTTGAATCCTGGAGGTTCCAGAGGGATATTGGTGGTGCGCTATGCCAGGAATTTCGGTTTTCTTTCGAGGTTCTTACCGCCTCCCGAATTTTATTCCACCAACATACTCCAATCCCATATTAGGTAAAAATATCATAAAAGGATTATAAAGGGTTGAATTGGAACACCAATTTTTATCTATTTTGACAGGAGTTGAATTTTTTTTTTAGAATTCACTAAATGGTTCTGGAGTTTGTTTATAAAAAAAGGTTATTTTAAGTTTAATATGAAGGATATTTTGATGCACTCGAAAATTCTAAAAATGCACAAAAGTTTCAAAAAATGGCTTAAAAGACCGAATATTTTGCACACGTACAATAAGTTATTATATAAATATAGACATATGTATATATATATATATATATAAATATATAATATGTATATGTTATAATTAAATGTTTAACATTGAGCAATGCAAGCTTAATATGGAATGATAAGAAAAATAAATGCCTGGACGGGATTCGAACCCGGATCTCTGAGTCTGTACCTCAGTGTGATATCCATTACACTACCAGGCGAATCCAATTCAAACACTTATTTTTCTTATGTATGTATTATACTCTCCATTATTACTAGATGTCGCGAGAACTCGGTCTTCACCACCATCTAGCAGCTGACTATATCAAGTAAGCAAATTAAAGAGAATATTTTTAAAAATATTTATATATATATATATATGATATGAAAAGAAAAAATAATGCTTGAGTCGGGATTTGAACTCGAGTCTCTAAAGTCTGTACCTTTAGCGCTCTAACCAACTGAGCTACCCAAGAATTCCAAGACAAACATACAATTTTTCTTATGCATGTAGTATTCTCAATTCACACAAGAGGTAGCGGAAATATTATTCAACTGCCATCTAGCGGCTAACATAACAGTTAAGCAAATTATTAAAGAGAATATTTACTTTCTAGCAGTAACGCTTGCATATATAGATATTATAAATAAATATACATATATATATATATATATATATATATATATATAACGTATTAATTTAGAGCCTCCCCTTCATGTCATTTCGTTTCTAATTCATTAATGTCATATCACCCTTCCCTTCATCTCATGTTAGGGAAAAAAGTTTGATTGGCGTACCCATCCGTTGAAAAAAAAATATCAGGAATTTATCTACAGTAAAATAGTTTTCCTACGACCCATTGCATGTTTTACTCCTTCATACGTCCTTATTCTCTGCACCACTCTTTTTAATCCTCTGGAGACCATATTCCTATGCACTCCTTGAACCCACTGTTCTTTTGTCTCTCCTTTATTCCGCTTCAAAATTTAATATCATCATAGGTATCCTGTCATTCGACGTTTTCTTTACGAGGACAAATCACTTTGGTCTTCTCTCTTCAATAACTTGTAGAACACATTTTTGGTTAAACTTTTTTTTATTTCCCTTATTATTTAGTGAACATATTTAAGTAGTCACAAAGTTAATTCATTCTTTTCTGATTTTAATATTCCTAATGTTGCCTCTTATTGAATTTCAAGAAGCCCTCATCCTAAAGTCCATCTCCGTCAGCAGTAGTTTATATGCTTTCTCTGTGCTTAATACCAAAATTTCCGCACCATACAATAGAATACTCTCAACCAATGAACTACAAGTAATTTTCTTAGTTTTGTTCAGAATATTTCTACTCCATAACACCGAATTTAACATTCTAAACGTTTTCCTTGTTTGACTTACTCATTTGTTTATCTCAGAATTTCTTGTTCCCAAATATTTTAATTTATTGACTGTGCTAATTTTATCACTTTCACTCTCGAGACGTTCTTCCATTTGCATTGTAGATGATAAATGTTCTGTTTAATAGAAATTAAGAGAGATTACTGAAGTGTTCCGAAATTTGATATAACGGCAGTTCTTGAAAATGGAACGAATGCAATCATTATGAACCCGCTGCAATCTCTACGACATGTGATCATGGTTTAGGTCATTGTATATAACCTCACAATAATCGAAGTATGGAAACCCAAGATTCTGCGAAACAGTTCTCTTTATAGAAACAGGGAGACATTTCTTTAATCGTCTAAGATAATTTAAAATGGAGGAAGTTTTATGACAGATTTGTTTAATTTATGTTTGCATTGTAAAATTTGAGTCTGGATATAGATGAATATAGAGTACTGAAGAAGAATGAGGGATAATTATATTATTTATAGTAATACTAGCTAATATCCGGCGTGCGCTGCTACGCCTAAATAAATTTAAATTAATGTGCTTTTATGTTTAGTTGAATAAGTAGAAGGCAACATGATTATAAATTTATATTTTTAGATAGCCCGTGCTGATTACCAGGCGTTGCCCGGGAATAAACTTATCCCGATCTTGTTGACATAAATGAGCTGAAATACGAAACTTAATGTGTTTTATGTTTAGTTAAATAAGTGAAAGGAAACATTTATATAGCAATTATTTTAAGATTCCCCGTGCTGATTACCCGGTGTTGCCCGGGAATATACTTATGTCGATGTGCTTGGCATATATGAGCTAAAATACAAAATTCATTATTGTGAATTATCCGAAAAATAATACCCGCCATATGCTGCTATGCTTGCACAGGAATCTACGTACTTGACTCGATCTTCTTGGCATCAATGGAAGACAAAAATGGTTATTGTGAGTTGTCGGTAAGAGATAAACATATTCTATTCTGGACTTTTTTGTACAGATTTTTGAGATATTCAGTTCTGTGTACATTAATTGTGTGTATTAGTTATGGTTTAGGCAGCGTAAACCATTTAAGCGTCCAATGAGCTACTTTTTTTTACGTTTTCCAATACAAAGGTCGATTTTAAGGGAGTAGGAGTTGAGTATCACAATCTCTTATAGCCTATTGTCATCTCGGGAATCTCCTGAACATTTTGCAAAAAGCCCCATCACAATCGGATCAACGGTATGGCCGCTCATAAAGTACGAACAGACAAACAAACATTCATGTTTATATATTAGATTCTAAACAGCATTTTTGTCCCATTAGAAGGTCTTGTGATTTGTTAGAACTCAGATTTAGACCGAAACGTGAAGAACAATTCAAGAAAGGCATGAGATCGTCGTTCATTTTCGTCAAGATTTTATATAGGGAATATGGAGGTGAATATAGGTAAATTTGCAGATAATAATCAGCACAGAAATGGCAATGCTTTAGTAAGTTGATAAATCATTGATGTAGATTGAGAATAAAAGAGGCTCGAGAACATTGCCTTGGGGGCTACAGCCTGCAGGTTGAGCCAAGACTAGGATCTAGAATTTAATGCCAGTGGTGACATTTTATGGGCATGCATTCACATAATTTTGCGAACCAACATTATCATCATTGATATGATTTGTTTACTTTGACCTAGCCTGCCTTATAATAAATATTCATTCATTTCCACTAACGGCTCTTGCTTTTAAGTTCCTTACACTTATTTTTCTTAGACTTATCTCATTCATGCACTGTAATCTAGGTCTGCCAACTTTTCTCTTGTCATCCAGTTCTCATTTAGTATCATTCTGTTTAGGGATGTATCAAACATTTTAATGGCACAGTTATTAATAGGGATCGTATTAACGTCCGTGGAGGTATGAATCGAAACTCTATACAACAGTGCCATACTGATGTGAGTGCTTGAGCTTCATCATAAATAAGTCGTCTACAGTGTCAGACGCTTCGCATCAATATGGAATAACATAATAATCCTATTCATAACTGTAGCATTAAAAAATGATAAACCCCTGCACAGAATGATACTAAATGAGAACTGGATGACATGAGAAAAGTTGGCTGATCTAGATTATAGTGCATGAATGAAACAAATGAATTTAAAAGCAAGAGCCATTAGTGGAAATACATTAATATTTATCACAAGGGAGGGTAAGGTCAAAGTTAAAATGTCATGCCAATGATAATCATGATAATATTAGTCCATAAACTAGGGTGAATTGCATACCCATAACATTTCACCAATAGTCTCTATAGTCCGTAATTTGAAATTCATAATGATAAATAAAATTGCAGTAACTTTCAAATTTAATTAGGAATTGATCCTAAAATTGCATCTGTAAATATAATTTATCAGTCTTATTCAGTTGCACTTGCCGTGAATCTTACAGGCTAATGCCCTTGAAGACAGGGAGCGAGGATTTGAATCGCCACATTGGATACTTTGGCACACAGTAGCTATCCTTGACGGATCTGTGATTTGCATACACTAGCACCATTGGCAGATATACTACAAGGTAGCACAAGACAAGAAAACACGTACACACGTACAAGGCGGAGAGTTAAAATTCCCAACTCTGCGAGAAATTAAATCCAGTCCTCCAGAGTGCATGGCATTTGTAATAGTAATAACAACAATAATAATAGTAATAATAATATACTTACTTACTTACATACTTACTCACTGGCACTATCGAACCCGTAGGTTCATGGCCTTGCGGACATAAGCTCTCCATACATCCCTATCCTGAGCTAATGCTTTCCAATCATTCCCTGTATAATCTACTTCCCTCAAATCATAGTTAATGTTATTCTCCCACCTCATTCTTGGTCTACCAACTGGGCGTTTTCCCTCTGGCTTTCCTACAAGAAGCTTCCATGCAAGTCTTTCATTCCCCATACGTGCAACATGTCCTGCCCATCGCAGTCTACGAGACTTAACTGTTCTTATTATATCTGGCTTCCTATAAAGACCATGTAGTTCATTGTTATGAAGTCTTCTCCATTCACCTGTCTGTTCATCTCTCTTTGGTCCAAAAATTTTCCTAAGTACTTTATTCTCAAATACTTGTAATCTCCTTTCCTCCCTTAAAGTAAGAGTCCATGTTTCGCACCCATATAATATAACTGGTAGAATAATAGTTTTATATATTTTCAGTTTAACGTTTTTTGAAAGGAGTTGGGACATCAAGAGTCTCTGCAATGCATAATAGCACGCATTTCCAGAATTGAGCCTATGTTTAATTTCTTTGTGCATCTCATTCCTATTTGTGATTATTGTTCCTAGGTATTTGAATTCAGCCACTTCCTCAAAATTTCCCTCATTTGTCATTAGCTGTCCATTTCCATTATATAATGAATTTCTACGTGTGACCATATATTTAGTTTTATTGATATTTACTTCCAGTCCTAATTTCTTAGTGTTACTCAATAGTGTGTGCGTGTTGTCCTTTAGTATCTCCTCGCTATCGGCCAATAATACATCATCAGCATAAACTAACAGCTTATTAATACCATTGAGTTGTAAGCCTTCCTTATTCTCTAAAGAGTTAATGGCATGCTCTAGTACAAAATTAAATAGTAGAGGAGATAGTGCATCTCCTTGCTTCAACCCATTCTGGATTTCAAAAGTGTCCGAAAACTGTTTGCCTACACGCACCCTACTCTTTGTGCCATTTAGACACATTCGTATAAGTCTAACTAACTTTTTAGGAATTCCGAACTCCAGCAGGATACTATATAACTTCTCCCTCTTAATTGAATCATATGCTTTTTTGAAGTCTACATATAGTTGATGTACAGTACCATTATATTCCCATTTCTTTTCTAAAATCTGTCTTATACTAAAAATCTGATCTGTTGTAGACCTGTTTCTTCTAAATGCACATTGATGATCTCCTAGAATGTCATCAATATAGGGAGTAAGTCTGCTTACTAATATATTTGTTAGAATTTTGTACGAAGTTGAAAGTAATGAGATGCCCCTGTAGTTGTTGCAATCAGTTTTATCTCCTTTCTTATAAATTGGTACGATAATTGATTCCTTCCATTCATCTGGAAGAGCTTCTTTTCCCAAATCATACTAAGCAACCAGCGTATCTTGTCCATCAATTTTTCTCCCCCTGATTTTATCAGTTCTGCTGGGATCTCATCTGAACCTGATGCTTTATACATCTTCAATTTTTCAATCGCCATTTCAACCTCTAATGCACTTGGTTCTGCGACTAGCATTTCTGCTGTCTGTAAATTATCCTCCTCAATGTCCTGTTCTGTATGTACATTTAATAGCTGATTAAAGTAACTTTTCCATCTATTTAATATACTCCTATCTGGAATCTGCAATCATATCCCCATTTTCATTCCGAATTATGTTTGTTCTAGCCTGAAACCCTTTCTTCTCTATACTAATTCCCTGATATAATTCTCTAATGTTCCTATTTTTTGCATTCATTTCAAGATCATTAATCTTCTCTCTCAAATATTCCCTCTTCTTACTCTTTAGTAACTTGGTGGTTTCCCGTCTAACGCTACCCAATTGCTCTAAATTTACCTCATTTGGCTCGTGTAACCATTTCATTTTTGCTAGTTTTCTTTTCTTTACAATGTCGGCACATTCCTCGTCATACCAGTTCTTGTTTTGCCTCTTTTTTAAACAACCAATGCTTTCTGATGCTGACAATTTAATAGTATCTCTTATAGCCTCCCATTCTTTATTTATATCAGTTTTTTCTTCGTTTGCCACATTGTCATCGGAATAATAAGATAATAATAATTTTTATTATTATTATTAGTATTACTATTATTATTATTATTATTGTTGTTGTTGTTATACTTTCTGTTTAAATAGAAATTAAAGCTAGTTTAGGGAAAGAAACACAGAGTAAATGAAATAAAATAACTAAATAACTCGCTGGCACTTTCGGAACCGTGGACTAAAGGCCGCGCGGACCTAAGTTCTCCATGCATCCCTATCCTGAACTAATGTGTCTCAATCATACACTCACTCACTCACTGGCACTATAGAACCCGTAGGTTCATGGCCGCGCGGACGTAAGCTCTCCATACATCCCTATCCTGAGCTAATGCTTTCCAATCATTCCCTGTATAATCTACTTGCCTCAAATCATAGTTAATGTTGTTCTCCCACCTTTGGCATGGGTTCCCTGAAGTAGTCCCCGCCCGGAGAACCGAATGGGGGACTATTTTACCTCCGGAAAATTTTACCCCAGTAGAACCCATGTCCGCATTTCTTGACGGTTGTATTTTTACGGTGAAAGATCGTCAATCTTTCGACCAAGGTACTTATTTCGTCTGGCTTATCACCTTCGACCAGTCCGGCATGGGTAACCCTATCGGCAGCAATGCTACCGCCGGCATAGCTCTCAGGATCATTTAAGCACGCAAGCCACTCCACCACGACAATTCTCTGTATAATTTACTTCCCTCAATTGATGGTTTATGTTATTCTCCCAAAACGTGTACTTTGCTTGCCTATTGGGCACTTTCCCTCGGTTTTTCTACATGAATTTTCCAAGTTCCTCTTTATTCCTCATTCCTGTCAATGACAGTCTATGAGACGTAACTACTCTGATTATATCTGGTTTCCCATAAATGTATGTAGATGAATGTTATGTAATCTTCTCCTTTCGCCTGCCTCCATTTCTAAAAATGTTCCTAAGAACTCAATTTTCAAATAAAGCAAATATAAGTATTATTTAAATAATATGCCAATAGAACGCATGATGAATTTTTACTATATATGGTCATTAGTTGAAAAAAATAAGATGTTTATTTTTGGCTAGAAAAATAGTATTCTGTCGATATTGATTCTCCATAATGCATTTTTCTGTGTTTAGTAATTTGTAAAATTTTAACGGTTATTGGTCCACTGAGGGCATCTGAACACGATTGTAAATCAAACATTTCTTAGTGATCACTAGGGAAAGGGTTTTTATGTACTGAAAGTTAAGATTGCAACACAGATAGTATACTGTTTGAGTGAATGGATTTTCATTTCTACTTTGGAGCAAAAGTGACATTCGTGTTCAGGTAATATTACTATATACTACAATAAACAGATTCTGTAGATATTGATTCAATAAAACTGGATGCAAAGTATTTTCGATCCACTGAAAATAGACGTTTTTTATTATAATACGTTGCAAACTTAACTTTCACGTATAAAATCCGTTCGTATCACTTAAAGACAAATTCTTAGAACACTTACCGTGTGCATGGGGGATGGTCTATTGAAAGCTTTTGCTTAGCTTTCATTCCGATCGAGAAAATTTCATGAAAATAAATAAATTTGGCATTCTTCTTAAACCGAACATGGTTATTTAATTATGAAATGTGTGATTGTTTTACAATGGTTCTTTTCGGGCCACGTTGCGGCGCCGATATTTGTAACGGTGTTTCTTAGGTAATGAATTTCTTTCATTAAATTTTCTATTCCGTCCGTTTATTTATTTTTGCACCCTTCAGGGGAGTCACTGATCAACACAATTATGGTGAGAAGCGCTAATATGTGTTACTATCGCAAGTATGACGAGTAAAGAAATTTTGTAGTTAAATAAAAACATTTACTTTTTCAGTAAGTTATTTATTACACAGTAATATTTAGTAATAAAGATGAAACTTATGAATATCGTTTCTATCATTTTATCAGATATATATATATATATAATATATATATATATATATTTATCTTGGTAGTATTCGCGAATTTATTTTCTTGTTTAAATATTTAAATATATATATTTTTTTATTTCATTAGACTTACGTCGTTTCTATTTACGTTTTCTATGTAGATTAAACCAATGTAATTCAATATATCACCAATTATTTAAATTTATATGTTTAGATGATTCAATGGCGTCGATCTATTTTCACATCTCTATAACCATCTCTTTTTTCTTCTGTTGCAAATAATAATGTTGTCAGTTTCTGATTGGTAATGACATCATCAAGAAAGAACACGATAAGCCCGTCTTCAATCCTCGATACCCAATCATATTTTTGATGTTCGCCCGACTTAAGACCACATTATTGAAACCTTCTTTTGTCGTAAAGTTTTGTCTGTGAATTATGTATCTATTATTTATCACGAAAATATATGTGACGTAATAGTTGTTACATTTCACATTGATGTTACAAAAATCATTTATAATATTTAACATTGTAAAATAAATAATATTTAATTTAAATTTTTTTAAATATTTTTTATATTAAAAATTAAATCAAAAGAATCCCCAAATTATTATTATTACGTGAGGATTACTTTTCCTGTTATAAATGACAATAAACCATTGTAATTGTTTTAGTCATTGCATTTAATGTTAGCAAATTGAACTTAAAGCTCAATCTGCGGCCACTAAAGAGAGATGTGTCCAATAGAGTAAGTAACCTATGTTATTAGATCTAAGGATAGATTACGTTATTCAACAATTTCCACGGTACGTAATTGAGACAATCTAACATGGTTGGCGGTTACATGATTTCAGGGCGTTGTGTTCGTACTAACATTTCCACACCGACTAGAGACAAGTTAAAATTCAAACCAGTTAAGTGTTGTGTCTTTAAAAATGCGCAGTATGTAGTAATAATGTATTGGTGACGTAATAGTATATTAATATGGGAGGTTGGAAAGTAGTTTTTACAGAAACGAGGAAATTATTAAAAACTGAGCGACAGCAAGGTTTTTAATTTCCCAGGTTCTCTAAAATACTTCACAATCGTGCGTGTACATTATTGTTTGCACGATGGTGTTTTCAAAATAATTAATATTAGTAAAATAATAACATCTTTGCTGGAAAAATATGCGTTCATCATAAATAACTGACTAACGTTAAGAGTCCGGCGATAGTTTATACGGTATATGCCGAAAATAATTTACTTGAGACTACAGCAGGCCATGACACCAATCAGGGTAAAATGGCGGCAAGTACGAATGTATTAATTTATATTGTTTCAAAAGTTAAGTTCATTCAAAATGCAGTGATTTCTTTCGTATAATGTTCATTAACACTAGCTTCAAAAAATTGTATATACTTCACCATCATCTGCATTCATGGATTAGGTCTGTTGACCCGTTCCGACTTCAGCCCATCTCTTGGGTGCCTTTAGGTTTGTATTTTGTTATTTTTTTGGATTTCCGGCTTTTCTTCTGCTGAAGTTTATGAGTAAGTTATTTTTTACTAGTAGAAGTTACCAGCCTCTAGCCAAACCTCTCTTCCTGGAGGGCAGGGAAGTGGAATTTCGGAGTGTTCGTCTCCTAGAGAAGTTGCCTTCACTACAGCTTTGGGGACTTCTCTTCTCCCCACGTAACCCTGTGGACGGGGCCCTACCCAGGTACTACCCACTGGGCGATGGGACCTGGAGCTCACAAAAGGGCAGGGGTATATACTTTGTACGTGGTATATACTTTGTACGAGGTATATACTTTGTACGTGGTATATACTTTGTACGTGGTATATACTTTGTACGTGGTATACTTAAAGAAAGACAATAGTTTTACTTCACGCACTAGGTAGCTAATTTGTAATATTACAGTATAGTTATTTAGTTATTTATAGGTTGGCAACCCAGAAATTTAGGAAATTGAACTTTGAATCATGATCGTCATTGCTGTAAGTACGACATAACGCACTAGCATGTAAAAAGTGCATTGTTCCCAATGCCCATACTTAATACCTTTTATGTATGTAATTGGGGATCGAAAACCGTACACAAAGAGAGGCGCACTCACATGAGAGTCTAGACGCCCTGACCTGATTTATAAGAATTTTAGCTTAAGTGATCAATGATCAGTGATCACTGTGGAAACTATGATTTTTTTTAATCTGTCACAATGGTACTATCGTGTACAGTAAGCTGGTTATAGGGCAAAAAATCAGATTGTTATTCTCGTTCGTTGAAATACACTGGGATAGAAAGAGTTAACAGGTCCATACGAAAGTAAAAATACTTCATATATATGTGATACAAGTAAAGTTACTGAGAAAATCCAAATAAGTTACTTTTCCGTGAAACCTACAAAAAAGGACTCTAAATTATATAATGTACCAACTTCTTTACCTTTATGCCGAACATAAGAGGTAAAAAAAAACCTATGACTAAATTGTTTCATGTATCCTTTCACACTTGTAACATGTAGTAATTTCCATGGAGAATCTAATGGTATCTCAAACTCCATTTCAACACAAAATCGGGTTGAGATGAAAGTTTTTAGGTGAAATGTAAATTTTAATTTACCTTATATTATTTTTGATTAATATTTTACAACCCTTCAAGCCTTTGAATACTTTGAAGTCCCTTTACAATCGCAGATTCAGTTTATGATTCAACCTTTTCTATGGTTCTTTCCCTGTATCCTTAACATTACGCAGGAAATCTAAAACAGAAACATTAAATAGATTTATAATAAGTTGTCTGTGCCAATATTATTGTATGGTTATGAAGAGACTGCGAAGAAATAGTACCGAAATTATAAGTTACGACCAACCGAACTTGTTTGTTTAGAAAGTGCAAGTAACTGGCACAGGAAATGTCAAGACAAACGGTAAGCTACTGATGCATATTGCTCTGTGCACATGGTATAGTCTGCTAACTCTGACAAATAGTGGACTATACTCAACACACTTGCTATTCATATTCACAATGTATTGTTCAACACTGAAATAAACAGTTACGTTGGTTTTGTTAATTGTAGGTACAATGGTCCTGACATAATTGCCATACTTCCTCTGTTTCATTCTACAGTTAGATTGCAGAATACTTGTAGACATATAATCACACTATTTCCGTACTATTTTCCAGCAGTCTGGTTATTATTGTTGTACGTTAACAAAAAACAATATTAAAACGCTTCGAATTGGAAGAGAAGAGAATTTTAAGAGATATTGCAGGATATAACTTTTTTTAGAATACGAAGATTTCTGAAGTGAATTCAATATTTACAGCTTGACTGAAGAACTAATATAATATCCTAGGAAATAGTGTGCACATATTTCCTAAATTGATCAAGTTATATACTTCAATGTATTTCAACCGGTGTAGACGATCTCATAGAAGATAAATTAAGAAATAATTATTTTTGGGCGCCTAAGAATCAAAAGCTAACAGTGCCCTTTCTAAGATAAAGTATTATCCATTTTTTTCCGATTCCACAGTTTGTCTTATTATATTTCCGCATTCCCTCCATGGATTGGCAACATTGTAAACAAATTCTGAGGTTGGAACTGCAGGAAAAATAAATTACGTCATCCCCATGGGTGTTAAATGAAAATGGAGCACCAGGAGAGTCCTTAGACCTAAATTTAGACTGAATTTCAGACAATAGGAGATCATAGGAATAATTCCCTTTAAAATCAAATGAATTGTATCTGGGACCTCATGAACTGTAGTCACCATTTCTGATTTTAAGACCATGAGTCTGTCGCTATGAGAAAAAATACATAATTTTTAAAATTACGTAATATTATAATTTAATTTCAAAACATTTTTTACAAATATTAATAAACGGAACTAAATAAAGCATCGAATTACATACAAAAGCTGATTTTAACTCCATTAATGTATTATAATTTGAGAAACAAACTTTGTTACTTTAAAGAAACCAACTGTATACTGTTAATTTCGCTCATATCAAATACATACATACATACATACATACATACATACATACATATATACAATCCTTCGTATAACAAATGTACGTATAATTATCTTAAATATACAAAAATCATTCGAATCCCTTAGAGATTCAACAAGTTTGACCACAGTACAATCAGCTATATTTTGAAATTTATCTTCAGGAATTTCCTCCTCAACAAACTCTTAGAAATTTATTAATTTTTTTTTTCTCGGAACAGCAGTTTGAACATAATTTATTGCATATCAAATGTACACGTAGCGACATTAAGAATGGGCCGACTCTTGATCTCGAATATTTCAAGTTCTAACGCGCGATTCACACGAGTAAACTAATAGCACAGTAGAGCTAAAATACGTTTCCCTTCTTCCTTTCAAGAGCATTCTTTCTAAACACAGCAAGAAAGCGAAAGCCTGGCTCAGTGCTTAGTGGCTTGATTCGTATGCAAGAGATTACAGGTTCGATTCCCAGTGATGTATTTTTTTTAATTGTTAAAATGCTTTCTATTTTATTCCGTACGTCCATTCTTAAAGAAAAAAGTACTAACTATTGGTAAATATTATTATTTTTACTATTAATATTATCTATATATTTATTTATTTATAAGCAGGATTGCAGTGTAATAAAACATCTTCCTATGCCCAAAGCTTTTTAAAATTTTTATGTCTTTTTCTTGGGTACATTTTGAGTTAATTTGATCCCCAGGCAATTACATCATTTGATACATCCCATTATTATTATTATTATTATTATTATTATTATTATTATTATTATTATTATTATTATTATTGTTATTGCCCACCGCTGTGGTCTCGAGGTAGCGTGCTGCCATGTCACGCAACGGACCCAGGTTCAAACTCCGGTCGGGGCAGTTTTTCTGGATGAGGTTTTTATCGGGGTTTTTCCTCACCTGTAAGACAAATGTCAGGAAACCTTTAAGGCACAAACGGTCCCCGAAATCATAGGGTCATCATCATCATCCTTATCATTATCATCATCATCCTTCACCGGTATGGAAAGTAACGGGAAGCTACCACGCTTCCAATTCCTTAGTAAAGCTGCAAAGCATAGAATGAAGTGCAGTGAAACACCTGCCCTCGGGCAGCATTACTATGTATGTATTAGTATTATAGATGAATAATAATTATTATTATTTCTATTATTGTCAGTCATCCATGGGCTATTATTATGCTCGTCTTGACATATATAAACCACATATATTTAAGTGAAGGGTGAAACTTTTTCCTCACTAATACGTATTAAGTAAATAAACACAAAAAATATAAGAAGCTATATTATATTTTACATAAATTTATAGCATTATTATTAAAACGTAGTATTGTACAATTAAATTTATACCGATAGCTAAATGTTGTTACTGAGTTTATGAAAGCAAGGATATATTCCTTAAAATAGTGTAGAGTGGACGTGTGGCAGAAATTAAATGTTGTAGGATGTATTTTACGAAAATACAAAAGAATAAAAAACTGTCGGAGGTTTCGAACCCTGGCCTTCACGTACATATATTTTTGTTGTAAGTAGTTTAACGACCTACGCTACTCGAACGCCGGATGCTAGTTGCCTTGTTTACTTTTGTACTATGAATGAGAGTTGAACTTTATTTAAAATGTCGCAATTTGAGTAATATTACATTTGTCAAACACTCGTAAATATATAGAAACATGTCTCCTTCACTGTTCTTTAACTATTTAAGACGGTTAAAACCAAATATAGCGCATTTAAAACATTTGACAATGCGTTACCTCGTGAACCGCAGCTCTGACTTTTCGAGTATGCGCAGTGGGCCATAACAGGAACTCTTGCTTTTCGAAGCGGCTGATTCTATCTGTCGCTAAGTAAACATATACAATAAGTTACTATTATCATTATAATAATTATTATTATTGAAACAAAAGGATATACAGAGACTTAGATCTGCTGAAATGAGATACCTTCGGAGGACTGCTGGATACACACTACTAGATCACAAAAAAATGAAGACATCTTAGAAGAATTACACATGGAACCTTTAGAAAACAAAATTTCTGATTATAAGTCAAGATGGATGCAACATGTTCATCGAATGGAAGATCACTGAATACCCAAACAATTATATAACTAACAATTATATAAATAGCAATGTTAAGATATCAACCCGCAGGAAGAAGAAGACCAGGACGTCCACTCAAAAGACTCATGGATGGTGTTTCTCTTGAGGCCGAAACAGGTCAACAAATGGCCTAAATTCGTGAATGTACTATGATGATTATTATTATTATTACTATTATTATCATTATATGAATTAATTTCAACATTTTATCCGACGGTACGATTGGATATTGACCAATTCAATTACAGTCAGTGTCAGTTTGTACCAACGACGATCATCTATTATTAAACTTTTGTCGAAATGAAATTTTCAGAGCAGGTGCAGAATTGTTCGGAAATTGACGAACCTGCCTCGCAAATATTTCTGATTCTTAAGCTGTAGAATATAGAAGCCAGTTCTAGCAAAGCATTGTTAGACAATATATTAAATGAAGTAATTATTAAAAATATTTTTTAATTGCTTCCATTTTATTAAAATTCTACAAAACATATTAAAAATTGCATACATTATATACTATTTTAATTGCGTTCACTAAATTGTTTTTATAAAATACAATTCGAGTTTCCATCTCTTTGGACATTTCCATCCGGTCGTGACTTATAGACAATGTGAAAACTTATACAGTGTAGACATTCATAATTTATTTCATTTTGATACAAACATTTTATAACGAAGTACAGTGGGCTGTTTTGCAACTATGACCGGCTTCATGCAATTATACCCCTTATTTTACAGGACATTCTAAGAAATATATCTTTATTATATCTATTAATGAAGGATTATTCCAGTAAAACTTTATTTCATTTGTCTATGTTGCAATAGCTAGTTTGATTTTAATTTCACATACAAATGATTTTAATATTTTTATTTGTATTTTCTTAAAAAATAGAAGATCTTAAAGATTAGTTTCCGTTCCAATCCAATTGGTGTATTTACTTAGAATAAGTTCCAACATTCGCAGAAGCATATCCACTTTCTCAAACCCTAAAACTGCTGGGAAAGTAAAATGAGAATGTTATTTTGATAAAAACCATATATCCGAGTCAGCATTAGAGTTTCTGTAGAACAAGCAAAGCTTGTAAGACATGTATTGATTCAAGTGGTAGTACTTGAGGTGAGCCACTGGTATAGGATATGTCAGTGACCAGAATCAGAATCTAAACTTACCGCATTCTCTTTGATGTCCTGAATGAGCTTCATCTCCTTCCTCGCTAAATTGATTCTCTTAACATATCACATTTCTCAAAGACGTTCCCAACAGTATCTTGAGTTTCATTTGTAACAGGAATGGAAATGACGTTTATATCTTCAAAGAAACATTTTATTATTTTTCCAGTAGAAGAAAACGAAGCGTCTGTGTCATTCAACCGTATTTTGTTCAAGTCCTCGAAATAATGTTTTATGATTTTTACAAAAGAATAAAATTTCGTGTCCATTTCATTTCACTGAGTTTTCTTTTCCACAGTAGCCTATTGAAAATATCATTCCATTTATAAGAAAAAAACAAAAACTGCAAAGCGGCTCAGTTCCCTAAATGGACAGACACTTTACCTTCACTCTGGATCCCGAGTTCTCATCACGGTCACTCCATACGGAGTTCCTAGGGGACGAATCGGAGCCAGAGAAGGTTTCCCTTGGAGTTTCTCCCGTTTCTCACTGCCAACAACTTCATTCCACCATTTCTCCATACATATCTTTCTTTATTTCATTTGATATGCCTGGTTGAACGGCATCGTCAATTTGGCGTGTCACAGACTTTCATCTTATCTCATCCGTCGACCTGACATGAGTAGAGGATTTACTATAATTTATTAAGAAATACATTTTTTATTTGGCTGTATTTTATTTTCAGAAGTCAAGAAACAATATTTATATGACAGAGAGAATTGGCTCAGCCGTTAGAGTTTGAGATTTGTATTAGGGAAGTAGCGAGGTGAAATCCCGCGGCAGATCATCCTGAGGTTCATTTCTAGTTTTCCTTAGCTTTCAAGAAAACTGCTGGGTTGGATTTTCGTTGCCAGGAATGTTGTATTATAGTTACGATTTCATACTAGACTATAACACTGGTCAACATGATTTTTGTCTCCTATGGTTGTACACCCTTAGACAAAAAAATGAGTCATCCCCTGATACTATTAATCGATCGGGGAACTTCGTGAGCGCCCGCAAAAGCAGTATTCACATCAACACGTTTTCAATAATTGTACTGAATTGTTTGCTAGTTAATGCAGTTCACACTTCATCAACATTAAAGAGAGAGTTTGGCTTAGTGTGTTTCCGTGCTCGAGAGGTATAATAGACATCGTCTGCGTTCGTAACCTCACGGGTTCGATTCCCGTTCTACCTTTATTTAACGGAATGTTAGAATAGCATTTTGCCTGTAATGTAGTTTCATATTTAATTTGATATTTGAGTTTTATAGCTTTAATGCACACACAAAAACATAAATTAAAACCTTCTTCTAATGAGTAAATGAGGAAAGAAAATAATATCTTCTAAAATGAAAACTTTAACAAAAACAGAATCAATATCGGGTGCATGAATCCTCAGCATCTATTACTGCCGTCAATCTGCGGGGCACTTCTGCAATTAAATTTTTACAGGCACGTGGATGACCAGCTAGAGCATTCCAGGCGTCTTGAATTTGTGCCCATAAGCCATTTTTGCCTTTCGTGAATCTGCAGGCCAATTAGAGTTCATCTCTATTTTCATCTTAGCACACACATTTTCGATTGGATTCTAATCTGGTGAATAGCGAAATTTGATATCGATAATACAATGTCAATTATACACAGAGAAAACAGACATAAAATTAATATTTTAGAAGAAACAAAATTATCATTAAGGCTAAGAATACAAACATTCTCAACGAAAATATGCCTAATGAGCAAAACCCTCTATTAGACATACAGTTAATGCAATACTATTACAATAATTCTAGAAGATGAAGCATGCATCGAAAGGCCTAGAGTGAAATGAACGAAAATTTTAAATAGTTGAGGAAGACGGTAAAAATAAATAATAGTTTAAAAAACTAAAACAACATGCTTTATTAGAAACCCGAACTAAGAAATGAAAAATAATTTTAACTTCCAACACACTTGGGATAAAATTAAAGTGGTCAACAAAAAAATCATCTCCAACACATCTAGGGATGCCTCGGTCCTTGTAGTAGTAGTAGTAGTAGGACTTTATTAGACAAAAAGTAAGATATTTACAATATTATTTACAAATATGGGTCGCACGGGCAGTAAGCCGTACGTGCTGTTGACAGTCCGTTACAATAAAGTAATAATTGGTACTAGTGTAAAGAAAAATAAACAACAAAAACAGCAATAACATTACAATTACATAAAGAAAACACAATAATAATATTACAATTAAATAATAACACAATAGCATTATACACTGAAAACATTAACATTACAATTACATAAAGAAAACACAATAATATTACAATTAAGTAATAACACAATAGCATTATACACTAAAAAACATTAACATTACAATTACATAAAGAAAACACATTAATATTACAATTAAATAATAACACAACAGCATTATACACTAATTAATTTATATATAATTGTTAATAATTAATGGTATTGCATTTTGATAACATATATTTATTCATGAATGAGTGTTGTCCTTATTTTTCGCGTTTTGTCCAGAAATTTACCGAGGTTTATCCAATTTTCTGGATTTACCAATAATTCGTTACATGCCAATCTTTCCCGATTTGAATTTAGAAATCTTTCCGGTAATAACTGACGTCTCCAATATTCTAAGTCATTACATTTTCCTAATATATGTATCTCATCTTCAAAGTTCCCGCACATTGGACATATTCGCATATCGTGATCGTCCCTAATTTTTAGAAATTTCCATGCCCCTAGCCTAAACCAAGCAAGCCCTGATCTCTCGTTAAATCCTAGGTTGAGTATATACGATTCTTTTCCCCAGACGTATTTTAGGTCTCTTTGTAAACACAGTGAGCGTTTTCCTGTACATTCGGCGAAAGTATCTTGTTGGTTTATATCTAAGTACCTCCTCCTTATTTTTCTCCACACGTTCTTGCGATTTTCAGTCCCTTTTTCCCATATCCAGCCCATCCCAATCTTTTGGAGTTCTCTCCTAACCTCGTCTGTCCAAAATTTAACATCTATGTTTTTAATTTGGTGGTCGTAACAAATTGGTCCTTGTAGGAGCTGTGTGGGGGGATATAACCAAATTTAAGTTCATAAAATCTTAACGTATTCATCAATTAATCATTTCGGATGAATAATTACAGCCATACTTTTAGGTGAAAGTATATTATTGATTTACTTTGTTATTTATTCAGATATATCTATAAAATAAATAATTTTACCATCAAAAGCGTGGGGAGCTCTATATCAATTAATTTATTTGATAATAAACAGATTATTGGTAAACGTAAAGTCTCTAAGAAGAAAACGTAAAAACCATAAAAAGCATCCCATGGATTTGATGGTAAAATTATTTTTTGTGTAAATAACTCTAGTTTTATTCTATATGTGTTGAAGATTATTTTTTTGTTGACCACTTTAATTTTATCCCAAGCGTGTTGGAAATTAAAAGTATTATTAATTTTTTTAGTTCGGTTTTCTAATATGGGACATCGATTATTGCTTACCCCAAGTCGGGTGGAAATATGGGATAGGGTTATAGGTCAATCCCAGGTTTATTGGGATAATAAATGATTTGATGGGCGCTGGATTTGTAAAAGACTTCCTCGGTTCACTGGGGAATATAGGTGTTTGGTGTAAATATCGGTAGGCATGTGGTTCTTCCTCAGGGATTCCACGAGGAATTCGTCGGGCACAATTATTTGTGTAGAATAAATCGTGTTAAATGCACTGTATTATGTCTTGAAACACATGAAATGTTGAACACTGTACAAGTTTTAATTTTATTCCCTCGCATTTATCTCCAGTCGGCGATGCCGTTAATAATTATTCAATGGTGCACTGACTCACTGATTTATGAATTAATTTGTGAAGTTTGAATATTCAGTCGATTAATAAGAATGTTTCAGTCCCGATACTGAGGTACTTCGGTAAAAATTCTAAGTCCAAAATTGAAGTTAAATTACCACTGGTGACCATGCTGCCAGTGTGTGTCGAAGAGTGTATGTAGAAGTGTCGAGGTTCGTCTCCCTCGCCCATTACGTAAATTAGGTTCTCCCACTATGTCGACCTCGTGGACCTGAGATCAGTGCTTGGGCACACGTAACAAATAATATAATTGGTTAATATGCCCTTATAGCATAATCAAGAAGGTGTTAGAAATTTGTTATTGGTGATCTTTGCCGTCGGAGGTTGGGCCTTATCCGTGCTGGCCTCACGTACAATCGGGTCACAAGTTAGTAACTTAGGCTACTGGGTTTTTCCTAGGTCATTGATCTTTACTTGTAGTAGGCTCTGACGCCAGAATTTTCCCTCTTCCCACGCTTTTGCTAGCGTTGTTTATCCCAAATTTAAATTGCCGCTCGTAAAAGTCGGTTATTTTGTTCTGACTGGCAACATAGAGCTGTTAAAAAATCTGATTCACAAAAGATTGCCACTCAAATTCTGAGAATAAAGGGGTTTTGTCAACATTTTAACTCTTTGTGTATGTCGGTCACTTCCGCCTTCACAAAATAAAGGGTGGAATTGCCAGAGTTCTCTACCTTGTTAATGACAAGTCATTTAGTTCCCATTAATACTAATTTCGTCCGATCGTTTTATTTGTCATTTACTCTTACAGAATCGTATTCTACTCGCTTTCCTGATTAATTTAAGTATAAATATGACCTAAGTCTGATAACTGCTTCTCTCAATGATTTTTCTAATTGTTTGTGATTTTTATTGCCCGGCATTGGGAGTTATTAATTTATTCAGTTACTCTATGCAAAGGAGGCTGAGTGAATGACTTGGTATAAATAAAGCGTGTTGTTTTAGTTTTTTAAACTATTATTTTTTATTATTTTTAGTTTGATAGTCATAAACCGGAATCCCATGAAAATTTAATTCCTTAATACTCTTCTAAAACTCCTCTGGCTCGGATTTGAACCAGCGACCTACGGATTACTTAAATTATATACCACTACAGTCCACCGCTCTACCAACTGAGCTCTTTCAACGATTGACTAAAAACTCGATAAGTCCGCAACCAATTACACCAGTTTTTATTTATTTTTTTAATTTTCTGATGATTCTGGCCAGGATTTTAGAAACAAATTATGCAATCATTGTATTGTCATGTGTCCTTTACAAGTATACACAGTTTCAAGTCGATCGAATGTTTTTAAGTGGGTGAAAATCGTGTTCAAAGATTCCGTTACATAGATACAGGTACGTTACATAGACAGATACAGATGAAGCTAATATGAAGCGTGTAAAAATATATAATTTAACATTGTTATAACCTCAACAGTATAAAAAACAATTATGTACTTAAAAAATGTAGATTAATTCAATTGTCAAAATAAAATGTATTTAATTCATAAAACATTTTAATACAAATATACAGAAAACTGCGTAATTGAAGACGCTAATCTGCGATCTTCATTAACAGAAACAGCGACCGCATGTTTTACAGCTGACCTATCAGGTCACATAGGAGAGTCTTAAGTTCATGCCACATAACACAATAGCTCAGGCACTGCACAATTATGACTAGTTTCCTAGTCTGAGCCCAGCGCTGTGCCGAGTATGACTTAGAAGAATTGTGCATTCAAGAGATGACTCATTTTTTGTCGAAGGGTGTACTTAATGCAGTTTTTTATCGTGTTTTCAAATATGTATTAGGAATTTCTCCATCACGTACAGTTTTTTTATTTCTATTTCAATTAATCTATTTAAATAATTATTTTCTAATACACGTTTTATCGTCCATTTGTACATTGCAAAATAAAACCAAATGAGCTAACTCAAATGGTTTCAGCTATGGAAACATATATAAACAGCAAATGGAATCCTAATATGCTGGCGGAATATTGTTGGGCCATCAAGACGGGTCCTCCACAGGTGATATATAGCAGAAAATCGTCATTTAGTACTTTCTAGGTGAGTCCGAATGTTCGAATATTAAGTAGTTACGAATGTAGAAAATATTAAAATGTTTGAATTTGTAAATGTCTGTCTCTCGGAACCTTTGCGTAATGGAGAAACGCCGATATCATATTTGAATTCAGGAGAACAAATACTATCAGAATCACATATTTTTCTTTCTGAGACAAAAAAAAAAGTTACTTTTCTGTTGTTTAGTGTAATCAAACGTAGACTATTATCACTTACCAGTGTACTTCATTGAAAAAGTAAACATAAAATAAAAATTCGCACTTACGTGAATCGATTAAGATCCTCGATCCGTTATGACCCTAGATATGAAAGCGTATATATATATATATATATATATATATATGGCATTTATTTCTCTTATCTGGCCATATTAAGCTTGCATTGCTCAATGTTAAACATTTGATTATAACATATATATAATATATATATATATATATATATATATATATATATATATATATATATATATAACAAGAGTTTTTTTGTAAAATAAAGAAATTTATCTAACTTACATTAAACATACTTTTTCCTCAAAACTACTATTTTACGATTTTTAAGTGAAAGAGAATGATAATGAAGATTCCCGATCGTCCCGCTGCTGAATATGGTTGATCCCCTAGTGGGAAGTGCCTTAACCAGGCTAATTTAGTTGCGTTTATTTCCCTTCATATGTCTGTGGGGGACATGTGGTTAGTACATCGCGTCGAGGACACATTATTAGGGTACTAATGTATTAATTGGATTAATGAAGGTCGGCTAAATTTTCCTCAGAGTTCATTTTATTCAGGATTGAGTTTCTTTTAAGAGACCTACGGGACCCACGACTTAAAGTCTTTCTCGGAGGGTTCCATGCCTTGTTTGAACAGCGATATTTTGGACTATAGGGAAGGAACATAATCAGAAGACCATCGCGGCCAACATGAGGACAATGTAATATATATTTCGTTAGACTATTTCTGTTCCGAGAAATATTTGATTTTTCCACAAATCAGTATCAATTTGTATTTATATACTTTTCAAAATCATAGGCTGTTATGTATATGAAAGTTTTTTTTTTCTGAGAGTGAATTAAAATTCAAGTATAAGTAGACAAGTTTATAATAATTATTTGCACTTTATATCCACTGGTCATATTTTTAAAACCAAAATGGAATTTCGAAAATAGAGAGACGAAAAGGAAAATAATAATTACTCCTTTATTTGGACTTGGCAGACAGATAGCTGTGAGGACCATGATATCAAAGATATATTACTCTATCCCAGTATATCGTGGATGAATGAAATAAAGTCTACTCGACAGTGTTATGTGAGTTTAAGGTCGTATTCCGGACCCGACACATCAGGTTCTTCTCTCGTGATTCATACCACTATTTGGATTTGGGTCGTGGACGAGAGGAAGAACTAGAACGTTCCCATAAGCCCCTTCTGCTATCTGTATTGCTTGGGTTCCGAATCATGAGCCAGCATCTTGTGGGTTTCCCACTAAATCTCCGCAGTCACATAATTTAAACACCTGTGGATTGGCAACTAAATTATATTTCCGAAGGGATATGAGATGAGGGATGATATGAAATGAATCAACTGGAAATAAAATTACATATAGCGGAGGGAAAGGAGGATGGAGAGTAATTATGTAATCAAATTCGGGAAACGGGAGAACACCGAGAAATATCCAAAAAAAGACTCGGTATATCTCACCACCAATACACTTCTGAAACCGCCAGCATTCGAACCTGTGATCTCAATCGGTAAACCGCATACGCTAAACACGCGTATAATGAAACGATATATTAATAGTAAAAAGCACATTATTTATAAGAAAATAGTGTGCTCATAAAGTCCCAGTACATTTTTAGGATAACGTAGTCAAAATAAAAAAAACTACTATTTACTACAAAGTCAATGTTCTACATGACCTCCATCAATTTATAGACACGTTTCCGAAACCATTTACCAACTCACATGCTGTAATCCTTTCACTCGCTTGGCGTATCCGTTCCTTCACCACTTGCAGATTAGGAACCTTGGTTCTGTACATCTGTTGCTTGATGTACTCTCAAACGAAAAAGACCAGAGATGTGAGCTCCAGGTACGAGGAGATGCCCTTCCAATCCATATGTTGGATAACATGTCATCGAGATACGTACAGTCAGAGCAAAGTGTGGCCGTGATCCATTGTTGTAACACTACTCTATCTATAATACCATCATACAGTAACTGTGGCTGTGAGTAAAGCTGCAACACAACAAGGTACATATCACCCATGATTGTATTCTCGGCGAAAATGTATGGTCCGTTAACATTTCATTTTGTGGAGTCAAGCCAAACATTCACTTTTAGTGAATGCTTTACCGACTCGATGGTTTCATTGGGCAGCTCATCCGCTGATATATAACAGATATGTTGATGGACACATCCACTAACGTGGAACATGACTTCATCGGTGAAGATGATGTGGTCCATTATTTTTTCCCAATCTGCAGCCTCGTGGTGCTGCGCTTTCTTCGGCTTCCAATTTGTGTACCACTTGCATATGATAAGTTTATACTCACATCTCTAGTCTCTGGACAACATATGTACAGAGCCAAGAGACCTAATCTCGAAGTGCTGAAAGATAGCATGCGCCAATCAAGAGAAATTATTACAGAGAGATTTTGGTTAATGATTTCCGGGCGACGGTGCATCGTTGGAAAACGTGTTTGAGGTTGATGAAGGTCATGTGGAACAATAACTTTGAAGTAGATATTAAATTATAATTTCTGGTTTATTTGGAGTACGTTATATCAAAAATGAAAGGAACTTTATGATTACACTGTAGAAGTAAACTATCAGAAAGCATATTGAAGAAATTTAAGTCAAATCAGCTATTACAACAAAAACAAATGAAATAATGTTTCAATATTGCAATCCTTTATTAATACTTCTTGACAGTATACTTCATTATAAAAGTGAGGTTAACCTTATAAAGACTATGGCCAATAGTCAAAATTGTATTTACTTATTTATATTTAATTTGCCGCCGGCCAATTGCAAACGGTTTAATTGCCAACCTGATAATTGCTTTCAAGTATTTACCATTTGCACTCGGTAGTCACTTCTCTTCGTTCACCTCATCACAACTGAGCGTGGTCTCTAACCTAACTACATGATTTTTCATTTCGTCAATAATTTTAAAAATGCATTTTTAGCGTTTACACTTTTCCGTAACAGATACATATTACATTTCCATCTTCATCCATGTTGGGATTCAAAAATTTTGCTAAACATTTAATTACTAAATAAACTACACCTTTCTGACAAAACACTTTCACCATACCTGTACCGAATTTTATCTGTATATATATATATATATATATATATATATATATATATATTGTATGTATTAAATAGGTATGGCGATTGAAAAATTGAAGATGTATAAAGCATCAGGTTCAGATGAGATCCCAGCAGAACTGATAAAATGAGGGGGAGAAAAATTGATGGACAAGTTACGTTGGTTGCTTAGTATGATTTGGGAAAAAGAAGCTCTTCCAGATGAATGGAAGGAATCAATTATCGTACAAATTTATAAGAAAGGAGATAAAACTGATTGCAACAACTACAGGGACATCTCATTACTTTCAACTTCGTACAAAATTCTAACAAATATATTAGTAAGCAGACTTACTCCCTATATTGATGACATTCTAGGAGATCATCAATGTGCATTTAGAAGAAACAGGTCTACAACAGATCAGATTTTTAGTATAAGACAGATTTTAGAGAAGAAATGAGAATATAATGGTACTGTACATCAACTATATGTAGACTCAAAAAGCATATGATTCAATTAAGAGGGAGAAGTTATATAGTATCCTGCTGGAGTTCGGAATTCTAAAAAGTTAGACTTATACGAATGTATCTAAATGGCTCAAAGAGTAGGGTTCGTGTAGGCAAACAGTTTTCAGACACTTTTGAAATCCAGAATGGGTTCAAGCAAGGAGATGCACTCTCTCCTCTACTATTTAATTTTGTACTAGAGCATGCCATTAAATATGTAGAGAATGAGGAAGGCTTTCAACTGAATGGTATTAATAAGCTGTTAGTTTATGCTGATGATGTAGTACTACTGGCCGATTTCGAGGAGATACTAAAGGCCAACACGCACACACTATTGAATAACACTAAGAAATTAGGACTGGAAGTAAATATCAGTGAAACTAAATATATGATCACATGTAGAAATTCAGTATATAATGGAAATGGACAGCAAATGACAAATGAGGGAAAGTTTGAGGAAGTGGCTGAATTCAAATACGTAGGAACAATAATCACAAATAGGAATGAGATGCACAAAGAAATTAAACATAGGCTCAATTCTGGAAATGCATGCTATTATGCATTGCAGAGACTTTTGATGTCCCAACTCCTTTCAAAAAAACGTTAAACTGAAAATATATAAAACTATTATTCTACCAGTTATATTATATGGATGCGAAACATGGACTCTTACTTTATGGGAGGAAAGGAGATTACAAGTATTTGAGAATAAAGTTCTTAGGAAAATTTTTGGACCCAAGAGAGATGAATAGACGGGTGAATGGAGAGGACTACATAACAATGAACTACATGGTCTTTATAGGAAGCAGATATAATAAGAACTGTTAAGTCTCGTAGACTGCGATGGGCAAGGACATGTTGCACGTATGGAGAATGAAAGACGTACATGGAAGCTTCTTGTAGGAAAGCCAGAGGGAAAACGCCTAGTTGGTAGACCAAGAATGAGGTGGGAGAACAACTTTAACTATGATTTGAGGGAAGTAGATTATACAGGGAATGATTGGAAAGCATTAGCTCAGGATAGGGATGTATGGAGAGCTTATGTCCGCGCGGCCATGAACCTACGGGTTCGATAGTGCCAGGGAGTAAGTAAGTAAGTATTAAATAGGTATGAAGAAAATGTGCTTTCATCACTGACAAGTATACAAGTATTAGTAACGTATGCAATAAGAAAATAAAATTATACTTTAACACTCCATATATTATCATGTTTAGTCCACCGTTCTGGTTTAGGGGTTGGCGTCGCTTACTCGTACGTAGGGGGCCGGTGTTCGATCCTCGGTATGGACAAGTTTCCTGAGTGATGGTTTTCTTCTCTTTTTCAGCTGTAAAACAAATGCCAGGAAATGTTAAGGTCCAAACGATACCCGAACACTTTCTGGTCATAATAATCATCATTATATTCGCCATGTTTAATATGAATGTGAGTATTTATATTGTGTTGTCTTATAAGAGGTCCTGACATTAAGCTGATTACATAATCTGGGAGACCCTTCGTGCCCTTTTGTGGTCAAAAACGTACTGTGTGATCCGTAGTTTAAAATCCCTCTCCCGACAGGTCATGGCAATGTAAGGCCCGTGTGGCCTGTGACATGTAATAAGTACCTGCAAGGTGAAAGGTTAACTAATAAAATGTAATTGTATTTTCATATTTGAACATATAAGCCAGTACTGTGGTCCTGATAGTTCAAACAATGTTGTTTTGTAAGGGGTGGATTTTATTGTTTTATGTGTAAATTTTGGTGATCATTTGAAGGATGCGAGTACAATTCCTCTGGAAATAATGTAATAGGAATAACCCGAGTGCAATTAGGCAACGCCGAATTTATTTATTTTCAGGTTGTACAATGTTTTTGGCATCTACATCTTCCCATTTCAAGATTCCATAGCCAATCTGTATTTCCCTTTATTTTCCACGCCCTACTTCCAAGCCCCTTTCGTCCATGTTAGCTTTAGGTTTTTCCATTGTTTTACTAATTGTCGGATTCTATAATAAATCTTGTTTAGTAATCAGTCTTTGAGTCTTTGATAATGGTTTTCTTATTTCCAAACCATTTTAATATTGTTTTGATAATTTGCATTAAGGATCCTTGCATTTTCATCTTTATTTCTATTTTTTTTAATTTCAAATATTGTATGTATATATATATGTTGTTTGGTTTTTTAGCATTTTCTTTCTTTTTATGATGAACGAGGAGCTGGCCCGATGCATCAACCCCCAACCTTAGGGACGGGTAATTTTGTTCAAGGTTTTCTTCCTCTAGCCTTTGATAGTCCAGGTAGTCCAGCATCTTACTAAAAGGCAGCAGCGATAGTTTTGGTCCGCCCTGGGTATTTCCCAGTACCCGCCATATATGGTGAGCATTCCCCTATCCGCCGCCTGGGGAGGCGTCCGATAGGAGACTGACAACTCCACACGGATTAGAAAATTACAAATATATCAAACCATAATTCAGAGCATTTTAACATATGGTGCTGAAGTCTGGCAAATTCGTACCAGGGAAATGAAAAGAATTTTAAATACAGAAATGGATGTTTTAAGAAGATCATCTGGAAAATCTAGAATGGATAGAATACGAAATAAAGAAATAAGGGAAATTATGGGTGTACAAGAGGAGCCGGACATCATAGACATCATAGAAAAGAAAACATTGCAGTGGTATGGTCATGTCAAACGAATGCCAGAGCAAAGATTGCCAAAAATTGTTATGGAATGGATCCCAATGGAAAGGAGGAAGAGAGGAGGACCGAAGAAAACTTGGATAGAAGGGGTACAAGCAGCTATGAATATCAGAGGAATGTAGGAAGATCAATGGATGGATAGAGAGGAATGGCGTTTGGTTTCCGGAAGACGGCGGCAGCTGCCATGATACCGGATGATGATAATGATATATATATATATATATATATATATATATATATATATATATATATGTGTGTGTGTGTGTGTGTGTGTGTGTGTATTTTCGTCGAAGGTAATTTACCTCATTGTGTTATTTTCAAACGCCATATCTCGTAGTCATAAAAACGTCTATAATAATCAAAACCATTAGTGAATTAAGTCTTCTGTTCTGCTCACTTCGGACAAAAATATAGACCTTCCAACGTTTCTTTGGATACCCGAGAGGTCTGTAGTTAGGTAGTTAGTAGGGTAGTCCGTTATAAGTCATTATTATTTTATGATTGTGTCAGTTGTTCCTGTAAATCTTGATATTGTCACTAGTTACTGGCATGTTTAGCTCTATTAGCATATCCTTGTTCCGTTTGTTATCGTACAGAGTATAACCCTCAGATCTTATTTCGGCGGCTTATTTTCATTGGAGTTGGCATAATATTCGCGTCCAGTTTAGTACAAAGGATTACAGTCGGATTTTACAAATTTTAGAAAATTTTAGAATTATATCTTGTCGAACTTTTTAAAGTAATAATATTTTTAATTTTTATGGAAGAGGGTTGAAATGTTTAAACATGTTCTTAAACCCAAATCACTTTAATTATTTAATTTTATCTATTTCTATTTGCCCAATCTCCTTCCTGAAAATCGATTTCCACCGTTAATCCTCTAATCTGATGCATCTTCGGTCGACTCTTCTTCTTTCTACCTTGGGGAGTTCAATAAACACCATTTAATTAATCTGAGCTCCTGCATTCTTCTGACATGATCTGACCATTTTAGTTAACCTTTTGTTAAGTTATGATTCATATTACAAATACCCTGAGTAATATTTATCTTGGGGACACGCCTTAGCGTAGTGGTTAAGGCACTGCGCTACAAGCCGGAAGGTCGAGGGTTCGAGCCCCGTGGGGGTCAGGATTTTTAAACTCGCCCAAACCCTCTGGCGGCACTATGGTCCTGGGGTTGACTCATTCTCTAACGGAAATGAGTACCAGGGGGTAAAGGCGGCTGTCACGCAGGGCTGACAACCCGGCTGACATCAAGTGTTGATTGTCTAGAAAAGTGGGAGCCTTAACCTCCTACTACCCCAAGGGCCTCCTGAGGCCTGTCGTGGGATCACTTTACTTAATATTTATCTTTCCTGGACGAGTAGAAACTCGTGTTTTGAATATATAAGAAATTATTAAACATTGATCAGTATACGTTTCTTAATGCCTAGAATATACTTCAATATCAATGCTATTATCTTATTTTATAATTCTTTCAAATTTGAGTTTAGTCATTTGTAGATCCATCCATAGTAATTCTGCCCGAAGGCAGGTCCTTCACTGCAATCATAGCATTTTCATGCTATGCTTGCAGCTTTACTAGGGAATTGTGTGGGTGTGGTAGCTTCCCGTTGCTTTCCACACCGGTGAAGGATGATGATGATAATAATGGTAAGGATGATAATGATAAGGATGATGGCCATATGATTTCGGGGACCATTTGGGCCCTAAAGTTTTCCTGACATTTGTCTTACAGGTGAGGAAAAACCCCGATAAAAACCTCACCCAGAAAAACTGCCCCGACCGGGGATCGAACCCGGGCCCGCTGCGTGACAAGGCAGCAAGCTACCTCGAGACCACAGCAGTGGACATTTGTAGATCTTTTGTTTAAAATAGTAAATTATTAAACCAAAATCCACATTCACATGGATACATTAATAGTAATAACTTAGTAGTAGATAACGAATATTCAAGTGGAAACAATACACACACACACACACACACACACACACACACATATATATATATATATATATATATATATAAAGTTTATGAAAATTAATAAACTGGTCTGGAAGTAATTATCAATAAAACTACAGTAAATATATGATCATACGTAAAATATATAAAGGAAAATTAAATTTAACAACAAATAAGAAAATAAAAAAATGGCTAAATTCAAATACGAGTACAAACAGAAAAGAGGAGAAGAAAGACGTTACGCATCTGGCATTTAACAGGGACTCTTTCTGATATCCGTTATTTGAAAAAGTGTTAAACGAAAAATATATAGAACAATAATTATAATAATAATAATAATAATAATAATAATAATAATAATAATTATTATTATTATTATTATTATAACACAGAATATATGGCAAAAAAACTAAAAGAAAAATACGAGAAATGGGGACTATATATAAATATTGAGGAAACTAAATATCTGTATATAGGAGAAGAAATGGAAAATATAAATTTCAAAAATGGAGAAGAAATAAAACCTAGCATTGAACGCACTTATTTAGGAACAAAATTAGACCATTCAGGCGATAACACAGTGGAAATTGAAAATGTAATCGCACAAACAAAACAATGAAATGGTTACACGAGCCAAATGAGGTAAATTTAGAGTAATTGGGTAATATTAGACGGGAAACCACCAAGTTACTAAAGAGTAAAAAGCGGGAATATTTGAGAGAGAAGATTAATGATCTTGAAATGAATGCAAAAAATAGGAACATTAGAGAATTATATCAGGGAATTAGTACAGAGAAGAAAGGGTTTCAGGCTAGAACAAACATAATTCGGAATGAAGATGGGGATATGATTGTAGATTCCAGGAGTATATTAAATAGATGGAAAAGTTACTTTAATCAGCTATTAAATGTACATACAAAACAGGACATTGAGGAGGATAATTTACAGACAGCAGAAATGTTAGTCGTAGAGCCAAGTGCATTAGATGTTGAAATGGCGATTGAAACATTTAATATGTATAAAGCATCAGGTTCAGATGAGATCCCAGCAGAACTGATAAAATCAGGGGGGGGGGAGAAAAATTGATGGACAAGATACGCTGGTTGCTTAGGAAGATTTGGGAAAAATAATCTATTCCAGATGAATCAATTATCGTACTAATTTATAAGAAAGGAGATAAAACTGTTTGCAACAACTACAGGGGCATTTCATTACTTTCGTACTTCGTACAAAATTCTGACAAATATATTAGTAAGCAGACTTACTACCTATATTGATGACATTCTAGGAGATCATCAATGTGCATTTAGAAGAAACAGGTCTACAACAGGTCTACAACCCGGAATCACTCAACATTAGGTCTACAACAGATCAGATTTTTAGTATAAGACAGATTTTAGAAAACAAATGGGAATATAATTGTACTGTACATCAACTATATGTAGATTTCAAAAAAGCATATGATTCAATTAAGAGGGAGAGGTTATATAGTATCCTGCTGGAGTTCGGAATTCCTAAAGAGCTTATAGGACTGTGTCTAAATGGCACAAAGAGTAGGGTTCGTGTAGACAAACAGTTTTTGGATAGTTTTGAAATCCAGAATGTGTACCGGAGCTCGGTGGTAGGCAGAAGATCTCAGGGTTATGAACTCTTTATAAGCAAAAGAACAACGTATAAATGTACACTCAATTTTAACGAATCCAAGAACTCTTTATTTTCGGAGAAATACACTTTTGTTAATACAGTTACAAGTTTTATCTAAGAGTGGAGTCGATGAAATACTTAGAGGTCCACGTGCTCGAGTCAATATTTTTAAAGTCCAAATGCTTAACGGACTATCTTTAAATTTAACTATTTTTCGGACGAATCTAATATTAACACTGAATTGGAGATCGCGGTCTGCAGGTCTACGATGTTCCAACACTGAACACGGAGTCACTGACAGTGATAGTAAGCGATTTTTAACTGAATCGGAGATCGCGGTCTGCAGATCTACTATGTTTCAACACTGATAGTGATTGTGAGTATTATGATATAAGTTCTCGCTTATAAAGGCGGTGGCTCCTCCCACTTTTCTCGAATCCACTCCTTACAATTGAATATATATTTATATTTTATAATATTATTTACTAGTATGTATAACATTTCTAAGAACTGGGTAAATTGGTTCTTTGATATTTACTAGAAAAATGTTTATCAGTTTCTTTGTAAACTGTCAATGTTAAGAGATTATCTTTTCTAGAGGTGAATGAATGTCTTTTGTTGTCTGCACTAGGCAGGTAGAAATTCTTTATCATCATTCCTTTGAATTGCTTAGTAGCGTTAATTGGTTTCTAAGAATTCGTCAATAGATTTTTAATAATTTTAATAGCTAACTAATGCTATCTTTTCTTATTAGTTGTATAGACTGTTAATTGGAATTCTTTTGACAATACCCTTTTTGTGTTCCTATATTATTTGTAAGATGTGTAGTAGGTAGAGTTCTGACAATACCTCTTTATTTGTCATTTGTATAGCAGGTAGCGTTTTACAGTATTTATTCTAGACAAATGTAGGTGGAATTTGTACCTGGATATTTTTACTTTTCCACATACATATTTTATAGCGATATTAGTAATATATTCTATTTTCATTTTTGTATAGATTTATTTAATTTTAATAACAATTTAATATATTTCGGAACATTTTAGTTTCAGATCCATGCATATTAGAGTTGTATCTTAGTTTATATGTCTCCTTACATATTAATCGCTACAAATGGGTTGAAGCAAGGAGATGCACTATCTCCTCTACTAATTAATTTTGTACTAGAGCATGCCATGAAATCTTTAGAGAATGAGGAAGGCTTACAACTCAATGGTATTAATAAGCGGTTAGTTTATACTGATTACATAGTACCATTGGATGATATTGAAGACATACTAAAGGTCAACACGCACACACTATTGAATATCACTAAGAAATTGGGACCGGAAGTAAATATCAATAATCTATATATATGTATATATATATATATATATATATAATACGGTCACACATAGAAATACATTTATAATGGAAACGGACAGCTAATGGCAAATGAGGGCAATTTTGAGGAAGTGGCTGAATTCAAATACCTAGGAACAATAATCACAAATAGGAATGTGATGCACAAAGAAATTAAACATAGGCTCAATTCTGGAAATGCGTGCTATTATGCATTGCAGGGACTCTTGATGTCCCAACACCTTTCAAAAAACGTTAAACTGAAAATATATAAAAATTATTCTACCAGTTATATTATATGGGTGCAAAACATGGACTTTTACTTTAAGAGAGGAAAGGAGATTAAAAGTATTTGAGAATAAAGTACTTAGGACAATTTTTAGACCAAAGAGAGATGAACAGACAGGTGAATGGAGAAGACTACATAACAATGAACTACAAGGTCTTTATAGGAAGCCAGATATAATAAGAACAGTTAAGTCTCGTAGACTACGATGGGCAGGACATGTTGCACGTATGGGTAATGAAAGACTTGCATGGAAGCTTCTTGTAGGAAAGCCAGAGGGAAAACGCTCAATTGGTAGACCAAGAATGAGGTGGGAGAATAACATTAACTATGATTTGAAGGAAGTAGATTATACAGAGAATGATTGGAAAGCATTAGCTCATGATAAGGATGTATGGAGAGCTTATGTCCGTGCGGCCATGAACCTACGGGTTCGATAGTGCCAGTGAGTAAGTAAGTAAGGAAGTACAAACAAAACAATCAATAAATGCTTTAAACTCCGTTTGGTGGATCAAAACTATTACAAAAAAAGAAAATTACAAATATATCAAACCATAATTAAGAGCATTTTAACATAGGTGCTGAATTCTGACAAATTCCTACCAGGGTGACGAAAATAATTTTAAATACAGAAATGGAAGTTTTAAGATCAGCTGGAAAATCTAGAATGCATAGAGTACGAAATAAAGAAATAAAGGAAATTATGGGTGTACAATAAGAGCCGGACATCATAGAGATTATAGAAAGAAAAAATATTAGTGTTATGGCCATATCAAAGGTTGCCTAAAATTGTTATGGAATGGATCCCAATGGAAGGAAGGAAGAGAGGAAACCCGAAGGAAACTTGGATAGAAGGGATACTAGCGGCTATGAATATCAGAGGATTGGAGGAAGATCAATGGATGGACAGAGAGGAATGACGTTTGGTTTCCGGAAGACGGCGGCAGCTGCCATGTTACCGGACGATGATGATGAAGAGGTTAAGGCTCCCACTTTTTCTAGACAATCGGCTCTTGATGTCAGCCGGGTTGTCAGACCTGCGTGACGGCCGTCTTTACCCCAGAACAAGCGTCTGGTACTCATTTCCGTTAGAGGCTGAATCGGCCCAAGGGCCATAGTGCCGCCAGAAAGTTTTGGTCAGTTTAAAAATCCTGACAGTATGCTTTGGTTAAATCGACACAAAGCAAATGTAAATCTCTGTTAGTTGCTCTTTTTTTTCTATCATTTGTGTTGTGCAAAATATATTATCTGGGCATGACCTACCACTTCTAAAACCAGATTGTTCTTCCATTTCTTTATCCTGGTATTCTACATCAACCATTTTTCTCAGTATATGTCCATATATTCTACTTAATGTACTCGTTACTGATATGCCTCTATAATTTTCACACTTTCTGTTGTCTCCCTTCTTATGTATCGATGTTATAATAGCGACTTTCCACTCTCCTGGAACTATTATTATTATTATTATTATTATTATTATTATTATTATTATTATTATTATTATTATTATTATTATTATCATTACTAAGTGATATGTGTAACATTTATCCCCGGAAAATTACGATCGTGAAAGTATGTTAATGTAATGTGTTATTTACTAGCGGAAATATGTTTTCATGTTGTAACCATCGGTCATTTTGAATTTCCATAGAAGAGGTAAATTTTTTTTACGTTTTTAAACACATTTAAAATATAATTAATCTAAAACATAACCTAACCTAATTAAATTACTCTAACCTAGGTGAATCCCATGGTTTTAAGTGGTTAAATTTGTACAATTATTTGTGTTTCACGCGGTTTTCTCACATAAATCAGTTATTATCGACGGAGATGCTGTGTTATCGACCGAGCCGTGGGTTTATTGCTGGTTATTAGTGTGGTTATCACAGGTTATTAATATGGTTATCGCTGGTTCATAGAATAACTTTTGTAACTAGAGTTGCCATTTCAGGAAATAGACCCCTCTTATTTTCTATATTTACAGACACGCCCCACTGATAAACTAAACTAGTGAAACGACATCCTGCTCCCTGGATGGCTGCTAACATTCGTAACTTGATGATTGAAAGAGACGCAGCATATCGGAACTATAGACTCGACAAAACTGACATAAATCTCAATCCCTATAGACGGTTACGTAACAAGACTACTCAACCTATTAGAAACGCCAAACTTAGATATCTATACAGCCTTACTGAACCTAATAACAATAAACCCAGAAATTTGGAAAAATCTGAATAAAATGGGTGTAGGAAGGATAGGCACACAAGTAGAAATTTACCTGTTTCCCTGGACACACTCAATGATCATTTTGCAAGCATATTCTTTACTTCTCAAGACAAAACACAGACAATAAGTGAACTACTACTGACAAATCCATCAGACAGAAAACATTTACATTGCTCATATCTACAGAAAATGACGTAAACAAAACTCTCAAACCAATAAAAACACAAGCAGAAAGTACTTACCGTATAAATATCACTCTACTAAACAAAATAATCACCGTTATACTACCAGCCATAACTCATGTTTTTAATTCCTTGCTACAAACCTCTACACATCCCACATTATGGAAGCAAGGAATTATACGCCCACTCCCGAAAGTAAAAACTCCCTTAAGTCCTAACGATTTTCGACCTATTAGTATTTTAGACACCATTTCAAAAGCTTTGGAATGGTTAGTCATAAACAACTGACTGACTACCTAACTGAACACGATCTTTTAGATCAATACCAATCAGGCTTCAAGACAGGACACAATACATATACTGCTCTGGGTTATTAAACCACCATTAACAATTCCTATATGTGCCACTGAAGAGTAAGCAATTAAAGACTTCAAATCCGTTTGACGTATACAAACCAATCTGACCAAATACTAAATATACGCCAAGCATCTGATAATCGAAAGCTTACTATTCTTACACTACTTGACTTTAGTAAAGCATTTGACACGGTAGACTTGGACTTACTGTTGCTTAAACAAAAAAAAAACTCTCACTGTCCGACAGTGTCACGCTATGGTGCAACTCCTACCTTCGTGAGTGCCAGCAATATGTTGTAGGAAATTCCACATTACGTTCTTCTTGGACATACCGTAAATCTGGAGTTCCACAGGGTTCGGTGTTCGGTCCATTGCTTTTTTTAATCTACATAAATTACATATCTGACGCCGTAAAACATTGCAAACATAATTTATTTGCGAACCTGCAGATCTACTTTCACTCAGACAAATATTCTTTAAATGACGAGGTAATCAAAATTTATGAGGAATTTGACTCGCTAACGGCATGGACAGAGAAATATGGACTTCAATTAAATCCTAGAAAGTCACAAGCAATCATTATGGGTCATCAGAGACTATTACCCTCAATTAACACAAATACAGTATTACATGTGTCATTTAAAGGGGTTCAAACCCCTTATAGCGAGAAAGTAAAAAATGTAGGAGTATTTATGAATAACAATTTAAATTGGAATAAACAGGTAAATAACATTTGCAAAACAATCTTCTCAATAATACAATCATTAAATCGTATAAGAAATTGTTCACGATTTGCTCTAAGGAAAGTGATAGTACGAGAAACATTGTAATGTCCCATTTTGATTATTGTGATACTCTTTTTACTGACCTAAATAGGCCTACTGTTCTTACCCGAAGACTTCAACGTGTTCATAATTCTTGCATACGTTCTATTTGTGGTATACGCAGATTTTATTACGTTACACCATCCCTGGAACAATTGTCATGGCTTTGTCTAGAATATCGTAGAACCATCCATTCCCTGTGCCTTCTTTATAAAATATTACACACACCATTCATTACCTTATTATTTATCACACCGCTTCACTAGACTCTCTGATACACATAAATTAGATACCCGATCCCATCAGCACATTGTTTTTTATATTCCTCCTCATCACACTACCTATTATTCGAAATATTTTACATTTTCTCTGGCTAGAACATGGAATTCTCTTCCACCCTATGTCAGAGACTGCCAAACTTTACCATCCTTCAGAAACAAATTGAAAATAAAATTATTAACAGAAGCAACACACTAATACTACTTTTCAATAATTAATCATTTGTTATTTTGATTATTTAAGGAAAATAGTTTTAAGATTGGTCAATATATTTACCTTATGCGTTGTATAATAAGTGATAGATTAATTCTATATAGTATATTACTTTCTTTGTATTTTTTTATTTTTATGTATAGTAGATTGGAGCTGTTATTCCTTTCTGTATACACTCTATTATCAGTTTAATTTTAATTGTATTTACTTTTATTGTACTATTAGACATTATGTTCATTATTATTCAATTTGACAGATAATTAATAATTGTTTAGTACGTATTATTATTGTATTTTGTTGTATTTAAATGTAACATATGTTTGTCCTGGTGAATGGAAGAGAAGGCCACGTGGCCTTAATCCACCAGGCTAAATATATCTATATATCTATAAATTGCGGGGCTAAATATTTTTAATATATCATTTTATAACTATTTTTGCATTTAAGTGGTGTTCAAGTGCGTAATAAATATGGTGCTAGCTTCCACCACTGTGGTGTCGACGTAGCGACGTTTCCTCGTATGCAAAGGGCCCGGATTCATATTCCCGGTAGAGACTGGTTTCTTGGATCATTTTTTCGGTTTTTTTTTTTTCCTCACTTGAAAGATCAAAGTCTGGAAACAGTAAGACCCAGACGGTCCCCTAACATCACCTGACCATCATAATAATCATTATCAAATGCATCATGTTTAGTATGAATGTGTGAGTGAATGGTTTGTTTGGTCTTTGTATTGTATCATTTCAGGGAAGGTCTCGATAATTAAGCTGATCACTCATTCAGCGAACATTCCATGTCCTCGTGGGGTAAAAAAAGTAAGTAGTTATTCAAAGTTTAAAATCTCTTTCCCGACAGCCGTGCCACTGTTAGGTCCGGTCGGGGTGACTCATATAAAATTACCTGTAAGGTGAAAGGTTAAACTGCGATGAAGAGAGAGGAAGGGAGAGAGAAAGACAAAGAGAGAGAGAATGAACGTAGTTTAAATCATTGTACTGGGTTACTATCCCTGACACAATAACATCATTATTTATTTAAAGGCAACCGTGAGATCTGTGATGCAGATATTATGGCTTTTCGACTTACATGAAATACAATAAACGGAATATGATGAATTCTACAATAAAGTAGATTTATTCTGTTTGAGAGACAGTTCTAAATCTTTTGAGAAGTTTATGTTTACATCATGTTTGTTCTCTTAGGCGAACGGATTCCTTGTAATGGATTTACGGGAAATGACCAGTAAATACCAATTCCGAGAAACTACAGACAAGTCAAATAAAGTCTAGCTGGTGTTCATATTGACTCACAACTTTACGGCAGTATTTATACTTACTGAAGGTTTTATTACTTTGTAACCATTCTTTACTGCAACTTTGTTCCTCAAGTTAAATATCACAAGTCATATCTACAGGATAGAGTTCTTAGTTCATTCTTTATTCGGATTGGGCGGGTAGACTGCCCTGAGCACCGCGACCTGAAATATATAATAATAATAATAATAATAATAATAATAATAATAATAATAATAATAATAATAATAAAAATTAATAATAAAATTAATAATAAAAATAAAAATAAATAATATTAATAATAATAAAAATAAATAATAATAATAATAAAAATAATAATAATAAAATAAAAATAATAATAAAAATAAAATAATAATAAAAAAAATAATAATAAAAATAAATAATAATAAAAATAAATAATAATACTAATAAATAAATAATAATAATAAAAATAAAAATAAATAATAATAATAAACTAATAATAATAAAAATAAATGTAATAATAATAATAATAAAAATAAAATAAATAATAATAATATAATAAAAATAAATAGTAATAATAATAATAATAAAAATAAATAGTAATAATAATAACAATAAAAATAAATAGTAATAAGTAATAATAATAATAATATAAATAGTAATAATTAATAATAATAATAAAATAATAATAATAAAAATAATAGTAATAATAATAAATAATAATAATAAAAATAAATAGGAATAATAATAATAATAATAAAAAAAAATAGTAATAATAATAATAATAATAGAAAATAAATAGTAATAATAATAATAATAATAATAAAAATAAATAGTAATAATAATAATAATAATATAGTAATAATAATAATAATAATAATATAGTAATAATAAAAATAATAATAACAACATTAATAATAACATTAATAATAATATTAATGATAATAATAATAATGCTTTATTTTAGCTGGCAGAGTTAAGGCCATAAAGCCTTCTCTTTCACTCAACCAGCGAATAGTAAAATTATATAAAAATCACATATTTATTACAATTTCAAATATTGTTAAAATACAGACTAAACAAAAGACAGTGGGGTTATAATCTAATACCAGTAATATAATACCAGTAATAAAAAAAAATATATAATATAAAATAAAGTAAGTAAAGCTTCATAGATGATTATTAACAAATTGCTAAATATGGTTGTTATGCAGTTAATGTTTCCAATGTGTCAAACATAAGAAATCATTTTATTTGGATTTATGTAGTGATAGACAGTCCCTGAAATGACTGAGAAATGATTTCCATGTTCTAGTCATAGATATTCCCTCTTACTAATAATCCATATATAACTTTTATACAAGGTTTATACACATCTCAGTTGAAAATTCTTACTAATAAACACTGTATTAGCTGTTCAGTGTATACGAGGTGTACAACTTTACATGGGATTCGTTATATAGACTTAATGCTAGCGAGACTAAAGACACTACATCTGTCGGAAAACTGCCTTGATTGGTTTAGATCTTACCTCACTAATCGTCAGCAATCAGTTTCTGTTAATAATCGCATTTCTTCCTGCCGCTTGGTGAGGAAAGGGGTACCTCAAGGCGGCGTCCTCGCTCCTCTTCTCTTCTCGATTTATATTAATGACGTGACCAAGAAACTACAAAACTGCAAGCATCATCTTTACGCCGACGACCTACAGATTTACACACACTTTAGGCCTGACGAAATTAATGAATATATTGACAAAGTAAACACTAACCTTGGGCATATATCTTTATGGTCCAGACAATATGGGCTGAAACTAAATGTAAACAAAACGCAAGCAATAATTATCGGACATCCAAAGCTATTACACTTCATAAACAATGGCAATATGCCGGCTGTCATATTAGATAATGAACAAATTCCTTATACCTTAAAAACTTGGGATTTTACTTAGATTCTTATTTAAATTGGCATGTGCAAGTAAAACAAACATCTAAAAGGATCTTCTCCATAATACATTCCCTAAAGCGACTTAAACATTTTCTTCCTACAACTCTTAAAATAATTTTAATCCAAACTTTAGTGATGCCGCATTTTGACTACTGTGACGTTCTACTAACTGACATAAGTGACGGATTGTCGGACAAACTGCAGCGTGTCCATAATATGTGTATCAGATTCATATTTAATGTTCGAAAATAAGATCACATTTCTCCATTATTCCACGAATTGTCATGGCTACATCTAAAAGAGAGAAGAAAATCGCACTATCTAATTCTCCTATTTAAGATCCTACATACCTCGTTTCCCATTTATTTATCATCCCGTTTCCAGTATCTATCCTCAAACCATAACTTAAACACAAGATCACAACATAGTCTCTTACTTAATATGCCGCAACATAGGACATCACATCACTCCATGTCATATACCATATTCACTTCTCGCAACTGGAATTCCCTACCACAAGAAATAAGGAGCTGCCGGACATTGGCATCTTTTAAAAGAAATCTAAATTTATATTTGCTCTAAACTCGACTTCATTATTATCCAGTGTAAGGTATATATATTAATTGGTGTTTCCCGTATAATGTATCATATTTATATTATTATTATTATTATTATTATTATTATTATTATCGTATCATTATTGTTATTACCCTATAAAATGTTGTTTGTACATGACATTAACATTGCTACATTTATTGTATCTTTAACTGTTTATAATTAGTATAGTGTATATCTATATTTGTCAAATATTTATTTGTATTTGTGCTGGTTGAGTGGAAGAGAGGGCCTTATGGCCTTATGGCCTTAACTCTGCCTGAATAAATAAAGTATTATTATTATTATTATTATTATTATTATTATTATTATTATTATTATTATTATTATTATTATTTTATTACATGCCTTCAGCCTTGTTTAAGGATTGTATAACTAGTCAAAATGTCGGACTACAAGATCAACTGATTGTTTTCTTATGATATTGATGAAAGTTTCCTTAAATTTAACGCAAATTGCAACACTTTAACGACTGTTTGAGGGATGCACAAGGCATAAATAATATTAATAAAGCTCTGGGTAGGAAAATAAAGTCCCGACCAAGGCATCATAAATGCCTTTTGTTACACTTATTCTCGATTAGGCCTAAATATATTTTTAAAAAAAACTGACATTGATCCAAGAATATTTCTACTACAATAATTGCTGTAGACAAGATTTAACTTGAATGTAGTTTAAGTACTTTATAAGGTTATTTTAAATCGCAAACTCTCTTGCCTCATTAAAACGTAATACACATACCGATATAAAAATGTATTTAATTATAGACGTACTATTATGGCAGTAAGCGACAAGTCCAGTTAATAGTCTTGTGGTATAGCTTCTTCTACCACAGTACAGTCCGTGAAGTCCTAGGTTCGATTCCCGATCTAACTAAAATTTTTTTGTCTCGTGTAAATCATTGTTCTGTTGTCGGTAAACATTTTCCTACTATTTTGAACGTTTTTCTAAACGTATCTTAAAACACTGCATATAATTCATAAGTAATGGGAAAAACTTGTATTAGTTTCCAAGAATTGTTCGAAATTCTTGACGTTAGATGGCAGCACATCATCTGTGAAACTAATTCTTCGATATATTTGACATTGCGTAAAGGAAAACATAAATAAATTAAAACACATTTATTTTTCCGTACCTCCTCAATTAGGGAATCTCTATTTATTCTTATCCATACTCATTTCTTACACAATCAATCACTAGTTGATGTTGTTCTATTTCTGTTACAAACTCCGCGTAATATTGTTCTGACGTCATAGTGATGACGAATATGTGACGTATTATGTATAACGGTTGGATAGTTATATACCTCCGGCACAACGTTTATTAGTAAGGAAATTATACATGATCTACATAAGGCTTATACATTGAATAACTAAATAACTGATAAAAGCCTGTATAAGAGAGATTTTTATTAGTAAGACTGTAGGTGTAAGGTTCGGAGAATAGACATGTGCTGTGGTATTAAAAGTAAGGAAGAGCCTTGTGATCGTATTCCTGAATTTTGATGAGCCGATACATTTTGAAAACGCGTTCATAAATAACTTGATAAATATGTGTGCAGAATTTGGAATAGTAAAGCATGTGAATGTAAAGTTCTTCTGTCATTTAGGCGTAGCCATGATAAGGCCTGATCTGAAGGAGACACGTAGTCATAACGACAGAGATTGAATACAAATCGAATGCACGCATTATGGGCACGCTGTAGTCTATCAGATGAGTCGACAGATTAGTTAGTAATATGTCGCAGTAGTTGAAGTGTGACATTATATGTGCCTGTGAAAGTATATGTTTTAATTTTGTGGGAAGGAAGTTATTAAACCTATTTAGGGAGTGATGAAATGAGAATATTTTTATAGGTATTATTCACCTGGATTTTCAAGTAGGTCTAGGTCCATGTAGATACCTAGATATTTTAGTACTGAGCTCTAGGGAATGTTTTTGTCATTTAGGAGAATGGTAGGGGTATTTTCGTAATTTATAATGCTTTGAATTCGTCGATGTGCTTTAATTATGCACTGTGTCTTGTCAGCATTACGATTAAGTCTATGGTTCGTCGACCAATGTGAAATTGAGACCAGGTTATTATTTAGTTTGTGTAGTGTGTCATGTACATCGTCAGGATGGGAGTGAATGTAAATTTGCAAATCGTAATTTTATAGGCGATGTGGAAAATGAGTAAGACTAGGGGATATGTCGTTAATATAGATAGAGAACAGAAGTGGTCCATATATTGTGCTATTCCAGTATAGTATGGGTAAATACAGTAAAAATCTAACTCTACGATAATATGTTTGTTGTAGGTCTTATTGCGAGATTGGCACACCAGATTCTTCTCTCATGACCCATACCTCCATTTTTGAAGTAGGTCCTTTGCCACGAAGAGGGACCACAACCCACCCGTTGGCCGTTCTGTTCTTTTTTTTACTCAGACTCGGAGTCATGACTAAGCACCCTAATGACTAGAACCCGCAATTACATATTTTCAGAACTTGTGGTTTGCAACCGAGCTAACATAAAATGAGGTAAAAGCTGATGCGAAATGAATGAATGAAATATTAAATGACATGAATTGGAAGGAAGAGAGGATGGAGAATGTTGGTGTGTTCAAATTTGGGAAACTGGAGAACCCCGATAAACCCCGAAAATTCCAATTATGGCCCACCACAAATACCCTCTGGAACCATTAGGATACGAATCTGGGACCCACGTCGGGGCAGCCGCGCGCAATCCACGCGTATACCAAGACGACCTACGAGATATGAAAGCAGTCATGATATAATATTGGCTAAATAAAAACTATTTGACGATATTCCATTGTTTACTTGTTATTCTAAATTATACACTGCTCAAAATAATTAGGGGATATTGTATAATAACCTATTAAGACTATGTTTTTAGGAACAGTATTAGATGCAATCACTTTCTATTACTCCAAAATAATGTAAACAAGAGTTTGAAGTCATTACGTAACCTCTGTACCATACCAGATGTCAAAGAGATCCTGATTAGGAATATGGTAAACAAACAAAGCAACATTAACATGGGTGAAAATGTTTCTTTAGTATGGTGTATGGTCTCCTCGAACGGCCAGCACTACCTCACACCTGTGTGGCATTGATGCAATGAGTTCTTGGGGGATACGTGGCCACTCTTCCATAAGAGCAATGTGCAGCTCTGGAACAGTTGTGGGAGGTGCTGGTATGCCTGCAATGCGCCTGCCTAATGCATCCCACACATGCTCAATCGGATTTAAGTCCGGGGAGGAAGCTGGCCATTGCATACGCTCGATACCCTACACTTCCAGCATGTCGTCCACCAAGCCAGCTCTGTGGCGTCGTGTATTATCGTCCATAAAAAGAAAAGAATCACCTATGGCACCAGCATAAGGCACGACAAAAGGTCGGAGAATCTCATCTCTATACCTTACCGCAGTCTAAGTACCACCTTGGATGACGTAGAGGTCCGTACGTCCACCACTACTGACTCCTGTCCACACCATCAATCCACCGCCACCATATGGGGATCTTTCACGTACAAAAGCTGGATTGTTTCGTGTCCCTTTTTCCCTCCAGATGAATACACGCCGACTATCACATTCCACGTTGAATCGCGACTCATCAGAAAAAAAGAACTGATCTCCAATTCAGCATGCCTCCACCCACGATGTTCCTCCGCCCAGTTTCTGCGATCTCTACGGTGTTGTGGAGTTAACCTGGTACATACCATGGGCCTAGGGCATAGAGACCACTTCCATGCAGTCGATTAGGGACAGTTTGAGTTGACACCCTGCGTCCTGTTGCTGTTTGAAGAGTATTTCGCAGTTGAGTTGCATTCTGCTGTCTATTCCGACGGGCTGTTAACAAGAGATAACGGTCATCCCTTGCTGTTGTTGCCCTTGGTCGACCTTGTCCGGCTCTTCTGTGAAAAGTATGTTCTTTGAAAATGATTCCAAAGTCTGGAAATCACGCTTTGAGACACCCCAATGGCTTGTGCCACCTCTTGTTGTGTCTGTCCAGCTTCCATCCTTCCTATGGCCCTCCAAGCCATTGGTTCAGGTAAATCACGTTGTCGAGGCATTACTGTCCCTAAGGCAAGTCATTCACTAACTGAAAACTGGACTGGATTTAAAAACAGCAACAAAACATTCACCCCCCACACCGCCCTTTCACATCAACAGTACAGACACTGCCCTCTGGTGTGGTACCGAGGTTACGTAACAACTTCAAACTCTTATTTACATTATCTTGGAGTGATAGAAAGTGATTGCATCTAATACTATTCCAAAAAAACATAGTCTTAATAGGTTATTCTACAATATCCCCTAATTTTTTTGAGCAGTGTATTATTCAATTCAAAATATGATTAAATTGAAATACCCAATTATATTTAAGATAATTTGTTTTGCACTAGCAGCACAAAGCTACTTCTTCAGGGATGCCAGGCGAATTAAAAAATGCCAACAAACACGTGACAAAACTTGTCGAACCTGAAATAATTTAAATAGAAACATTGCTACATATACAATTATTGACTCTCGTTATATTTGGTTATATAAGTAAACGCAGAGCAGACGGTAAACGTTACATACAAAGTGATCCCACTAAAGTCTTTAGAATCCTTAGAAATAGTAAGCGATGATGTGATGATCTCTTGAAGCAATATTTTGGAATCCATTTGTTAAGGAGATCGAATGTTTAGAAGGACTAGAAAGACTTAAGAAGATAAACAAACAGTGGCAGAAAATATTGAGTTACAACTAATTAAGAACACAAAAGAAGTGTAAGCAATTAAAAAAACAAATATATCTTACGTGTAATAGTTCATCAAATAAGACATTTGGAGCTCATCCTCTTTTCAGTGGCCTTTTATTGATTCTAGGTTTCTACATTCTATTCTCCCGCGGCTCCTACTGCAGTTTCATATTGCAATTGCTGAACAAATTATTTTAAAAACTCTAAATTTGTGAAATCCGACGATCGTTCTGATTATATGACAGGTATTCCCTTTCGGATCTAACTATTAGCCATGTTAATATTGTGCAGAAAAGCTCATAAATAATAAATTACATAAGACTCCCATCTTTACAGATAATGGACAATGCCCATGGTCGGCATGCTACCGAAATGTTTAGGGCAGATTGAAAATTGCAATCGAATCTCTAATCGAACCCGCGATCTTCCGACTATTGCCTTAACTTATTTAATTGAATAAAAATAAAACTTGCAGTTTTACGTGATTTTCATATTTGTTAAGACATAATTTAGTTACAGCTGTTTCGGTACTTTGTACCTTCTTCAGACATGATAACAAATTAATGAATTTTGTTATTGTAGTACATTATATTGCCTTAACCATACCGCTACAGCGAGGCCCTGGTGTAGTAATGCATAGAATTGCTAATTGAGAATACAAACGATTTGGTTACATCATTGAGGATGATTTAACAGTGGCAAAAAATAATTCCTATCAAATTTAAAACGGAACATGAACAGCGATAAAGAAGGGGAAAATGGATAATTGAAGTTTTATAGGCCTGTAGTATGTTTGGATAAACATTTATGACTGATTAACTATTTTTTTTGCAGACATAAAGCATCAACTTTTTTCACAATTTTCAAATTCAAGCACTTATTATTCTGGATAAAATGTATCAATCTTATAAATACTCATTTTACTATAGAAGAAGTGCAGATTTATATCTTTATATCAATTATTAAGGCACTATTCTTTCAACTTTACTAATATAAACTAAAATATTTTAAGTACAAATAATATTATGTTTCTGTTTTTATTCTTTCAGAAAATTAGGTCGAATTTGTCTGGTGGAGTACTGTATCTCTCTCATTTTATTATTCACTTTAAATTATTATGACATCTTCATTGATACATGTATTACAGACTGAAAACGTATAAAACAATATAAACTATAATATGTCAACAACATCAAAATCTGGACCAGAATAATGATTGTGTAAGGACAAATGAGATAGCTGGATTTATAACAGGTTTAATCTGACTTTTTTTTTCCTAATTTCGCTCACAAACCTGAATTGGTATTTGATTATTAGGACTCATTTCATCATATTCCATTTTTCACGTAATTTTAATAATTATTGTGTTGAGTGATTTCGGGCTATCATTGGTGTTCGACCAGACGTTTCTCCCTCTTCTGCGGAGGGCATCTTCAGTGGCGAATACTTATAGGTGTTGTTTTCTGGTCTGAGGCGCGACTGTCAACACCTGGAAGTACTCGCCACTGAATATGCCCTCCGCAGTTGAGGGAGAAACGTCTGGTAGGAACACCTGTAATGGACCACGGCCACAAAGCCCGGAATGACTCAACATTATGATTACCGGCCGTGAAAGCCTGCATTCAACTTTTAATAATAATTTATTAAAATTACGTATGTTTGTATCTAATACTCTTCATTTAACAATAAAATTGTTCTCTTGCTTGATTTCAAACACACTGGTGTTAGATCATAGTTCGTGCAGATGGCTTCAGATGTTTTGATGTGTACATCCATTTACACTTCTACATTCCAACGCAATGAAGTTGCAATCACGTCCAGTAATTATTTGGAAAATAGCTACAGATGAGAAGATACATTTCCGCTGACATTTTTGAGTCTTGTACCATTCTCCTCCATTTACAACTATAATTTCTATTATTTCGTCTGGAGGAAATAGAATTAATGAAAATTAGGTTTTCAGTGAATTCCAAGTGAATGAAGCTACTGAGGTTGTTCTTATGAACATATTTTTAAAAAAATGTTCACATATCTCCATCGGTCTGACCTACTAACACCGAAAACGACCATGGTAAGTATATATGTGTGTATGTATCCGGTAAAGCTCTAACGGTCGCAGTTATTTTTTTTCGGAACCAAACTCGGTATAAGTATAATATATTTAAAAAATCGAGATCGAATTAGTTCCCACCAGAATCAACAATTAGTAGCTGGAGTTCACTTAAAATTTAAATTTAAAATTAGCTGTAATGGCCGCAATTTTTAAGTTTTAGCAATGAAATTCAGCATATACTAATGAATTCATACGAAGAAGGAATTCTACAAAATGAGTAAAATCCGTCCATTTTAAATGAGAGTTTACCTGAAACTATGAATTAAATATGGCTTTGTTTCCATTGCAGACGGACACATTTTAATAATTGACAAGAGCAATTAGTGCTTCGTCAATATAAGGATTAACAACATAAGTATATATTCCGAAAACCAGCAAAGTTGAATTGGGGAATGAACTCACATTACTTATTTCTTGCGTGACTGACTTTGATTACCGTCTATGAGTTGCCGGAAATGCAGTTTCTGATGTCCTGTCATAGCGGACAAGCGTCAGCCCTAAAATCACACCGTCGCACAGCTGAATAAGGGTTAAGTGACTAAACCTCTTAATGATGGTCTCAAAAGTATTATCTGCCAGAGAGCCTCAACTGGTTCCAAACGCAGCACAGTGGACAATGCTGGACATCGCCAACTCTTAGTGTAGACAGGTGAATGGAGAAAACTTTATATCAGTAAGCTACTTATATTTATAGGAAATTAGATATACATTGAGAACATCTAAACCTCCGTTTATGTGGCAAGTATGAGAAATTAAACTGAGGCATAAAAACATCTTGTAGAAATACGAAAGGAAGTCGCCAGTAGGTTGGCTAAGATTGAGGTGGGAGAACTACAATAACTACGATTTGAAGGATGTTAATTATGGAGAAAATTATTGTAAAATATTAGCTCTGTATAGGGATATATCGGGAACTTAAATACGCTCATCCATTCATCTTCGGGTTCGTTAGTTCCAGTGATTTAGTTAATTTATTATTGTGATGGAGTCATATGATTACAGTGATGCATTTTAGTGTCGTTCAAAAATGTAGTTTATTAAAGGAATTCGTGCTCTCCGACTAATCAAGTACCCCACTTAAGACTCATACGAACATTTTTTTTGTATTAGAACCATTTACGCCTACGCCCCATGGTCCCTACTCTGCCTCCCCTCCCAGATTTTTACTCGGGTTCAGAGTCATGTGGAAGGTCATTACTGTTCACCCCATTTGATATCCACAACCACATATTTTAGTAACATATGATTCACCAAACATAATGTGTTTACCGAATATGAGATGAGTTGAAGGGTGGTACGAAATGAATGAGAGATACATTACATGAAGGAGAGTGGAGAGGATTGGAGAGATAACATTGGAAAAACAGGAAAACCTCGAAAAAACCCAAAACATTCCTTGTCGTCCACCACAAATACCCCTCCGGATCCTCCAGGATTCAAACCTGCGATTCCAGTCGGGGCATCTCATTCGGTGGCTATGTGCCCACCCAGATAGCTTTTAACACGGATACAACTGCACTGGACAATCAGATAATGATAGTTGCAATTAGAAACTAAATTTAACTACAGTAGTAGGTTTATCAGTAATATATTTGAAGTTCAAAATATAGAATATATTTATTTAGCCTGGTGGAGTTAAGGCCATGTGGCCTTCTCTTCCACTCACCAGGACAAACATATGTTACATTAAAAATACAAAGAATATAATAACAGTACATACTAAACAATTAATTATCTGGTCAAACTGAACAACAGTGAAAATAAAATAGAATAGAATAGATTTATTTAGCCTCGTGGAGTTAAGGCCATGTGGCCTTCTCTTCCACTCACCAGGACAAACATATGTTACATATGAATACACAAAAAAATACAATAATAGTCATATTAAACAGGACAAACATATGTTACATATGAATACAAAAAAAATTACAATAATAGTCGTATTAAACAGGAAAAACATATGTTACATATGAATACAAAAAAAAATACAATAATAGTCGTATTAAACAGGAAAAACATATGTTACATATGAATACAAAAAAAAATACAATAATAGTCGTATTAAACAGGAAAAACATATGTTACATATGAATACAAAAAAAATACAATAATAGTCATATTGAACAAATAATTATCTGTCAAATTGAAAAATAATGAAAATAATGTCTAATAATACAATGAAACTAAATACAATTAAAATTAAATTAATGATACAATGAATACAAAAATGTCTAATAATACAATAAAATAAAATACATTTAAAATTAAACTAATGGAATAACAGCTAGAATCTTATATACATAAATAGAAAAGAAAAAAATATACACAAAGAAAGTAATAAACTCTAATGAATTAATTTATCGCTTATGTATAAGACATTAGGTAAATATATTGACAAATCTTAATACTATCAACAATAAATAATGAAAAAACACCTGTTGAGTTTAATGTGTTCATTATATGCAAATTCTCTTCATGTTTTCTCTGTCCATTTTTTTAAACAATATTCATAGTATCCAATTACATTCAGCAACAAAAAAGAAACTTTTTTCTGTCTCAGAAAGAACAATATGTGATTCTGATAGTATTTTGTCTCCCGAATTCAAATATGATATCGGGTTTTCTCCACCACGCAAGGTTTCCGAGAGACAGAAATTTATAATTTCAACACTTTAATATTTTCTACATTCGTAAATACACAATATTCGAAAATTCGGACTCACCTAGAAAGTAAGAAATGACGATTTTCTGCTATATTTTGCCTGTGGAGTATCCCTCTTGATGGTCCAACAATAATCGGTCAGCATATTAGGATTCCATTTATATTGATATCTCTTTTCCATAACTGAAATCCCCTGATGAAAGTGTTCTCCGTTTTATTTTACTATGGACAAATGCAGGAAAAAAAAAATTATTAAAGAAATAATTATTTAAATTCATTAATTGAAATTGAAATAAAAAAACTTTGGGTGATGGAGAAATTTTGAATACATGTTTGAAAACACGATAAAAAACTGCATTAAGTACAACTATTGGTACTCTTGAGACAAAAACCACGTTGACCAGTGTAATATAAGATTAAAAACGTTTTGGACATTTTTGAAATTTCAAACTATTTTCCATTTTCTCTGTCAGATGATTTAAAGCTTTCACTCGAGAATGTGCTACAGTATTTCTATAGTTGAAGGGAGTGCATTAGCCACTTCAGAATCGCAAGGCAATTATTCAAATTATATTGGCACAGATCACGCCTGAAAATTCTTGCCTATTGTCTGTTTTCATATTCAACTGTCTGTTTGCATTCGGATATGGCGCGGCTCTTCCTACGTTTTTATTACCGATTTGTCTTCACTGGAAAGTAATTAAAACGGCTTAAATTTTTTAGTAGTTACTGCTTTCGTTATTTTATATTTTTAGTAAAAGGTGTAATACATTCCACATCTCAACAATACCGCGTTTAAAGGGAGATGGCAGCGTATAGTATATCGCTGCTAAAAGCATACTTTACGAAGCAAAATCAGCAAGCGAGTTCGAAAAACAACGTTTTTACAATTTACTTTGCACAAGATTTGCAGCGGTTTCATTTTTATGACACTCTCCAAATCGAAAATATGTTACTGGTTTATGCTAAGTTGAACAACCTGCTGTAGGAGTAATGTCGTTGGAATGTCATGAGGGACCGGGCGATCATGTTGACACATAAATACTATACATTTTTAATATATACTTCTTAAATTATACAAAACAGTAAGACGGGTGTGGCGGCTTGAAGGTCACGTTTCTGCATTAATATAAACTATTTCTTCCTTGAAGTTGTACTAATCTTCCCAACTGGTTTGTTTTCGTTGCTTCCCTCCCCCTCCAACCGTTTGTTCAGCTCTGCAAATAATGTAGGTGCTCGTTTAGATAAAAAACATAGCATTGTCAAAACTTTAATATCTATATAGTGTTCTGCCCAAGAGCATCTTTCACTTCAAACTCAGCATTCTCCACTATTTCCTTAATATAGCTTTCCTTTTCATATCCGTATACACACCATTTATTTTAATATTGTCTATCATCTGATTTTATATTTCTGTCTCTAATTTTCTTTCCGTTGACCATTCCTTATAGAGCATCCGTCAGCAGGCAGTTTCTTCTTAGTCAGTGGCCAATCCAATTACTTTTTATTATCTTTATGAGTTCCAGGATTGTTCTTCCTTCGCCCACTCTGTCTAGCAGTTTTTATTTTTTCTGTCTATTTTATACTTTTGATCCTTCTCCATATCCACATCTCAAAATATTCCAATCACTTTTCAAACTTTAATAAGGGAAGAATGATTTATTTTAAGAATGGTGTTCCACTAACCTCCAATATACCATTAAACGGTCCCTCTTATTGCTATTATTAGTACGTAGCAGTATTTATTTTTATTTCAATAACGAGAATTGTACTCAATACAGAGGTTTATCTCCAGTAGAATAGAACAATATCAAAATATAAAATAGGTTACTCTTCACGATGTCTAAAGTATACAAATTTAGATACAATACATTACACTGTTAATGGTGATACGCCATTTGTCTCTATCTTGTACATCATCCTGCACTGCACCAATTATTTCCATTGACATATACACATTCTGTATCCTCCTCTCCTCTTAAGTTCCCATTCTTGTACAATTTTGGGTCTTCTTCCTTCACCCATTCTACGTACAAGTCCGTACTAATGTAGTCGTTTCCTTTCAATTGTGACAATTTGTTCTTCCAATTACTTAAGGCGTCGTATTTCTATCTTTCTTATTTTATCTTTCGTGGATATTTTGGCTGATCGTCTCCAGAAGTCCATTTACAATGCATTCAAGTTATTAATATTTTTTGTTTAACGTCCATACCTCTGCTCCATACAAGACTATACTCTGTAGTATGGTTTTGAATATTTTCTTTTTTGTACCGTTTATTATATTCATACTCTATAAAACTGAGTTCAGCATTGCAATTACTTTTTTGTCATTAGTTATATTTTGAATATCCATGTTCCACGTATCCTCTTTTTAAAACATTAAGCCCAGCTAACGATGTTTGATTTTTTAAATATTTTTTTCCATCAATGTACTACTCATCTAAACCATTTGTTAAATATTGTTTCGTCAGAGTTAAATCTTTAGTCCCCAAGTTGATAATTGGTGACATATATAATTAGCATCTTCTCCATCTTGCGCTATTACCACCTGGTCATCAGCGAAAAACAAGTTTATATATATATATCCTTTGCTATATTTATAGTTTAATTCTTCAACATTTTTTGACCATACACGTAGGCCGATATCTATATAAATTTTGGTAAGTGCTGATGACATGGGACACCCTTGGAGTAATCCTTCGCTTGTTCTAAATTTATTTGAGATTTTTCTCCCTATTTTAATTGACACACATTGCTTCTGAATATTTGTTGTATTAATTGAATCAGGGAATCGTCTATGTTGGCAATATTTAATGCTTTTCAAAGCAATTTCCTCGGTTCAGAATCTTTGTTTTGCTACTTTGCTGCTGATTACTTTCTTCAGATTAAGGTTGAGAGGTCCTTAATGCTGGACAGCTCAGGATCATTTTGCGCAGGACTAGGATTCTCAGGGTTTCTTGTTATCGGAGAGCAAAATGATCTTAATCACAGGTACAACGGAGGATTATTGAATGGGAGGGCGACATCTGATGGCGCACCACAACACATGAAAATTTGAATTTGATGACTTATTCACTGACGATACCTGATGATACACTTTATAAATGGCGTTTTCTAACATGCCGGCGGATATGTTTGCCAGATGTAGGATCTGCTAACTAAATAATTATATATATATATATATATATATATATATATATATATCGACCTGTATACGCGGTCATCTGGTATCAATCACTGTTTACGTAGGCCAACACTTAAGAGACAAAATGTCTCACCTCCCAGCTTCCGACCCACTTGTTAACTTAAGATTCACTCACTAAAGACAGTTTATTTTCGCGGATCTTCACGCATAATTTTCATCAATAATGGGCTACATAAAGCAAAGTTCTCCTTCCGGTTCACAGTTCATTTGAATATACATTTTATTAGATCTTCTCTTACAAGTCGGGCTTTCGCCACAGTCTCATCTTATCACCACAAAGACATCTTAAAGACCCATGCTTGTGCTAACTCTTATTGGCTAAAGGCCACCGTAATTTCCAATGGGGATTAAACGCTTCTTGATCATTGGCCGGTATTGCTGCTGGACGTTTTACATTTCCACAGCAAAGGATGATCTTCTTTGGCCTCTCGTCTCGGTGCTTGGGTAATTTGTTTTCACATAATAATTTCTAACACTAACAAAATTTCTAAAAAGGCCGGATATAGGCTATCAATCTGTCTAACAGGAGTAGATGTCCAGATCTTAGTTGATTTTTTTTAAAGAAACGGACTCTTGCTTATTTATAAGGATTCGTCCGGTCGCTATTCTTCAGGGTTTTGGCATTTTAATTTTAGGAAACTGCTTTTTTCTTAATTTCATGGAGAGAGAAAAAATAGAATATCGTCCTAATACTTCGAACCAAGGAGACCTCCATTGTCTCGACTTTCCCTCCTGGGATCGGGTGTGTGAGACGACCCACTTGCTCGTGCGTCTCTCGTAACGTGGGGGCATTGTTAAACACCATCCTGCCCTTCGCGTATTACGCTAAAAGATAAAAATCGTATGGGGCAATACATGCTCGCTCATAAATATATCCATCTCGACAATCTTGTCTTTCTGAAAAAAAACTTACAGGTTTTGGTTTAAAAAGTCCATTGGGTGTATCGAATTAGCATCGATATATATGGTCAATTGACGACCCGTTTTAAAGGCTTTCAACAACATCTGCCAGTCTATCGGACTGTCGACTGAGAAGAAAAAGCTATATAAAATTTCATTAAATACAGTATATTGGCATACATTTATAAGATAAAAATTATTACGGCTGGGGGACCAAAATATTGCTTCAAATCACATGCAGTATTTATTCAAAATTTAAAAAACTCTATTTTACATTAAACAGGTCTATAACAATAAATCAGACTGTTGTATTGCTTTAGGTTTTCACTGCTGGAATTATTATGATGAACTTGAAGGAGATTTCCGAGCTGTAGGCCGTGGTCGTGAGGCTTGAAGTTCCCCGACGATTCGCCAGAGACTTGTGTCCGGCATCCTGAAGGGTTTTATGTTTGAATATCTCTATGGATTCCTGTTGTAGACAGGTAAAATAGTGTGTGCAGTTAGATATTATGTCTGTATTCTAGTATTGTACTAAGTGGTCATCACGTAAAGAGTATTCTGCTACTGCCGACATATCCAGTTGTTTATGACGACTGTATCTTTCATGTTCATTTATTGTGGTTGCGATGCTGCATTTGGTAGTGCCTATATATATATATATATTCTACCACAACTGCTTGTTATTCTGTATATGCCTGCTGTATGATGTGGATGAAGTTGATCCTTTATAGGTCTGATGAGGTTCTTGATTTCCTTGGTAGGCCTGTATATTGCTTTTATGTCTTCCTTGTCCAGTAGTTTTCCAATGCGGTCCGTTGCATTCTTAATGAACGGTAAATTGCCCTGGTTGAAGTTTTTCTTCTGATTTCTTGTTACTGCTGCTGTTATATCGTATGGAGTGATTAACTCGGTTGATTTTTTCTGGTGTATTCATTGACTATGTTGAAGTTCTGTTTTTAATAAATTTTTGTTTAGGGTGATGATTCGAGGTTTTATGAACATACCTGCCAGTGTGAGTAGGTTTTCTGTAGATAGTGTGATAGATATTGTTGCCTTCTTTTCTTTTGACCAGGATGTCTAGGAATGCTATGCTGTTACGTGTTTCTTTTTCTACTGTGAATTGTATACTAGAGTTTATGGTATTGATGTGAGTAAGAAATTCGTCTACTTTTTCTTCCCCATGGTTCCAGATTACAAAGGTGTCATCTACATAGCGAAGCCATATCTTGCTTAGACACGACCCCTCTTAAACCCTCTGGTTTTCCTACAAGAAACTTCCATGCACCTATTTTATTTCCCATTCGTGCCACATATTCTGCCCATCTCAGTCTGCAAGACTAAACTGTTCTTATTATATCTGGCTTTCTATAAAGTCCATGTACTTCGCTGTTGTGTAGTCTTCTACATTCATCTATCTGTTCATCTGGAGGAAATTGTAACAACAATATTTAAATTGTTACAATGGGTATATATCATATGCTATATTATAACCTACATATGTGCAATGATTATTACGTAATATAGAAAATAGGGCAGTCAAACAGGACGTTATCAACTCTTTCAATGTTCTCCCGCATGTAATCTTTTTTTTTTGCAGTTTTGATAATAATAGACTGTTGTTATTATTAATGTAAATGTCAAATGATAGCATTCAAAAACCGGAATAATGCGTTTAATAGTCATTCAGGGAATTTAGCATTGAACATTGTTTGAATACCTCCGTGAAGTGTATGCTTGCTTGGTTTATCGAGATGAATGTTTTATATGAAACGTGTTTCGTTTCTATTGAGAGAAAATCCAATTATTCACAATGGATGCAATTTATAACAGTTCACAGGGACACACTGACGGTGGACGACAGGTAGAAAGGAAGCTGGTCTGCCAGCAAGTTGATATCATTCCACTTGCTATTGTAAATAAACGTCAAAATATAACAATAACCCCCTGTGCTCACTAAATGTGAAAGGGAGTATGTTTTGTCACTTGTTGTTCACTGAAAGCAAATCCGAAATACAGGGATACTAGAAAAGAAGTAAACTTCTTATCATTCTATAAAATATACAAAAAACATATAATTATATTTAACATATTAACTTATTAAAATATTGTTTTTATTTATATAGAGATTTTTAATGCTTACATATCTTTCTGTGCCTAAAGTTTTACTTTCCTTCTCCACTTGTCTATATTTATCCACTCCATTCCCTCTAGTCCTCTTGTTTTCATTCCAATTCTTATTTCTTGCATCCACGAGTTTCGAAGTCTTCCTTTTCCTCTTCTTCCATGTGGACACGATTTCAATTTCACAACATTAAATTTTAATTAAATCAAATTATATTGAATTGCACAATAAGATCTTCAATGTAAATGAAAATTCTAACATTTACAATAACTTATCATGGAGTAATTTTGTAATATAAGCCAATTTCTTAACAACAATATATAAATATTATAAAATAACTATATTTAAATAATGATTTGTGAGTAAACAGCTTAATTTTATTCGTTAAATAGTCCTAACAAATGCCGCTTTTGATTTCCAAATTCTATAGATAAATTCACTCCTAACTTCGTGAGTCGTGAATTTATCGATAACTTGGAAATCATTAGTGGCATTAAATATGATAATTTTATACATGTACTAGTTAGGATCGATGAAGATTCAAGAAAAAATAAAAAAAATATTTTCACGAAAATAACCTCAATCTCTTAATTCCTTTGGAATAGGCTAATGCATAAACTATTTATATTATCTGAATGCACTTTGCTGTGTTTTATAGAACGTTTTATTATTTGAACTCATTAATATTCAATATGTGATCTCTGAATCACATGACACACATCAACACGACATAACATACTGTGTATTAATAGAAACGTGCACAGTCCTGATTCATATTTTCATTTCATTTAAAGTATGTTGAAGCGAATGGGCTGTCACAAATATCCAAAAGAAAGTCACATATGGGCTGTAGAAAGTGTCGAGGTTTTTAACGTTACGTTGGTTTCGGAAATGAACTTAATTATCACGTTCATGTCAGTTGTGTGACGCACGTTTACACATTGAACATTTAATTAGTTCATAAACTAAATGTTAAGAGGGGATATACAGTTTAAGTTCTGTAACATATGTGGTATTCATTATTTTATATTTTAGGAACTAGTAACTCTTTTACCTTGAAGTTTTAAATGAAGAATATTTACTATTTCCTCAAATTAAGACTGTTTTTAGGATTCATAAAATTATTCATAGTTATCACAGTAGTTGGTGTTTTTTTTTCCTGTGATGTGCAATTTTATAACGGTGCCCATAAATATCAATATTATAAATAATTATATATTCAGCCAGCTTTATGAATTCATATGAATAACAGGACCTACTATTATTTCTTCAGCATGGGTAATTGATTTAAATAATACATATAATTTACAACAACATTTTCTTAAAAATATGTTTTTGTCCCATTAAATTAAACATATTTTGAGTGCAGATTGCAGATTATATTTTTCATATGAGCTTGAAGAACAGATAGAGAAACAATCATTTTAAAATATAGATGTTTGTGAGCACACATTTGCACATCAAAGCTCGAAGTCCGCCAATTGTTTTGTGATAATAATTATGAAAATACCCGTTATTTGAGGAATCAGTGAGTATTTATCTTTCAGAATCTCAAGATGAAATATTTTCTAGTTCCTGAGATAAAATATTGAATATCAAATATATTATAGCACTGAAACCGGAGTATCATCACTAAAACGTTTATTTACAAAACAGTGCGAAGTGCTTCAAATTACCATAATTTGTTTATGTTCTATAGAACTTTAATAATATATTACGATACAGCAGCGGTGACCAGCTCAGCTGCACTTAGGAAGTGCCGTGTGCACTCGCGTGCAAGCAGCAGTATCACTGGTCGGGAAGTATGCAGACGTCCACTCAGAGGCGGCTAGTCATTATTAAGAAATTTTAAAGTATTCTTTGGTATCGTGCAGTATTCCACGTTCTTAAATATTGAACACGTAGTAATTTAAGGAGCGATCTACACCTTCAGCCATTGAAAATATGGCATATTTCAATATTTCTTCTCAGCAACAATGCAAGTTACAGTAATGAAATTTGGTATCTGATATCTGTATTATAATGAGAGCACCAAGCGACAAACTTAGCGAATATGTTGGTACCTTCTAAAATTAAAGGGCTCACTCGAGTGACAGAATTGCACATTTTTAAACATAACTAGAAAAGTAATAGAGATATCAATGAAAATATTTTACTAATTTAAAGTTGAGGTTTCAATCTGTATAAAAAAATCCCCATCAGACAACCTGCGTCATGATTTCCCAATATGCATTTCGATTTTTGTACATGACACGAACAACTGACTCTCAAGCAAAGACAGTTCTGCCCACAATAATAACAGTAATGATAATATTAACAATAATAATAATGATAATAATAATAATAATAATAATAATGATGATGATAATAATGATATGTATAATAATGATAATATTTATAACAATAATAATAATAATAATAATAATAATAATAAATAATAATAATAATAATAGCTGGCATGTATGTGTAAATAAGCATAACTAAATTAGCTTGGTTAAACACTCCCTGTTATTATTGTGGGCAGAACCGTCTGCGATCTAACCTCAAACGGGGAATAACCAATATAGGCTATAGGTAGATAACAATAATTATAATGTGTGATGGTTAAAATTTGAACTAATGCAAATAAATACATTTTAAAATAGCGTAAGAGTAATGAAATAAATGTACACTAGTTTGTACTGTCACGGATTAAAACTTTTCCTTTAGCTTTTCGACCTCCGCTGTATGATCGGTATCCTTATAATTCTCACGGTATGTAGAATAATGCATGTGATTATTGTACTTTCTCACTGTGGTAAGAACTAATGCAGATACACTATAACTTTTCGGCATTTCCTTCATATTCAGTCAAATAAGGTATATATAATTTCCACTACATGACGATTAATAGTCAAACAAGTTGGGGCTGGAAAACAGCCGTTTCAAATCCTGCTGCGTGTTCCGGCACGATTACATCGCTAGTAAACTGACATTATTTTGGTAGAACACAATGCCAGCCGAAATAATGTGGTAACCGTACAGGTAGGGCCGAGGCCGCGTCACAAACCGTCCCTCACCTTTATTCCTTCATCATTGATTATTTGAGCATTCTGCTCTTCCATCGTTGCACATGTGCAGAGAAGAGTGCTCTTGCACAAAGTGCATGAGTTGGTCACTGCCGCAATACACTGATGGAAGATAGTGTTTTTTGTATGATTTGAAATATTTGTACCCGAGTCGATAGACTAGGGCATGATTTTTCAACTAATACAAAAAAGTCTTCCATCCTTGTATCATGATATGTTATTTCATCTATCTATCTATCTACAATGGAATAACAGCCCAACTTGGGCCTTATTCTCTCCTTAGTTAGGAGTTACTAGACCAAGTTAGGCTTACTTCCTACATATGTCATTAATGGTACTAGGTCATCATACTAACCCGAAGAGACACCTGGTAGGCAAGTAAGGTTTTACTAGGTGATGAAGGTCGGTAAATTCTCTTAGTGCGGCAAACTTTAGTAAAATTGATCCAAGGAATTTGTGTCTTTAGTAGTGCACGAGGGTCTCTTCAGTGCGTGTTTTAAATTAGGCTTATTTCTGGGTTATACCGGTGTGAAGGGCAAGGAATTCGGTGATCAGTAAAATTAGTTGTGTAATTAATTAAAATGGTTTATTATGTTAACCTCTTATGAACAACACAATATTCACAACGAATTAATAATATCTTGTAGACTACTTGAGCAAATCTAGACTTCTCTAGTATATTTACGTAAGATAGCTTGATTCACACTTTTAGGTAATAATACGGGAGCAACTGGCTCTCCTGAATACTCGTAATATGAGCAACTAGCTCACTCTGTTTTCGTAAGGGAGCTACTGACCCCACTCTGTAATCGCATGGGAGCAACTGACTCCCCTCTATATTTTCGAATTGGAGCTACTGGTCCCACGGTGTTTTATAATAAAGTAACACGGCCTTTTATAGTTATTTCGTAAGGAAGTTGTGAATTAGGCTCAAGTATTTCCTTTAGCTTATTATAAAATTACAAAATTTCCATTGGTAAAATAAGTTTGTATAAACCTCTATTGTTTCAGATTTTTTACATATGCGTCAGGGTATAGGCCTACTAATTTGTAAGGGTGTGGCTTTTGAATATCTAGGACTTCATTAAAATTTTAGGTATCCATTCTTATTTGGGAGTAAATATTTCCAGAGACGCTTAAGGTTCATACACGTTTTCGTATATTTCTCTGAGGTTATTAATTCCACTTCACTAACTTTAAAAATTAAAGACACCTGGTGAACTCAATAGCAGTGCATGGATACCACCACAAGATATGCAAGACCAAGTGTTTCCACGATCCCGGGAACAACTGTGTGTGTGAACTGTGCGAGCAACCATGCGACCGTTATCATGTAACCACCTGCAAATACGAGGGAAATCCCTGGTAAAATTCTGCAAATAACAAGCTATGTGAATCAAATTAATGACAAAACTTATGTAACATTTTCTGCACAACTTGTGCGCATTTCTTCTGTTATTGTTGTTATTATTATTATTATTATTATTATTATTAAATCATATTTGAAGAGAAAAATTATACGCTCAGACCGGGACTTGAACCCGGGACCCTTGGTTCTCTAGACCAAGTGCTCTACCAACTGAGCTACCTGAGCAAGTACCGATCTAAACGCAAATTTTTCTCTATATACATTGTAATTCCCATCCACCAAATGCTGTGAAGCCATGCTTCTATCTTGCAAATGGCGGCTCCTTTATTAAGAAGACATATTTGGGAATTATACATTACAGCCAGCACGGCTTTTTCCAAGTTTTTATTATTGATTTCGTACATCTCAATGATGGATAAATCATATTTGAAGAGAAAAATTATACGCTCAGACCGGGACTTGAACCCGGGACCCTTGGTTCTCTAGACCAAGTGCTCTACCAACTGAGCTACCTGAGCAATTACCGATCTAAACGCAAATCTTTCTTGGAAAAAGCCGTGCTGGCTGTAATGTATAATTCCCAAATATGTCTTCTTAATAAAGGAGCCGCCATTTGCAAGATAGAAGCATGGCTTCACAGCATTTGGTGGATGGGAATTACAATGTATATAGAGAAAAATTTGCGTTTAGATCGGTACTTGCTCAGGTAGCTCAGTTGGTAGAGCACTTGGTCTAGAGAACCAAGGGTCCCGGGTTCAAGTCCCGGTCTGAGCGTATAATTTTTCTCTTCAAATATGATTTATCCATCATTGAGATGTACGAAATCAATAATAATAACATGGTAAAAGCCGTACTGGCTGTAGTGTATAATTCCCAAATATGTCTTCTTAATAAAGGAGCCGCCATTTGCAAGATAGAAGCATGGCTTCACAGCATTTGGTGGATGGGAATTACAATGTATATAGAGAAAAATTTGCGTTTAGATCGGTACTTGCTCAGGTAGCTCAGTTGGTAGAGCACTTGGTCTAGAGAACCAAGGGTCCCGGGTTCAAGTCCCGGTCTGAGCGTATAATTTTTCTCTTCAAATATGATTTATCCATCATTGAGATGTACGAAATCAATAATAATAACATGGTAAAAGCCGTACTGGCTGTAGTGTATAATTCCCAAATATGTCTTCTTAATAAAGGAGCCGCCATTTGCAAGATAGAAGCATGGCTTCACAGCATTTGGTGGATGGGAATTACAATGTATATAGAGAAAAATTTGCGTTTAGATCGGTACTTGCTCAGGTAGCTCAGTTGGTAGAGCACTTGGTCTAGAGAACCAAGGGTCCCGGGTTCAAGTCCCGGTCTGAGCGTATAATTTTTCTCTTCAAATATGATTTATCCATCATTGAGATGTACGAAATCAATAATAATAACATGGTAAAAGCCGTACTGGCTGTAGTGTATAATTCCCAAATATGTCTTCTTAATAAAGGAGCCGCCATTTGCAAGATAGAAGCATGGCTTCACAGCATTTGGTGGATGGGAATTACAATGTATATAGAGAAAAAATTTGCGTTTAGATCGGTACTTGCTCAGGTAGCTCAGTTGGTAGAGCACTTGGTCTAGAGAACCAAGGGTCCCGGGTTCAAGTCCCGGTCTGAGCGTATAATTTTTTCTCTTCAAATATGATTTATCCATCATTGAGATGTACGAAATCAATACTAAATAACATGGTAAAAGCCGTACTGGCTGTAGTGTATAATTCCCAAATATGTCTTCTTAATAAAGGAGCCGCCATTTGCAAGATAGAAGCATGGCTTCACAGCATTTGGTGGATGGGAATTACAATGTAATATAGAGAGAAAAATTTGCGTTTAGATCGGTACTTGCTCAGGTAGCTCAGTTGTAGAGCACTTGGTCTAGAGAACCAAGGGTCCCGGGTTCAAGTCCGGTCTGAGCGTATAATTTTTCTCTTCAAATATGATTTATCCATCATTGAGATGTACGAAATCAATAATAATAACATGGTAAAAGCCGTACTGGCTGTAGTGTATAATTCCCAAATATGTCTTCTTAATAAAGGAGCCGCATTTGCAAGATAGAAGCATGGCTTCACAGCATTTGGTGGATGGGAATTACAATGTATATAGAGAAAAATTTGCGTTTAGATCGGTACTTGCTCAGGTAGCTCAGTTGGTAGAGCACTTGGTCTAGAGAACCAAGGGTCCCGGGTTCAAGTCCCGGTCTGAGCGTATAATTTTTCTCTTCAAATATGATTTATCCATCATTGAGATGTACGAAATCAATAATAATAACATGGTAAAAGCCGTACTGGCTGTAGTGTATAATTCCCAAATATGTCTTCTTAATAAAGGAGCCGCCATTTGCAAGATAGAAGCATGGCTTCACAGCATTTGGGGATGGGAATTACAATGTATATAGAGAAAAATTTGCGTTTAGATCGGTACTTGCTCAGGTAGCTCAGTTGGTAGAGCACTTGGTCTAGAGAACCAAGGGTCCCGGGTTCAAGTCCCGGTCTGAGCGTATAATTTTTCTCTTCAAATATGATTTATCCATCATTGAGATGTACGAAATCAATAATAATAACATGGTAAAAGCCGTACTGGCTGTAGTGTATAATTCCCAAATATGTCTTCTTAATAAAGGAGCCGCCATTTGCAAGATAGAAGCATGGCTTCACAGCATTTGGTGGATGGGAATTACAATGTATATAGAGAAAAATTTGCGTTTAGATCGGTACTTGCTCAGGTAGCTCAGTTGGTAGAGCACTTGGTCTAGAGAACCAAGGGTCCCGGGTTCAAGTCCCGGTCTGAGCGTATAATTTTTCTCTTCAAATATGATTTATCCATCATTGAGATGTACGAAATCAATAATAATAACATTATTATTAAAGTTAGAAAATAGGGTAGCCCGGGTTTTTTTCGCACATTTCAATCAAAAGTAACATAACCTTCGGTACAAATTTTCAAGGAAAATAAAATATATATTTATTATTATTCAGATATCAATAAATGTATACAAAGTATTTAAAAACTCACAAGTGTTAACACTAATAAACAAGAAATATAAATCTGACACATGACGTGCCTTATCATTTTGAACTTAAGCGGGGCAATTTCGCACAGACAGGGGGCTATTCCCTCCACATCTTAACATTACAAACATTTACCAAACGGGAATCCTTTCTTGCGGAAGGCACCAAGACACACCTCATGAAACCATTTTAAACATTTCTGACAACTGATCCACTCTCCCATATATTTTGACATTTCTGTAAAATACATTGCACAACAAAAAAGAACACGGCACATGATCTTCCTCCACATTCACTCTTAGGTGAAGTGGAAGTGGATCGTCATCATATGACAAGGAATGTGTGTTTATTTTTTTGCATGTCTTCTTCAATCCACTTCGTGTAAGTCCGTTTAGATTTATCGGTGCGTACCGTCTGTAACATTTTAATAAATAACTTCTGATTGTTTGCTCACTTTTTATGAACGAATAATATCTTAAGAACTGTACGGAATAGCCCCTGTTATTCTGTGGGAAACAGCCCCCATTTACTACGTTATTATAAAACTGTATAATTTGATAATCACTTATAATTTCTAAATTTAATTAACTGATCTGATAATTGCAAACATTTACTATAAATTGGTGTAGTAATTATTGATTTACATCATTCTATACACAAATTATAGCTTAAACAGTGAGATGTATAAACTATTTAAGCAGGTATATGGCTCAAATAATACATACCGTGGTTGACAGAAGCTTCTCTTGCATAATAAGAAGAAAGGTTCGCCCTAATGGGTATTGATTGTTCTTCAGTCTTTGCTATAGTCATTCAGCGATTTCGTGTTTCTTGGGCATTTCGGTATATGATATCGGTCGTACTGTCCGCCACAGAATTCACACACGCACTTCTCGCTAGGTTCGTGATATTTCTTGATTCTGCACACTTTATGATGAAAGCCGTGTATTGCATATTGTTACAACATGCCTTAGCTCTTGGCAGTTTCTGTCCAGCATAGCTCCTGAGGTGTAGAAATCAGCACCTATCATTCTTTGTTTTTCTCTCCTGTTGTTTAAAAGTTCTTGGTAAGGGCTAGTAGATCTTCTATGTAGTATGTTTCCTTTGTGAGTACATAGTCGTGAGGGTACAGTTTTCCTCACTCTCAGTACTGTTCTTAGGAAGCGGACTTTCACGTTTTCTATCTTCCTAAGGTCGCTGAAAGTCAGTTTTTGTCATATCAGATCTATTTCCAATAGTGATAATCGGCAAAATCGTGGTTTCGAATAGAATCATAGCTGTCGGCAGGGATAGTCTCGCTAAGTGCTTGATGCTGCTAATTGCTTTGATGACAGCTATTATTTTGTCATGTACATGTTAACTCAAGGATTTTGCTGTAGTCTGTAGGGTCAGTCCTAGATATTTGAATTTATTTACTATCCTCAGGCGTGTTGTTCCTAACGTCAGAATGTCCTCTGTTGTAGCTCGTCCTCCTCTCCAAAATGTCTTCTGGACTGTTTTATCAGTATTTTTGATGAGGTTGTTCTCATCAACCCACTTTTTTAGGTCATGCAGTGTGTCTTGGAGATCGCTTTTGTTTGTGCTTCCTAGTGCCATATCGTCGGCATAAATTATCAGCACTGTTTCATTCGAGGGCTTCAGTATCTTCGTTATATCAGATGTGAAGAAATTGAACAATATCGCACTAATCGGGTCCCCTTGTAGCACTCCATTTATTTGCTGTATTGGGATTGATGTGGAGACTCCGTCATCAATTTCAATGGTGTTATATGCTAAGATATTTTCTATCGTCGTGCTGAGAGGGTGGGTTTCTCCTATTATGTATTATGATTAGTTGTTAGGTGATCATGTCGAATGTTTTTTTATAATCTATGAAAATAACATAGTACTTTCCTTTCGGTCTTTCTAGCGCTTGTTCTATTTCTTCCATCAGGAATTTAATTGCTTGTTGGGTGCTTCTTCCTCTTCTAAACCCAAACTGCTGTTCAGGAATATAGGATTTAACTTTTTCCATTAGCCTGGCTGCCTGTATTCTCGTGAATATCTTGAATCTGTTGTTTTCTAAGGCTATGCCTCTATAAGAGTTAGGATTGTTTGTATCCCCTTTGCCTTTGTATAACATTTTCATTTATGCCGTTCTCCAGCAGTCTGGTATCACTCCGATTTGTATGCTCTTGTTGAACAGATTGGCAATGAGTGGTAGTAGAAGATGTAGTGCCGTTTTGTTGTGTTCTGTATATACGTTATCAGGACCAGGGGCATTCTTATTTTTTGCCTCGTTCACGGCCTCTTTTACCTCTTCTGTCGTTTTCTGTAAGTTAGAAATGTTTGGATTATATGTTTTTGTGCCAAGGAGGTTTAGTGTGTTCCCAACTTTGAGGATTTCTCTGAAGTGTTTTTCCCAGGTGGGTATTGGGATTATATTCGCATGTGATCTAATTTTTCTATTTCGCAGTGCAATGAAAGGGTCAGTCTTTGCGTCTTCCGCTATCTTCATACATTCTTCCTCCAGGCATTCTGTTTTTCTTTTCTATAGGAATCATTTGTGTGACATTCTCCTTTCTGCAGAGTTTTTTAAGTCCTATTTTCTTCCTTCTGTTATGGTTTTATGTAATGCACTCAGTGTTTATTTTCTCTTGTTATAACATATTTTATTGAACCAAGGCTGAGATTATCTCGGTCCAAGAGGAATGGCGGCTTTTTGTAGCATGTCGTTGGTTACAGTTATGGCCTCGTTTATCTGTCCGTGTGCTATTAGTTCTCTTGCATTGCTTACTTTCGTTTCATATTGCATAAATTGTGCTGGATCTAGTTTCCTGGATGGACGATATCAGATTTGTTTCTTTTTTTTCTCGTTGCTGATTCAGTAAGTTGATTTCTGCCTGTATTGGTATATTCTTTCTTATTGGAGCTGCTGCTGATGACCAGAGACCTTTCTGTTCCTTCCTACTTAGATGCTTTTCTTTATAGAAGACCAGTCCTATAGTGCTGGATCTATTGTGGGCGAAGTAGAGTTTTGCTTCTTTATCGTTGACTACAAAACATTCTTCGTTAAGGGTCTCCAGAGCCTCGTCCGTTTTCGCGTTTGGTTTATCAATTCTACAATTTATGTCCCCTGCTAGGATCACGTTCTCCTCATCTTCTATCTTGGATGTTACACTGATTAGAGTTTCTACTACGTCTTCTGCCGTTGTGATAGATATATTCCTACTACTGTTATTGAGTCTGTTTTGATTGTTAGTATATTTTTGGCTTTTTGTACGTCGTATGGGATGCCTATGGTGGATTTGTGAAAGATAGAGACTCCGCCGTTCAGTTTTTTTCAGTGGGTGTGGCCAACGAATGTGATCCATAAAATCCTTTATGTCCATTGGTTCAATAATATAGGTTTCTGTGGTTATTATAATGTCGTAGTTATTTAGCGTCCTTTCCGGTATATATGAGAGGGCATTTCTAGCCCCTTCGATATTCCAGAGCAATGTTTTTATAGTTTTATTCCAGAAAAACGAGTTTGTTGTGTTACCTGTGGCGGCGTCAGGTGTTGTTGAGTTTCGACCGTTCATATTAGAACTCAAAGGGGCGAAAATTAACCCCTTCAGGCCAAGGTTTCATTATCCACAGTTTCTTTGTCTTCATATGAAATTGCTATTTTAAATGCTTTATTTATTCTTCTCGATCGGATGGTGAAACATTATTTTACTCTGTTGATTTCCTTTTCTGCATATAAGCTACAATATCTTCTTCCGTGGTGTCCCCATTCAAATGTCCAATTTACATCCAGAATAGTCTTGTTGCCGGTATGTGTCTTCCTCCCGTATAGTTTCCCGTTCCTATTTTGGTTGGGAGTGAATTTGGTGCTAGTTGCGCGGTTCGTAGCTGATGTCTATTATTTTTTGACTCCTGTTATCACTTCTAATGTTCATGTCTGGCTCCTGTCGGGCCCTTCGTCTAGTTAGTGTGATGTCTCTCTCCAAGCTTCTCTTACAGATGACGACTGAATACCAGACAGACAGGGGTTGAAAAGAAGTGGTCATTTGTCCTTACAAATTCCAAAGATTTCCAGAAAGACACAAAATACTTAAAGTGTGCGAAAAAAAACCCATGTGCGAAGAAGCCCCGCTCTACTATATGACCATTTTCGACGCGTCAGTCAAATGTTTACTTTTTCTAAATTGATATGTATATTTTATATCATCATGATCATCATCCAGGGATTAAGCCTGTTGGCTCGTTCCAGTTTTATGAAAGATAGAATTGTTAAAATTGTTCAGAACATCTTCTATGTGGGCGTCCAACATTTCTCCTTCCGTGCGGTTTATAATTTATCAATAATTTTGGATATATTTCTTCTGGCCTTCTATCAATATGTTCTTTCCAGTCGTTGCTATATTTAATTATTCGATCTGTAAGTTTGAAAATATTTAGTTCCATTCTTATATCTTCATTCCTTTTCTTATCCAGCAGACTATATCCTGCTATATTTCTCAAAATCTCATCTCAGCTGCTTCCAATCTTTGTTCTTGTCTTTTAGTGATCGTTCAACATTCGGATCCATGCATCAATACAAGGACAGCCAATACTTTATAAAATTTTATTTTTGTTTATTTTCTTGTGTTTTAAGGGTTCTTTTAAGTGTCACACATTAGATTAAATTTATTTATTTTGCCATTAATATCTTCAGTTTTAACACATGATAAATTGAAACCTAGATATTTAAAACTGTTCACTTGCTCTAAAATTTTATTATCAATTACTATTTTTGCTCTTAAGGTATCATGTCCTTTAAATGTTAAAATTTTAGTTCTATTCTTTCACACTTTTAAATTGTAATTTGCACTCTCTTTTTCCAAATTAAAAATAACTGTTTGTAGATAATTTTCAGAACTGGAAATCACTACTTGATCATCGGCAAATAATATCGTATCCACCAGTTTATTATTTATTTAAAAATGTTCATTTGAATTAATCTGCCACTTTAACATAACCTCGTCTATATATAAATTAAAAAGAAAAGGTGATAAAGGATACCCTTCTCTGACACCACGATTTATTATTACCATTTTTTGTTGTTTACATTTAAAACCCACGTCTATTACAACTTTATTATTTACATATGTATTTTATAATTGACATTAATTTCGCTTCACTACGTTTGAAAATTAACGTTTTTAAATCTGACCATTTTCGACCCCTCAGTCAGATTTACAACTGTTATAGATGAATGCATACTTTATAAAAACCATTAGTTTCACTTCACTAGGTTTAAGTACTCGTACCAGTCAACCTTTTTTGAATTACAGGTAGTCACTATATAACTGCTTACCGACAAAATATTTTTGCCGAATGTGCGGGAAAGCGATCACTTTTTTTACAGAGATACCTAAAACAAGTTTGGGGAAAAGAATCGTATATACTCAATCTAGGTCAGGGCTTGCTTGGTTCAGGTTAGGGGCATGGAAATTTTTAAAAATTAGCGACGTCACGATATGAGAATATGTCCAATGTGCGGGAGCTCTGAAGACGAGATACATATATTAGAAAAAAATATTGGAGGCATCAGTTATTACCAGAAATATTTCTAAATTCAAATCGTGAAAGATTTGCATGCTGCGAGTTACTGGTAAATTCAGAAAATTGGATAAGCTTGGGTAGATTTCTGGACAAAACGCGGAAAACAAGAACAACACTTATTCAGGAATAAATAAATATGTTAACAAATTGCAATACCATTAATTCTTAATAATTCTACGTAACTAAGTTAATGTATAATGTAATTGTATTGATATCTAATTGTAATATTATTGTGTATTCCTTTTTTTTTTTGTTCTAAGTATATTATTACCAAACATCAACTTATTGTAACGGACTGTCAACAGCACGTTACGGCTTACTGCCCGTGCGATCCATATTTGTAAATTACATTGTATGTATCTTACTTTTAGTTTAATAAAGTCCTTATGTGTGTATATATATATAACTGCTTAATGTGTGGTCCACATCATTAATCAAATACATTTTGAATATGCCAATACATCTGTCACATTAGATGACTCTTTATACGGGCTTAAGTTTATTTTTCAGACTGGGTACCCACGTCTTAAGGTTTAAAGCTTAAGGTCCCTTCCGGATATTTTTTGGAGTATTCTATAAAAAAAACCATGGACCACGTCAGAGTTTGAATCCGCGACCCTCGGAACCAGTGGTATTTTTTTTTCATATTTGGTTGATTGTTTTACCTTTAATTAAATGAATAACATTATTTAAATAATATATCAGGTTAACTATTTTGATACTTCAGGCAGCCATTTAGAATGTTAAATATGGAGAGAGCTTTCAGTGATGATTACGAAATTAGACAAATTATTATAAATAAATCGGAAAAAAGTAAGGAAAATTAATATGGTTTAATTGAAATATTATATTGAACAGATCTTATTGAATGCAATCTAAAATAAATGAAACAATTCTCGCGACTCAAAGTTAGTTATTTGCCGCTTGCGACATTCAGTTTTCTGCCTCAGGGTACAATATTGCGAATGAAGTTAGGCTATGTATTGCTGCATTCTGTAGCTTTAAACATTTTATAGTTTTGTGTTGTGAAGGCGTTTTAAGTGTAAAAAACGCCTATTTTAAAATGAGGGGTCTGAAATTCCTGCTTCGGGATCATATATATGCAGATATTCTTGAATATTGCTAATGTTAAAATGAATCACCACACGCTACATTTTCATTTTTATGTCGGCAAAAGTTGGGAATGATAAAGGGATTGAGAGCTCTAAAAACTCGTTTTCCAGACTTATTTTAATAACGACAAAGTGTTAAATTCTTTTGTAGTAGCTGTCTATAACCTTTAAAATAAATCTACTTTTTTGTCTCAATAGGAACTCGTCGATGAAGAGGGACACAAATAATAAAATCAATAAAGATGTCTGACATGGATTACCTATCATAATCCCGAATTCACTTACTCATTCGTTCATTTCCATGAAAATATAATTTCCTTTATATTATTCCCGGAGTCATTCTTCCGAATGTAATATCCTGAATCCTATTATTCTCTTCTGTCCCTTTCTACACTACATAGTCCATGTGAAGTTGGATTTTTTCCTCACTCTGTAAAGTACTCCAGATCACGCTGATTGAGTTTATCATGTTACGTAAGAGTGTTTCATGCTCATATTTTTATTATTTCATAACTAATTCTTAAAGTTTACCCAATAGGAGACCAAATTTCATCAAGGATTTTCGGTCAGTATGGGACCAGTTCCGACCAAACATGGTGAGGAATTAAGATGGTTATAATAAGTAGCGGCGCCAGGTTGAGGAAATCAACTATTGCTGAGGTACAATGCATGCTCATCACATGTCATGTGTTACTAGTTGAATGATCGTTCGTCTTTGTGATTTAACCCACATGTGCATGTGAGGCCAGCAGCTGGCTGCTAAGGCAAGGGCCTTCTAGGCCTGTCGCTCCATGAAGATAAAGACATTTAAGTTAGATTCTATCACTGTATAAACATATCGTAAGGTTTTAATATAATCCTACTGTTTCAGAATGGAAAGATACTCAACCCTTAACCCATTCGCTTCAGGTTTAAATGCTCGATGTCTTTCCCCGGACACCAGATTTAAGTTACTGTAAATTATATTGTCTATTTTCAGACATTCAAAACAAACAAAAGATAACGGTATTTGAGAACACAATAAGGGTGAAGGCCAAAACACATTCCTCTACTATTCATAAATGTTAACAAAAGATTACCCTGCCAAGGGATGTACAAAATATTGCAAAATATATAAAAGCAGAGTTCTGCGAGTGTAACTCGTCTTCTGAGTTGAAGACCATTTAACTGCTGGCGAGTCTACCTCGTCTTTTGAGGCGAATGGTTAATTAATTTACCTCCTATCTTATGTTAAAATATTGATAGTGAATACTTAATTAGGTTTGTGTAACTAACTCACTGACACCAACGTAACCGGAGGTTCATGCCGCTTGGATATCCTTATTCTAAGCTAATATTCTCCATTCACTATCGATAAGTTATTATTATTCACATCTCTCAAATCATACTTACTTACTTACTCACTGGCACTATCGAATTCGTAGGTTCATGGCCGCGCGGACATGAGCACTCCTTACATCCCTATCCTGAGCTAATGCTTTCCAATCATTCCCTGTATAATCAACTTCCCTCAAATCATAGTTAATATTATTCTCCCACCTCATTCTTGGTCTACCAACTGGGCGTTTTCCCTCTGGCTTTCCTACAAGAAGCTTCCATGCAAGTCTTTCATTCCCCATACGTGCAACATGTCCTGCCCATCGCAGTCTACGAGACTTGACTGTTCTTATTATATCTGGCTTCCTATAAAGACCATGTAGTTCTTTGTTATATAGTCTCCTCCATTCACCTGTCTGTTCATCTCTCTTTGGTCCAAAAAGTTTCCTAAATACTTTATTCTCAAATGCTTGTAACCTCCTTTCCTCCCTTAAAGTAAGAGTCCATGTTTCGCACCCATATAACATAACTGGTAGAATAATAGTTTTATATATTTTCAGTTTAACGTTTTTTGAAAGGAGTTGGGACATCAAGAGTCTCTGCAATGCATAAATCTCTCAAATCATAGTTAATTTTAATCATCCTTCGTTCTTCCAATCAGTTCTACTTGGGTTTAATACAAGATGTTTACATTCCCCTCTTTCATTCCCCATTCGTTCCACCTGTCCCGACAAACGCTTATACGAGATATCCTTATTACATCTGGCTTCCCATAAAGACCATAACGACTTTAAGTCATGCAAGAGGGCTAAATATTGAAGATGCCCAAGATCGTAGGCTTTGGAGATTTGGCACGGGAAGGCGGCAGCAGCTGTAAAAACCCGAAGATAGATAGATATTACATAAAATCCGGGCCCTATTTATAATAATTAGGAATGACGTTTAAACAATTATATGGGTGTCAATGTTTAACTGCATTATTTGACATATATGTCAGTCAGCCGCACACACACTTTGATTGATAATACATAGTATTGTTTTTCTTCATACGTTGTGTGTTCTCTTCGTGAGTTTTCTTCATCATACACTTATCTACTATCATATCAATTAGCGAACACCCTTCATTTCAATCAATTATATTATTTACGCAATCATTTTGCTGCAAAAGTGTAATATAAATGTAAGTCAAATGTAGAATTGGTCTATTGAGGAAGCAGCACATGATCACTTTGTGAATAATTGCTACTATTCGCTTGACTATCAGTTCTGTTGATGTTTTTTTGTTGAAGTACGTAGCTTAACAGCGAAGCAATGACTTAATATTGCACCATAAAAGTTAAAACCACGAAACAAAAATCTTACGGATGAAAAACTCTATTAGGTAAGGTAAAGTCGGTAAATAATTTGAAAAGGTATTGTTATCGTAATAATAATTTCTAGCTATGTAACAGACCCCGTTCGGCGGGAACCACAAGCGCTGACGCCGAATCCGCTTGTTGCCTAAGTGCCATGGAGAATCTCACGTAGGTCTACTGCTGTGTCTATTTCTTACCACTGCTACATGTTAGACAAGCCTTCTGTTAATGGGAGAAATATACTACAGTGCCAGAAGCAATTATTGACTGTCTACATTATCGCCTCACTATGATGATTAACAATCGGCTCGCTTTGTTTCCCCGCAGCTGTTATATGTTATTAAAATACAAAGATCTCGACTGCCGCGACTACGACAATGTTGCCACATTGCTATTCTTCCCTGAATTACAATTAAAACTCGGAACGATGTGGAACATTCGATCCAGTTATAAAATTTTATACCGTAATTAATTGCATAATTATCAATTAATTAGTATGATATGTAGCTAGAATAATAATAATACCATATTTACGTATTATATTAGTTTATATATAAGTGATTTCAACATGTGGCGGCCATGGGAAAAAAATTCAGACCGAACAGTTAATAATAATATTAATAATAATAATAATAATAAATATGTTTTCAGCATGATTTTGTACGCATATTAAAACTATGTAATAATGTTGGAATTAAATTATTTAATAAATAAATACGTATATAATTTTGATTTTAAAACTTAAACAATACCAAATAATAACATAAAAATTAAATAATAACATAAATAATCAGTAATAAACGCCCATAGCGCTATGAGAAACGTGACAACACCGCATGTCAAGCATTGCCGCGCGGCACCCGCTTTTATATAAACTGTTAACCATCAGAGTGAGGCGATAATACCCGTACATCGACACGTGAAGTAAGCCAACTCCCTTAGCGAGTTATTTAATTAAGCAAATTTGGTTAAGGTTATTTCCATACAGATGTCATCGAGTGACAAATGAGAATCGAGGTAGCCAAGAAAACACTTGGATGTGAAAGGCCGGTTAAATTTTCCTTAGAGGCTGTAATTTAGGCTTGAGGTTCTTTTACGAGCCCAAAACTCTTCCGACTAGAGACCAAGACTTAACTCCCTTAAAATGTACTTATTTCTTGACTTTTTATCATAAAATATCTACCGACATCGGCCGGTTTATACCCGGGACCCTTGGGCCCCAGAGTCTAGCAACTTATAACGTAGGCCACTGAGCCGTTAAATGTTGAAAATGAAATAAATATAAAAAACGTACAATAAAAATATATGATAATATCATCTACTTCATATAAAGTGTGATTTAGATAAGTTGATGAGATTAGTTGAAAGTTTTTTTCCTTCCATTAACAAACAAGAATTAAGTTGTAATGCTTTAGGTTTGCATGAATTACATGTGCATTCAAAATGCCTTTTAAAGTTAGTGAATAAAACGCGCACATGTATTTATATCATTGTTTCCATTGTATAACGATAAATCCTACGTCAAGTTAATTCACATAGAAATTCGCTCTCAAGTTATCTCAACCATCAAAAATAATGCGATAAAAATCCTTCTTTATTCTCTATACTCCACACTGCAATACGCGATTTTCTCAGAGTTCTTTAGCTCGCTAAAAACATCTGTCATATATATATCACACGTTTGTGCAGCTTACAGATAAAATGCAAAATTGGATAGAAGTTTAGCAGTGGCGGCTAGTAGATATTATATTTGAAGTGTTTATCATAAGTAATGCCACGAGTGATTTTTAATTTATCTAGAGAATTTGGAAATCAAGAGTGGCATTTGTTAGGACTATTTAACGAATAAAATTAAGCTGTTTACTCAAAAATCATTGTTTAACTATAATTATTTTTACATATTTATGTATTTAATATAAACAGCGATGTTTGAAAACAAATAAGAAATGTGAGGTTATGTTCATTCTCTGCAACTAGATCATATTATTTATTGCCAAATACGATCGCAATATTGTAAGAATGTACCCAAGTGGAGAAATAATGAAACACATCGAACTATATATCATAATCAACATTACGGGTTATTCAATTACGGGTTATTCATTTATTTTTTTAATAAACAACTTAGTAAAATCAAGGAATCTGTTCATTATTTGCTATATTCAATGTATTTGTTGGAGAAAAATAATGTTCTGTCCTGTTCAGAACATTAAAAAGGAGGAGATTTCTTTATCACAAAAGCAGGATCTGATAAAGAGAAATCGATAAAGAGCGAGGTGAAACACGACTGTCATTGGTTGTAAAACAAAATTCATTGAAACGTGATTGGTCATTGACTAGCATTTGTGGCATGAGTTAAATAGTCAGCAAGTTCAGTCCTGTTTTGCTACGACTGTATAAATTATACCAACATTTCCTTTTATACTATGACGTATTAACCACCCTTCACAATTCACTGTAGCAAGCGACCTCTCCGCTTCCACCACAAGTAAAATAGACTATATTACACTACACAGGGCATCGCGACATAAATTGCCCAGTACTTATAGACATGATTTAGATATAGGACTATGTAGTAAAGTATGAGTCCAGCTTAAAAGTAGGAATCGTAGGATTTATAAGTTGAACCATGTAGGCCTATTGGTTCAAGGTACCGTAGTTTATGAACATGGCTTCAAATATTCTCTCCTTATCTTTTTTCTTTCCTCTTTATCATATGTTATTTTCCTTTTCCTCTATAGGTCTATCCCGTTACGTTGTATGCGTAACAGTTCTTCCCCTTGGGGTAGACAACCTCTATCTTATTTCTAATCAATTGATTTGTGTTTACTTGATGAAAATTATTGTATGTAATTAAATAAAAATAAACCTTAAAGTTTTATATGATTTTCATATCTATATAAATATTTATATAGGCCTAAATAGATATGAAAATCACATAAAACTTTATGTTTTATTTTAATTAATTAAATATACTCGTATAGTATTTAATAAAATTAGTCTGGTTTAGACTACTTAATTCTCCTGAAGTTTCCGGTATTCTGGTGAAATCAGCTGCAGCTTCCCGTAGGCTCGGGTAAGTTCTGATCTGGCCTATGTAGGATAATGCTAGTACGTGAATAGTTTCTTGGGTCTTTATGGGCAGGAGATTTAAACTTCAGTCTATGTTAAGGTTAATTATGTTTCAAATCTCCTTTATTCTAAAACACGACTGCAATTTTTTTCTATGTACAGCAAAAAATGTATTTCAATGTAGGTAGCCTATTTTATTATTACAATTCTATAAGTATTAAGACTAGAGACTCCATTTATGTTCAGTCAGTTAATGTTACGTTCCTATATTGGTATTTTTTTATAAAAGAACCTCTCAACTCGTTTGAGACACAGGTGAGATGAGATGCGATGAAGTCCTTTACATTGAAGTTTCGTGAAACACTAGGATGTCGGCCGACCATGTCTAATGCAAACGAAATTAATGGGATGAGTGTAGAGAAATGGTGGAATCAAATTCGTGACTAGGAGATACCCCGAGAGTAACCTATCCACATTCCGTTTCGTCTACCACGAAATCCACATGGGCTGACCGCGAGATTCGATCTCGGGATACCTGCGGTGAGAGGCGAGGATCCAACCGCTGCGCCTCGGAACCGCGGATTTTCTTAATAATTCATGCTTATTCTGTTTATTTATTTAATTAATACGAATTTAGCTCTTCCATTTCTTACTAACGCTGCTGTTCTTGAGGCTAAGATTTCTGTTTTTTTGGGTAATTACTTTTCCTAAGACCTACACTTCCTAATCTTTAGTGTGGTCAGGATTGTGCTTGTATGTATAGTACTTTGAGAGTCCACCAGTTATTTGGTAACAGAAAGAACCAGTTCAGGGCTTTAAGACAGACGTAATCATCTCGTTTTTCCAGGGAGGGAGCTCGACGTGCTCTGTTTGACGAGGAACACGAAGTTTGAGGAGAATAATCTTAAAAATAATTTTAATTTTTTTTACATTGTTAACTATTGTGGCAGACAACTGCATCAGATTTAGAACTTGGATATGCAATTGATTATTTTTCAGGTAGTATTGGAATTATTTATAATATTTATTATTAGCTTAATCTTATTGATTTGTGCTTTAGTAGCAGTAGTTTTTTTTATCTTAGTTATCATGAAGAAAGTGGCGGTTCCTAGAACTTCATAAAGTATAGATATCATACAAATTGATTTCAGTTTATCATCACTTACCAAATGGAACAAGGAATGTTTTATTATCATAAGATAATAGAAAACTATTTAATTATGCCATTGTATATTTTATTAAACATATTTCCTATAGTTTAAATTAACATATAAGAATTATAGTGGTCCTAGTGCCAGAACTATTTTAACCCAACAATATTATTTAAAATTTATTTCGACCATTTTGTTAACGTTTTTATAATGAAAAGGAACAACGAAATATAAATATAAATATTTATCTCTAAGAATTACACAAGTAAGTTTAGATTATAATGTATTAATCACGTTGCAGCATTACATTTTATAATAAAACCCGAAGTCTGTTGTTAAAGATGGACGTGGTACACGCAATATTAGGCCAAATAAATTAAAGCAGGGAACTGAGATTGCCATTAATTCTCATATTCAATCATTTAAAGGCAGAAGATCTCATTACACTCTTCACGACAGTCAACGTACTTATTTACCAGAAGAATTGAATATAAAGAAGCTTCGTGCCATGTACTTGGAAATTAATCCTGGAAATCCTGTATATTTTGATACTCACCGTCATAGTTTCAACACAAAATACATCTCCTGCGGTTACCCGCGCACCGATACATGCAGAGTGTGTGACGACTTCAAAGTTAAAAAAATACATCTTGAAACTACACTATCAAATCTCAATACGTGATCTGATATTTAAAGTAAATTTAGAGTTAATAGGCCTCAGCACAGAACAAAAATTCCACTTAAAAAGAGCAGAATCTTTATTCTCAAGAAAACACCAAGTTCGCCTGTTAACTTAGAAAATCACTTCACATGAAGCTGTCTGTTTTGACTTTCAGAAGAACTTAAAATAGCCCAATGTTGGTACAAATGATGTATATTATAAACGACAGTTATCATTTTACTCGTCTAATGTCCATGTTCTTTCGAGTAGTAAGTCAGTATTTTACACTTATGACGAGTCTGTAGAGAACAAAGGTGCAGATGATGTTGTATCAATGTTATATAATTTTATTTTTCATATTCTTTTTGATGAAGTTCAACATTTGACATTATTTTGTAATTCTTTTTGTGGACAGATTAAGAACTATACAGCTATAAGATTTTTTTACTATCTTGTCCATGTTCGAAAGCGTTTGAAAACCATCACTGTAGTATATTCGATCAGAGGCCATTTCTACGTGGCTCTTATTAATCAAATAAATAGAGCTGAAGTTCCTGCACATTGGAGAGGACATATCAGAGCTGCAAGACAGAAACTATGGCCTTTTATTGTGGAAGAATGTAACCTAAGTTTGTTCAGAAAGTGAGGAAAATATTTTTAATACCTTCTTTAAACCAAAATGTCCATTTCCTACAAGACCCATACGTGAGCTTAAGAATGATCATACTCAGCCCCAACCAGTCTTACATCGACGTATGTACAATGGCGCACGGACTGCAAGTGTTGTAACACTTGCAGAGCGCAAGATAAATTTTCAAACACATTTACAGGAAGGAAAATGTCTGCATCCACCAAGAGGCTATGATGGACCACTACCCATTTCTCACGAAAAATTTAAGGACCTACAGGATTTAAAAAAAATTGTGAAAAATCTGCACGTAAGTTTTATGACAACCTTCGATGGAAAATAACAGCCAACTAAGGTATTTCATAACATTGTTATGTTCATAGGTTTCTGTAACTTGTGAATTGACTCATTTTTACTTTTAATTTAATAATAGCGCTTTACAAATTGTGAAAATAAATGTACTTTCTTAGAAAAGAAAAGTTCATTTCCTCCTCTATAAATTGTGCACTTAGAGAGTTTCGTAAAAAAAGAGGCCTAGTACTGTAGATTGTTAGATTAACTTGTATATTGTTATATTAAGAGGTATCAAATATTATGCTTTGTCTAATACATTGAACCACTAGACTTATAAAAAATGCAAGGACTTACTAAAATTTAAAAAAAAGTTAATATTTCATAGTAATCAGCAACCGACTAATTTGGTACCATGTTGTATTGTTTATGTAGTTGTGTAATTTGTAAGGTGTTTGTCAATAGTCTTTGCTCTGACATAAATAATAGTATACTGCTTTATTTATGGAAAAATGGACATTCATTTCCCCCCTTTTTCCCAAAAAATGCACATTCATCTTTCTTTCCCCGTAAGTTGTGTACTATGAGATAACCGTATAAAATAAGTTTACTTGAGGTTTACATTGTTGGATGAGTTATTAGACCATTTATAACCCAATATAATGCCTTCCATAATATATTTATTTCAAAATAATGTTAACAGTATTATAAATGTTATAGCGTTTCAAAACTTAAATTCATTTATCTCAGTTAGAGTTTATTGTGACATTCATCGTTTTTCCCCTGGACCCTTCATATATTAAGCTTACCTATCTCCCATACATTAAATGGGTGGAAACCAAAACGGTATAGGTGACATTTTAGAGAAAATTGAGTTAAGTATTGTTATTGCAAGTAATTAGGTCCTTCTTTCGAATGCAGAGAGATATATCTAAGTGTATGCTTTCAACTACTGATGTCTGGCGACGGATGAATACAACTACTTTAATTTATTTGGTACCTACAGCAAATCTCTAAACTAATTTTTCTCTGAATGATCGAAGTGTAACTTGTACAGTTATGGTTTTCACTCATTCAGTTGAAAGAATAACGCACGTAAAAAATTATTGAAAATAAAATACTGAGATATAAAAAAAATGGACAAATCAGGCTGTATATCAAGAACAAAATTGAAAAAGAAAGAATAAGTAATTCTTTCGTTTCAATTTCTGACTTCGAATAGTTTCTTTACTAATCGTCACCATTAAAATACATGATTAAATTCCGTTAGGATATCATTGAAAAACATAATACAGTAAAAGCGTAGTCGCATGGGACCAATTTTTTTCCACATTGGACAACATTCCGCATTATAAAAGAAACAAAAAATATTAACAATCTTCGATTATAGAACACCGTTTGTCTTTTTATGTACCATGGATTAATTGCAGTTCCGCTGCCGTTGAAAAGTGAAGTATAGTATGCACGAGCGACTTTGACGGCAACGCGCGAAAAAAAAGTCCCGTTTCGTCAACGTTAAAAATGTCTTTTAGGCGCGTATCCTGAAATTAAAGTATGCAGTTTCGGTTTCCATTCACTAACTATACTTTCGTCCACATTATTTAATTCCCTGCAAATTTCATTCCACACTACATTGTGCCGTCTTCTAAAACTGTCCACAACCAACCTGAAGATGCCTTCAAATCTTTATTCCCTATGGATAAAGCAAGATCTAGAGGTTGACTTTGGAGCATCGGTCCGAAGACTTGGAGATTTTTTCTTTGTGGACTTTTAAAACACGCCACGTTGTTTTCTTCATTTTTTTTTATTTTGTTCATCATTTGACCAATGCCGTGCATCCATTCATTCGTTATTTTTTCTTTCTAATGGTTAGTTTCGACGTGGTCTCTCTATTCACTAAAGTTCCTCTAAAGGAGACCAGTCACCTCATCTCTGACACGTTTCCTCAAGATATCACTAATCTTTTCGAACACTGCTTAACCACCAGCTATTTCTTATTCAATAACGACTTCTATGAACAAATAGATGGAGTAGCTATGGGTGCTCCTCTGAGCCCAGTAGTTGCAAATTTCTTTATGGAAAACTTCGAACAAAAATGTTTAGAGACTGTCCCTCTAAACCCAAGACGTAACTTCGATATATAGACGACACCTTCGTAATTTGGAACCACGGGGAGAATAAAATAGAAGAATTTCTGGCGCACATCAACAACATAAACTCCAATATACAATTCACCGTAGAAAAAGAAATAGATAACAGCATAGCCTTTCTGGACATCTCAATTAGAAGAGAAGATGATGACAATATTTATCACACCATATATAGAAAACCTACGCATATGGACAGATAAATTCATAAAACCTCCAATCATCACCCCAAACAGAAACTTGGTATCATCAAAACATTGACAATTCGCGCCAAGAAACTTTGTCATCCTGAATTATTAAATACTGAAATCAAACATCTCCGTACAGTATTACATCCAATGGATACACCAACAAATAAATCAACAGAGCAAACCATCCCAGATGATACAACAACAAGGAATCAGAAGAAAAAACGCCAACCAGGACATTCTTACCTTTCATCAGGAATGTAACTGACCTAATTGGAAAACTGCTAAAGAAAGAAGACATAAAAACAGTAGGCCCTATATAGGCCTACCAGGAAAATCAAAAACCTCCTCAGACCGATTAAGGATCAACTCCATCATCAATCAGCAGGCATATACAGGACCCAGTGTAGTTGCGGCCAAGTGTATATAGGCACCACTAAACGCAGCATCACAGCCAGACATAAAGAGCACGAAAGATACAGCCGTTTTAAACATGTGGAAAAGTCGGCAGTAGCAGAACACTCTCTACTTGAAGGCTATACAATACAATTCAATACAATACAATACAACAACACAGATATATTATCTAACTGCACATACTATTTTACCCGTCTGCAACGAGAAGCCATTGAAATATTCAAACATCAAAATAGTTACAATAGAAAAGAGGAATCATTAAAAGTCAACAAAGCATGGATACCAGTCTTAACAAAAGCCAGAGGTAAACTGCTACGAAGCACTTGCAGTCAATGAAGTGTGTTTTATGGTACCGAACGTTTTGAGGCCTTGACCCATTCATTTATGTGCTTGTAGTTCAGGTCGTCTGCAATTTAGATTTTTGCTAATAAGAGTGATCCTCTCTTAGCTTTTTCTGTTGAATGTGATGTCTTGGTGTGTCTTCATTAATTTTGCTGGAGTTGGGCTTAAGCTTAGCGGTCTTAAATTTCTTCCTTGGATTTTTCTTCTTTGTAGTTTATTTACTTGAAGTTACTTGAAAGTTTACATAGGATAAAGTAGATTGGAGGATTTGAGGGTTCTATAGGATGGTGGTCAGAAGCAGAAGGATTTGTTTGAGTAAATTCTCAGGTTTAGGATCGTTGGTCAATAATGGAGGAAAGTTATTTTCAGTATTTTCTGGTTTTCTAGTTGCAGTTTCTGTTTTTCTTGGTGTTGTAGATTGTTTTGTTTCTTGTCGTGTTTGTTTCATTTCAGATATTTCTGGAAGATGAGGCATTTCCGATGACTTGCTGCATGCTCCTGATTGCAGTTTGTGCACCTAGTTGTTGTATGAGTTCACTCAGATAACTTATGATCGCCAGAGCACCTTACACATTTTGTAGCTCTAAAGCAGAACTCCGCTATATGGCCGAAGCCCTGACAATTGAAGCACTGAGTGCCTCCTATTGGTTTCTTATATGGTTCCAGTCTGATGCGAATGTTGAATAGTTCTCTGAGGTCATTTTCTATTCTTGATTTCAGATCTTCTGTTTTGCGAAAAGTTAGAATATAAATTGGTAGTTAAATTTTCTCCTTTTCGCCATTTTGTGTGACTTGTTTTTCTATGCTCCTTATTTCTTTTATTGGCAGCTTCCTGTGTAGAATTTCTTCAAAAATTTCAGAAATTTTGATTGAGCTTGGAAGCCCTTTCATTACTATTTTGAAGATGCCGTAGCCATGAGTATAGAATTGAATCTTCGATTTCTTAAGTTCCTTGTAGGCAGATTTTGTTGAAGTTCTGATGGTAAGTATCCCTTGATTGTATCGCATTGATACTTCTTCTTTGTTTCCTGCAGTGATGCTTTCCAGCTTTAGTGGAATTATGTCTGTAGTGTAAACTACTATGGGAGGTGGTGTTTCTTCCTTATCAGTGTTTAGTGAATCAAACATATTTCTAGTTTCAATTGGTGTGGATTATTTCCTATTGTTCTTTTTTCTGGCGGTGCGACTTGCGGGCGGGTGAGAGTATCCTTCTTCATCCATGTCGTTCTTTTCAGCAAAGTTCTTCATTCAGCAGAGTACTTCAAGCCAGCAGAATGATAGAACAATCTACTAGAACATCAGACAGCAACCACATTGGTGCAATGGAAGATCCTAATGCTAACCAACAGAAGGCAGATACAATTTACGAAGTAACGGACCGCTCAGAGAACACGTCGCGGATAAATGTATAAATAGAGAAGGTAGTCGACAAAATTGCCAGTCTCAAGACAACCCCTGAGGATGCCGGACGCAGTCTCGGGCGAAACGTTGGGGAACTACAAGCCTCAAGACCACGGCCAACAGCCCGGAAATCTTCTTCAAGATCATCATAGTAACTCCGACCGTGAAAGCCTAAGTCAATATATATTTAAAACTTTTTAAACAACTGTATATTTCGCAACTCATTACATCATCAACAGTAATAATAATGTGCTGATGATGAAATGAATCTCGTAAGACCTGTAATTTTAAAAAGCAACAAAGTTGAGGTAAATGGTACCTTATAAGTATTACTTTTATATTTAGATTTACGAGTGATACTCCTACCTCGTAACTAAATATAAGAGATTTTAATGTTAATTGATTTAATTTAAATCGTTCACACTTTACTTATTTTATAATTACATTTCACAATTTTTATTCATAATTTGAAATAAAAAAATTAATTAATTCTTTTACACCAATGGCTATTGTGCTTAAGATGTAGACCTTTAGGAAACGTATTTAAAAACTTATTTGTAGATGTACCGGTGTTTTTATGAGTGTATTTTATAGAGTGAATATTTTATGAATAACAAGATAGATAAGTTATGTGCTATTTCTAATTTCAATGCTTTCAATAATTTCGATAATGTGATTATTATCTGCGTTCTACTCCATTGCTCAATACCAAGTCGTAAATCCATATGGAGTAGGCCTACTCTAGTAGGACTTAGGTATGTTAATGATACAAGTAGCGGAGAGTTTACATAGCTATTTGGGTGTAATACCTCTAAAGCTCAAAGGGAGACCATTTAATATATTGACCTTAGATCAAAATGAACCATCACACATGGACACAACCCACATCTTCTGAATATTACATGAATCCTGTAAATACTTAATTACAAATTGAACTAGTGGAAATTAATTATTCGAGTCAAGCCTCTGTGGGGCATACTTAACATAACTAGAGAGAAACATTTGCACCTAAGCCGGGATTTGAACCCGAAGTCTCCAGCTTTACGCTCTGATCTTCTACAATGGAGTTATTTAGGCACATTTCCAAAAAAAACACAAATTTTTCTCTCGTTTAATCGCCGAATCCCCCGCCGTAAGTAGAGAACCTTTTTTTAGAATAATTAATACGGTGCTTCTATGCGAGAAGCCATTCTGATGGGGTTTCACTGTTACGTTTAATAATTTGACTTGCGAATATCGTATAGCAATTAATATTTTCTTACAAGCCGTCTGTAGGTCATAGTTAAGATGACTAGCATGATAAATTTCACATAGCCGGGATTTGAACTCAAAATCTACAGCTTTTCGCGGTGGCGTTATACAATTGAAGTACTTACAAGGGAACTCTCAATCATTGAAAAGTCTTCCAGAGTAGCGTTGTGACGTAAGAAGTCCGGTCTAAAAAAGAGTCTGCCATTTTTAATTGCAAGACACAGAAATCTAAGTCATAATCCAGCAATGACAACCCACTGTATGGAGTAGATGGACTCCATGTTGGACTTAGAGTGGAGTGGAGTGAGACATAACGCGGGCGCGGACGACAGTTAGTCAGGCTATTCATTCTACTTAGTGATCCATTCCACCAACCTTGAAATCTCTTCCAGTGAAACGTTGTGATGTACCAAGGCCGTGTCCGAAAAATTATCAACCGCTTTTAAACTGCAAGGCACTTAAATCCAGCGACAAATCTCTCATTTAAATACAGGGAAGTAATAATCTCCTGAATTCGGTGGATAGGATAACCCTCACAACCTGCCGTCCTCTACCGCCCAGTCTCACTCCACTCTGCTCTAGTTAAATAGGGACTTCATCTGCCATGCCCAGTGGGATGTCATAGTTGAATTCTGGCTTCAATTTCTGTGCCTTCTAGTTAAAAGCGGCAGGTATACTTTGTACACCTCCTTGATACGTCACACAATTCCTCTGAGAGAAAATTCAAGATTGGTTTCGACATGCAATATTTGGCAGTTCCCTAGATAGAAACACCAGAAATTTGTTTTTACTAATGTTAAAATGTATTAGAAATTTCAGAATCCATGTACTGCGTGACTGACAATTTTAACATATGAAAACTCAATGGTTCCACAGACCTAGAAGGCCCTTGACCTACCAGTCGGCTGCTGGCCTCACATTCACCTGTGTTAATCCCAGATGAACGATCCTCCAGCCAGTATAGGTGTGATATGTGGTCAGGAAATTAGGTTCCTCAGCCTATATCTAGTTTTCTGGATTACTTTCCTCATATATATATATATATATATATATATATATTTGGCTTTCATTGCTAAATGTCAAAATTTAACCTTAACATCGATATATAGTAATAGTAATAATAATAATAATAATAATATCAACAATAATAACAAAAAGTTCACCGCTGTGGTCTCGAGCTAGTCTCGCCTTGTCACGCAGCGGTTGGGTTGGATCCTCGGTCAGGACAAGTTATCTAGGTGAGGTTATTTCGGGGTTTTTCCTCACCTGTAAGACAAATGTCAGGAAACTCATAGGCCCAAATTGTCCCCGAGCATCATATGCCCATCATTATCATCATCATTCATATTCGCCTTAGATCACGTTTAGGATTAAGTACTCTTGGAGCACAATTAGTCCCGCGCCGTAGCCGAGTGGTTAAAGCAGGAAGCCTTGGCGCAGAGCTACGGGACTTGCGCTGGTTCGAGTCTGCATGGGGGAAGAAATTTTTTCTCATGGTATTTCGGCCAGTATGGGACCGGTGCCCATCCAGCATCGTGATGCATTTGGATAGCTACAATAAGTAGCGGCTCCAGGTTGAGAAAACCAGCTATAACGGCTGGGTGACTCGACATGCTGACCACATTTCACCTCTATACTGGCTGATTAACATCTACCTCTGTGATTGACATATGTGAGGCCAGCAGCCGGCTGGTAGGCTAAGGGCATTGTAGACCAGTCGCGCCAGGATTTTTTTGGAGCACAATTATCATAATCGTCACCCAACATATCATCGGGGCACCTTCCATGCACCCAGTTCAGAGGTGGGTTACAATTATGCCAATGTCAGGAGAAAACATCAGAAATGTCGAAATGACAATATAAGGGATTGAATAAAAAAAATATATAATAATAATAATAATAATAAATAATAGTAATAATAATAATAAAAGTTTATTATTCTGGCAGAGTTAAGCCAATAAGGCCTTCTCTTCTACTCAACCAATATAAAATTTCAAGCACAAATTTGACAATATAGATCATATATACATTGTACCAATTATGAAGAATTAAAAGTATATTAAATGTTGCAATGGAAATTTCATGTACGAACAACATTTTGTGTGATGATAATAATAACAATAATAATCCTTATGATTATAATAGTATTAATAATAATAACAACAATAATAGTAATAGTATAAATATGATAAATTATACGAGAAAAACCAATTAATATATGTCTTTACACTTGGCAATGATAAAGTAGAGGTTAGAACTAATATGAATTTACATTTATTTAAAAGATGCCAATGTCCGGCAGCCTCTCATTTCTTGAAGGGAATTTCAGTTGCGTGAAGTGGATACAGTATATGACATGAAGTGATATGATATCCTATATTACGGTATGTTAAGCCAGAGACTATTTTGTAATCTTGTATTTATGGTTGGAAGAAGGATACTAGAAAAGAGGATAAATAATTGGGAGTCGAGGTATATAGGATCTTAAATAAGAGTTGTTATGCGTTTAATCTGTGCATTGTGTGGAACTGAACACATCAGTTTTGGATTTGAATAATAGTAGTGATGTACTTACTGACCGTGGTTATTTTTGGTGTCATAGATGGGATCCGTAATGATTTGTATTGTTTCAAACATATGTCCATAATAACAACCATAATAGCTCCTTTGTTTCGGAATTCGCTAAAAATGTAAATTAAATAATAAACGAAAATAATGTTCATAGTTATTTAATTATATTAGTTGTTATATACAATTAAATACGAGGGCGGATCGGAAAGTAACGCACAATAATTTTTTTCTGCCTTACTATTGCAGCTAGAATGTTGAAATTTCACAGAGATATAGTTTGTAATTTTCACTACAGATGGTATTTTTTTCTCAGGTGCACCTCTTGCGAGAGAAGCTTGAACTATGCAAAAAAGATGGCGCGCATGCTACAGTCGTCCAACTGTGAGGAACAGAGAAGTGTTGTTCGATTTTGTGGGCCAAAGGGCATAAACCCAGTGAAATTCACAGGGACGTGCGTGGCGTATATGGGGATGATTGTATGGACCGTAGCAATGTCTCCAGGTGGTGCACATTCTTCCAAAAGGGACGCGTGAACCTTAGTGATTCGCCACGTGATTCGCCTTAGTGATTCCTGGCCGGCAAACGCTTTGAGACAGATGTGGAAGTGAAATCAGCAGTGTGCAGATGGATACACTCCAACCAAACGGACTTCTACGAACAGGGCATATTGAAACTGGTAACACGATGGGAAAAATGTGTTGAGAAAGTTGGTGACTATGTCGAAAAGTAGGTAAAAGATGTAAGTTCATTTGTGATTTTTTTCCTTTTTTTTACTATTAAACTTTTTAAAAAAAAATTATTGTGCGTTACTTTCCGATCCGCCCTGTGGACGACTGTAGCATGCGCGCCATCTTTGTTGCATAGTTCAAGCTTCTCTCGCAAGAGGTGCACCTAAGAAAAAAATACCATCTGTAGTGCAAACTTCAAGCTATATCTCAGTGAAATTTCAACTTTCTAGCTGTAATACCAAGGCAGAAAAAATTATTGTCCCTTACTTTCCGATCCGCCCTCGTACAATAGTTTCGAAAAGTTTAAACTATATAGAAGGAAAGCATTAAAAATCTTGTGTTTGAATGGAAACAGAAAGATTGGAGGAAAAAGAAAAGACCGAAAAAAATTGACAGGGGATTTTGCTGATGCCATAAAAAAAAGACAACAAGAGAACTGTACTGGATGGATACAGAAGAGTGGAAGAAGAAAATAAAGTAAAAATTTTTAAACAAAGTGCATATTTCTCTTCAAAGTGTACATATGTAAATATGCAACAGTGCATAGAAATAAATTAATTTTGTCAAAAAATCCATACATGAGGAAACGTATTCTACTCTTAGAACAAATAAGCCAAATTATTATCGATAGAGCGTAGAATGATCTTAAATCCTATTTGGCAAGCATGCACCATTATAAACGCCATTTTAGATAAATCAGACAGCAATAATTTCACACATTCCTGTCGAATTTTATCGTTGTCACCGGGACATAGAAACATCTGATATTTTTATCAATACCTTCAATTTCAGAATGATTTGTATTCACCAAGAGTTATAAAACGACATATGAAATTCAAATTAACGGATAAAGGGGGTTATATTGTCAGCGAATGCACTGAAAGAAGAACTAAAAAAAACTATGATTGGAAAAAGTAAAAGAAATAAAGAAGGGGCATGGGTGAATCCGAATACGAAAAAAAGTTATTCAGTTTGGTTCGCAATGTTCAAAAGAGGATTTGATTAAAACTTTACGACATGGTTGAAGTTAAAGTTGAAGTTAGATAAATTGCTTTCTAAAATAATTACTCTCTGGAATTTCACTTTTATTTTGCGTTGATGACATTTCAGTTTATTGGGACACAGAAAAAAATAACTTTAGTTGAAAGGTAAATTGATACTTTTTACATCGAATTAGCGTTAATATATGTTATAAGTCCACCGCTGTGGTCTCGAGGTAGCGTGCTGCCTTATCACGCAGCGGGCCCGGGTTCGATCCCCGGTCGGGGCAGTTTTTCTGGGTGAGGTTTTTATCGAGGTTTTTCGTCACCTGTAAGACAAATGCCAGGAAAACTTTAAGGCCCAAACGGTCCCCGAAATCATATGGCCATCATCATCATCAACACCCTTATCATTATCATCATCATCATCCTTATCATTATCATCATCCTTCACAGGTGTGGAAAGCAGCGGGAAGCTACCACACTTACACAATTCCCTAGTAAAGCTGCAAGCATAGCATGAAAATGCCGTGATTGCAGTGAAGGACCTGCCTGCGGGCAGAATAACTATGGATGGATATGTTATAATTAGAGTCCATACATAACAGTGGGCTGCATGACTTTAATAGCAAAACAAATGTAATAAAAATAATTACATACCGTAAGACTAGCAATAACAGTGCTTAGACACTTCTGGGTTATTGGTTCGCGTCTCGGCCATTCCATATGAGGATCGTGGTGGACGAATCGGTGTCAGGGCAGATTTTTCACGAAGTTTAACCAATCTTTTTCCAAGATATTAAATATAAAATTGGTATCAGGTAAGTCAGTCGTCCTCAACTAAATTATTAAATTTAATCAAGTAATGTCAATGTGGAGGCCTTTCAAAAACAATCTTTCATCTTCTGCATTTAACTGGTACTGATGTTGTATAAGTTGTGCAACGGGTTTAGATCTGCTAGTGTGTTCTCATTGAGTAGGTCTGTATTCTTCTCTTCTTTTATGAATTTTAAAAGTGCCAATCCTTTTCTACCAAAAATGTCATTCGAAGACTTCTTCATATCCATGCCATCCATTTAGTTTCATTTATTTTCGTATGTTCCTGTGATAATGCACTGAGTCTGCTGAGTCGGCATCACAGAACTTCAATAATACGAGTGCCGCTCCGTAGCCGAGCGGTTTAAGATATCATGCCTTGGTGCAGAGATGCAGTACTTGCACTGTTTCGAGTTCCCATGGGAGAAGAAATTTTCATATAGAAATTCAGTCAGTATGGGATCAGTACCCACTCATAACTGTGAGGAATTTGTGTAACTGAAATAAATACCGGCTACAGGTTGATATAACCAGTAAAAGGCCGGAGGCCAGATAAGCTGACCACATGTTATCCATATATTCGTTGGATGATGATCAATCTCCGTGATTAACATATGTGGATGTGAGGCAAAAACTGGCTGATAGGCTGTTGCGCCATGGAGATCCTTTAAATAATAGAGGTTTGGTATCATCTCATCCCTCGATCTGAATTTATGCGAGACATGAGGATGGAGTTTTAGACTGCGATAGGCAGGTGTGATGGGATTAAGGAATGAAATAGGGGAATCAATATTTCTTATAGGAAAACCAATAGAAGGCACCAAGTAGGTAAGTCAGAATGAGGTAGGAAAATAACAGTAACCGTGAGTTGAGGAGGATAATAATAGAGGGAATGATTAAAAATATCTCAGGATAAGGATATATGGAGAGTTTATATCAGCGCTCGGTTAATATACGATATTCGGTAATTGTTGGTACATGATCGAAAAACAGGTACATGAAGACATCAACAAAATAATGGAAAATAAATACCATGCAATCAATATAAAACTAGGAAACTAATTTAAACTAAACACAATATAAATTGTAAACACAATTACAATAGGTCTACAGAAGATAGAAGATTAGTAAATTTAATAGAAATAACATTAAGTAAAGAAGAAACAAGAATACTTGAAAATGGATACAAATTCAATTTCCCCATCAAGAGGATAAAATAAAATATGTTAATCGAAAGCGAAATTTCAATTAATAAATTACAAATAAATAATAAAGGCTATGCAATCACTAAAACAAAATATATGGTCACACGTAGAAATTCAGTATATAATGGAAATGGACAGCTAATGACAAATGAGGGAAATTTTGAGGAAGTGGCTGAATTCAAATACCTAGGAACAATAATCACAAATAGGAATGAGATTCACAAAGAAATTAAACATAGGCTCAATTCTGGAAATGCATGCTATTATGCATTGCAGAGACTTTTGATGTCCCAACTCCTTTCAAAAACAAACTGAAAATATATAAAACTATTATTCTACCAGTTATATTATATGGGTGCGAAACATGGACTCTTACTTTAAGGGAGGAAAGGAGATTACGAGTATTTGAGAATAAAGTTCTTAGGAAAATTTTTGGACCAAAGAGAGATGAACAGACAGGTGAATGGAGAAGACTACATAACAATGAACTACATGGTCTTTATAGGAAGCCAGATATAATAAGAACAGTTAAGTCTCGTAGAGTGCGATGGGCAGGACATGTTGCACGTATGGGGAATGAAAGACGTGCATGGAAGCTTCTTGTAGGAAAGCCAGAGGGAAAACGCCCAGTTGGTAGGCCAAGAATGAGGTGGGAGAACAACATTAACTATGATTTGAGGGAAGTAGATTATACAGGGAATGATTGGAAAGCATTAGCTCAGGATAGGGATGTATGGAGAGCTTATGTCCGCTTGGCCACGAACCTTCGGGTTCGATAGTTCCAGTGAGTAAGTAAGTAAGTATGCAAGATACGAAGCCGCTAAAACCATCAATGAAGTTTCACCTACAATACGTAATGAAGAAAAGAAGATTTTAAAACACCTTAATAATTAGAAACTAAACTCAAGAATAATAACATAATACACACAAAAGCCTATAAATGTCGGTACTAATGAAAAGGATGATTATATTAAAAAAACAAAAAAAATTCATAGACGAAAATAAATTCAAGAAAATCGGCAAAGATCCAACAGCTAAATTAATAGAAAATTATAAGAACTAACTAAAACATGATCAATAATTATGCCGAGCAATGAATGTAACAAATATACAAATAAATTCATAAACAACAATCCAACGGTACCGATAATGAAAGCTTTACCTAAAATACATAAAAACAATAAATAAAGCGGCCAGTAGTAAACAGCAAAAACGTCCCCAACTACAAAATTTCCAAATTAATTGCACATAAACTTAAAAAAATACATGGAATTAGAAGATAAATACACAATAAAGACACATACGATTTAGTAAACTATTTAACTCATGCCCCAAATGGGACTCAATGGCCAATCACGTTTCAATGATTTCTGTTTTACAACCAATCAGAGTCGTGTTTCACGAAATATTTATCAGTGTTAAATTTACCATATTAAAGAAAGCCCTCCTTTTTAATATTCTGAACAGGTCTGACCATTATATTGCAGTGACTGAGCCTGTAATGAAATACGGCTACCAGATTGTATGTATAGTGCATAGATGTCAACACATAGCGCTTGCAGGAGTTAATATAAAACCATTTGTAGCAATTTATTATACCACCGAAAAAAGAAATCACTGTTTGCACTTTCTTAAATGTATTTTTCCCAGGTAATAATCCAGAAAAATATAATTGTCATATTTACATCATACGACATCAGAAATGAATTAATATACAGTTTGATGTGTTTCATTTTTTCTCCACTAGAGAGCATTCTTACAATATTGCGTTCCTTTAGCAATAAATATTATCATCTTGTTGCAGTGATAAACAAAAGAAGCAATTGAAGCGTACCAATCGTTTCTCATTTGTTTTCAAACATCGCCGTTTACATTAAATATATAAATATTTTAAAATAACTATAGTTAAATAATGATTTGTGAGTAAGCAGCTTAATTTTATCCGTTAAATAGTCCTAACAAATGCCACTCTTGATTTCCAAATTATCTAGATAAATTCACGACTCACTACGTGAGTCTAGATAATTTGGAAATCATAAGAGTTTTGTTATGCGCTGACTTCGAAAAGTGCACGCACTGGAATTTTAAGTGCATAATTTTTTTTAGAGTACTTCACAGTTATAAAGGTTAACACCTTTCTCCCAATGAAGTTCAACGACAATTAATACTACATATACATTCCGAACATAAGGAAAGAAATAGGCACTAGCGTATTGGGACGTATTTACTGGACAACAAAGCGGGGTGGAGAAGCCAATCGATTGGCAATGATTCCACTACATCCCACCTCTATCTACTCGAATATATTGCACTTAATTTAATTCTATATTAGAGTGATCAAATCGCTTTCGGTGTTTTTTTTTTGGAATACAATATTTAATAACATGCAACATGAACTCTTACTTTGAGGGAAGAGAAAAAATTGCAAGTATTTCTGAACAAAGTTTTTAGGAAAAGTTTTGGATCAAAGAGAGATGAACAGACAGCGAATCGAGAAGACTGCATTTTAGTGAACTACTTGATCTTTATAAGTATCCCAGATATAATAACAGTTAAGTCTCATTGACAGCGATGGAGAGAACATGGGGAATGAAAGAGGGGCATGGAAACTTACTGTAGGAAAAATAGAGGGAAACCCCCAGTTGATAGACCATGAATGAGGTAGGAGAATAACATTATATATCATTTGAGGAAAGTAGGATATTGATTGGAAAATATTAGCGCAGGTTAGGAATGTGTGGAGCGCTTATGTCCGCACGGCTGTGAATGTACGAGTTCGGTAATGCAGCGAGTTAGAGTATGAATACCTTGTGAAAGAGAAAGAACGCAGTGGTGATATTTTCCGAGTCCATACTCTGCGTAACTTTCTTGCAAAACACCTTCACCGGTTGGGAAAGCTCATTATTGTACTTGTATTATGCTACCTTCTAGTAGTGGACCGACAACATCTCAAAAATTGTGTTGCATTCCAATGCTCGAAAGAAGGCAAGGCAGTAGGAAGCAAGTCTGATTTTCATATCTTCCTTTAGCTACTTATTGTGTTGCTTTTTTTGTTTTAGTTAATGGTTTATGCCTCAATTAACTAGCCATTAGCCAAGAACTGCCTAAACTAAGCCTATTCCTGAGCAAATCGAATTTTTGGTTCGATTTTGCTGGTTCACGGAATGTAGGCTATATTTTATTTTCTTAATCCTTAAACTAGGGAAACAATTTCTTGTGCCAGCTTATTTAAATGTATCGGACTGCAGTGAAAACAAGCCACGGATAATCTATGTTATTACCTATCAAATATTGTATAATTTGACACAAATTTCAATAATCTGTACTGATTTATTTGTCCATTGTTTGGTTAAAAATAATAAATATATTTAACTATATGGTATAAGATACATTGCCGATTTCATGGTAAATTAAAATGTTCGGTATATATAGGCCTATACATTATGACAAAGTAAACATGGCGGCTGCTAAAGTAAAGTAAAGTGATCCCACAACAGGCCCGGAGGCCCTTGGGGTAGTAGGAGGTTAAGGCTCCCACTTTTTCTAGACAATCGGCACTTTACGTCAGCCGGGTTGTCAGCCCTGCGTGACGGCCGCCTTTACCCCCAGAACAAGCGTCTGGTAGGCCTACTCATTTCCGTTAGAGGCTGAGTCGACCGCAGGGCCATAGTGCCGCCAGGGGTTTGGGTCAGTTTAAAATCCTGACCCCAACGGGACTTGAACCCTCAACCTTCCGGATTGTAGCTCAGTGCCTTAACCACTACGCTACGGCGTGCCCCAAAGTTATCCCACAACAGGCCCGGAGGCCCTTGGGGAAGTAGGAGGTTAAGGCTTCCACTTTTTCTAGACAATCGGCACTTTATGTCAGCCGGGTTGTCAGCCCTGCGTGACGGCCCTTTACCCCCAGAACAAGCGTCTGGTACTCATTTCCATTAGAGGCTGAGTAGACCCAAGGGTCATGGTGCCGCCAGAGGGTTTGGGTCAGTTTAAAAATCCTGACCCCAACGGGACTTGAACCCTCAACCCTCCGGCTTGTAGCTCACGGCCTTAACCACTACGCTACGGCGTGCCCCAAAGTTATCCCACAACAGGCCCGGAGGCCCTTGGGGTAGTAGGAGGTTAAGGCTTCCACTTTTTCTAGACAATCGGCACTTTATGTCAGCCGGGTTGTCAGTCCTGCGTGACGGCCCTTTACCCCCAGAACAAGCGTCTGGCACTCATTTCCGTTAGAGGCTGAGTAGACCCCAGGGCCATGGTGCCGCCAGAGTGTTTGGGTCAGTTTAAAAATTCTGACCCCAACGGGACTTGAACCCTCAACCCTCCGGCTTGTAGCTCACGGCCTTAACCACTACGCTACGGCGTGCCCCAAAGTTATCCCACAACAGGCCCGGAGGCCCTTGGGGTAGTAGGAGGTTAAGGCTTCCACTTTTTCTAGACAATCGGCACTTTATGTCAGCCGGGTTGTCAGTCCTGCGTGACGGCCCTTTACCCCCAGAACAAGCGTCTGGCACTCATTTCCGTTAGAGGCTGAGTAGACCCAAGGGCCATGGTGCCGCCAGAGGGTTTTGGTCAGTTTAAAAATTCTGACCCCAACGGGACTTGAACCCTCGACCCTCCGGCTTGTAGCTCAGTGCCTTAACCACTACGCTACGGCTGCTAGAACGATTATTTAACTTACAGTTTTAGTTAGGCTATATTCCGCCTTCTAATAGTCCGATTTTTCAAATTAGTGGAGAATGACATACGCTTTTATTTCAATAGCAAATACTCAGTTTTTGTTGACAAAATTGAAAATTGTGACGGTTACAACCATTTTTAATTTTGGTTGGAATTAATTTCTAATGATCTGATTTAGCTAGTTAATGAAATCGATCTTCCTTTTTTAAATTTATTTCTATAGATTTGCTGATGCTATGGCTTTGCTAGCTGAAGATGCAATGACACTGAGGTGCATGCTGATGAAGCTTAATGACAAGTGTGAGGATTATGGGTTGAAGATAAATATAACGAAGACAACGGTTATGATTATAGGAAGGACCCCAAGGAAGATAAACACGAGGATTAAAGATGAGGTCATTGAGCAAGTGGAGAGCTTCAAATACTTTGGTTGTACTATCAGTAGTAACATGAACTCCGGTCAAGGATAGCATTGGCAAAACAGACTTTTAGCAAGAAGAGAAGCGTTTTCTGCGGACCCTTGGCAAAATAATTACGGAGGAGACTAGTGAAATGCTTTGTGTGGAGAGTAGCATTGTGTGGTGCAGAGACTTGGACATTGCGACGGAATAAGGAAAAGCGACTGGAAGATTTTGAGATGTGGATATGGAGAAGGATGGAACGTATAAAATGGACAGACAAAATGAAAATTTGATATGTGCTAGGCCAAGTGGGTGAAAGAAGAATAATGCTGGAACTCATTAAGAAGGGAAAATAAATTAAATTGACCGCAGGCTAAGAAGATACTGCCTACTGAGGATTCCCTAGAAGGAATGATCAACGGAAAGAAAGTTAGAGGCAGAAAAATATATCAGGCGATAGACAATGTTAAAATAAATAGTTTGTATGTGGATACAAAAAGGAAAACTGAGTTAAGGAGAGAGTGGAGAATGCTGAGTTTGCAGTGAAAACCTGCTCTTGGGCAGAACACTATATATATATGTAAGTCGGGTCTGCTTTCATAAGAAAATGCGACCATTAGAGAGTTAAGACACATACACACACACACACAGACACAACACAACAGACACACATATACACACATACACACACATATATGTTATAATTAAATGTTTAACAATGAGCAATGCAAGCTTAATATGGTATGAAAAGAAAAATTAATGCCTGGACGCGATTCGGACCCGGAACTCTGAGTCTGTACCTCAGCGTGTTATCCGTTACACCACCAGGCGGATCCAATCCAAACACTTGTCTTTCTTATATATGTATTATATTCTCCATTATTACTAGATGTCGCGAGAACTCTGTCTTCACTGCCATCTAGTAGCAGACTATAACAAGTAAGCAAATTAAAGAGAATATTATATATATATGATATGGAAAGAAAAATGAATGCTTGAGTCGGGATTTGAACCAGAGTCTCTAAACACTCTCTCTCTCTCTATATATATATATATAAGACAGTGTTCTCGCGACATCTAGTAATAATGGAGAGTATAATACATATATAAGAAAAATAGGTGTTTGGATTGGATTCGCCCGGTAGTGTAATGGATATCACGCTGAGGTACAGACTCAGAGATCCGGGTTCGAATCCCGTCCAGGCATTTATTTTTCTTTATCATACCATATATATATATATATATATATATATATATAAATTGTAATTTTCGGCATCTAATATAGGATTGATGGGAGTTTGTAAAACATTATCATTTAGATAAACATACATACCTTCATTCCTTCGGAATTCGCTTATAAATTTAACTGTGTTGTTGAATATACGTGAAATATTTATTTGAAATGTAATATGCATAGTTTATAAGGATAATAACTGCTATAGTACTAAACATAAAACATTGTAAAACTATAACCCTGCAGTGAAACGACATTAAAAGATATAATTTAATTATATTCTAAAAAGCAAATATTGCTGGAAAACATTTTGTAATTAAATAATACAATATACCAGAATATTATGGCATTATAAAAAAATGTATCGAGAAATTTATTATCTGACTTACAGATCGTTATTTTGAATGCTAAAAACTCTTCAAATCACTTATCCAAGCAAAAATCCTCTATAATTGGAAACCAATAGCTTTATAATACGTCTTTCTATATCCGATTGAGGGTCTTTCCACTTTTCAAAGGTTGCCCTTTTAGCAGCCGGCTGCTGGCCCTTCACATCCACATGTGTCAATCACATAAGTAGATGATCAACAGCCAGTGTAGGGGTGACATGTGGTTAGCACGTCGAGTCCCCCAGCCGTTACAGCTGGTTCCTCAACCTGGAGCCGCTACTTATTGTAGCTACCCAATTGCCTCACGATGCTGGGTGGGCACCGGTCCCATACTGGCCGAAATACCATGAGAAAATTTCTTCCCCCATGGAGACTCGAACGAGCGCAAGTCCCGTAGCTCTGCGCCAAGGCTTCCTACTTTAACCGCTCGGCTACGGCGCGGGACCTTTCTATATCAAGAAGTCTATTTTCTCATGGGATGATGCGAAGTTTTAGGTTATATAAAATGCCTTTATAACCAATTAGGAACAAATATATCCAATAAGTCAAGGTAGATTGAATAGCTACAGAGAAAACTGATAAATTCTCTTATATAAGGATTTTTTCATCATCATCATCATCAAAGTACATTCACGAATTTACGCCATTTGTTGACCTGTTTCGGCCTCAAGAGAAGCACCATCCATAAGTCTTTTGAGTGGACGTCCTGGTCTTCTTCTTCCCGCAGGTTGATATCTTAACATTTGTTTGGATATTCTGTGATCTTCCATTCGATGAACATGTTGCATCCATCTTGACTTATAATCAGATATTTTGTTTTCTAAAGATTCCATGTGTGATTCTTCTAAGATGTCTTCATTTTTTTTGTGATCTAGTAGTGTATATCCTGCAGTCCTCCGAAGATATCTCATTTCAGCAGATCTAAGTCTCTGTATATCCTTCTGTTTCAACGTCCATACTTCGCTACCATACAAAAGAGTTGGAAGAGCCAGTGTTTTATACACTTTCAGTCTTGAATGCTTTTGGACTAACTGTGGCTTGAAGATAGAATTTATTAACCCTAAAATTCTTAAAAATTAAGATATTTTGGCATTTACATCCTTTTCTTCTTCATATGAGATATTGCATCCTAGATATGTAAAATTATTCACCTGCTCCAAAATTTTATTGTCCAGTACAATTTTATTCTGATAGGATCTACACCTTGAAATGCCATAATTTTTGTCTTTTCTGTAGATATCTTTAATCCATATTCTTCTGTAATTTTGTTAAGTTCATACAGACCTTTCTGTAGATTATCTTCGGAATTTGCTATTATTATTTAAGGATTTTTTTATATTTGCCAAATCGCTCCTAATGATAATATCGAATTCGTACAGTGTTTTTTAAAGATTAACAGGCATTACAAAAAATCCATAGTTAGATTTCCGTTTCTGTAGTGCAATATTAAGGAATGAGGAGAGTTAATTAGTATATCTTCATATAAATATAAAGGTCAAATACAGTTATTTGGTTTCCGAAAGTATAATCAAACTCATTACCTTATCATAATTATCTAACCATTTTTACCATAATCCTGAGTTTGAAACCCGCGCCGATATAAACACTGTATTTTCCTATTATGAACTAATATTTTCCAATCATCCCTCACGCCATGGTTAAATATAATCTATCATCTCATTCTTGGCCTACATACAGGGCACATAGTTCTGGTTTTTCCAAAAGAAGTTTAAATGCTTCCCCCCCTTACATTTCTCATTCGTGCCATATATTCTGCCCATCGCAGGCTATGGTAAATTACTGTTCTTATTACATCTGGTTTCCATAAATACCATGTGGTTTTAGTGTTACGTAGTTTTCTCTATTCATTCGGACCTAACCTCCCTTTACATTCCTATGCTGACCTAAATTTTCCGATCATTTACTGTATAATTCTCTTATTTTAAATCATGGTTAGTGTAATTCTCCTACTTCATCTTTAGTCTACCTACAGGGTCATTCTCCATGGTTTTCTGTCTGTTCATCTCTCATTCTTCCGAAAAGATTAATGAGATTTTAATATAAAATACCCATCATATTTTCTCGTACCATAAATAAAGAGAACATGTCTCGCTTGCACAAAAGATAAATGGATCAATCACCATTGTGTATATATATATATATTAATCGAACACTTATGAGAGACATTATCATACCTGAAACATTCGGTCAACCATTTGTATTTACTCAAATGACAATTAAAAATTTTACAAACGAATTCTAGCCACAAGGTAAAGCAAAATTCATTCAAAAATAACCAAAAGCAGAAAATTTGTCAAGCACCGGAATGCTTAAGGGTCGTGGACTACATTATTCCCAAAATTTTAAAGATGGCCGAAAACTGTAATTATGAACCATGGTGTTTATTTCCGTAATCACGACTATACGTCGTCTTCATATTCTTATATTCATTCATCTTACACTATCATTATATTTAATGTTTAAAGCATTTCCATTATCAATTTTTCATCTTCTCCTATGCATTATAGTAGGATGCTTGTTATGTGTCCATTTATTTCACATCCGGGATATGATTGCGTCTTAAGATCATAGATGTGGACTTCTTTAAAGATGTTCTTCCATAGCAGATTCCAACTCTATTCACTAATATGTTGTGTTACATTCTGTTGATATGGTCATTTCTATTTAATCTTACATCATTAATACAGAGGTTTACTTGTTCAATTTTGTGCTGTTCGCTAATATTAGCATACCGAACTTTATGTGTCAATGATTATCCTGCGGTTCCTCAGTGTATTTTAAAGGAATGAAGCTAATGAGTTTTTCTCATCAAACATTCTTTATTGGGGCGGTATTTTAGAGTGGCATGTTAAATATCACTTGGGTTTCACTTTGATTTTATTGTATATCGTTACTTGCCCTTCCTCGGTAGCTAGTCGGTTCCTGTTTCAGGGTGAGCGCTGAGACTCCTATCTATAACGGGTTCGGAAGGAGAATTGCGTGGGAACAGACAATCACTAATTGTTTGAATTATTTTATTTAATTAATCTCTACCAATTTAAATGAACGTACACAGTAAAAATAAAACTTTTCTGTCCCTGGCCTTCGATATTTCGCTAATGAGGACTAGCAAATGACTTATGAGTTCGGGAGATTTTCCCTAAGTCCATAATCGTCGTTACAAGATATTTTTTTTACTATACATTCAAGGTCTTCTTCCTTCTAAGTGTCGAGTATAAGTGTCCGTGTCTTAAATTTTTGTCCTCATGAGTTCCGTATCGAAGTCAGGACCAATTATTCCCATATATGGTCTATACCCTAACTCTCATTTTGATTGGTTAGAATATTTAATCACATGTCATCCAAGGGCGTAACTATTTTATTTAAACCACCACCTACTTTTGATTTTATTCTCACGGCTAGGGACCGTGTTTGCCAGCTTGGGCTTTTCGCGATTGTAAATTTGGAGTTTGACATTTCTCCCAAACGTGAGTTTTGAAGCTAGACCCAGCTTAAACATTTCAGGTCTAATTTGAGGAGTTACATGTTTATGACCTCTTTTACTTAGGGTTTCAACCGCTTCTTGTGAGAACTATTTACCAACATGAAACTTAATTTATTTTTAACTATATTCTATTCCTTCATTATTTATTTATTTCTTATATTCATTAATCACTATTAGGGCCGTATCATATTCGTCTCATTATTTAATATTTACATATCTTCATCGATCCTACCTAGTAACCACCGAAAATTACAATTATATATGTATATGTTTGTGTGTATCGCCTTATAACATAATTATTTTTTCGGCGAGCTTTTTTTTTTCGGGTTTTTCCTCACTTGTAAGACAGATCTCAGGAAACTTTAGGGCCCACAAGGTTCCTGAAGTGTCATAAATGTCATTCATATTCGACTTAGATTATCTTTGGTGCACTACTAACATCATATTACCGGGATATCGTAGCCCTGCCTTTCAGCCACCGTATCCTCAATTACGCCAATGCCAACAAAGAACACCAACAATTTCGAAATAACACAGGGTATTAAATAAAAAAAAATATTTTAGCAGTCTATTGCAATTATTTATTGTTATTTAATTTTCCGTTAAATTTATATATATATATATATGCAATGTGTATAATTATTTTGGAATGTTTTATCAATTGACCTACTAGAGCGATGTTTAAATTGCGATTTACAGATGAACCCTCGCTTCTATGGACCATATTTCGGTGATTTGGTAGATTTTTGTTCGTCTTATTTCAATAACAAATACTGAGTTTCGTTCGAAATATCGAAAATTGCGACTTGTAAAGTGATTTTGAGATTTTATTTCAGCTGATGAAGCAGGAGATTTAGATCTTGATGATTTATTTAAATTATATTTTAGTGAACAGTGGTTATTTAAGTAATGTTTCTTTACATCCAATGTAAATTATTGTCGTGAATGTGATAGCTGAATAATATGGCCACGAGGTTATATATATATATATATATATATATATATATATATATATATAATTATATTTGAAGAGGTAGCTCAGTTGGTAGAGCACTTGGTCTAGAGAACCAAGGGTCCCGGGTTCAAGTCCCGGTCTGAGCGTATAATTTTTCTCTTCAAATATGATTTATCCATCATTGAGATGTACGAAATCAATAATTAAAACTTGAAAAAAAGCCGTACTGGCTGTAATGTATAATTCCCAAATATGTCTTCTTAATAAAGGAGCAGCCATTTGCAAGATAGAAGCATGGCTTCACAGCATTTGGTGGACGGGAATTACAATGTATATAGAGAAGGATTTGCGTTTAGATCCGTACTTGCTCAGGTAGCTCAGTTGGTAGAGCACTTGGTCTAGAGAACCAAGGATCCCGGGTTCAAGTCCCGGTCTGAGCGTATAATTTTTCTCTTCAAATATGATTTATCCATCATTGAGATGTACGAAATTAATAATTAAAAAAATATATATATAATTAGTTTATCGAATCTTACATTTCTCTTATGATCTACATTTACTACAAGATGAGAGTATTAAAAATCTATATACCCAACGCCTCACTGAAAAATTAAAATTTGATGAAGATTGGAACTCTGTGGTTATTTATGAACATTTGAAAAAAATATATACATGAAGCAGCAAGAGAAGCACTTGGCCTGGAAAATGATAAACACCATAAAAACCATTGGGTGAATAAGGAAATACTTGATATCATAACAGAAAAGGAAAATGCATTTCAAAAGTATTTAAGTTCCAAGAAAGATGAAGATTATCAAAATTATAACATACTTAAAGAAAGTTTAAAGCAGAAGTCAGGAAACATAAAAAATAAACGTGGAATAGGGTATGTGGAGAAATCAAGCATACACTAGGCTATCAAAGTCAGTCCAAGCATGGAGGACAATTACAAACATGCGAAATAATAATATGACAAAGAGATTTAATTTAGTACCAATGAAAACATTTCAGGAATATTTTAAAATGCTTTTAACAGAAATTAGGAGAGAATTTATAGACTATGCTACACTGGATAGTGGAAAGGGTGACTTAATAGAACCTATAACAGAAGACGAGGTAAGAAACGTGTTGAAAACAGCAAAAAATGGAAAAGCGGTAGGTCCAGGAGGAATATCCATGAAACTAATTAAATATGGTGGTTCAGGAATTATAAGAATCTTAACTAGACTTTTTAACCAAGTGATAGAAGGAGATCCTATTCCAGATGAGTGGAAGTTATCGCATATTAGTGCAATATACAAAAATAAAGGTAATAAAAAAGATCCAGCATACTATAGAGGGACCAGTGTTATGGCAGCAATTAGTAGAATGTTAAGTACAATTATTAGAATTAGATTGGAGGAACTAATACAAAATAAAATATCAGAAGAACAAACAGGTTTCACAGCAGGTAAATCGTGCCTTGATAATATATTTGTGATTAGGCAGATTATAGAAAAGATGTTCGCTAAAGGAAAAGAAGTTCATATGGGATTTATAGATCTGGAAAAGGCACATGACTCTGTAACCATCAACAACCTTTGGGTGGCAATGGAGAAGTTGGGAATACCACAATCTTTTATACATTTTATTAAAAGAATGTATGATTGTAAAACAAGTATTAAGTTTGGAAATAGAGCATCCTCAGAATTTGATATAACAAAAGGATTAAGACAAGGATGCGGGATGTCACGAACATTGTTCAAGATATATTTAGAATATTTATTAATAAAGTGGAATAAGTTATGTAAGGGAATGGTGATCAACATTAATGGCCATTTACTGCACAATTTATTATTCGCTGATTGCCAGATTATAATAGGACAAGATAAAGCTGATATAGAATATATGATTAGAAAGTTGGTAGATGCATTCGAGGTAGGTGGACTGAAGATAAATTTTATTAAAACAGAATATATGGTAATCGGAGCAAATTCAGAAGACCTAAAAATAAATAATATGATAATTAAACGTGTTGAATTTAAATATCTTGGATGTATAATAATGTCCCGCGCCGTAGCCGAGCGGTTAAGGTAGGAAGCCTTGGCAGAGCTACGGGACTTGCGCTGGTTCGAGTCTCCATGGGGAAAGAAATTTTCTCATGGTATTTCTGCCAGTATGGGACCGGTGCCCACCCAGCATCGTGAGGCAATTGGGTAGCTACAATAAGTAGCGGCTCCAGGTTGAGGAACCAGCTATAACGGCTGTGGGACTCGACATGCTAACCACATGTCACCCCTACACTGGCTGTTGATCATGTACCTCTGTGATTGACACATGTGGATGTGAAGGGCCAGCAGCTGGCTGGTAAAAGGGCAACCGCTGAAAAGTGGAAAGACCCTCAATCGGAATCGGAATCGGATCTATAATAGATAAATCTGGTACTTGTGAAAAAGGTATTATTAACAGAGTAAATTGTGCAATGAAGGCGATTAGATCCCTGAATTGTCTTTTATGGAATAGAAATTTGACCAGAAAAACAAAAAAAGAGATTATATAGACAATAAGAGAAAGTATACTCACATATGTATCAGAAAGCTGGACAATAAATGAAAGGGTGCTGAAAATAATCTTGGCGACAGAAATGGATGGATTACAGATATGTATGAGAATATCCAGGCTACAACATATTCGAAATACATATATCAGACAAGAAATGGATGCACAAGAAACTGTTATCGATAGGATAACAAAGAGAGAGCTCTACAGTGGTATGGACATGTATAACGGATGTCGGAACACCAGTGGCCTAAACAGGTGTTGGATTGGATGGTACCAGGCAGAAGGAAGAGGGGAGAAATAGAAGAGCATGGTATGAGATAATATATGATGCCATGATGAAGAGGGGTATGGAAGATGGACAATGGGAAGATAGGAATCTCTGGAAAGCAGGAATCAAAGGCAAACTGCTATAAAGCGGAGAGCCTGTATTAAGTATTAAGTAATATTTCTCTTAATACAATTAGTATAGTGTCCACCGCTATAGTCAGATGTATATAATATGTAATATATAATTTTATATTTATATTAATGAAAAATTAATAATCAAATCAACCTTATCCGCTCTTAGTGATCCTAACATAAACAAACGCCAATTGTATCCTTCCACCAATCGCGCCACAATTACTGTCTTATTGGCAGGGAGCACATGTGAAGTATATACGACATGTGATGTAAGTATAATTCGTATTTGAAATATAAATTATACACTATTACTCGAATTGTGTTTGCTACGAATTCTTCACACTTATCAAAAGCATATTGCACACGTTTCTTTTTTTTTACCGAGAGTTACAACCATACCACGTGTTTTTTTCCGAGCACTATTAATACTTGTACACGACACACCGGTAAACTCAGATATTGAATTCACTACATCGTTTACTGGAAGTTCCGATATTTTTTACTAAATTTCTGAAATACATTTAAGATAACTGTGTTTTGACCACTAGTCAAAGGTTTGCCTGACTTGTGTTGTACAAATTTACATGGCCACACGGCAACAGAAGACTCGACACTTTCAGCCACGTTGTCGACTGCAGCACGACTCAAATTCATCATCCATATGTACTAAACTATTTTAAATTTTATTTATTGATTAGATATAATTTAGAATATTTTCTATATTTTGAATATTATTGTTTTCATTCAAGAAGAATAACAGAGGACGTATTTTTAATTTCATGTAGGAAATTAATTTTTCGCGTACTTATTGTTTCTACATCGTACGTCGGTGACAATAACGAACGAAAAGCGAGCAGGTCACATGGTTTTGTTTTGACGAGGATCACTATAAGAGCGGATAGCATATAGTGCCGACTACTATAGTCTCGGGTTAGCGCCACTGCCTCGTACTCATCGGGTCCGGAGTCGATCCCGACACGACAATTTTCCCGGGTGAGATTTTTCGGGATTTTTCCTCGCCTATAATACAAAAATCGGGAAAATTAAGGACCAAATATTATCCAAACACCATCTGGCCTTCAAAACCATCCATATCATATTCGCCTTGTTTACCATGTATGAATGATTAGTGTGTTTTCTCTTAAATCTTCATGTTGTCTCAGAGGTGGTCTTGGAATTCAGTTGATCACTCAACCGGGGATATCCGTCATATCCTTTTGTGATGAACCCATACCATTGTGTGGTGGATAAACTGAGAATTACTAAATCCTCTCCCGATAGGTCGTGTTCCTGTAAGGCCCAGGTTTCCAGTGACATGTAAAAATACCTATTAAGGAAGAGGTTAAACCATGGTAAAGTGAGAGATTTTTTTGCACGACATAAACAATTTACGAATGTTGTCGTCGTGGATCCTAACAATGCGTTGGAAACCGTAATAATTAATACTAGAGCTACTTTGCTTAAGCGGGATTCTTACCGGTTGATAAGTATTATATTATGCTTATGGGAGCTATTTTGCTTACGGATATTCTTACTGGATGTAAAAGATCGTTATCAAATTGATATAATTACCCATGCATTATTATGTTCTATTTATGTTTCACTGGTAAATGAAATACTTGCATGGAAGCTTCTTGTAGGAAAATCAGAGGGAAAACGCACAGTTGGTAGACCAAGAATGAGGTGGAAGAATAACATTAAATATGATTTGAGGGTAGATTACTCAGGGAATGATTGGAAAACATTAGCTCAGTATAGGGATGTATGGAGAGCTTATGTCCGCGCGGTCATGAATCTACTGGTTCGAATGTGCCAGTGAATTAGTTATTTCTGTTTTACTACAACATATTCGCAACACAATACTATTTATATGAAACAATTTTATTAATACTGCATTGTGTAATCATTTCGTGTTATTCTCTATCATCATCCACGTTCTTTTAATCGGAACTATCTCAGGACACTCATCCATGTTTCTTGGATTTCAACATCACTAGACATATCCATCTAAATTCTTTTAACAATTAATAAATTTAATTATCTTTGAAAATAATATTAAGATTAACAAATATGTTATTTTATTTTGTTTTAAATATTGTACAAACGTAAAATTAGTTTTCTATATCTCATTATTTTTCTTTGTTTTATATATACATTAGACAGGGACAATTTAATATGTCTTGATTGTATACATTTTATTATTAGTATTAGTCTTAATTTTTAACTAACATTAATTAGTTGCATTATAGATCACAATATAATAGATATTATCTTTTTGATCAAATTCTTATTTAATATTTAATATTAGAGTTCATTGTGATTGTTATATTCTGATGTAATATATGTTTGCCCTGGTGAGTGGAAAAGAAGGCCACATGGCCTTAACTCCACCAGGCTAAATAAATAAATCTAAAATCTAAATAATATTATACAAATTATATTCCTATTCCCATATCTACGTTCTCTTTTCTGGATCTTTACATAATATAAATAATTAGTCGTTTTTTTATTATTGAATTAACCAAGCAAATAAAAATAAAATGCAGCAGCAATTAATTGATACATGTCTGTTTTTGAAATTTATATAATAGCTCTATTAATCTTAATATGAACGGAATTCATATATATATATATATATATATGCAAATAATGATATTTTAAATGTTCAAGTTTTCTTATCTACTTTTTTTTGTGTATTTCAGCATACTTTACGCGGACATCGTCGGTTTCACTGCCATTTCCTCAACTTACTCGGCATCGGAACTAGTAAAAATACTCAACGAGCTATTTGCAAGATTCGACAGGTTATCAGAGGTAAGTGAAACATAGAAATATGTAAATAAAGTTTTCGTCTAATACAATATATGTTCAGATAAATGTTACATAGATTAAACAATCCAACGAACTTATCTAAAACTAGACATAATATATAGCATTTATTTTGCAATGAAAATTAAATTACTGCATCACATAAATTGACGGTTCTCTTTTATCAAACATATTTTCATTCCCATATCTATCTCAAGGCTAGAAGGAATTTAATCACTAGTTTTTTTCATGCAATGTATGAATTCAATTTCAGCAATAATAATGATTATTTTAAAATTTCTTTGTTATGTCAGTCCGGTCATTTCTTTCCTTTAGATTCTGAGTATGTATAGATCTCCTCAGAATGGGTTACCAACCCATCGCTGAGAAAGTTCAGTGGTGGGGATGCCACCTTGAGGCCTCTGAACTTGCCTGCTTTTCTGTTTGGGAGTGCTCCCATAGCCAGTTGGTCCGGTTTGTGAGCGCCGGATACTCGCTCTCACCCTCTCCCATCTGCTGTAATTATGAGTTACATTGTCCAGAGGTCACGACGAGGACGTGGGTGTAGGATTTGCTGGTAGAGCTGCCTGCTGTTATGATAGTTGGCTTTACAAAACATTTTATAGAGCGTGTCAATCTGGCATTAACAGCTCTGCTGTGTCCATTGGCAGCCTTTATATTAAGAAAATAAAATATATGTATATAAAATTGTACCTTTCTTCAAAATTGATGTATAAATCCATCAGTAATACTTCAATCAAATAAGTAATAAAATATTTATATGGTATTATAAATTCTTCTATAAAATGTACACATTTCATATGGTTGCTAAGGTAAACAATTTTCATAATTATATAGTTTTAGTTATTTGAAGCCATAATTCACTATGAAAATATAATATTATTATGTAAAACTATTCATAAACCTTTAATAAAAACTGATATATCAAAATGTATCACAATATTTATATAATTATCTCTCAAAAACCTATAAATATGGAGCACTTAATACTTGATGTTTTCTTATGACAACAATGTAAACATGTAGCGCAATGCAGATGCAGAAATGAAGTTATTAAGACCTTTAGCGGGTTTATACGCTTTATGATCACATGCGTAATGAAGATATCCGCAAAGCTCTCAACACACCAGCAATAACTGAAATCATTCAAAAATATCAAAATAATTGGCATGAACACCTTCTGAGGATGCCAAACAATAGACTACCTCTGTAGCTATTGAACTACAGACCCACAGGGCGAAGAGACCCAGGAAGACCTAAGAAGAGATGGAGGGATCAATTTCTTTCCTGAAGCGGAACAGGCCAATTGGCTTAATCCATGCCTGCCATTGATGATGATTTTAAAATTTCTCAAAATCACAGACATCACTGCTAGTTTAACTGTGTTCTGATACATAATTATTTATTCTTCATTAGTAAACACGTAGCGTAGTAATGCTCCGGAAGCAGAGATACAGCGTGGACGCCTCTTTTTTTATTGTTCTTGTATAACAATTCCTTAATAATATGAAAAAACCCAGATTTGAGCAGTGATACCTCTACAGTGAAGAGAATAAAATGCGCTATTTATCATTTGATTAACCGTCACCGGGCAGGGATTCACCGTTGCTGAACCTCGTTTAAGGATTATGTGGTACCTTGACACTAGACTGTGTGACATTTGTTTCAAGGCCGATCTCCCGCAGTCTGTACCATAATTTTATCACGGTGAGTGAGACCGTCGTATGTTGGTTGCAAGTTTAGTAGCGCTCGAGTAAGAAAGAAAATAAAATTCTTGCCGATTTTCAGAACACACTAAGGTATACTGCATATTTATAATCAACTTTAGCCAAATGGACCATCCATCCATAGTAATTCTGCTCGAAAGCAGGTACTTCACTGCAATCATACCATTTTCATGCTATGCTTGCAGCTTTACTAAGGAATTGTAGGTGTGGTAGCTTCCCGTTGCTTTCCAAACCGGAGAAGGACGATGATGATAATGATATGGATTATGATAAGGATGATGCTGATGGCCATATGATTTCGGGGACCATTTGGGCCTTAAATTTCCTGACATTTGTCTTACAGGTGAGGAAAAACCCCGATAAAACCTCACCCAGAAAAACTGCCCCGATCGGGGATCGAACCCGGGCCCGCTGCGTGGCAAGGCAGCACCCTACCTCGAGACCACAGCGGTGGACGCCAAATGGACCAAAGAGTTTAAATTCGGGAGAGAAGATGAAGGTGCTCGGACAATAGGTGTCACCACTCTCAGAAATTATTGCAAAAGTGAATAAAATGATCATCAGGGATCGCCGACTGAAAATGCGAGAAATTGCTGAAGATATAGGGATATCATCTGGACACAAATATCAAATTTGAGCGAGTAAATGAAAACGAAATATATTTATCACAAAACATATCATCTGGGCAGCGTAACTCCTCCTTCCAGGCGTCCCAACCTCAGAAGTGGGTTACATTAATGCTAATGCTAGGAGAGAATACCAGAATGTTAAAATGACAACCTAGTGGCATTGAATAAGAGTAAAAAATAAATATATATCTTAATATATAAAAATTTCGTGTCACGTTGTTTGTCCGCGATGGAATCCTAAACTACTGAACCGATTTTAATAAAATTTTGCACACTGTGTGCAGTTCGATCCAACTTGAGACTTAGGGTAGTTTATAACTAAATTTATAGTCGCATTATTTTTTATTGCAAATTATTTGTTTATTACTTAACAAACAGTTATAATTATCTGTGAGTTCCATACGATTCTAACATATGGCGGTGTAAGGTAATTTGGTAAGGTAATTGGTTTATTATTTAACAAAGAGAGATCCAGAATTGTTGCAACCGCGAATTTCAATTGAATTACAAATATTGATTATTTCATAATTTAAGTGTGTTCAGTGTTTATTTTATTTTCAATATTATTAATTTCGTGTGTAAGTATTACTTTTAAGTAATCTGGGTGAAAGACAGCAACTTAATTTAAATTTTTAACGTAGGCTATACCTTAGCCACAGCAACGCGTGGCCGGGAATTCGGTATATATATATATTGAGAACCACTCATGAAATAGATAAACAATGTGTATATTCATTATATCATACTGCAAGCTGTGACATCTTAGGAAAAGTACGGTATACATTTCATTCAGTGGACCAATCTGAGCAAATAGGTGGAAAATCAATACTTACACACCGTAAAATTTTGGTAACATAATACGATTTCCTAAAAAACCTCGGCGTAATAATTAAAAAAATCAGAGGGTAAAATATGATATGATCCAATGTGTTTATAATATGTGGTAGAAGAAACCCATAAATGTGAAAATGATTCAAATTAAATATGTTCAGGCATGGACTCAGCGCATTTTGAAACTGAACACCTTATTTCATCCTGAAACATTTTCACACCATTCTCTCATTAGAATATAAAGTTAATAATACTAAAATTACTTTTTTTGTTGATAACTCTAGTTTTATTCTAGATGTGTTGGAGAAGATTTTTTTGTTGACCACTTTAATTTTATCCCAAGCGTATTGGAAATTAAAATTATATTTAATTTTTTAGTTCGGTTTTCTAATAAAGCGTGTTGTTTTAGTTTTTTTTAAATATTATTTATATAAACGAACAACCATCATAGCGAGCGAGGCGATATTACAAGTATTTTAAATTAATAAAGTACTTATAAATACATTTACAATAATTTCCGAATTATCAAGTAACATGATTATTGCTTTCCGCATGCCGGAGTCCCGGACAAATAAATATCCCAGAGGATCCCACAATTATTATATTGGGGGCACACACTTGAGAGTCGCGGAACATTAAATGCCCTGGGCAAATCCTCACAATAATGTGCCAGTTCAATACAATAGCATGGCCGCGGTATGGCTTCCGATTCGTGGCTGAAGGAAATTGGTTCTTAAACAAGATAATATAAAAGCCACTAGAAGAGCTAATGGTGACCAGGTTTCAATAAGTTCAAATCATCAATATTTGCCGCAAATCCCTTAAAATACTCGGAGATGTGATTAGGTATAAAATTAATGAGAACAGATTCCTTTAATTCTTTAATTTGACTCGTAAACTGTGGAGCCTTTTATAAATTGCGATTAGACAGGCCGTTATCGAAAATAACAATATTGACGTCATAACGGCGAATCTATAATCGCAATATTACGATATCATTACGTTATATACACAGGAACTGAAATCCAATTTCATAACAAGAAAACAAAATGGGTGTGAAAACGCCATCTATTAATTAAATACTACTGCATTTGAATTCTGGGCTCATGAAATGCCGAGGTGGAAAACGTGAAAACGAGCAGATATCCGCGCAGAATATTAAATAATCCACATATTAAACGTAACATTTGACATACATAGTAAGTAAAGAGTGACCTTGAATAGAGTTTTTAGAAATTATGCCAATTTTTGTATGAAACAGGCTATTGACCGGCAGCTATTGATTTCCAATGAGTGCGAATTCCTGGGCCTAATGTAAAAGTGAGAGAAGAAGAAAAATGGGATGCTCTGATGTAGCCCGAATGTGTATAACCTGGTCGTCACATTATTCACTCGAAATTACGAGAGAATTTAATTTAATTACTGCAACATGACACTGAATAACTTGATGATATAAATCACGCTTATAAAGATAAATACGCGACAGTTGCATTTTCTTAAAAGCCTCCACCTCCGCCTCCTTGAGATTTGATATCAAATATTGCGAGCACCTATCATGATGAGTTAACTAACATAGCTGTTTGAAATACACGTAATAGCTACCACAAATTAATTATATTTTCCAACTAAGAAAAAATTATGAGTATTCTATTTTAAATTAAATTAGACTTACTTTGTCCATCTTAAGGGAATTCAATGGTTTGAAAAGGACAAAAGTTTAACATTTCATATTATCTTTTTGGTTTTAACATAGGCTATACATTGGCATATTGGGAAAATGTTTGAGTAGGAAATGTACATAATTTTTCAAGGCATTTAAGTACTTCTGAAAAAGTTAGAATTTTGACAGTTTTATTTTAGTTTCATTCTTGAACTCCAAATTTAAATTACCAGCTTGTAATTTTGATATCGGTTTGTCCATAACCCAAATAAAAAATTATATTTTTCAAATTTCATATTTATAATTATTTCAAAATACATTCACATACAATTCCATAGTAATTCTGCTAGAGAGCAGGGTTTTACAGCAATCATAGCATTTTCATGCTATGCTTTGCAGCTTTACTAGGGAATTATAGGTGTAGTAGCTCCCCGTTGCTTTCCACACGGGTGAAGGATGATGATAATAATAATAATGATAATGATGATGATGGCCGGATGATTTTCGGAGACCGTTAGGCCCTAAGCTTCCTGATATTTGTCTTACAGGTGAAGGAAAACCCCGAAAAAACCTGACCCATGAGTCTGTCCCGACCGAAAATTGAACCTGTGTGACAAGGCAGCACGCTGCCTTGAGACCACGGCAGTGGACTATATTCACATATTCATACAAATTAAGTTAATGCATTTTCAATTTACCGCGCAATATTTGAAGATAGCCCAAATCAATGTAAATTCAGAGATATAACATTTAGTTCATTTTATATGTTAGAACATAGAATGTTTCCTCTCTTTACAAATTGTCCTCCGTTGGGGCTAGTTTTAAACATCAAGTGGGGTAAGTAAAACATTACGTTTTTATTTATTTATGCCGCAAAATTGATTTTTAAATAAATTAATTATGTTACAGTATTTTCATTTAACTACGTGGCTTCAAATTTAAAAGCAAACATTAAAAATCTTAGTCTTCTTCTTCTTCTTCCGAATGCAGTATTGGGTGATGATGCCCGTTCTGCGACTACAAAAACTGATCCTTCCATCGGTTGAAGACCTCAACGGCAATGAAGGCGGAGAGGGATACCCTTAATACGGCAGATTTGGCGGAAGAGGCACCCTACCCTCACTCAGGGAAAGAGAGAGGAACCGCTGCCTTGCGGAGAAGGAGAAACTTCAAAGGCTAAGGGAGCATCCCCTACAGAAAAGCATGCCTGTCCAAGAGGCATTGAGGTGGCAACCCCACCACTGGACTTACCCAACTATAGGCTGGTAACCTATAATGGGGAAAACTTTGAATACTCGAAAGACTACAAAAATCTTAGTATTAAGAAAAAAAAAAGACATGAGAAAAATCTTAGCATTATCAGATTGGTGTAGAAGGAGCTGTCAGTTGAAGTGCAGGCTCAGTATCGCCACCATCACTTTTTTCTTTTTTGAATTTGTATGTAGGTTTAACATTATTCCTGAATACATAGGTATTTGCTTTTCATTAGATCCTATAAACCAAAAGCACAAAAGGGACTTGTTTTTTCGCTGCTAGCCTTCATGTAATGATCCTCACAAAGCTCTAAGATGGAAAAGTTTTTCATACATCTGTACTAGGCACTAAACACCATTGTCCTTATTGATAAAGTTACCTAATTAAGAAATTAATTAAATCATTGCTAAAAATAGTTCCTCTTTTAAAAAAAACAGATCTCCAGGTTTCAATTTCAGCACGAATTTTCAACTTCGAAAATAGAGTAAAAAAAAAACTTTTGCAAAATGTACTCACGATATAATAAGGTGACGAGTACCTAAGGAGAATAAAGATAGAGCCTCTCGTGTGTCCCTTTGCACGAACTAACAAACAATACCGGTGTTTGCAGTAATCCGTAACAACTTACCCTTGTATAAATAAGACCAGACTACCACTCTACTATACTACTACAATTATTATTATTTTTACTATATTATTATTATTATTATTATTATGATTATTATTATTATTATTATTATTATTATTATTATTAGAGTGATAACGTGTCACTTACCGGTCATTGAATACAAATTTAAAATTTAAATTATTGCCGGAAATCCAGTCTGACAGGTGAGTAAAAATTGTATTACACTATCATTCCTATGGGCCTAGGTGGTCTAAAAGTTAACTTCCTTGCCTCAGGTTACAAGAGTCAGGGGTTGAAACGCAGCCGAGAGGCCAAGATTGATGTATTTTTTTAAAGATGAAAAATCCAAAGCTCAAGGCTCAAGGATTTTAAGCCACGGGTCTCGAGTCTGAGGATTCTGGCGATTGAAAGAAATACTTCAGACCAAAAGTATAACCTTCTGAGAAAATGTAATCGGTCTTTTCTACGTACCTACCGGTTATACAAGAATGTCCATTTGAGGTGATTACATGTCATTCATTGACACTTATAAGGAAATAAACTTAACTAAATCAGATGGGTTAAGTATCTCCTGCAAGGGAGCACGTTTGCCTACATTGAGGATGTACTGGCATAAATAGACACTCGTTGATTTTAAAAATGATTTTAATTAAATAACCCTTAAAGTTCTTGATACCCCTGTAGTCATTGCGATAGGCGATGAGAGGAAATCGCGTAATTGAGTACGTAGTAACGTTGTTGAAAATACCGCTGCTTCTTAGAACAGATTGCATGTAATATGATTTTTACTTCCTGTTTGTTATCGAAAATAAACCTAGAGTTCACTGATAAGAAAGAATCCATTATACACCGTGAGGAGCTGTACTAATTCACTATAGTAATGAGCTGTTAAGCAGGCGTGCAAACTACATAAAAAAATAATGTCTTCGTCTAATTAAAATAAAATTAATTGGATGAAATAGTAGTAGATAGATAGATACATCATCGGTTGATTAATGTATTTGACATTGTCCGATTCCCAATAGCCAATTTTGTGGGTCCATCCAATCTCCTGGTTGGAGATGTTTCTCCTTCATGTATAAACATATTCCCTGATTCGTCTTACCTCAGGTTTCCATTCCAAAACAGATTTTGGTAGCCGATCCTCATCCATTCCCTGGACATATCCGTACCATCTTAATTGCTGACTTTCAATATAATCTAAAATAGTGTCTTCAATCTTCATTTTCTCCCTTATTACTGAGTTCCTACTTATTTCTCTTCTTGATATTCTTGCTGTCCGTCGTATAAAATCCATTTACGTTACCAAAATATACTTATTTCTTTTTGTTGTTAATGATCGAAGTTCTGCTCCATACGTAATGATGCTTTTAACAATTGTATGATATATATTCATTTTATTTTTATTATTTTTATTTTTATCGCACAGTATTCCATTGAAGCAAGCAATTGCAAATTTTCCTTTATTATTTCTATTCCTTATTTCCTCTTCATAACTCCCATTCCTATTTATTTTAATTCCTGAATATGTGATCTCAATACAAGTTTTTATTGTTTCTTCTTACTTACTTACTCACTGGCACTATCGAACCCGTAGGTTCATGGCCGCACGGACATAAGTTCTCCATACATCCCTATCCTGAGCCAATGCTTTCCAATCATTGCCTGTATAATCTACTTCCCTAGAATCATAGTTAATGTTATTCTCCCACCTCATTCTTAGTCTACCAACTGGGCATTCTCCCTCTGGCTTTCCTACAAGAAGCTTCCATGCAAGTCTTTCATTCCCCATACGTGCAACATGTCCTGCCCATCACAGTCTACGAGACTTAACTGTTCTTATTATATCTGGCTTCCTATAAAGACCATGTAGTTCATTGTTATGTAGTCTTCTCCATTCACCTGTCTGTTCATCGCTCCTTGGTCCAAATATTTTCCTAAGTACTTTATTCTCAAATACTTGTCATCTCCTTTCCTCTCTTAAAGTAAGAGTCCATGTTTCGCACCCATATAATATAACTGGTAGAATAATAGTTTTATATACTTTCAGTTTAACGTTTTTTGAAAGGAGTTGGGACATCAAGAGTCGCTGCAATGCATAATAGCTCGCATTTCCAGAATTGAGCCTATGTTTAATTTCCTTGTGCATCTCATTCCTGTTTTGTGATTATTGTTCCTAGGTATTTGAATTCAGCCACTTCCTCAAAATTTCCCTCACTTGTCATTAGCTGTCCATTTACATTATTTAATGAATTTCTACGTGTGACCATATATTTAGTTTTATTGATAGTCTCCAAATTACATTTTGTTCTGTTTCACCAACTGATAACTTTTTTCATGTTCAAAATTAAACAACATTTTTCATATTGTTTTATTAATTTTCTAGTCATATATTCTAAATCTTCATAATCTTGTGCAATTAAAAATTGATCACCTGCAAAATGTAAGTTGTATAAAGTTCTGTTGTTTGGAATAGGAATTCCCATGCTTGAACATTTTCTCCTCCAATTATTTAACATTTCACGTACAAATATTTTAAACAAAGTCGGTGATAGACAACAACCTTGACGAAGACCTTTATTTATCGTAAAACCATGTGCCTATTTACTGCCTATTTTAATTTTAGATATGCAATTGTCATATAAATATTGTATAGTTTTAATTATTATAGTCTTAATTTCCATACGTCTTAAAGCAATCCATAGTTTCTCTGTAGGAACATTGTCTTATGCTTTCTCAAGATCTACTAATAGTAGATGCAAAGGTTGTCCATATTGCATTTTCTTTTCTATTACCTGAGTAATGCAAAATAAATTGTCGGTTGGTGAACGACCAGCTCTAAATCCCGACTGTTCCTCTAATTCCATATCGCTATAGTTTTTTTTTACAATATACTATTTTAGTAGACGTCCATAGAGTCTACTCATATTACTTGTTACTGTTATATTTCTATGATTTTAACATTGTTTTTTTTTTAACTTTTTCATGGATTGTCGAAATGTATCCTACATTCCATTCTTCAGGAACTTTTCCACCATTCATAAATTTTGTAAATAATTTTCTCAGTCGTTCAAATAAATGGTCGGATCCATGTTTTAATAGTTCCGCTTGTATTCCTCCTGGACCAATAGCTTTTTTATTTTTAATGATTGAATATTCATTTTATATCCTCTATGTCCAATTGTATATGTTCATCTTTATTTATTTCTGGAACATTTTGAACGTTATGTAATGTAAGTACTCTGTTTTCTGATAGTAATGTTTTAAAATAATTTTCCCATTCAGTCATAGGTATTGTTTGTTCATTTGTTAGTCCACTTCTTTTATTTCTCAATTTTTTTTTATTCTCCAAGATTTGGTACTTCGTTTGACTCCAATACATGTTTGAATTTTTAAACAATTTTGTTCCCAGCTCTGATTTTTATCTTCCGTAATTTTCTTTCTAACTCTTGCTTGTGCAACTTTATATCGCATTTTGTCTTTCAGATCTTTGATATTCAACCACATTAAATATTTTTCTTTTTTGTTTCATATTTCTTTTGCTAAGTCGTCATTCAAAAAATTATTGAATTTATTTATTTCTTTATTTGCTTCTCCTAAAGCTTATTTTGCCACCTGATGAATACCTTTTATTATATAGTTGTATTCTTCCTGATCGAACCTAGAGGTTATTAACTGATCATCTAAATAGTAGTGTGCCTTCAACTAAATATGGAGTATAATTTTATTTTAATTATCTGACTCGCAGAAAAACCGCTGCTAATATGTGATAAATGCGTTTCTGCAAATCCACTGAAAAATCTGGACAGCCGCAGCCTACACTCTCATTCGATCAATCGAAAAAGTTAGAGGCCGCCGTACACTGGCAATGTAGTGACTTACTTTCATAACTTATTGAGTCGGTTGGATAGAAACGCCCGACCGCAGGAGGAGGCCCAGGGGAGGTGAATTCATCGGAAATTATTTAATGGATTCAGGAGGACACCTCTGATGGGTATTCGCCTAGAAGTGCGTCGTCGGTCGTCTACTGAAGATCTCTTCGATATTCGCCCTTCAAGGCTGGATCGATTCTTAGGTTTTAAAGGTATCGGTGGGTGTTTTATTTCCTAGGAGAAATCGGACTCCATAATGTAAAAATATGACCCTTTTCAGTTTAAGCTAACTGAGAGCGAATTTTCAATTATAAAAAAGCATTTGGATAATGATAATTTACAGGTGTCTAGGGGACCACTTCGACATTTGTCTTCACGCTAAGGAAAACCACCGAAAACTTTAGCAGAGTGGCTTGAGTTAAATGTATTAATTATGAAATAATCAGCTTCTAAGGAGAATTAGCCGGCGGAATTACCATTTGGTTTCACTCATAATCGGTTAATATTCGTCGTAGTATATTTGTTTTGAAGGTCTGTGAATTGTGCTTTTCATTAGTTTGACTATTAAATTTAACTCATGCCCCACATGGTAGTCAATGACCGATCAAGTTTCAATGAATTTTGTTTTAAAAACAATGACATTCGTGTTTCACCTCGCTCTTTATCGATTTCTAGTTTTCAGCTCCTGCTTTTGTGACAAAGAAAGCTCTGCCTTTAAATATTCTGAACAGCTCAGAGCAATATTTTTCTCCACCAAATACATTGAATATAAAAAGTAATGAACAAGTTAATTGATTTTACTGAGTTGTTTACTAAAAAATAAATTAATAACCTATAATGTTAATGTAAATTACAGAATGATGTGCTTCATTATTTCTCCACCACCTGCATTCTTACAATGTACAATATGAGACACATACTGACGCGTTCTGTGATCCATGGTTTTCACCATCGCTTCTGCACAAGGACGTCTTTCCACCAGGTTTCCCGTGTGTGTGTATGTTTATTGTGTAGTACTTAACTTGCTTTAGATTGCTGAAAAATATCAGTTTCTTCTTCTTCTTACGAATGCAGTATTGGGCGATGATGCCCGTTCTGCGACTACAAAAACTGATCTTTCCATCGGTTGAAGGGTCTTCCGAGGTCTCTTTTGCCTTTAGGGTTGAGGTGGTAAATCATCTTAGGTAAACGGGAATTTGACATTCTCTGAACGTGTTGGAACCATTTAATCTGATAATTTTGTATATGTTCAACCATTTCCCTACTATTCCACTGCATCCTTATCTCATCACTTTTCATTCTATCCCTTAATATTACTCCAGTTAGTGATCGGAGGAATCTCATTTGTGAACTATTAATGCGGGATTTATCTTTTGCTCGAAGTGTCCAGCATTCACTTCCGTATAGTAGAGCAGGTTTGGCTATGGCATTATGAAATCTCAATTGGATTTCTTTCCTCATTTGTGTTCCAAAATTTCTCCTAATTATACCATTTAATCTATTATATTTTTCTAAATTTGTTTCCACATCTTTTTGATTATGAAACTGTGATGTATTATTACCTAAATAATTAAAGTGTGTTACGTGTTCTATTGGTTTATTATTTATTATTATTTTTACTCTCGAAAGTCCCTTTCCAGTGATTGCCATGGATTTGGTTTTATTTTCAGATATTTTCATGTTGTATTTTTCCAGGGTATTCTGCAATTTAAACACTGATCTCTGCAAATCATATCAGTTTCTCTGACTCAATTTTATTTAAGGTAGGATCAGGTATAATCGGAAGACTTTGATGTAACGTGACGCTAGCCTCAGTATGAGTCATTTTTATTTAGTGAATTCAGCAAAAAAAAAAAAAGAAAGAAAGAAAGAAAGAAAGAAAGAAAGAAACTACATTGACAACATGGAATGCGACTCATATTGCGGCTATTGCGTTGCTTGCCAGCTTCAGGAGAAACTGACAAGGGGACGACGACAGAGTCCATTAACTCCAAAATTTAGGTTGTATTGCCTAGGCAAATCATTGACCCCCATGGCTGGAGACTGGTGGCTGTATTTAGCTGCGTTATATGGAACCCTGCTACCTAATTATGTATGTATATATATATATATATATATATATATATATATATATGTGTGTATGTGTGTGTGTGTGTGTGGTGATTGTGTTTGATTTTCAGGAATGTGACTTTTATTTGTTAGACAGTTTAATTGATTGTTGTTAAGTGATCATTTAGGACGTTAAATATAATTTGTGATGTTTGAATTTTAAATTTACACTTCACCCTATATTTTTGTTTCTTCACTTGGAATATATTTTGTACGTATTCACCATTCTGAGCCAGAATTTGACTTATTAGATGCAAGCTGAATAAGAGGTTTGGTATATACAGGGTGAACATAATATAAACTGCCACATTTATATAGTAGTATATCTTGGAAAATGTAACAAAAAAGTTCAAATAATTGATTTTTTTTATCTCACACTTAATTTTTTCTATTTTTCTTTTGCCCAACGGGCGCTTTACATACCATTATTATTAAATGTTCCGAACCGCAGTGAAAACAGCTAATGAATGCGTATCTTTTCTATATTGTGCATTTTTTTTATTTGGCAGAAATTTATTTACAAACTAGTTTCCTATTTTTAATAAAATACCAACGGACCCGGCAGACGTCCTGCCCGAACGTTCAATTCTCGTATTATGGCCGAACGATAAAAATCTAAGTTACTTATTTATCATCCATCCATAGTAATTCTGACCGAAGGCAGGTCCTTCACTGCAATCATAGCATTTTCATGCTATGCTTGCAGCTTTACTAGGGAATTGTAGGAGTGATAGCTTCCCGTTGTTTCCACACCGGTGAAGGATGATGATGATGATGATGATGATGATAATGATAAGGATGATGACCATATGAATTCGGCGACCGTTTGGGTCTTAAAGTTTTCCTGACATTTGTCTTACAGGTGAAGAAAACCCCGATAAAAACCTCACCCACAAAAACTGCCCCGACCGGGGATCGAACCCGGGCCCGCTGCGTGACAAGGCAGCACGCTACCTCGAGACCACAGCGGTGGTCTTATTTATCATAAAATTCACTAATTAAAAAGTTCGCAAGAAAATTCCTCATTGCCATATGTTGTGGCTCAAGAAACGTGAATTATGACGTCACATTGTTGACGCGCGGAATGTCGGTAATGCAGATGACTACATATCTGATATTTAAAAAATCCTATAACTCGATCGAATCGTCACCTACCGGGTGCAATTATGAATCTAAACCATGCATGGACCCACTTAAACACACACAAAAAATCATCAAAATCCGTAGTTACAGTCGTTTTATTTCGGATTTTAAGTAAACCCTCCATTTCGAATTGTTGCATATCGTTCATTTTTGGATAATATCTACTCGGTTTATTATCTTCTTCTTCTTCTTCCTTTAAAGTATTAGGCCAAGAACTGTTACGATCCTATAGAAAATTTTCCCTCCAGCGATCCATATGACGGCCCAGAAATCTTTGTCCTCTTGGTATATAATTATAAACAGCTTTGGGGACCCGATTTGAACTCATTCTTTCACGATTGTGTTTCCAATTTAGTTGGTACTGTTTAATATATTCCAAAATTGGCATAGTCTTCAATTCTTTTAAGATATCGGTGTTCCTTTGTCCCGCGCCGTAGCCGAGCGGTTAAGGTAGGAAGCCTTGGCGCAGAGCTACGGGACTTGCGCGGGTTCGAGTCTCAATGGGGGAAGAAATTTTCTCATGGTATTTCGGCCAGTATGGGACCGGTGCCCACCCAGCATCGTGAGGCAATTGGGTAGCTACAATAAGTAGCGGCTCCAGGTTGAGGAACCAGCTATAACCGCTGAAAAAATGGAAAGACTCTCAATCGGAATCGGTGTTCCTTTTCCGATCGCATCTGGTGTAACCTGCTGTTCTGCGCATGAATCTCATTTCACAAGCCGTTATTCTGCTTTCATGTTGTCTTTTTAGTGTCCATGCTTCACTACCATAAGTCAACACCGGTCTAGCCAAAGTGTTATATAAACGTAGTATGGTGTTTTTTGTACAATGATGGTTTCATAACTTGAGAATAATTTCCAAACTCTTATTATAACTAGTAATTTTTCAGGGATATCCCTTTCATCCTAGATAGAGAGATAATATCCAATTTGTTTTAAATTCATTAGATATTCTAAAATGTTATTCTGGAGACATATTTTACTTTATATGAAGTCCTTCCCATGAAATGCCATAATTTTAGTTTTGTTAATTGATATTTCCTTATTAAATTTGACATCTACTTTTTGTAACTTATGAATTGATCGTTGCAAATCATTTTCGGAAAGTGCCAGAAGAGCTGAATCGTCTGCAAAAAGAATAGCATCGAGTTTGAGGTTCCTATTGATGGGTATATATCTTCATTGTGTTTTCCTTCATTCGTTTATTAATCTATTCATTAATCTATTCGTATATATAATGAAAAGCGCCGGTGAAAGTCCACATCCCTGTCTTACTCCAGAGTTGATTTTTTTCCTAGAAGATAATTTGCCATCTTGTTTAACAGAGATTTCATTATCTTTATAGACGTTGACGATATTAGTAATATACTGTTGTGGAACATTATCATCAGCTAAAATTTGTAATAATATATTTCTGTCTACTTTGTCGAAAGCCTTTATGAAGTCAACAAAGGCGATATGAGTTTCTATATTGAATTCCTTGTGCTTTTCTAATAGTCGTTTTTGAGTGAAGAATCCATCTGTACAAGTTTCTACCCTTTCTGAATCCATTCTACTCTTCTCCAATTATGTTTTCATAATTTTTTAAAATTTATTCTTAACTATATTAGCACAAATGTTATATCCAGAGTTCAACAAGCTAATTCCACGATAGTTATATTGATTTGGCGACTTCCTTTTTTGAAGATAGGTATTACAATGGCTTTGTTCCAGCTTTGTGGTTCGGTTTATTATAATAGGATATATTGAGTTTCGTTGTATAACATCGAAAGATGTGACAACTAGAACTAATTTTAAATTTTGACATCAGATGAGTTTCTACGCCTAATAGTTTTTGATGGTCCAATTGTGAATATAAACCACCCAGGAACCCAATCTAACACACACAAAAATTCAGGAGAAGTTGCGAGACTAACGCACGGCAGTTGACTTTTATACAATGAGTTTCACTCGACCTCCGGCCGATAACGGGAAAAATGACTTTAAAGCATTGAGTCATCAACCCGCGCTGCCCACGTATATATATTATTATAGATATTATAATATATATTATATTATATATATATATGTATACACACACAAACATTAAATTTAATTAATGTATCACACAATATACATTGTTAATTTAAGGGATAAATAGAATTAGGAGTGTATAATTACAGGCACGCTATTTATTGACCGTGTTACGTTACTGACATTTGTATTAGCAAATATCTACTCTTGACGCTACTATTTTTATTTCCATTCAGATATTTTATTTTGCCACTGAACAACATATGTTTGCAATAAAATGGTGCATTGTAAATCCCAGTCGAGGAGGATTAAAATCTTGACTCTTAATGTTATCGAGCCAGTCCACCTGGATAAATGCACATCCCTTCATGATAACCTATACAAACATTGACATTATAAACAATTCCATTGCACATGGAAACAATTATACCCTAACGTACTCTAAACATTTCGTAAAGCCGTGTCGGTCCCGGTGGACTGCTTTCAAGTTTCGCGCGGGTTCAAACCTGGATCAGATCAATGGGGTTTTCTTATGTAATAATCCTGAGAAGGTCTATCGGTTACTTCGGAAGGGATCCATGTCATACATTTATGGCATGAAAAAAATGCAACCCTATAAAAAGATGTTTCTCAATAAACGTTGCCGCTCTTCCACTCCTATGTTTGAATTGCTACGCTACTGACCTGACTTGTTAAATGGAATAAATACAACAATAATAAAGTAAATTTCGTTGAGAATATATTTCAGAAGATCGGTTTTAATGAAAAATCTAAATTTAGGAACTTCAGAGAGGCAAATCCGAAATTGCATATATTTTATGTAATATAATAATAAGACAAGTTTAATTTTAGGAAATAAAATACGGTGACTTTACATATGTTTTAATATAGTAAATTCGTTTAATTGAAGGATAAAATTTAATTTGTAAAATTGTGCTTTATCTCCGATTGAGGGTCTTTCCACATTTCAGCGGTTGCCCTTTACCAGCCGGCTGCTGGCCCTTCACATCCACATGTGTCAATCACAGAGGTAGATGATCAACAGCCAGTCTAGGGGTGACATGTGGTTAGCATGTCGAGTCCCCCAGTCGTTATAGCTGGTTCCTCAACCTGGAGCCGCTACTTATTGTAGCTACCCAATTGCCTCACGATGCTGGGTGGGCACCGGTCCCATACTGGCCGACATACCATGAGAAAATTTCTTCCCCCATGGAGACTCGAACCAGCGCAAGTCCCGTAGCTCTGCGCCAAGGCTTCCTACCTTAACCGCTCGGCTACGGCTTTATCTAATATATAAAATGAATGTTTGGTAGTTTGTTCGTACTTTATGCGCGGCCATGCCGTTGATCCGATTGTGATGGGGATTTTTGCAGAATGTTCAGGAGATTCCCGAGATGAACATAGGCTATAACAGAACTGTGATACTGAACCCCTATACATTGAAAATCGTCCTTTTTAGTGGATAACGTGAAAAAGTAGCTCTTTGGACTCTTAAAAGGCTTACGTTGCCTAAACCGTACCAAATACACAAATTTAATGAGCATAGAATTGAATACCTAAAAAACCACTATAAAAATCCCCGACAGCATATGTTTATCTCTTACGGATAACTCACAATAACCATTTTTGTCTTTCATTGAAGCCAAGAAGATCGAGACAAGTGCGTAGATTCCTGTGCAAGCAGAGCAGCACATGGCGGGTATTCTTTTACGGATAACCCACAATAACGAATTTTGTCTCTTAGCTCATATATTTCAAGAAGATCGAGATACGTAGATTCGCGAACAACACCGGATAATCAGCACGGGGAACCTTAATTTAATTACGATATACATTTATAATTATTTTTCATTTTACTTATTCCACTAATCATAAGAAGCACATTAATTTTTGCCTTTCAGCTCATTTGTGCCTAGAAGATCGGGATGAGCAGATTCCCGGACATCGCCGGGAAAACAGCACGGGGTATCTAAAAATAATTACGACATAAAATTTTACTTTTACCTATTTAAGTAATCATAAAACACCTTAATTTTCCTATTTCACCTCATTTATATCAAGAAGACAGGGATAGTTAAGTAAATTCCCGGGCAACACCCGATAATCAGCACGACGTATCTAAAAAATATAAATTTATAATTATTTTTCCTTTTAATTATTCAACTAAATATAAAAGCACATTAATTTTCATTTATTTGGGCGTAGTAGCGGACGCCGAGTATTAGAAAGTTATAAGTAAAAAATCACAAATGTTGATTTATGTTGATAGATCAGATACCTAAGTGTTAAATAACACCATATAGTCTTTAAAGCGACGTCAACGAGGTTTGCTAGATCAAATAAAATTCATCAACCTTTATTTTTTTATACTCAAATAAAAACTGTAACGGATTGATAACATCGAAATCTGAAGTTCCTGGACGCGCGGACATAAGCTCTCCATACATCCCTAGCCAGAGCTAACATTTTCCCATCATTTCCCATATACTTCACAGCCCTTAAATTATATCTTATTTTCGATTCACTTGACTGTTTCCTTCTGCATTTTGTACAAGAAGTTTCCATGCTCCTCTTTCGTTATTGTTCGTTTCATATATCTTGCCCATGACAGTTTACCGGACTGAATTGTTCTTATTACATCTGGTTTCTTATAAAGTTAATGTAGCTCACAGTTATGTAGCTTTATTCATGTATTTTCAGTCTAAAAATGTTCTTAAAACTTTTATTCTCAAATATTCATACATAGTTTCAAGAGTCATATAGTCTGTCTATACGCGGGTGCTCCCTTGCGGGAAATGCTTAACCAAGCCTATCTAGTTTCACTCATTTCCTACATATGTCAGGAGTTACAATTGGGTTTAGATAATCCCTCAAAGAGACGGCTATTGGTAAAAAAAAACTACTTGGATGGAAAATACAGACTAAATTTTCCTTAGAGGCTGTATTTAGGCGTGAGGAGGTTCTTTTTTTTACGATTTCAAATACCTTCATACTCTTCGTTTGGTCCTAGATGTTTAAGTCTTCCTCCAGATGACTTGTCACATGGACTTTGCATCCTAAAAATCCATGGAATTTTTGGGGTTAGAACCAGCGAACTCAGGATCAGAGGCAATATTTTGAAAATTATTTAATTAACAATATTATATATTTCTATTAGAAGATATATATTATTGTTGTTTTGTTGTGGGGTATAATAATGTTCCTATAATATATGTGTAATAATTATAATATTCATAAAGGTTCCGGTTGGCCTCAAATTTCTTTAAAAGTTTTATCTACCAGGCTGATATAGTAGCATAGTGGAGCCTAAATCTTCTATTGAATAATCTAATGCAATTAATTGAAATCACACGATGAACCGTAGAGAATGTGGCTTGTTAGGCTGCTGCTGTGCTCTCTGTCTGTTTCATGTAAGCAGAATACTTTTAGCGCAGAAGCTGGCATGGGGAAGAAGACTGAGTCTATTTACCCGAGAAAAGTTGGTATATGTACCGGTAGAGCGTGTACGAATAATTGAAGTGATGTGACTCCTTATAGCCAGCGGTTATACTGGAAGATTACTCTTCTGTGAAAACAAACTTCGATACCTCAGAGCACGTAAAGTCCCTCACAAGTAATTTATTGCTAGAGCTTATATGGCATTGTGATGGCCAGCTTACACGTGTATCCTACAGTATGTAACCTAAATATTTTCTCTTCTTGAATTTGAAGTATTTGAAGATATAGATTATTTAACTCGAGTCACTTTTTACCCCTTCCAAATAGTAATAATATAATGATCATCGTGATATCTAAACGTAATATGCATAAGACATATTAAAATATAATACATTGTTACCTACTTAACAAACGCCTCAAGTAATATTTATTTTTCCATAATACTTATAATGCTGCAAACAGAGGAGATGTTGACACTTAGAAATACTTACAAGGAAAACAATATATGGAGGCTCAGAAATATAAATACACACACACACACAAACACACACACATATATATATATATAAAGATAAATGTTTGTATTGGATTTGCCCGGTGAGGTAATGGATAGTACGCTGGAGTACCAACCCAGAGATCCGGGTTCATATCTCGTCCAGGCATTTATTTTTCTTATCATGTGATATTAGGCTTGCATCGCTCAATGTCAAAAATTTTAATTATAACATCTATAAAGCGTCACTGCTTAAAGTAAAAATATTATCTTTAATTTGATTACTTGTTATAGTAGTTAGCTACCAGATGGCAGTGAAGACGAGTACTCGCTACATATCGTAATAATGGCTAATATAATATATGTATATAAGAAAAATAAATGTTTATATTATATATAATGGATAGCACGCTAAAGTACCAACCCAGAGGTCCGGGTTCAAATCCCGTCCATGCATTTATTTTTCTTTATCGTGCCATATTAAGCTTGCATTGCTCAATGTCAAAAAAAAATATATTATAACATCGATAAAGCGTCACTGCTATAAAGTAAAAATATTGTCTTTAATTTGCTTACTTGTTATAGTAGCTAGCTACCAGATGGCAGTGAAGACCAAGTTCTCGCTACATCTCGTAATAAGGAGAATATATATATATATATATATATATATATATATTATATATATGTGTTGTGTGTGTGTGTGTGTGTGTGTATAATTCGGACAATGATGAATAAACGAGGAGGCAAGAATGGAAAACAATATCTTAAAAATATGTGATGACATATTATCATAAGTCGTATGAGGTACAATTATAAATAACGAGAGATCTCCCGGAAGACCAAAACATAGATGGGAAACCTCGTTTCCCAACAGGCTGTAAGTCTAGGATTAAGAGAAGAAGATGCCATAGGTTATCAACGTTTTTATAAGTATTAGTATTAAGTTCCTTCTGGATTTTTTCGTGTTGAGACTTGAAAGTAGTTTTGAAGTTCGTTAGGACAGGTTACTGGCCCGACGCTAAGTAGTCCAGTTGTTTGCAGATGACCAAATAATAATATCAAATTCCGAAGATAATCTACAGAAAGGTCTGTATGAACTTAACAAAATTACAGAAGAATATGGATTAAAGATATCTACAGAAAAGACAAAAATTATGGCATTTCAAGGTGTAGATCCTGTCAGAAGTAAAAAATTGTACTGGACAAATAAAATTTCTGGAGCAGGTGAATAATTTTACATATCTAGGATGCCATATCTCAAATGAAGAAGAAAAGGATGTTCTGTAAATGCAAACATATATAAATTTTTTTTAAGAATTTTAGGGTTAATAAATTCTATCTTCAAGCCACAGTTAGTCCAAAAGCCTTCAAGAGAAGAAGTGTGTAAAAACAATGGCTCTTCCAACTATTCTGGCTGGTAGCGAAGTAGGGACGTTGAAAAAAAAAAAAACAGAAGGATATACAGAGACTTAGATCTGTGTGAGATGAGAGATCTTAGGGAGGTACTGCAGGATACACACTACTAGATCACAAAAAAATGAAGACATCTTAGAAGAATTACACATGGAATTTTTAGAAAACAAAATTTCTGATTATAAGTCAAGATGGATACAACATGTTCATCGAATGGAAGATCACAGAATACCCAAACTAATGTTAAGATATCAACCTGCAGGAAGAAGAAGACCAGGACGTCCACTCAAAAGACTTCTGGATGGTGTTTCTCTTGAGGCCGAAACAGGTCAACAAATGGCCTAAATTCGTGAATGTACTATGATGATGATGATGATGATAGTATTAAGTTTTATTATTATTTATTAACAGAAAAAAATCATCCTCTCTACTCGTTTCCGGTGTTTTGCCAGTTGGAGGAATGAGATAAGATTAAGCCACTATTATTGAAGTCTGTTAATTTACATGAATGCCATCTAACCAGAAATATCCCACCATCACACGACAAGTTGAACTAAAATGGAACGAAATGCATGTCATGTGTATGTAGTTATGTTTGTTATGGAAAACCAGGAACCCCGGACAAAACCTGTCATAACTCCTATTCATCTACACGGGGTGACTGAGAAGTGAACTGGGGAGTCAGAGCTGAAGGACGAGTTTCTGATATTTGCGGCACGGAGACGCCGAATAAAAGAAAATATAGTTGTCCCAGAGAAAGAAAATCTCCTCCGCGTGGAGGAGTCTATTGTGCAAGGGGAAGTTGAGTTTATGTCCAGGTGCATTCCTAAAATACCTTTGGCTAGTGCTGACTTGGCGAATGTTCTTCCGTTGTACTTCCCATAACAAAGAGTAGGGTGCGTGTAGGCAAACAGTTTTCGGACACTTTTGAAATCCAGAATGGGTTGAAGCAAGGAGATGCACTATCTCCTCTACTATTTAATTTTGTACTACAGCATGCCATTATATCTTTAGAGAATGAGGAAGGCCTACAAGTCAATGGTATTAATAAGCTGTTAGTTTATGCTGATGATGTAGTACTATTTGCCGATAGCGAGGATATACTAAAGGACAACACGCACACACTATTGAGTAACACTAAGAAATGAGGACTGGAAGTAAATATTAATAAAACTAAATATATGGTCACACGTAGAAATGCATAATAATTATAATGGAAATGGCTAGCTAATGACAAATGAGGGAAATTTTGAGGAATTTGCTGAATTCAAATACCTAGGAACAATAATCACAAATAGGAATAAAATGCACAAAGAAATTAAACATAGGCTCAATTCTGGAAATGCATGCTTTTATGAATTGCAGAGACTTTTGACGTCCCAACTCCTTTCAAGAAACGTTAAACTGAAAACATATAAAACTATTATTCTACCATTCATATTATATGGGTGCGAAGCATGAACTCTTACTTTAAGGGAAGAAAGGAGATTACAAGTATTTGAGAATAAAGTACTTGGGACAATTTTTGAACCAAAGAGAGATGAACAGACAGGTGAATGGAAAAGACTACATAACAATGAACCACATGGTCTTTATAGGAAACCAGATATAATAAGAACAGTTAAGTCTCGTAGACTGCGATGGGCAGGATATGTTGCGCGTATGGGGAGTGAAAGACGTGCATGGAAGCTTCTTGTAGGAAAGCCAGAGGGAAAAGGCCCAGTTGGTAGACCAAGAATGAGGTGGGAGAACAACATTAACTATGATTTGTGGGAAGTAGATTACACAGGGAATGATTGGAAAGCATTAGCTCAGGAAGGGATGTATGGAGAGCTTATGCCCGCGCGCCATGAACCTACGGGTTCGATAGTGCCAGTGAGTAAGTAAGTATAACAAATTAGCTATCTTTGTCTATAAAACAAGCATAGTAATAATATTATAATAATTTGATAATAATCAATTAGCGCTTAATATTAAATGTTATATTAGTTTGTAGTAATTATTCTTATACTCTAGTGGCGTTCGGCTGTCACGTGCGTCCCCGCATTCCTGTTTGGGACTTTCTTTCTCTGGAAGAACAGTAATATATATTATAATTAAAAACTGTTGGTAATCACAAGAACCTACGATCTCAGAGTAAAAGAATTATATATATATATATATATATATATATATATATATATATATATTATCCGATTCGATTGAGGGTCTTTCCACTTTTCAGCGGTTGCCCTTTTACCAGCCGGCTGCTGGCCCTTCACATCCACATGTGTCAATCACAGAGGTAGATGATCAACAGCCAGTGTAGGGGTGACATGTGGTTAGCATGTCGATTCCCCCGGCCATTATAGCTGGTTCCTCAACCTGGAGCCGCTACTTATTGTAGCTACCCAATTGCCTCACGATGCTGGGTGGGCACCGGTCCCATACTGGCCGAAATACCATGAGAAAATTTCTTCTCCCATGGAGACTCGAACCAGCGCAAGTCCCGTAGCTCTGCGCCAAGGCTTCCTACCTTAACCGCTCGGCTACGGCGCAGGACTATATATATATATATATATATATTATCAAGGATGATAAACATGAGAATTAAAGATGAGGCCATTGAGCAAGAGGAGAGCTTCAAATATTTGGATTGTACTATCAGTACAACTGATACCTTAAGTTCGACACAATGAAAACATTAACTGCCTGACAACTATATAGAGCACTCCATTAATAATCATGTAGGAAGCTACTTACTTTATTTTATATCATTTTAATTTTATTATATTCTATGTTTTGTTAGTATTAGCTAGTATTAGATAACAACATCATTGTATTTTGTTTAGTCTATATTTTAATAATATCTTAAAATTTTAATATGTACGTAATTTTTGTATAATTTTACTATTCGCTGGTTGAGTGGAAGAGAAGGCCTTATGGCCTTAACTCTGCCAGCTAAAATAAAGTATTATTATTATTATTATTATTATTATTATTATTATTATTATTATTATTATTATTATTATCAGTAGTAACATGAACTGCAGTCAAGAAGTAAAGCAGAGGATAGCAATGGCAAATGAAGCTTTCAACAAGAAGAGAAGCATTTGAAGCTTTCAACAAGAAGAGAAGCATTTTCTGCAGACCTTTGGCAAAAGAATTAAGGAAGAGGCTAGTGAAGTGCTTTGTGTGGAGTGTAGCATTGTATGGTGCAGAGACTTGGACATTACGACTGAATGAGGAAAAGCTACTGGAAGTTTTTGAGATGTGGATATGGAGAAGAATGGAACGTATAAAATGGACAGACAAAGTAAGAAATAAAGATGTGCTAGACAGAGTGGGTGAAAGAAGAATAATGCTGGAACTCATAAAGAAGAGGAAAAGAAATTGGATTGGCCATTGGCTAAGAAGAATCTGCCTAATGAAGGATGCTCTAGAAGGAATGGTCAACGGAAATCAAGTTAGAGGCAGAAAAAGGCATCAGATGATAGACAATATTAAAATAAATGGTTTGTATGCAGATACAAAATGGAAAGAGTGGAGAATGCTGAGTTTGCAGTGAAAGACCTGCTCTTGAGCAGAACACTATGAATGAATGAATATATATATATATATATATATATATATATATATATATGTCTGTCTGTGTGTGTGTGTGTGTGTGTGTGCGTGCGCGCGCGAATATATTTTATATTTGAGTGTTCTGTTGGCTTGGTTGTAAAAAAGTTGAAGTGATTCATTAACATATTGAAGAAATAAGTTATTTACCTTACAACACGGAAGTCGGAATACTGCATTTATCTCTGTATTATAAAATCATAATATACAGTAGTAATGGCGTTGCTATATTGGAATATACGCAAACGTCTTGGATCTGGCGTGAATGTTTACTCGCAATCACAGAAGAGACCATGTGCCTTGTTGCCTCATCTACTCTACTCCTTGGGTCTTATTTACTATAGACCTATCAAGAAATAACACAAATACTGGATAAGTGTAATATAAATGCCAGATTCAAAATCTTAAGTATAACGCTCGCGTAACACTGTTCTACATTAGAAAAAATAATTAATTGATTTTCATGGGGGAATGTTCTCAATTCCTATATAAATATTCCTCCTGAATCCTAATATGTAATTATATTTTCTGTGTTAGTCATAGTTTTAAGGATAACCATGAGTGAATTTTGAAACTCCGAAACTAATAGAGATATTTCTTTCAAATGTTTACCACAAAAGTCTACCTGTATGAATAACATTTATGATAAATTTCAAGTGATTCGTTAGATTAGTTCGCAAGTTACATTCTTTTTCTATTTTTATTTTAATTAATTGCAGTACAATGTTCATTATTTTGTTCCAATATTTTGTCAGGATATTCGTTACACTCATTGCTTCTAAATTTGCATTGGGGTTTTCTGTGCTGTTAGTACTTTCGAGGAAAAAATGTTTTTTAACTGATTTTTCATGTTGGCGGAAATCGAGATAAATATGACAATATAAAAAAATCATATCTCATGAGAATTTTGAATATGATTAAAATCCAATGTAAATTTGGTTCTTTGTATTCTTACAGTTGAAAAAGGCAAACACTGCAGTGCAAGGAACTTTTTTAAATTGTCATGCGTTTGAAAAATACACTTTGAGAAAAAAGGCTACAAAGTTTTTCGTGCTTCTGACTGCTTTAATAACACACAGTTACAATTTCTGTGTTAAAACAAATATTTCGTTTGGATATTTGTGCCAAACTGTATGATAGAGACTCTCATTACCATTTTGGGGTTTTCCTTCTGTGCCTATCTCCAATAATACATCTGATGCCAATTTTTTATATATTGGTATCGTTTTTGCTACTAGTTCTGGGGGAGTTAGAAATGGCCGCCAGGGCTTTAATAATTGCGAAATAGCGATAAGTTATATATTTTCTTGAACAGGAAGCTTAGGAGAATCTTATCAGAGATATAACACAAAATGTGAGTTTTGGTCAATTTTCACTCAAAATTCACTCATGGCTATCCTTGAAGTTGTTTTTAAATTTCAAACTGTGAATTTAAATGGAAAAAATATGTTACTGTGGTCTCGAGGTAGCGTGCTACCTTGTCACGCAGCGGGCCCGGGTTCGATCCCCGGTTGGGGCAGTTTTTCTGGGTGAGGTTTTTATCGGGGTTTTCCCTTACCTGTTAGAGAAATGTCAGGAAACATTTAAGGCCCAAACGGTCACCGAAATCATATGGCCATCATCATCATCCGTATCATCATTATCATCATCACCATCCTTCATCGGTGTGGAAAGCAACGGAAAGCTACCACACCTACAATTCCCTAGTAAAGCTGCAAGCATAGCATGAAAATGCTATGATCCCAGAGCATGCTATGCTTATAGTGAAGGACCTGCCTTCGGGCAGAATTACTATGGATGGATATATATACATAAGCTTTTAAAATGTAGTCTATACCATGAAAACCCTTATTTAAAATTAGAACACAAGAACGAAACCATATTTAGCCGAATAATTTTAAAAGGTTTATACCTTTATAGGACTCTTGAACTTGTTCGTCTAAATCATTATTGTAGGCTCTCAAAAAAATAAGCAGATATGAACCTAGGATATACACTTTCAGAAGAATGTTGCTTCTTAATTCCTGATATGCCTTCAGCATTGTTGAACTAATTCTTTGTTATCGTTAGCCCTTTAGAACATTTTATCTTCCATTCTTGAAACAAGACCAGGCACATGCAGGACACTGTTAAAAATCTGAATCTTCTTGAAATTCTCTAATTTGGGAACTCACAAAAACACCCTCCTTTAGTTTTGCTGTAGAGATAAGAAGTACACAATCCAATTTTCAGATGAATTTATGGGTTCTATACAGTTTTGTACAGAGCTCTGCTTGAAGTGAAGACAGGATAACATAATATGTTAACTGGCTACCAGTATCTTATTATATGCATATTTTTTATACTTTATATTTACCTATAGGCCATATCATTTCTATGAATATAAATTTTTCTCTCGTCTCTTCCGCTCACATAGAAAACACATCTATTTTGGTGTAGCCTTGTTACATACTGAATATCATGACAGATAATTTCAAACCACCACATAATTTTTACTTATGCTCATTTTATTACATTAGTCTAGTGTATTTTTCAAAACATCACATGAATCTTTGATATTATTTTCTCAAGCAACACGGACAGAAAGTATAGAATAATCGAGGAAACATTCATTAGGGGAATCTTATAAAAGAGTCGAATCTTTTAGCTTCTATTTAAAGTTGAACGCATTAATTATTACACCACTAATATCAATTCAGATTATCAACACACCATCTGTTTCAAACTTAGGAAAATAAAAATATATCCCGTATGTCTAAACTTACGTCAGTAATTTCGTTTCTGGTTGAATATATCATCGTGTTTAATTCACGAATTTAGGCTATTTGTTGACCTGTTTCGGCCTAAATAGAAACTATATTTTAAACCTCGAAATTAACAGTTCAAGGTTTTGTTTACGTAGGTCCAAATCACGAACCATGTGTGATATACAACGGGAAATCGAAGAGATTGTGAACTGATACGGTGGGTCATTTTTTTCAGATCATATCAATTCTCGAATCATACATTCTGTACTCTCTGTTTTATTGTCATTTACTGGTGGAAGGGTTTTCGAGTGTGGTCTTGCCTGATTACAGAAAAAAGTCTCACTACACACTGCCTGCCTGTCTCTTAGATTTATGAAAACGTGAACATCTATAAAACAAATGGAACAGACTCTAATGATGTTCGTTTGTTCCCTCCATTTCATTGGTACTGAGAATAATGTGCAGTTATCTCTACATTTTAACAATTCATAAAATTAACTTAGCACATCGTTAATCAAATATGTTAGCCAACACTTTTGTCGATCCTAAATTGTATTCCAATAAATAAATAAATGGTTTCATAAAAATGAGTAAAAATCGTCTTACTAATCCTAGCAAGGGTGAACTCTCTATAGATTTATCAGAAATTGCCAGGCTTATTTCCACATCTAAATAGTTTTCAAAAACGACTTGTATATTAACACAAGTGTATTAGCAACAGAAATGCCAACACCATTAAATTAAAACTGAAATACAGACTTAGTTTTTACCTTAATCATATTTCATCATCATCATCATCATAGTACATTCACGAATTTAGGCCATTTGTTGACCTGTTTCGGCCTCAAGAGAAACACCATTCAGAAGTCTTTTGAGTGGACGTCCTGGTCTTCTTCTTCCTGCAGGTTGATATCTTAACATTTGTTTGGGTATTCTGTGATCTTCCATTCGATGAACATGTTGCATCCATCTTGACTTATAATCAGATATTTTGTTTTCTAAAGATTCCATGTGTAATTCTTCTAAGATGTCTTCATTTTTTTTGTGATCTAGTAGTGTGTATCCTGCAGTCCTCCGAAGATATCTCATTTCAGCAGATCTAAGTCTCTGTATATCCTTCTGTTTCAACGTCCATACTATATTTACCAATAGGTATAGTACATTGGTACGTGGTAGTGTGCGGACGTGTTTTCAGTTCTCGAGAGCAGTGCGGTGTTGTCAAATTGTAAAAATGCAGGACGTGAAGAAAATGCTGGAAGAGATGAGGAGAGAAATGGCCCAGGGATTCCGAAAGACGGAGGACAATGGTGTCTATGGTAAACTCTGTCGTGGAGAGGGTTCAAGAAATGGGGAGGTAGCTTGGAGTAGCGTGGAAGACAGAGTGAGGTGGCTGGAAGAAAAAATGGACTATCTAGAAAATCAATCTAGAAGGAACAATATTGTGTTGTATGGTGTGGGAGAAGAGGAGAACGAGTCCTGGGACACTACGGCAGTTATAACAAGGCATGTCCTAAGGCAAATGGGAATAGTTCTGCTAGAACGGGACATCGAACGCGCTCATAGAGTGGGTCGTGGACGGTTACCCCAGGCCTATAGTGTGCAAGTTAGCTCACTATAGGGATAAAGAAGAAATCATAAGGGGGGCAAGATATCTACGGGGCACTGGAGTGGCAGTGAGTGAAGACCACAGCCGGAGAGTGAGAGAGGAGCGAGCATTCCTGAAACGACATCTAGTGGACGCGAGGAAGCAGGGAGCTCAGGCTTTCATCTGTTTCGATAAACTAGTAATAAATGGACGGGTGAGGACTCGTAGAGAACTGGAGGAGATGTCTGTGTCCACGAAGGAAGCGGCAGGGACAACGCAACGGGAGAACGACCTCTGAAAGGCAGAGTTTAAATCGCAATAAAACAACAAGGGAACGAGGTGAGTCGCGTGGAACGACATCGGAGAGGCAGAGTTCGAGTCCCAAGAAACCAACACGGGAACGAGAAGAATGCGAGAGAACTGACAACACTGCAGAGAAGACGACAGAAGACAGCAGTGGGAGGGAGGGAAGTTCGGCGCGACAATTAAGAAGTATGATGTCTGAAAAGCTTGCAAACACAATGCAGAAGGGCCGCCAACAGCAGGTAAAGAAAACCGTTAGTACATAGAGGACAAACCCCCCTCTCAGAATTTCTGTGTGGAATATTGAAGGTTTGAAAAAAAGAATGTCTTCCGACAGATTTATTGATTTTGTTAAAAGTTTTAGTTTTATTTCATTTGTAGAAACTTGGATGGGGGACAAAGACCATATTGAATTTGATGGATTTAATTGTATAAATAAGGGGAGGGGTAGTAAACAAAAAAGGGGAAGATATCCGGGAGGGATATTAACAATGTTGAAAAATAATACATTTAGACATGCTGAAAATGTTCATGTTGAATTACAGGGTGTCACGTGTATTCATGTAAAATCGGAGATCTTTGTTTGTGTATCCTCTCGGTATATCGTCACCCGGCTGGGTCTCGACACGCTATATCTACCTTTTTGATGACCTGGGAGATACAATGATAGAACTCGGACATAAATTCCCGGATACAGATACTCTTATAATGGGGGACTTTAATGGTAGAACTGGGAGAGAAAATATAACTTTAGGGACGGAAGAAGGAGAGGAAGATTTAAGAAAGGGATTTCGGGCGAGTAAGGATAGGGTTATTAATACGTATGGGAGAGAACTTCTGACGTTTTGCGATATTCATAACCTAGAAATGCTAAACGGAAAATACGGGGAAGATACTGAAGGAGAACTTACGTTCATAAACGGTAATGGAGGAAGTGTTGTGGACTATATGCTCTGCTCACAGAATCTTATTTCTAGGATTGCAGCATTTAAAGTAGCGGACAGAATCGAATCGCATCACTCACCTATCGAAATCCAATTAGAATTTGAAGAAGAGGGAAAGGAAGTGGGGAGCTTGAATACGGGAAGGAGGGGAGACATTAGAACTGTTAGGCGGTTCTGCTGGAGAGAGGATAAGACACAGGAACTACTTAACAAACTAGAGTCTTCGACACCGGAGGTATTAGGCGATGTGGGAGGAAGAGGTGAAAAAATTAAGATTACTAATGTGGGAAGGGGGGAAAAATATGCAGATTAGAGGAAAATCAGGGCAAAAACGAGATGAAGGCTGGTACGATAATGCATGTAGGGAAGGAAAAGACGAGCGGAGAGGGCTTTAGTGAGGTTCAGAAAGGAGGGTGGCGACTTCAATCGGCGGGTGTACATAGAGATGAGGAGACGATATAAAGAGATAACGGCTAGAACCAGGGAGAATTGGGAGGGAAAAATCTTGGAGAGAATTAATCAGGCTATGAAGGAACAGGATGTTACCAAAATCTGGAAAGTAATTAGGAAATTAAATATCGTAAAAAAGTAAATAAATTTCGCCAGAAACTTGGGTACTTCATTTCGAAAGGGTGTTTACAGGAGGGGGGAATTGGGAGGGGACCGCGGCTATTATTAGTTGGTCAAGACGTACCAATGCTAGACTCGGAGATAACAAAACTAGAGGTGAGGGATGCGATTCGATCCATGAAAAATGGAAAAGCTCCTGGTCTAGACGGTATATACAACCAGCCGAGTTCTATAAAGAAGCCTTGAAAATTGATAAATGGACAGGATACATAGTAGGTATTTTTAACAAAATCTATGAAAAAGGAAGCTATCCAGATGAATGGTCCAAATCAATACTGCATCCTATTTACAAGGGTAAGGGTGGAGTTAACAATCCGGACAATTACCGCGGTGTCTCTCTTCTGCCGGTGTTTGGAAAAATTTATTGCACAGTGCTATATAACAGGCTAAAAAATTGGATATAGAAAATGAAAATAATAAAATTTCACGATACCAAGCCGGGTTCAGGGAAGGCTTCAGGACGGCGGACAATCTATTTGTCCTGAGAACAGCAATTAACAGATGTTTGAGTGTCAAACGAGGCAGGTTACACTGTACTTTTATAGATCTGAAAAAAGCATTTGACTCTGTTGAACGCAATGCCCTATGGCAGAAATTATGGCAACTAGGAGTATCGGGAACTATGATTAGGGCGCTAATGGGAATTTATAAAAAAGTGGAGTTCTGTGTTAAATATGGGAGGGACCAAGTTTCAGAAAATATAAAGGCAGTTAAGGGTGTAAAACAGGGATGTGTATTGTCACCACTGTTATTTAACTTTTATAGACGATGTAGCTTTGATGCTGGAAGTAGAGGGGATCGATGCTCCAACGGTGGGTGAGCGAAGTATTCCTGTTCTAATGTATGCAGATGACTTATGCCTCTTTTCCACAAAAATAGATGGCATGCAGAAGGGTTTAGATTTACTATCGACATACTGTACGACTTGGGGACTTACTGTTAACGTTAGCAAAACGAAAGCCATGACTTTTAAAAACGGGTCGGTATACAGCGGGAGGGAAAGGTGGACATACCGTGGTGAGAACTTAGAAAATGTTAAAAACTTTGTCTACTTGGGGATGACTTTGACAATGAATGGAAATGGACGAGACAACATCGAAAATGCAACAATGAGAGCTAGGTGCCGGACAAGCGAAATGTTTAATAATATGTCAAAATTGCGAAACATACCGATGCGTACACTAGAACAGGTTTATTCTTCGACTGTGAGAGCGACCATGCTGTATGGCTCAGAATTATGGGGTTGGGAACGAACGGGGACACTAGATAAAATTCAACCTATGTTTCTTAAGAAAGCAATGAGATTAGCAACGGGGACTTCAAATTGTGGCATACTGAAGGAATTCGGTACATTTTCGGACACAATAAGGGGCAAAATTATGGCTATTAAGTATTGGTTGGACATAATAAACGGGAATCAGGACTCGCTTAGAGCAGAGTGTTACAAGGAACAGAAAAGGCTGTGTGTGTTTCGGGAGATTGGGTAATCGGTGTAGAAACGGGGGATTGAAGGGCATAGGGATGGGTTGGGTATGGGAGAGGAGTACGCGGAATAATAGAAATGTTTGGAGGACAGTTAAGAAGAGACTAATCGATATAGACAGACAGTATATAGAAGCAGAGTGTAGTCAGAAAATATCGCTCACCCTGCAGACAGAACTGAAACTTTCGTGGGGAAGGGAGAAATATATTGACTCTTTGGATGGGGATGATAAAAGTGCTATTGCATGGTTTCATTTGGGGGGATGGATGGCCCATAATTTAACAAATGAGGAAGGCATTAAACTATGCCCACTATGCGATGACCATGAAAACTGGCAGCATATTATAGCATTCTGTAGAGAGACAGAACAACTTAGATTACAGATGCTGCCGGAGAGATTTCTCAAGTCGGATCGAGGGAGAGTGGCGTGTTGGGATCTTTTAGGACGGATCGAGAGTGAATCAAAAACATGCAAATTTTTGGGTACAGTAAGAAAATTGAGATATAACAAAATTGTAGATTAAGGATATATGTATTAACAATAAGAAGAATCTCAATATGGTCTTTGTTTTCGATCTTTAATCATGATAGTGCACTTAATGTCTGCAGGGGACGGGGGGGGGGGGGTATGAGCGTGCGGTGTGTATATGTGTGGGGGTGTGTGGGTGTATGTGTGTGTGCTTTTTTTTTCTAATTTGTTTTCTAGCATTTTTTTTTTAATATTAATGTACGGAATGTGGATGAATGTAGATATGTATTATTTTGATTTAGTGCAGACATAGATTTTACTTATATGTAGCCTGTTATTGTTGTTTGATACAGGTGTATTTGTAGGTATTTGTTTATATTATTAGTTTTATTTTTTTATTCATGGAAAAATAATGCACGTACGGCCAAGCAGGCCCGTGCGCAATGTAAATGCATATGTATTTTCTTTATTCTGAAAAAGAAGGCAATAAATTCCATATTCTATTCTATATTTACCAATATTAACTAAAACACTTATACTATAGTGATTTTTAATTGCATATTTGAATATATCATATGGAAAATATTTGGAAATGCATATTTTTAATGAGCATTTTCCTGCGAAGAACAGTGTAATGGTCTTAGGTGTTATAGGCCTATATTATTTAACAGAACGACGGATCAGTAGAATTACTATAGCCCATGTTTAGAATATTTTAGTAGAGCTCTATAAAATTCGAGCAATTGGATTAAATATATGGTTAGTTGTTGGTGTCTAATGTACTGCATCTAACACTGAAGTCATTAGCAGTCTTTCTCTCCAATACTTCGAAGTTTTGGAGGTTTCCCCTTTGACGGCTGCACAGATGTTGAGGTGTTCATCATCCATTTATTTTTCTGGGTGGTTGCATAGAATGAATGCATCTTGGTGTAGACAGTATGTTGATCTTATGAAAGTGTTTAGTAAGGCAATCTTGTCCTATAGTTAATCTGAATTGTGTATCTGCTGTCTTCCGTGGAAGTTTTGGTATGATGTTTGTGTTAAGGAAGCGTTTCCATTTCTTATCTTTTGTGACCGATTGAAGTCTATTATCATTTATATTCTTGGTTGTTTATTTGATGTGGGTTTTTGCCGAAATATAAGATATAGGTTTGGGTGTTGGTGATTGTGTTATGAGGGAACTTTTTTTCGCAAGGAGATCGGCAGATTCATTTCCCAAGATTCCACAATATGTAGCATGTTTCTTTGCCACAGTTATGGAGTTGTAGTATCATATCACAACATTGTTTGGAGTCATGTGTGTTTGGGTGACAGATTGATTGAAGAGCTGCTTTTCAGTCTGACAGGAGACCTAAATTGGAAACGTTATCTGATCTTCTTAAGAGTTTTTCAAGTGATGTTTTTATAGCTTCGATCTCACCTCGAAAATTTTGTTCTTCTTCCAACATGGCAGTAGAAAGAGAAGAGGGTGCATGTTCTTCCTGCACCAGCGCCATTTTTAAGATATGCCGTCTGTATAGATATGGAGCGGTCTTTCTTAGGGTATCTGGTGTGGATAGTCTCTATGGCTGTATTCGTCAGGAAAGTGCTGTTGCATTCTGTTTTTGTTTGTTGATTTTTACAGTTAGATCGAAGTTGCACGGAATTGATTTAAAATGTGCTGAATTAATTGTAGATGGAATTATATCTAGGTTTGTTGAAATATCAAATGTCTGTTCCAGTTCCTTTATTTTTTCAATAAAGGTGGATTGGGTGTTCAGTTTTCTCAACTGTGGTTGTTTCTTTCTTCATGTGTCTTCTGGCAGTCGCAACATTTGACCATACTTTAGGATTGCTTTTTCTTGGAGTCATAACAGGATTGAATAAGTCTGTGTTATAACTCTCATTGCTTCGATAGGGGTTGTCTTAACTGCACCTGTTATTATTCGCAAGGCATAATTTAGTACTGTGTCTAGTTTTTCCATCATTCTAGGTGCTATTATGAGAATTTCTGGACAGTGCTGTAGAATGGGTTTTATGTAGATGTTGTAGGTAGCATTTATAGTTTTACAACAACAATCCCATTTTACACCAGATAATCTTTTCAGGATGTTGATTCTCTTTATCGCTCTCTCGCTTACGTTTTCTACATGATTTTTCCAAGACAGCTTGCAGTTTAATGTTACTCCTAGATATGTATTGAGATTGTTTGTCACAAGAGGAATGTTGTAGTGTAGGTCTAGTTTTCTCTCTTTCCATCCTAATGATAAAATGTGATAAACAGTTTTTTGAGTGTTCACAATCATTAGGTTTCTGCACTGCTGCAATAGGCTGGGGTGCAGCATGTTCTCAAAGTTATATTCCTTACTTTCCTACTTGGACTCTTTTTTTCTTTTTTTTCTAACAACTTTCGTGCTGTAAGCGAAGAGCACGGGTTACGATTCCACCAGCAAATTTCGGACATGAAAACGAGATACCAAGAAAAGTGTAGTGCGGTAGATGGAGCTTTTTATTATTTAAATGAATTTGAAATTTCAATAGATTGTTATTGTAGATATTGAATATATTTTAGAAAAGGATATACCTCTAGGAACACATTTATTAAAAGCTTATAATTAAAAATATACAGATTTTGATAAAGCTGTTATTTTTTTTTCAAATCCAATAAACCTCCAACTTGATCTATTAATTCTCCATAATTCGTATGATTTAAACTAGTAGCTAAAACATTCATAGTAAAATCTCTTCTTTTTCGATCACCTTGCAGTGACCCCAATTCTATAATAGGTTTTTTACTATAAGAATGATATGATTTTATTGTAGATCCTACAAATTCAATTTTTTGATCGTTATATTCCAACATAGCTGTCCCAAAACGTTTAAATGTTATTATTTTAGGAGAAGGAGTCATATATTTGATATTATCCGCTTTTGTCGCTGCTAAATTATTTTTAGCATATGGATTGCACGAATTAAAAAATCTGAGACTAAAAATACTTCTGCTTTTTTATAACCTGCATTGGATTGTGTAGAATGTCAAATCCCTAAATTGGACTTAAAAAGTTTTTTGGTGTTTCTAATCGAATTGGAAGTAGCATGAAAAGTATAGCAGATTACTGCTGGACACTAATCAGGGAATCACCAGCAAAAAACTACAAAAGCCAGGCTAAGCGATTGCTCCTTTATTACCTTCCTCCGAGGGAAAACAACAAGGTAAATACATGCAAAAGCTTATAAAAGCAAAAACGTAAATTTAACATAACTTCAAAACGAAATATAATCTTGCTATTTCATGAACATTTTCGTTATCAGCACACCCGAAAACAAGAAGATTATCTGTTTCCATGCCACTTACAGAAAAAAGTAAAATATTGCTGGTTAGTGTAATTTGTGAGCAACATTTCTTGAAATCTACAATATAAATTTCGGATATGTTACACTTAGCGTCGCAAGACATTTCTTCTAAGTTCTATAGAATCGCAAGTGCGCATGCAATAGTGCTCCATGTAATCCCAGAAAGATAAATGCAACCTCCAGCAGTTGGCGGTATATGTAGGCTATGTGAAATCAGTATGACCAACATTGATACAAAATTCCCAGAACTTGTCTAAAAATGTATAATTAACACGAAATGAACTAGTGGAAATATGATTTTACGTGGTAACCGTCCATATTTTGAATTTTTCATAGAATAACAGATATGAAGAGGTAATTTATTTTACGTATCTAATCACATTTAAAAAGCAAGGAACATAAAAGCTAACCAAACCTAAGTCAATTACTGTAACACAAATCAATTACTCTAACGTAGGTGAAATCCAGGGAACGTGGAAATGATGTTGGCAACATCTGGAGTATTTTGCGTTGTTGATGGTGGCAACGTTGGAACAACATAGGAAGAGGAGGGAAAATAGCAGAAAGTAGCAAGGGAGAATGTAGAGGACGATCATGTTTTACGCAAATATATAAATATATAAAAAAAGATCGTTGCAACATTTGAAGATGTTTAAAACGTGTTTAAAAGTGTTGCAAAATGTTTTAAACGTGTTTAAAAGTGTTTAGTGCATCAGTGGCATAAGAAATTAAATTGAAAAGTTTTTGCGACGTAAACCATAGAACAGCCTAAATTTCGGTTGATAAAATTTACTTTTACTTAGGCCTACTGGTTTTAATACGTTTTCTTAAAGTGTTTGTTGAATTGTTTACATAATTGGGGATTTGTTAGCAGTAATCGATAAAAAAAATCAACTTGTTAGCTAACTTAGCAACCCTAAACGTTCTTAGTATTAGGAAGAGGAGAGACAGATAAGTATAATAGTACTAATTTATTATTATATAATATTCCAGAGTTATCATTTATGTAAAAAACGTGAGCAAAATTCGTATTTTTGCTGTCTGATTTTTATTTTTTTAACCTTTTGACTGCCGAGTTTTCCTTTTGCCAGCTGGGCTGTGGGTGCCAGGTTTTTTAAATTTAAAGTACTACGCCATACTATATAATATAAACCTATATAAAGTATATTTAACTATCTACATGCCATGGTAAATTTAATTTAAACTCACTATTTTACATTTATTTGAAGGTTAGGCGGTGTTGCTTCCACTTGTAAAGATCCCAGGTTCGAATTCAACACGGTGACTTTATTGAAATTTGTTATCACTGTCACTAAAACATTTATTCTACTGAATAATTTTGATAGTATTATCACTAAACACTTATAATATTAAATATTGTTGAAAATTTTTTGTGGTCCTGGGTTCGAATCAATTCCAGTCAAACAGCTGTTCTATGCCACGTGTTTCGTCTGGCGCGACACGCCCACCACTGTCATTCACACTCTGTTCATTTAGGTCTACATCACTTGCTTTACTATTTACAGGCTTAGATTGTAATAATATTCTCTTAGAAATAGGACTACTATCACATTCGTCAAACGAATAACCATTTGATGAACTGTTACTGTCACTCTCATCTTCTGATAAAACTGTCACAATAAACTCGCGAATTGTATTTTCGTCAACTTCGAGACATGAATCACCGTGTTTCACAACACAACCTATCCCTTGCTCAGGTATCTTTTCAACTAAAAATAAAATAAATAAAGAGAAAATCCTGAAATTGCAATATTCCATAGCAAAAAAAAAAAAAAGGCCTTGAAACATGAATGTACACCCTCCTTTAGAAAACCGATTTATAACCAGCCTGTACCGTTATTCTGTAAGGGATGTGCAAAGTATTGCTAAGAAAGGATGTACAAACATAGAACGAAAAATAATTTTAGTTTATTGAAGTAAAAATTTCGGGAAAAAAATATTTAAAGTAATAAGATTGAAAACCGGAGCCTGCCGGGCGTGGCGTACAGCTGTACACACACTTTCACCGGCGCACGCCGGGCATGGCGTTCAAAAGGTTAAAGAAATATTTTCAATCAAGAATTGACCATAGTGTTAATTGAAAAGATACCGCTCAGGGTGTGATCATTATATTTCGTGGAATCAATAAAACTCAAATATTGACTTATAATTTTTATGATACATCGGGCATCATTTTTAAATTTTCCGATTAAAATAATCATTATATCGTGCTTTATTAGAAAAAATCATCATCGATTCAAATCCTGGTAACAACCTATGCGGTTTCCAGATGTTGGTTATTCATTTTAGTATGTTAGTTCAAAACATAATATTTAACAACCCTACAATTCCAGATATGAGTTTGCTCTTTTATATTGTAGCAGTCTACATCCATTACTATTATTAATAATTTGCTATTTATTTACCAATAATATTTTTGCTATTATTAATAATATGGATTAATAGGCCTACTTACTAACTTACTCACTCACTGGCACTATCGAACCCGCAGGTTCATGGCCGCGCGGACATAATCTCTCCATACATCCCTATCCTGAGCTAATGCTTTCCAATCATTTCCTGTATAATCTACATCCCTCAAATCATAGTTAATGTTATTCTCCAACCTCATTCTTGGTCTACCAACTCGGCGTTTTTCCTCTGGCTTTCCCATAAGAAGCTTCCATGCAAGTATTTCATTCCCCATACGTGCAACATGTCCTGCCCATCGCAGTCTACGAGACTTAACTGTTCTTATTATATCTGGCTTCCTATAAAGACCATGTAGTTCATTGTTAAGTAGTCTTCTCCATTCACCTGTTTGTTCATCTCTCTTTGGTCCAAAAATTTTCCTAAGTACATTATTCTCAAATACCTGTAATCTTCTTTCCTCCCTTAAAGTAAGAGTCCATGTTTCGCACCCATATAATATAACTGGTAGAATAATAGTTTTATATATTTTCAGTTTAACGTTTTTTGAAAGGAGTTGGGACGTCAATTCTCTGCAATGCATAATAGCACGCATTTCCAGAATTGAGCCTATGTTTAATTTCCTTGTGCATCTCATTCATACAGTTTTAATTCTGAACTTTTAAATAAACAGAATAACTTTTGTAATTTGTTATACTATCTAATTCGCTGACGCTATGGAAATATGAGGTTCATGCTCGCGCGGACATACATCCTCACTCTGAGATAACGTTTTCGAGCAATTCCATGTTTAATTAACCTCGCTCAAAGTATGGTTAATATTATTATCCAATGTCATTCTTGGCCTACCTAATAGGCGCTTTTCTCCTGTTTTTCGTATAAGAAATTTCCACGCACATCTTTCATTCTCCATGCCAATCCTTGAACATCGCAAACCTTGGGCGGCTCGACTTCGTATGAGATATAATTTAAAATTTTAGGTTGTAATTATGTGCTATATTAATTATTTGAGCTTGTTTTTAAACAGATCTCAATAATATTTGGAAAATGCCATTCACTTTTTATTTCAATGGTATATACTGAGATTCATTGCGAAAATTCTATTTGTTTCTACTCAAGTTAACCCCCACTCCTAATGGTAAGTTTTTTTTCTTGGTTAACGAACTCGACTTTACATTTTGTTAAATGGGTCTGATGAGTTTGGGCTGTTCGAAATGTTCTGCGGGCCTATCATGGCTACTTTAATTATACGATCGGGAAAAGTGAGTGTTGATGTCATAACCAGAGATAACCACACTAATAACCAGCGATAACGACACAAATAACTAGCGATAACGACACAAATAACCAGCGATAACCACACTGCTAGCCAGCGATAAAACCACTGCCACAGCATCTCTGTCGAATGTAAGTTTTTTCAATAGCAAAGCTCTGCCGATAACGGTGCCTCTCTGCCGGTAACAAAGATTTATGTCCGAATTTAACTGCGTAAAACGCAAACAAATGTACTTATTTAACCTGAAAATAACAAAAATGCTATCCATGAGATTCACCTAGGTTAGAGTAATTGAATTAGGTTAGGTTTGCTTTTAGGTTCGTTACATTTTAATTTGTTCAAATACGTAAGAAAAAAACCTTTTAGGGCCGGTTTCACCAACATCGGTGAAATTTAACCTTCACGACGAGTTACATAACCGGGTGAAAAATAACTAAGCGTATTTGCGTTTCACCACGCCATATAACACCGACGTAAACAAACGGGCGGTTTATCGTTAAAATTATTTTGAATCGTATATTTCATACCTCATATTCAAGCGGAACAAATTTGTAGGAGGGGAAAGAAATGCTATTGGTTGTTACTTATCGCGTTACCATAGAAACCTAAATAAACACATTGAACCAACACAAACACGTTCCACAGATCATGTCGATTATTAGTACACGTGGAAAATTTGCCAGAAATAAAGAACATGTCCAACGAAAGATTTTCAAAACTATAATAGAATTAATATAGAAACGTTGAAACTATAGGAAATAAGAAACTATCCATAAAACATGCGTAACGAAGAAAAATATTTTTTCTTGATTAGGCCTGTTTTTAAATTAACCTAATGATTGATTTAAAAACACTTTTACATTAATATAATATGGTAGTGTATTATCATCATCATCATCATCATCATCATCATCATCATTGGAATGCTTTAGTATATTTGGGTTATGTAAAAGTTTTCATGGAACAAGCCATTTTAATGGTATAAGAAGAGCAATTATTTTGGTTGGGACCATGTATTACAGTGTTTACAAAGTATCTAATCCATCTCCTGAAAATGTTGCTGCTGTAAACTCTCATTCTTGGAAGAATTATTTAATAACATGCAAAATGATTATGATAATGCAGGCCATGTTATATGTATAAGGTGATTTGGAGCCATTAAGCAACAAATCTGATGAGAGGTCCTTAAAAAAAATTCCAACATTTCTCCCTCTCAATGCATAGAATTGCTAGATTACAAAGGTGTAATAATATAGGAACGTCCTGTCTGCGGATGAACTTGTGATGGAACAGATTAGTTTAATTTGTAAAACTTGGAGTAGATCTTGGGAAGCTCAATTTTTTTGGTTGTTCCTGGACCTATTATAAGAACAGTGAGAGTTTTCTTTTTGTCTTACATATATTCATTATTTTCATTGTTGCACTTTGGAATACTGCAACCCAGTCTTAACGAATTTCACTAAAAATTTTTGACTTTATCAGACCCATACCCTTGTCACATTCTAGGTATGTAGGTCCACTTATTGGGAATGTGACAAGAACTGACTGCAAATGTGTCTTCTCATGAACAATGTAGTGTAAATATCTAAAGAGCATGTCATTTTTATTTGCCCTCCTGCAGATTCACAGAATATATTTAACTACTAGATTTTTGGGTTAAGGATGTTTGTAATATACTGATTAATAAGAAATGAAGTTACCTTATTGGCTCCTTTCCTACCATGAGTTTCAGAATAAATATAGAAAATGACCGTGTTATCAAACAACTTTTGAATGTTGAAAGAAAAGTAGCTAAATCGTTGCTTGTAATATATGATGTTTGGACAGGAGAGATTTTTCTGAAAAATCCATGGAAATAAATTTAGTACTTCTCTTCCATGCTTCCCTCTGGCCGTTATAAATAATCTCAGTTCTTGCTATGTGAACCTTGTTTTCAGTTTCAAGATACATTACCTTCTTCTCTATCTCCAGCCTCATCTCTTCATTTGCAATGGTACTTAACTGAACAGGAGCGACTTCTTATTAGCAGTAAATTCATCACAGATACTATACGAATCGTTTCTGGGGTATCCAAATTAAATGTTGAACTGTGTTATGAAAATGGTTTAATACATTTCAGAAGATATAAAGTTTTCAGAATAATTGTCTTTATACATGTTATACGTTGTTAAAAATACACAGTTCCCCAGGTAAATACAACTTCTGTTTTCTTTATGCTATAATGGCTTTCAGGACCCTTAAATGATGTGTGTTCCATAACCAGTTTTGGACAATTTGGTCTGCCTGTTGGTGTGTTTGCCTTACATATCCTTGCCTATCTCTGCATTAGTATTTATAGATTTTCGGATATTTTCAATTCTCTATTTTGAAATGGCATTTATAAACCTGAAAACTTTTTTACATATATCTTTATTTCATTTGCATAATTTTCATCTGAAATTCATCTTCATTTATTTTTGCCTCCTCTGTTTAATATTGTGGGACCAAACATATATATAAAGTTAATAGTGAGTGGAGAACATATTTTTAATAACTCACCTCATACAATTTCAAATTTATTTGATTTAAGACCATTGGTTTTGAATGAATTTTTCATTCATCTTCAGTTTATTTTCAGTTGTTGATTTCACCAATTCTCTAATTCTGCCATATTTGGTTGGCATTATAAATTTTTTTCTATAGGAATATCAAAATTCATTGATCGATATTTATTCTTTTGAATGAATATCTTCTCCCAAACTGTTCATTCTAATGGTTTATCCAATTGTTTCAAATTGTGAAATTTAAAAATCAGCAATTGCTGCACATAGTTTATTAGAACATCATAAAATTAATAGAGATGCAAAACTTTTGAAACAATTGGATAAACTATTAGAATTAACAGTTTGGGAGAAGATATTCATTCAAAAGAATAAATATTGATCAATGAATTTTGATATTCCTATAGAAAAAAAATTTATTTCAAAATTTATAAAGCCAACCAAAAGATGGCAGCGTTAGAGGTAACCATGGTGAAATCAACAAACATAGAATTTCAACAGTTGGTGTCATGAAAATAAACTGAAGATGAATGAAAAATTCATTCGAAACCAATGGACTTAAATCAAATAAATTTGAAATTGTATGACGTGTTATTAAAAATATGTTCTCCACTCACTATTAATGATATAACCTCATAATGTTTACTTCCCAACATTAATTTTAATATATATAAAGATTGTGCCTCTAACATTGTAAATTTTGAATTTGTTGATTCATTTATTTTGCTGATTTACATCAATACGTTTTAAATATTTTAACCTACAATTACAGGAGTCTCCAGTTTCATGAATCTGAGCTCTCAATTTTTTGTTAGTATCTTTCATCCTGCCAAAAACTCTTCCTCTTCTTACAGCTTTCATAAGATACACAGTTATTGATCATACTCATTCATTTTGAATGTATGTGATTCCAGTTTTCACTTTTCTCGCACAATATTACTAGTAAAACAACATATGAAGCAATACAATGAAAAAATAGTGTACATGTAATTCTCCTCCCAAATAAGACCAATATTGAATAAATCCAGTTCTATTACTCTACACCTGCACTGCAACAGTTAGATTAAAATGACTTGCTTTCCTTTTCCCCTGTTCACTATAGACTTACCTTTTTTTTCACTATCAAATGGGCCTTGGGTTCGATCCCCGGTCGGGACAGTTTTTCTGGGTTTTTCCTCACCTGTAAGACCCAAACGGTCCCCGAAATCATTGTATTCATATTCATCTTAGATTAAGCTTGGGATTAGGGACTCTCCTGGTGCACCACTATCATCATCCATCATATCATCGGGGCAATGTAACCCTGCCTTCCAGGCGCCCCAACCTCAGAAGTGGGTTACAAGTACGCCATGCCAGGAGGGAACACCAGGAATGTCGAAGGGCAACCTGGGGCATTTGCAAAAAAAAAAATCTCAGTGACTAGCCTTACTTTTGCTCCATAATTTAGCCCATATAAAATTCACTGCTCAAGCTATATGAATGTGCCCTTAACTGATTTTTTTTATCACATTTACTGACTTACCTCTCTTTTTCCCTATAGTCTTCAATTCCATCACTGCATTTCCTCAAGAAAAGATAGTCTCCAACGTAACATACAGGAATATTAATTAAATTATTTGGAGTCAATATTAATGTTGATTATCTTGAACATGTTTTGCTTATATCATAATCATTGATATGCTATAATCGAAACATGTTCAAGAACAAATCAACATTAATATTGAGTTAAGATGAACAGACTCCAAATAATTTAATTAAAAGAACCTCAAAATATTACTTCCTAAAATAAAACATTAAATACAGGAATATGTTTGAAAATGACTTGAAAACACTAGTGGGTAACACATAGAAGTAATTATTTTGAAATTATATTTTATTTAATATTTTTCAAAATTATACAATAATTCATATAAATAAACTCTTATTATTTACTGCTTCAAATATCTTATTGTTTCTATCAGATACAACAAACTGCAAAACAATAAGACTGAGGAACATGTATATAATTTACTCATTTTATAATTTCATACTGCGTAACATTCTACAGCATCTCTCAAATGTTCACAGGCAATCAGTTTTAGTAAAATATTTAAAATTGTACTGCACATTTTGAATGTATAACAATAAATCACATAAAAACCTAAAATATTTTAAAATTATTACAGTATCATCACTGATTAAAATATTATAGAACAAAAATATAATTAACAATTTACTCTACAATGGGATTTGATGAGCCTTCACTTTACACCATTGTTGTCTCGGTTAAAATAATATTTTTCTTTCTCAAATAATGCAACTAAATTGAGATTAAGAATGTCCTGAAGTACTTGCTCACCTGCATATCTTAAAATATTGTGTAAAACATCAGTAGCCCAATGATATGAAATTCATTAATCAGTTTTAAATTAATTCCTACATCACTTCCTAGAACTGAAGAGCTTCTCAATAACCTTCAACATTCTGATTTAAGATTCATTGTACATGTTATCTGCAAGTGTGTACAAAGAAGACAGGAATACATTAACATGGACATCTGTTTCAACATATACGTATCCCTTGAAATCCATCTCTCCAAACCCAATTATGAAAAAAATAATTTATAGAGAAATTATAACAAAGTTATATGACGTAACTAACAACGTTACATTTTACAATATGAGAAATGTAAGCTAGGGTGAGTTATTTTTTTAAGCTGTTCTAAGTTTAAGACTGATGTGTATAAATATTTATAACTGTTAGACTTAATAGTTGCAAATGTTATAATTTGCCATAAATTGTTCTTCACCTAGCAATGATGTCACAAAATGTCATATTTGATTTACAAATAGCCTTCACTTTTAAAGAGAAGTAGTATTTCAAGTTACTTGAACTATTCTGCAACACCATCACCAGGTCTTTATTCTTTGTTTGTGTAATCCATTGAACTTCCGGTCTTTAGGGATGTAGCTTGAAGTCGAGAACTTGCAATGGCACAACTGACTCGGCAGACAATATCTTAGGACTGTTGATCTCCTGACCCCTCCTGAATGATGAACCCTTATCTAATCATTGTCCAAAGCCAGGAGCAGCTGATTTATTGGAGAAATGGCTTGATTTCTAAAAAAAAAAAAGCAGTATGTAATATAAACTTATTGTGTTGTACAGATCAACTCACATAATACACGCATATAGCAGTACAAGTGAATTATTCATAACTAGCTGAAGTTATTTTATCAATAATTAAAATTATAGATTTCACAATCAACATAGTATACCACTGGTGTATAATACATAAGGATTACTGTATGCTGGCTCAACTGCACTTTTACTAGCGCTTGATTTTTCAGTTATATTATTGTAAACTATAGCTCTTCTTTTTGTAAACTATAACTCTTCTTTTGTATTTACTAACATTATTTATTATTTTAAACTTTTTCAAACAAATTTATAACATTATTAGACAGTTTTGAAGTATTTATTTAAATATGCAAATCACAATATTATGACACTGTTAGACAATATTGTGATGCTAACTGCTATTTTCTCCACAGAGTATATTACTTAGTCTATGATTTTTCTATCGCTGTTTTGGGTTATCGCTGGTTGGATCAGCGTTAGGGAGCGATAAGTAAGTGTACACCCATTTTTAATAAAGTTTGGTAAATTTAATATTATTAATATATCTTTATAACATAGATTTGGGGACTTATTGCAAATATTGGTCATTTAAATTTCATAGCGACGGATAGTAATCCAGGATGATAATCAATATGTGGTTCGATTGTGGGTTATCGGTGGCTCTACAAACTCTGGTGCATGCGCACTGTTATTCTATAGGACTTTGAAAATATTTGACGCTAGTTTAAGTGCAGTTTTTCCCTGTATGCTTAGTAACTTGCATTTCTTACAATTTGTAACTTCTGTGTATCATAGATTTGCATATGCTGATATATCAAATGTTATCATTGATCTGCAGTTACTTCATGAATTATTTTTAGTGCTACAGGTGTTTAGTCTACAATATTAAGACTCGTCAAAACATATTATTTAAAGAAAAGTAGTATCACAGAATTAGAATAATAAAATCAAATAATAGAGAAACTGCTGTATTACATATAATGACTGTTCTGTTCTGGAACATGTTTTCAGAGAAATACTTGATCTTACAATTAATGACAATATATGTTAGGCCACTATACAATTTTAGCATAATTCCCACTGCTCTAACGTTAAATAACAGGAAAATTGTCTTGGATGTCAGATATATTACCGGTACTGATTATCTACAAGGCATTTAAGATTAACACATTTTTGGAAATTATCTCTAGAAATATTTGTATTTAGACCTAGGATCTCATTACTTGTTCTATATTGTAGGTATGTACATACTAGATTTAAATTACGGTACTTGCTAACAATTTCAACAAAAATAGGCCTACTGTATTTAATATCCCAAAATATTAAGAATGTCAAATAAAACCAAATATTTTATAAAATATATTTCTGTAATTGGTAATTAAATATATAGTTCAAAAATAGTCCATAAATAATAAACATAACCTCACATTATTTTGTAATGATACTAACTTGCTTTTAAATATGTATTCATGAGTGAATAAAATTAGTAATTCATTGTGTAAAGTACTGGTATTATACATGAATAAAATAATTTTCATTAACGAATTAAACTTACTTGTATTTATGCCTGACTTGTTTTATATAATAGGACAGTATTCATACTAGATTTATATTATTTGCTAACCATTTTAACAAAAATAGGCCGACTGTATTTAAGAACTCAAAATATTATGAATATCAAATAAAACTCAAATACTTTCTAAAATATATTCTGTAATCAGTAATTAAATATATTGTTAAAAAATAGACAAATAATAAACATAACCTCACATTATTTTGTACCGATACTAACTTGGTTTTAAATATATAAGCATGAGTGAATAAAATTAGTAATTCATTGTGTAAAGTACTGGTATTATACATCAATAAAGTCAGTTTCAATAATGAAATAAACTTACCTCTCCGATGATCCAAATGTGCAGTAGCCTATCAGGTAGACAGGCCTGGTATCTTCGAAAGTCTGCGATATCACTGTAATCGTAATTTTCAAACTATTCACACAGTTCTTCTACCCAACTAGAGTATTTTTCAATTCAATTGGCCTTCAAAATAATAATTAAAACCATATTCACGTTCAATGTTAAAAATGTCCAGTCTTTCACACGCCATTTTAATATAGGAATCACCCTCCGTTATATATCACCCTCCGATTCTACCGACCAAATTCGTGCGGTTACGGTTTACTAACGAAATACGACGAAATAACTCCCGGTGAAAAGTTACTGTTGTTGGTGAAACGCAAATTGTAGTGAAGCTGGGAAACGCTCCGTTTAATTCACCGGTAACACGGTTACCTGTGTTGGTGAAACCGGTTCTTATTCACAGTTACTCTATGGAAATTAAAAATGGATAATTTAATCTCAGCCTGCAGAGTACTAGATTCCCCAGAGTTTGCTTTAGAAAAAATCGGGGAGGCTACAGTTAACGCAAACACACACACACACACACACACACATACTCATGTATATCATGGGCATTTTTAGTGACTACCATGAAGATCGATAGATATCTGTGAAATTATTTTTTAAAAAATATGAAAAACCTTAATAGCTAGTTTCGGAATTCGGTAAAAATAACTCTCTATTTAAAGAGCATAAGTAGTTCCATGTTTTTATATGAATAACTATTATGAAAAATAAATATGATACCGTTAATTTATTAAAAATATTAACTTATAAAATGTCTCAAGTCGAATTAATGATATCCTATTAATTAGTATGCTATCAAAATGTATTCAGATAAAAGGACTTTATCATTGAACTAAAATAGCATCTGTCAGATAGTAATTATAATAGTGTTTAATTAATTGTGTCACAGCTACATAGTGAATTATAACTGGGAGCAATAAAGATTATTACATTGTAAATTAGAGAATTTGTGGCATGATAACTTATCGTCCGCAAAACTGTTATACTCGTTATGTAAATTAACTTTACAATGGAACAATAACATGCGGTAAAGTATATTTATTGCAATGCAGTTACATAAACGTCAATAGTGCGGTATTAATTAAGATAAATACAATATAAAATTTCCCTTCACATACCAATTAAAAGCTCCCATTTGGAATTTAATTACACGCAATTTGTTATAATATTTTTTAATTAAAATTTTCACCCACCGTCATCAAATATAATTATTAAATAATTACGCAATTTCGCGAAATCCGTGTATAATTAATATTCTCATGTTTCATAATATATGAAATGTTATGTAATTACATTAGGGCTTTGGTGGTCTATGGGCTTAGCGCAAAAGAAAATAAAAATGGAAACGTAAATATATGCCTATATAATATACCGCATGAATATTTAAATAAACAAGCGAAATCCGGGGTATTATTAATATCCTATGATTTATAATATATATATGGTATGATAAGAAAAATAAATGCCTGGACGAGATTCGAACCCGGATCTCTGAGTCTGTACCTCAGCGTGATATCCATTACACTACCAGGCGAATCCAATTCAAAAACTTATATATATATATCCATCCATCCATAGTAATTCTGCCCCGAAGGCAGGTCTTTCACGGCAATCATAGCATTTTCATGCTATGCTTTGCAGCTTTACTAGGGAATTGGTTGTGGTAGCTTCCCGTTGCTTTCCACACCGGTGAAGGATGATGATGATGATAAGGATGATGATGATGGCCATATGATTTCGGGGACTGTTTGGGCCTTAAAGTTTTCCTGACATTTGTCTTACAGGTGAGGAAAAACCCTGATAAAAACCTCACCCAGAAAAACTGCCCCGACCGGGGATCGAACCCGGGCCCACTGCGTGTCAAGGCAGCACGCTACCTCGAGACACAGCAGTGGAATATATATATGAAGCGGGAGTATTATCAGGTTCCTTTGGTTACTTGGGTAAAAGCCTCAATGTTGGGAGACAATATGAAGAAGGATATTAGTGGGGATGATTTGGATAGTTGAGGATTTGGTGGGCGCTGGATTTGTAAATGGATTTCCCCGGTTCACTGGGGAATTTAGGTGTTAGGTTCGCTCAGGTTGGAATATCGGTAGGCATGAGTTCTCATCCAGGGATTCCACAAGGACTTCGTCGGGCAGAATTAATGTGTAGAGAGGTTCGTTTTATGTATTTTATTCTTGTCAGAAGCACCATAAATAATGTAGCACTGTACAATCTTTGGTTTGAATTACCTCGCACTGATCTCCAATCAGCGAGGTCGTCAGTTATGGGTTTACCCCGTTAGTAATTCTACGGTGGCCTGCTGAATCACAGATTTACTGACTTGAATTATGAGGCCTAGCTATTCAGGAGCTTAATAAAAATAATGTACAAGTTACACTATTCCGAAAAAACGGCTAAGTCCAAAACTAGCGTTAAGTTTCCACTGGTGGCCAGGCTGCCAGTGTGTCGACGAGTATATGAGTGTAGGCGAGGTGACTTGTAGAAATGTATAACAGAAGTGACTTTATGTAATTGTATATGAAGTGACAAGGAGAAGCCTCTCTAGCCTATTAGGTAAACTCGTTACTCCCACTACATCGATCTCGTGGACCTGAGATCAATGCTTAGGCACATATAACAAAACATATCATTGGTTAACGAACTCTCCTATTTTAATAATGGGGGTGTTACAAATTTATCATTGGCGATTTATGCCATCAGAGGTTGGACCTTTTTCCCGTGCTGGCTTCACGTATAGTCGGGTCACAAACATTAGCTAGGCTTGGGTTTTCCTAGGCTTCAGACGCTAAAAAATTGCCATATTCCCACACTTTTTGCTAGCGTTGTTTGTCTCAGGGTAAAACCCCCGCTTGTAAAGTTACCTAATGGGTTATGGTTATCCACGATAAATCAGTTAACTGCAGGCGTAGAAGATATTTCTACTCAATCTGTCGATCCAAATATTTTGTCAGTACTAAGTTATTATCATGTGTCAGCCACTTCCGTCTTAACAAAAGGAAGGGTGACATTACCTGAGTTGTCAGTACCCTCCTTAATAACTAGTAATTTCATTCCATTGATACTGACTTCTTTGGATCATTATATAAGACATTTGCTCTTACATAATCAGGTTCCACTCGCTTCCCTGATCAATTTGAATATAAATATGACCAAGTCCAGTAACTGCTTCGGTCAATGATATTATAATTGTATCTGATTGTTATTGCCAATTGGGATTTATTTATAGAGTTACTCAGGAGGCTGAGTGAATGACTTGCCACTATATATATATATATATATTTATATATATATATTTATATATATATTTATATATATATTTATATATATATATATATATATATATATATATATATATGAACTCTGTGTACTATGGCATTAATGCGATATGAATTTGAAAAAGAAGAACATGGTAAATTTATATGAAAGGTAAATAATTGTCATCATCATCTTCATTCATGGATTAGGTCTGTTGACCCGTTCCGACTTCAGCCCATCTCTTTCTAGGTCTGCCCACATCTCGGGTGCCTTTAGGTTTGTATTTTGTTATTTGTTTTGGATATCTATCTTCATTCATTCTGTCTATGTGTTGCTTCCATTTTTGTCTATATGTATCCATTTTATCAGTTATTGCAAATATTTCAAGTTCCTGTCTTATTTCTGTGTTCTTGATTCTGTCTTCCTTAGTGCACCCTTTAACAGATCTCAAAAATTTCATTTCTGCCGCCGTTATCCTACTTAGGTCTTGTTTTTTATGTATCCAGGCTTCTGAACCATAGAGCAGTACCGGTACTGCCAACGTTTTATAAAATTTCAGTTGGGTCTCTCTTGTTGTTTTGTTATTTAGTGTTCGTTTTATCGTACCACATATTCCCTGGAATTTTGCTATTTTATTATTTATATCATTATCATAATTAAATGAAATGTCACATCCTAGATAATTGAGATGGCTCACCTGTTCTATGATTTTGTTTCCTATTACTATTTTCGATCTGATTTGATTTTTCCCTTGGAATGCCATTACCTTAGTTTTTTCTATGGATATTTTGAGATTATATTGTTCACATATATTATGTAGTTTAAAAATATACCTCTGAAGTTCGTCTTCTGTATTTGCTATTATTACCTGGTCATCAGCGTATAATAATGTTTTCAAATAGTGTGTTTTATCTAATTTTATTCCTTTATTTGTTTCTTCGTTCCATTTTTTTATTATATCATTGATGTATAGGTTAAATAAAACTGGAGAGATACTGCATCCTTGTTTAACTCCTTGATTTGTATGAATTTTATTTTTACTTACTTCATTTCTAGTTTTTATAACAAAATTTGTGTACAAACTCTTTATAGCTGCTATTAAGTGTTTTGGAATTCCTTTTTCTTTTAAAATTGTCCAGAGTTTTCCTCTGTCTACTTTATCAAATGCCTTGATAAAATCAACAAAAGCTATGTGTGTTTCCATGTTATATTCTCTTCTTTTGTTTATAAATTCTTTTATCGTAAATATATTATCCATACATGAACGCCCTGGTCTGAATCCACTTTGTTCTTCTGTTAACATTACCTCTGTTATTTGTTTTAACCTAAATGTTAAGATTCTTGAGTATATTTTATAGCCTGCAGTTAAAATGCTTATTCCTCTGTAGTTGTTGCAGTCTTTACGTTCTCCTTTCTTAAAAATAGATTGTACTATTGCTGTTGTCCAGGTTTCTGGTATTGTTGCTTGTTTCCAACATAAATTTAAAAAATGTAATAATCTCAGTTTAAAAAAATTCCTCCATATTTTATTAATTCCATATTAATTCTGTCTATTCCAGCTGCCTTTCTGTTCTTTGTTGTTTTCAGTACTTCTTCTAATTCTTCCATTGTTATCATATCTATTCCTATCTCACACTCATATATGTTATCTTTAGTTATTTTATTTTCATTATACCACAGTTTTTTATAATGTTCTTCCCATTGTGGGTAACAGAGTGGAACCCTTGATAGAGGTCCACTCCAGGGAGTAGGCGCCCCTGCCCTTTTGTGAGCTCCAGGTCCCACTCGCCCAGTGGGTAGTACCTGGGTAGGGCCCCGTCCACAGGGTTACGTGGGGAGAAGAGAAGTCCCCAAAGCCGTAGTGAAGGCAACTTCTCTAGGAGACGAACACTCCGAAATTCCAGTTCCCTGCCCTCCAGGAAGAGGGGTTTGGCTAGAGGCTGGTAACCTCTACTAGTAAAAGATAACTTACTCATAAACTTCAGCAGAAGGAAAGCCGGATTGATAAACCTTATGACGACCACAGCAAGAAAAAGTATAAAAAGAGTTTTGGAATACATGACCAGCTTAAAATAGCGACTTGGAATGTCAGAGGCTTGGGAAGCAAAGAATTTGAACTAACAAAAGGTAAATAATTGTAATAAATACAATATAATAAAGACTAACTTAAGAAAGGAAGGCATTATATTTTCTAACGGAGTGAGCTGAATGAAAATCGTACATTAAGTCAGTAATAAAAAAATAATCTGTATCTCATTTTTTCCCTTTATTCACAGTTTAACATTTCTTTTTATAATCATTTTCACATGCCCCAAGCCACTCGTATATTTATAGAAACGACCTGCCCGGAGAGGATTATTTAACACATTCATTTTCCAGCGTACGAGGACATTGAAGGCCTACCAGGAAGAGTGGTTGCCTCAAAGTCAGGGCCACCTCCGAGACAATTTGATTATTTATGACAAGACACACTATCCTTTAACCTTTAATATACTCATACTAAAGAAGGCAATTATTATAGGGAGGTATTTTATGACCAGCTGGTATTTGGGGAATAAATGGGTTTTAAAGTTTCCTGACATGGAGGAAAACAAGTGAGGAACAATCCCGATGTAATTCACAGGAAACATATCCCGACCAGATCGAACTCAGGTCAGCAGAGTCTGAGTCAACGACGTTACCATATGGCCACAGCGGTGAATATATATATATCACCCTCTCACTCAATTGATTACTGTAATTGGATTTAAAATAAAGAATTGAAGTAGCATAATAATTAACTAAGTAATGAACAATTGCATTTCACATTATTATATGCCTAAATATTGTTAAAAAGAATTATTCATTGTGGTGTCCATCCTGAATCACACACATACACATATCAATGTATCGGCGGTGCGTTCTTTGCCGGGCAGGTCTAGGGACGATACCTATGTAGACGTTGTCGCAGAGAGCACGAAACCCTTGCACAAGTCCTTGGGGCCTGTCCGTTCGGAGAATCACTAACAAACATTCGGCAACACATTATTCGAAATATGATGGCAGAAGCCTTGCGAGATTTTGGATACACAGTTTATGAGGAAGTTCGTGGTGTGGCCACTAATGGGAGTAACAGACGAATAGATATTATTGCATTTAGACATCCTCTAAAATTGGTATGATATTAGATCCCACAATTCGTTTTGAGACTCACAGTGGCCAACCTGAGGAAGTTGACTCTGAAAAGAAAGCCATATATGAGCCGACAATTGACTATTATAAAGATATATACCAACTATCCCAGGATTTTTAGCCAAATTTTGGAATTCCTTAGATTTGGACAGGGTGTGTCTTCCTAAAATTGCCATCGCTGCTATTAGAGGGTCAATTTAATTTTTAAGAAACCATATTTACAAAATTACTTTATAGTACGTACACTTCAATTTGGCCTACAATTTGAATTTTTAAAATGTATTTACAAAATGTATTTCATCAATTACAAAAATGAATTGTCTGTATCACTTTGTCCATGAGGCAATCCTCTAATGAGGAAAGTTTTATATATATATATATATATATATATATATGTGTGTGTGTGTGTTATAATTATTTTTTCACATTGAGCAATGCAAACTTAATGCGACATGATAAGAAAAGCAAATGCTTGGACGGCATTTGAACCCGGGCCTCTGGGGCATATATACACCTACATGGATTCCCTGAATTAGCCTCCATATTTGGGAGTTCCATCTCCACAAAATTCTATTTGGTGGAAGTAATATCCTCGTTTCGTACAGTGAAAGATAGTCAGCTTTCAATCAAGGTAGCTCTTTTAGTCTGACTTATTGCCTCTAACTTGTCCAGCCTATGGCCCTTCTGACAGTATTCTTCCACAGCGATAGCTCGCGGATCTATTTAATCACGCAAGTCCCTTCACTACGAGCAAGGTGAAGAAAGCAAAATAGACGTGGAAACTTCTTATAGGAAAACCAGAATGAAGGCCAGCAGTTAGATCAATAATGAAGCAGAAAATAACATTAACCATCATTTGAGGGAGCTCAAGTAAACAGGGAATGGTTGGAAAGTGTTAACCCAGGATAAGGATGTATGGAGAAGTAATGTCCGTGCGGCCATACATTTCCGGATTTGATAGTGTCAGTGAATTATAGTGTATATATTTACTGTGCAGCCAACCTATGACACGTATCTCAAAAAGAGCATTGCATGTTTTGTTTTATTGCTGTTATCAGCATTAATGTACTGAGTACTGTGATGTAAGGACTCGCAGTTCACGAACTGGTTACTCCGATTCATCACTTGGACGCACAATAACAGTTTATGCACCAAAAGTAAAAACTTCACAGGTATATTATCATATATAATATTGTAGGACCAAGCCACTGAAAACTATGCCATCGCATTTTCAATCTATTGTTTGCCATATCTTGACACACAATTCTCTCAAAATCTTCTATAAAGTCTTGCTCTTACACTCATTTCCTTTTTTCACGGGTATTCATCCGTTTATATTTAATGCAATTTTTCCTTTACCCGATATACGTAAAAATAAGTCCGTCACGCGGGAACTGCCTAAACTAAGCGAATTCCTCAGCAACTCAACGCCATGGTCTGAAATTCTGGTTTACGGAATATATATTTTAGGAGCCCATAATTTGGGAATAGATGAATTTCTTATACCAACATAATTAAATATGTCGGACCGCAGTGCAAACGAAACATTATTAACCTAAGTTATTACGTACTCCACACAGTTGTATAATTTGACACAAATTTAAATAAATTCTGCCGATTCACTTTTCCTTTATGTAATTAAATATATTAATTAGAGAAAGGCCTATATTACGAAGGAGCAAACATAGCGGCTTGCTAGATCGATTTTCATTTTGAGATTCATGTAAACACCACTTCTATTGGTAGGAGATCGCTTTATTTGAAAATAGGCCTACCTTCCTTCTTTTTTTGTTTCAATCTGAGTTTCATTGCAAAAACTCGAAAATTCTGACCCTAGACTGATTTTTAAATGTTCATTTGAAGTGAACTCTTACTTCTAATGGACCGATTTTCCTTGTAAAAGAACTCGGCCTTACGTTTAATATTAATTGTAATATTCGAAGTTTGGTTCCGATAAAGCAAAAATTGGGGCCGCTACAACATTTTAACACACACATATATTTAACAGTTATCACAATATTTCACAACACCTACCTGTTTCCAGTTAATCTGCTGTCTTGGATCTCTCCGTAATTCCAATTTCTATCGTAGTATTCTCTTTCCATCTTTTTGCTCTAAACACCATCGATATACGTTATGTTTGGACGTCCTCTTCATCTTCTAACAAGTGAGAGCTATTCTAGTATTCTTCCCGGGAATTTGTCTTCTGTCATTCTTTTGACAAGACCATACTTACTTACTTACTTACTCGCTGGCACTATCGAACCCGTAGGTTCATGGCCGCGCGGACATAAGCTCTCCATACATCCCTATCCTGAGATAATGCTTTCCAATCATTCCCTGCATAATCTACTTCCCTCAAATCATAGTTATTGTTGTTCTCCCACCTCATTCTTGCTCTACCAACTGGGCGCTTTCTCTCTGGCTTTCCTACAAGAAGCTTCCATGCATGTCTTTCACTCCCCATACGCGCAACATGTCCTGCCCATCGCAGTCTACGAGACTTAACTGTTCTTATTATATCTGCTTCCTATAAAGACCATGTAGTAAATTGTTATGTAGTCTTCTCCATTCACCTGTCTCTTCATTCTCTTTGGTCCAAAAATGTTCCTATGTACTTTATTCTCAAATACTTGTAATCTCCTTTCCTCCCTTAAAGTAAGAGTCCATGTTTAGCACCCATATAATATAACTGGTAGAATAATAGTTTTATATATTTTCAGTTTAACGTTTTTTGAAAGGAGTTGGGACATCAAGAGTCTCTTACTTACTTACTTACTTACTTACTCACTGGCACTATCGAACCCGTAGGTTCATGGCCGCACGGACATAAGCTCTCCATACATCCCTATCCTGAGCTAATGTTTTCCAATCATTCCCTGTATAATCTACTTCCCTCAAATCATAGTTAATGTTGTTCTCCCACCTCATTCTTGGTCTACCAACTGGGCGTTTTCCTTCTGGCTTTCCTACAAGAAGTTTCCATGCACGTCTTTCATTCCCCATACGCGCAACATGTCCTGCCCATCGCAGTCTACAGGACTTAACTGTTCTTATTATATCTGGCTTCCTATAAAGACCGTGTAGTTCATTGTTATGTAGTCTTCTCCATTCACCTGTCTGTTCATCTCTCTTTGGTCCAAAAATTTTCCTAAGAACTTTATTCTCAAATACTCGTAATCTCCTTTCCTCCCTTAAAGTAAGAGTCCATGTTTCGCACCCATATAATATAACTGGTAGAATAATAGTTTTATATATTTTCAGCTTAACGTTTTTTGAAAGGAGTTGGGACATCAAAAGTCTCTGCAATGCATAACAGCATGCATTTCCAGAATTGAGCCTATGTTTAATTTCTTTGTGCATCTCATTCCTATTTGTGATTATTGTTCCTAGGTATTTGAATTCAGCCAATTCCTCAAAATTTCCCTCATTTGTCATTAGCTGTCCATTTCCATAATATAATGTATTTCTACGTGTGACCATATATTTAGTTTTATTGATATTTACTTCCAGTCCTAATGTCTTAGTGTTACTCAATAGTGTGTGCGTGTTGGCCTTTAGTATCTCCTCGCTATCGGCCAGTAGTACTACATCATCAGCATAAACTAACAGCTTATTAATACCATTCAGTTGTAAGCCTTCCTCATTCTCTAAAGATTTAATGGCATGCTCTAGTACAAAATTAAATAGTAGAGGAGATAGTGCATCTCCTTGCTTCAACCCATTCTGGATTTCAAAAGTGTCTGAAAACTGTTTGCCTACACGCACCCTACTCGTTGAGCCATTTAGACACATTCGTATAAGTCTAACTAACTTTTTAGGAATTCCGAACTCCAGCAGGATACTATATAACTTCTCCCTCTTAATTGAATCATATGCTTTTTGGAAGTCTACGTATAGTTGATGTACAATACCATTATATTCCCATTTCTTTTCTAAAATCTGTCTTATACTAAAAATCTGATCTGTTGTAGACCTGTTTCTTCTAAATGCACATTGATGATCTCCTAGAATGTCATCAATATAGGGAGTAAGTCTGCTTACTAATATATTTGTTAGAATTTTGTACGAAGTTGAAAGTAATGAGATGCCCCTATAGTTGTTGCAATCAGTTTTATCTCCTTTCTTATAAATTGGTACGATAATTGATTCCTTCCATTCATCTGGAAGAGCTTCTTTTTCCCAAATCATACTAAGCAAACAGCGTATCTTGTCCATCAATTTTTCTCCCCCTGATTTTATCAGTTCTGCTGGGATCTCATCTGAACCTGATGCTTTATACATCTTCAATTTTTCAATTGCCATTTCAACCTCTAATGCACTTTGCTCTGCGACTAGCATTTCTGCTGTCTGTAACTTATCCTCCTCAATGTCCTGTTCTGTATGTACATTTAATAGCTGATTAAAATAACTTTTCCATCTATTTAATATACTCTTGGAATCTGCAATCATATCCCCATTTTCATTCCGAATTATGTTTGTTCTAGCCTGAAACCCTTTCTTCTCTATACTAATTCCCTGATATAATTCTCTAATGTTCCTATTTTTTGCATTCATTTCAAGATCATTAATCTTCTCTCTCAAATATTCCCTCTTTTTACTCTTTAGTAACTTGGTGGTTTCCCGTCTAACACTACCCAATTGCTCTAAATTTACTTCATTTGGCTCGTGTAACCATTTCATTTTTGCTAGCTTTCTTTTCTTTACAATGTCGGCACATTCCTCATCAAACCATTTCTTGTTTTGCCTCTTTTTTAAACAACCAATGCTTTCTGATGCTGACAATTTAATAGTATCTCTTATAGCCTCCCATTCTTTATTTATATCAGTTTCTTCTTCGTTTGCCACATTGTCATCTGAAGATTCCAGTATTTCAAATCTATTAGCAATTTTGATTTGGTATTCTTGCCGCATTTCATCATTTTTCAAGTTTTTTAATTCATATTTTACAGAATCATCTTTAGCGTTTGTTCCTCTCATAAGCGATAGCCGTTGTCTGATTTTCACCCTGACCAGATGATGATCTGAATTGCAGTCTGTCCCTCTAACTGATCTAACATCAATGATGCTACTGTGCCAGCGTTTATCCACTAATACATGATCTATCTGGTTCCGAGTTTCTCCATCTGGGGACGTCCAGGTGTATTTATGAATATCCTTATGCTGAAATGTTGTGCTCTTAACAATGAGATTCTTTGATGTGGCAAATGTGACTAATCTAACCCCGTTGTCGTTACTATCTTCATGAAGACTGAATTTGCTTATTGTTGGTTTGAATATATCTTCCCGCCCCACTTTTGCATTAAAATCTCCTAAGACAATTTTCATATGATATCGTGAAAGGCTATCAAATAAGCATTCTAATTCTTCATAGAACTCATCCTTGATCTTGTCATCTTTATCTTCTGTGGGGGCATGTACATTTACAATTATAAAATCATGTCGTTTACCTTTTAGAATTATGTATGATATCCTATCACTAACAAACTTAATATCTCGGATAGCGGATAGTATCCTCCTTCTGACTAAAAACCCCGTTCCAAATGCAGGTCTTTCTGCACCCCCATAGTATAATGCAAAGCTTCCTGATTCCTGACTACCTTCTCCTGGCCACCTAACTTCCTGTAAAGCGACTATATCCAAGGGCGATTTATCCAATTCCCGCGTTAATATCTCTAGTGCCCCGCTATTGTATAAAGTCCTAACATTCCATGTTCCTAGGAACATGTCCCTGTGTTTGAGCCTTTGGCATGGGTTCCCTGAAGTAGTCCCCGCCCGGAGAACCGAATGGGGGACTATTTGACCTCCGGAAAATTTTACCCCAGTAGAACCCATGTCCGCATTTCTTGACGGTTGTATTTTTACGGTGAAAGATCGTCACTCTTTCGACCAAGGTACTTATTTCGTCTGGCTTATCACCTTCGACCAGTCCGGCATGGGTAACCCTATCACAAGCCACTCCACCACGACAAGGTAAAGATACCATGGAGGGCATCAAGAGTCTCTGCAATGCATAATAGCACGCATTTCCAGAATTGAGCCTATGTTTAATTTCTTTGTGCATCTCATTCCTATTTCTGATTATTGTTCCTAGATAATTGAATTCTGCCACTTCCTCAAAATTTCCCTCATTTGTTATTAGCTGTCCATTTCCTTTATATAATGAATGCATTTCTACGTGTGATCATATATTTAGTTTTATTGATATTTACTTCCAGTCCTAATTTCTTAGTGTTACTCAATAGTGTGTGCGTGTTGTCCTTTAGTATCTCCTCGCTATCGGCCAATAATACTACATCATCAGCATAAACTAACAGCTTATTAATACCATTGAGTTGTAAGCACTTCCTCATTCTCTGAATATTTAGGGCCTAATAGCATGCTCTACTTCAAAATTAAATAGTAGAGGAGATGGTGCATCTCCTTGCTTCAACCCATTCTGGATTCCAAAAGTGTCCGAAAACTGTTTGCCTACACGCACACTACTCTTTGTGCCATTTAGACACATTCGTATAAGTCTAACTAACTCCAGCAGGATACTATATAACTTCTCCCTTCTTAATTGAATCATATTTGACAAGACATAGCATTTTAATTGTTTTTATTATTTGAAAACCATAATTGAAGTTTGAAAATGTATCTTTCTTTTAAACACACTGTTTTTTATTTTATCTCTTCTACAAATTCCAGCTAAATGTCTCTAAAGATCAATTTATGCACAATTGAATTTACTTTATGTGCTAGATTTCAATTCCCATGTTTCTGCACCGCATGTTATTGTACTCCATATTGTTGTACTAAAATGTGAGTTTTTGTTTCAAAACTTATATTCTGATATCATAAAACATCATTTAATTTTGATATTATAGATTTACCCTTATTTATTCTCTCATTAATTTCATCAACTCGACATCCATCTGCACTAATTTTTATCATAAGTAATGCCACGACTGATTTCCAAATTATCGATAATTCACTAATCACCGAGTGAATTTATGTAGGTAACTTGGAAATTAAGAGTGGCATTTGTTAGGACCATTTAACAGATAAAATTAAAATAATTACTCACACATCATTATTTAAATATAGTTATTTTAAAATATTGATATATTTAATGTTAACGGCGATGTTTGAAAACAAGTGAGAAACGTTATATTACACTTGGATATCACTGCAACCAGATCATATTATTTATTGCCAAAGAATCGCAATATTGTGAGAGTGCACTCTAGTGGAGAACTTTATAACCGTCATCATAGGTAATTAATTAATGTCTGATGTCCTATGATGTAAATATGTCAATTATATTTTTCTGGAACGTAAATTCCTGGGAAATAATAGGTTTAAGAAAGTGCAAACAGTGTTTTTTTTGTGGTATAATCAATTGCTACAAATGTTTTTATAATGTATTCCGCAAGCACTCTATGCTAACATTCGTGCACTATATGTACAATCTGGTAGTCATATGCAGTGACTGCAAAATAATGCTATGGCCTATTCCGAATATTCATTTTAAAGTGATAAAATTAAATAGATAAAATCGAGGTGAAAAAGACTGTGATTGGTTGTAAATAAAACATAATTGAAATGTGATTGGTCATTGACTCCCATTTGGGACATGTGTTAAATAGTCACAGTAATTCCTCTATAACGCTCATATATATATATATATATATATATATATATATATATATTCTTTTACTTCTTGTGGAAACTGATATAAGTCCAATATTCTAATAATTTGATATCTTCTCCATTTATACATCTTACACAGGGTTTCTTATTAACTTGTATAGACCTAATCCGTCAATACCCGATTTAATAACTTCCGCCGGAATCCTCCAACTTCATATGCCTTGTTATTTTTATTCATCCAATAACAATTCTCATAATTTCAGAATCTATATTTTTTTACTTCTAAATTCCTTTTTTATAATTCTTCTATCATGTTTACAAAAATATTCTGCCTATGTTCAGTTACAAGTTCCTTGAAATAAGCACACAATCTTAAAATTAACTCAATTATATAACATATTTTTCACGGTTACTTTTCTTCAAGTTTCTTTTTTTATTTTACTGCTAATTTACAATCTATCTTGAAAATAAAATAAGTAAATTTGTTAAAATAACTTGTAAGGAGAATACTGTCAATTGGCTGCACTCCATTAGACAAAATGTTATGTGAAAATGAAAGGAAGTTGTAATATTTTTGTCTTTTTAGTCTTCTTATTACTTCGCCGTTGTCTAGAAGATTGGTTGCAAGGTGATGATTTTTTTTACAGTAGCGCTTTTTAAATCATGATGAATGGTGGCGTTGTTTACATACCATAGAGCTGCAACAATAAAGCGAAGGGTCTTAGACAGAAATCTCTGTAGAATTTCAATATTGGAATTGCTGGCAGTTTCCCAAAATTGGATACCATAAGTTCAAATCGGTTTGAGTATAGTCTTATATATTAGACGGTTATTTTCTGGACTCAGTTTTGGTTTATGACCAACGAGTCAACTAATTTTTTTGTTTTTAGTTTTAACTCTGTACGTTTTTGTTGAATGTGTTTCCTCCATGTTAAACATCGTTCAAAATGCATTCCCAAGTACTTGACGGTATCGTCTGTTGGAAGAGTTTCATTATTTAATGTTACTGTAGGACAATTACGAGTTTTGGTTCCACATGTAATATGAATAGATTTACTTTCACTAGTTTATACGCCATGTGGTTAGCCCATGCTGGAGGTGTTCAGATGCTTGCCTAGCATCTTCTTGTAAATAAAGCATGCGCAGTATCATCAGAAAATGTAGGTACAAGAATTCCATTTATTTTGGAAAATCAGCTGTATATAGATTATATAACACAGGCCCCAATTCAGAGCTTTGTGGTACTCCAGAAAATATACTGTAAAAACCAGATTATTCATCTTCATATTTGACGTGAAAAATTCTACTACTAAGGTAAGTACAAAGTAACAAGTAATGTGGATGTGGAAGATGTAACTTCAGTTTATACTGTAGTCCTACATGCCACACTTCATCAAAAGCCTGTTGAATTTCCAAGAAAACAGAATAACAATATATATTATTTTCTATAGCGTTCTCAATTTCATTTACAACTGTATGAACTTGTTTCATAGTACAATGATTGTTACGAAAACCAAACTGATAATCTGGCAAAATATTACTCTCAAGTAGAATTTGTTTTAGTCTCTTTAAAATAAGTTTTGTTTTTCAAATAATTTGGATGATATTGGTAACAGGCTTATTGGGCGATATCATTTCACTTCGTTTGGAGGTTTACCTGGTTTCTGTATCATGATTATTTGAAAGACCTTCCATTGTGAAGGAAAGCAGGATGTTCTAATAATGCTGTTAAAGAGTGCAGTGATAAAGACTACAGCTTTTCTTGATATTTCTCTAAGTATTTTAGCTGTTATTAAGTCATAACCATGGCATTTCTTTAGATTTAAATTGTTTTCAATTCCATTCTTCACTTCACTGGGTGTGAACGCTTTTACTGGTAAATATATTGGAAATAGAATATTAAGAAAATTTTTAATTTCTTCTACTTTTTCATTGTTGGCAATATCTGTATTAGGCTTGAAGACTTCAGACAGGTGACTTGCAAACATTTATGCTTTCTAGATTATTTCTGTCCCAACCATCCTCTTTTTTGATAGGTGGAATCAATTTTTGGACGCTTTAATGACTTTGCAAATTTCCATAGTGAATATTCATCTTTATTGTTAGGGCTAAGATTTGACACACAATCATAAAATGTGTCGTTCTTTAAATCAGAAAGAAGATTTTTTCAGTTCTATTACACTCTTATTAACACAGTGGTCCACGTCCCGAGGGGTGGGCAACGGAAAGTACGGAATAGCCTTGGGTGATGTACGGTGGGGACTAGTTTCCCCGTGACCGCTACGGTAGCCGAGAAGGCCCAATCGGAATCCCGAAAACCGGCAAATGAGGCTCTGTTTAGGTTCCCCCAAATGCGGGGGTTGGCGAAGGGCTGACAACCCGTTGCATAAAAAAATAATTGTTACGTTTCTTGCAAAGAGAGATAGGGCCGGACAGATCAATAGGCATAGACTTTGGCTAAGAAAAAGGACAATGATTTTGGCAACTTGGAACATACAAAGATGGAATACTAAGAATATTGAAGTACTTAACGAGATTACAAAGAAGGGGGTGGATATATCAGTTCTGACAGAAACGAAAAGGAATGGGAAAGGTCAAGAAACGATTGGTGAATACATGCATGCATGGAGTGGTGTTGAAAAATCGGAGAGAGCTAAAGGAGGAGTATCAATTTTAATTAATGAGAATGGAAATCCTCAATAAAACAAATAGAAGAAATATATTAAAAATTTATAGTTATGGAAATAACAATGTATGAGAAAGAATTAATAACAATAGGTACATATGCCGCAAAAAACGATGCATCACAAATAATAAAGGTACAACACTTTGAAAAATTCACTGGATTGGTAGAAAATATATCTCAAAAGAAGGAATTAATAATTATGGGAGATTTGAATAGCAGAGTTGGAAAGGGGACAGGTGACATAGTTGGTTCATATGGAGAAGATACTGAGAATGAAAATGGACGTTTAAAAAAAGAATGCAAAGCGAATGACCTAATTATTATGAATTCGATGTTTAAACATCGGGACATCCATAGATATATGTGGGAAACAAACGGCCCTAAAGGTCAAAGTGATCGATAATTGATTATTTAATAGTTGAGAAAACGGAGAAGAAAAATCCGAAAATTATTAGTTCAAGATGTTACAGCTGAAATCTACGGACCCGAATGTCGAACGGCTATGTTGTCAAATAGGATTAGTAAATATGCCCTATAAACAGGCAAAATGTAAATAAAGATCAAAATAGACATAGAAAATAGATAATGAAGGAGAAAAATTGTACGTATAATCTACATTTACTACAAAGATGAAAAATGTATTGAAAATCTATATGCCCAACGCCTCACCGAAAATTTAAAATTGATGATGAAGATTTGGAACTCTGTCGTTCATTTATGAACATTTTGAAAACATATATACATGAAAGCAGCAAGAGACGCACTTGGTTTGGGAAAACTGATAAACACCATTTCATAAAAAACCATTGGGTGAATAAGGAAATACTTGATATCATAACACAAAAGAAAAATGCATATCAAAAATATTTAAGTTCCTAGAAAGATGAAGATTATCAAAGTTATAACATACTTAAAAGAAAGGTTAAAACAGAAGTCAGAAAACATAAAAACGAAATGTGGAATAGGGTATGTGGAGAAATTAAGCACACAGTAGGCTATTCAAAGTCAGCCCAAGCATGGAGGACAATTACAAACATGCGAAATGATAGTATGACAAAGAGTTTTAATTTAGTACCAATGAATACTTTTCAGGAATATTTTAAAATGCTTTTAACAGAAACTAGGAAAGAATTTATAGACCATGCCACACTGGATAGTGGAAAGGGTGACGTAATAGAACCTATAACAGAAGACGAGGTAAGAAACTTGTTGAGAACAACAAAAAATGGAAACGCAGCAGGTCCAGGAGGAATAACCATGGAACTAATTAAATATGGTGGTTCAGGAATTATAAGAATTTGAACTAAACTTTTTAACCAAGTGATAGAAGGAGATCCTATTCCAGATGAGTGGAAGTTATCGTATATTAGTGCAATATACAAAAATAAAGGGAATAAAAGAGATCCAGCAAACTCCAGAGGGATCAGTGTTATGTCAGCAATTAGTTGAATGTTGAGTACAATTATTAAAATTAGATTGGAGGAAATAATACAAAATAAAATATCAGAAGAACAAACAGGTTTCACAGCAGGTAAATCGTGCCTTTATAATATATCTGTGATTAGGCAGATTATAGAAAAGATGTTGGCTAAAGGAAAAGAAGTACATATGTCATTTATAGACCTGGAAAAGGCATATGACTCTATCAACAAGCTCTGGGTGGCAATGGAGAGCTCTAGAATACCTAAATCTCTTGTACATTTTATAAAAAGAAAGTGACGTGTGTATAACCTCGCCTACCCAATTCTCATCCTCACCTTCTCGTGGTACAACCTGTTTTCACATACGAGGCTCTGAGGACCGTGTCACGGCGGTATAACCGTTCCATCAGGTACTGAGTAAATGCGGTATCCTAATGTCTGTCCAGAGACTAAAAGGTAGCAGCCCTACCACTGGACTACTTAGCGTCGGGCCAGTAACCTGTCCTAAGGAACTTCAAAACTACTTTCAAGTCTCAACACGAAAACACCCAGAAGGAATTGAAATATGACGACCCACAGCAAAGAAATATGGTTAAAAGAAAACGGCACAATGATATTGTAAGATATGCAACCTGGAATGTCCGAAGCATCCATGAAAAAGAAGAGGAACTAGACAGTATATTTAAAAATAGAAACATTGATATTGCAGTAACTACAGAAACTAAGAAGAAACTTAGAGGAACGAAAGAAACACAAAATTATGTACAAATATATAGAGGTGTCTACAGGAAAACCCATCGACAAGCTGGAGTAATGATTTGGATTAATAAAACCATAAGAAATAAAATTCAATACTACACTTACTGGAATGAAAGAATATTAGAGCTTCGACTGAAAATTAATAGAGGTAATTTGACAGTTCTTGGTGTATATGCACCAGAGGAAGGCCGTGAAGAAGACAATGAAGAATTTTATAAAATATTACAAGAAATTTATAGTAAAATTAATAGAAATGATTACATTCTCATAATAGGAGATTTAAATGCCAGAGTGGGCAATGCTCAAGTGAACAATAATATTGGAACATTTGGCGAACCAACCAGCAATAGGAATGGGACAAGATTAACAGATTTTGCTATCTACAATGAACTGAAAATAACGAATACCTTTTACAATCATAGAAACATACATAAGTATACCTGGCATCGTCAGGACTCAAAATCAATCATTGATTATTTCATTGCAAATAATAAGATTTTTAAATTGTTTCTCGATGTCAGAGCCTACAGAGGATATGATATTGGTTCAGATCACTACCTAATAGAAGCAAAAATAAGATTTCCACCAAGATGGTTAAAAAAGAAGAAACAACAACAGAGCATAGAACAAAAGTACAAGGTAAAATTATTTTATGATGACAGTATTAAATGGTTATATTCGAGAAGAATTCAGCAATATATGGCTACAACTCCAGAAAGTAATGATGTCGAAGAAGAATGGAAAAACATTAAAATGATTAAAATATATATACAGTCAATATGCCCATTTCACCAATAAATGTTTAAAATGGTCAACAAGTTTCTACAGCCAAGCTGTCATTCTCAAGACCAGATAAGACCAGTCAATATCTGGTCTTGAGAATGACAGCTTGGCTGTAGAAACTTGTTGACCATTTTAAACATTTATTGGTGAAATGGGCATATTGACTGTATATATATTTTAATATTGTATCACCAAGAAGATCAATTGTGTATTAAATTAAAATGATAATTCAAAATGCAGCTAATGAAACTTTAGGAAAAGTAAATATACAACAAAGAAGAAATAGAACTCTAAAAATCTGGGATGATCAAATAAAACAATTGATTGAAGAAAAAAATATAGCTCATAAAAAATATTTGAACACAAAGAAAGTAGAAAATGAAATAGAATTAAAACGCTGTAGAGCTTTTGTTAAGAGGGAAATAAGAAAGAGGCATAGGAAAACATGGTTAAATTTTGTTACACATTTAGAATCAGATTTGCATAAGCTCCAACCCAATGCCTTCAAAATATTAAAACATTTGAATAAAGATATTAAAGAATCTACCAAAATTAATTGCGGAGTAACAAAAGAAGATTTTTTCAATTATTATAAAATTCTTTGGACTGACAATAGCTATGAAGATACAATTTTCCGAAATAATAATGAGACAGATTCCATAATATCATTGGAAGAATTGAACAATAGTTTAAAGAAATTAAAAAATTGGAAGGCAACTGGCACAGATGGCTTGAATTCTGAATTGTACAAATATGCAGGCAAACAGTTCCATGAAAGACTGTTGTCCTTCTTTAATAATGTATTCAAAAATGCAGATATACCACAAGAATGGAAGACAAGCATTGTTATACCCCTGTTCAAGAAAGGAAACAAGAGAAAAATGGACAACTATAGGGGAATCAGTTTGTTAAACACATGCTACAAAATTTATGCAGACATTTTAAATGGAAAATTGAAAAATTTCAGTGAAAAATTCCTTATGGAATGTCAAAATGGATTTAGGAAAGGACGATCTTGTATTGATTCAGCATTTTCTGTAAACTATTGCTTGAAAAAAGAAGAGAATTCAACTTAGAAACACATTTTGCTTTCATAGATTTTGAAAAAGCATTCGACACAGTCAAGAGATCAAAACTCTTAAATATATTGGAAGACAGAAATATACCAAATTTACTTTGGCAGAAACATACAAAATATTTACAAAGACAACACCATGAAGATTAAATTAAATAACAGATTTTCTGAAGAAGGAATTATAAATCGTGGTGTGAGACAAGGCTGCCCCCTATCCCCAACACTCTTTGCAATTTATATCAATGAAGTAATATGTTGCTGGAACAAAACATATACATTTGGAATAAGAATATAAGAAAATAGAAAATTAAACACCCTATTGTTTGCAGATGACCAAATAATAATAGCAAATTCCGAAGATAATCTACAGAAAGGTCTGCATGAACTTAACAAAATTACAGAAGAATATGGATTAAAGATATCCACAGAAAAAACAAAAATTATGGCATTTCAAGGTGTAGAACCTGTCAGAAGTAAAATTGTACTGGACAATAAAATTTTGGAGCAGGTGAATAATTTTACATATCTAGGATGCAATATCTCATATGAAGAAGAAAAGGATGTAAATTCAAAAATATCTAAATTTTTAAGAATTTTAGGGTTAATAAATTTTATCTTCAAGCCACAATTAGTCCAAAAGCATTCAAGACTGAAAGTGTATAAAACATTGGCTCTTCCAACTCTTTAGTATGGTAGCGAAGTATGGACGTTGAAACAGAAGGATATACAGAGACTTAGATCTGCTGAAATGAGATATCTTCGGAGGACTGCAGGATACACACTACTAGAACACAAAAAAAGAAGACATCTAAGAAGAATTACACATGGAATCTTTAGAAAACAAAATTTCTGATTATAAGTCAAGATGGATACAACATGTTCATCGAATGGAAGATCACAGAATACCCAAACAAATGTTAAGATATCAACCTGCAGGAAGAAGAAGACCAGGACGTCCACTCAAAAGATTTCTGGATGGTGTTTCTCTTAAGGCCGAAACAGGTCAACAAATGACCTAAATTCGTGAATGTACTATGATGATGATGAAAGTATGATTGGTAAGCAAGTATTGAGGTTGGAAAAAGAGTATCCTCAGAATTTGATATAACAAAAGGATTAAGATAACGATGCGGGATGTCACCAACATGGTTCAAGATATATTTAGAAGATGTATTAATGAAAAGGAATAAGTCATGTAGGGGAATGGGAAGTAATATTAATGGCCATTTACTGCACAATTTATTATTCGCTCATGACCAGATTATAATAGGACAAGATAAAGAAGATATAGAATATATGATCAGAAAGTTGGTCGATGCATTTGAGGTAGGTGGACTAAAGATAAATTATATTAAAACAGAATATATGGTAATCAGAGAAAATTCAGAAGACCTACAAATAAATAATATGATAATTAAATGTGTTACTTACTTACTTACTTACTTATACTCACTGGCACTATCAAACCCGTAGGTTCATGGCCGCACGAACATAAGCTCTCCATACATCCCTATCCTGAGCTAATGCTTTCCAATCATTCCCTGTATAATCTACTTCCCTCAAATCATAGATAATGTTGTTCTCCCACCTCATTCTTCGTCCACCAACTAGGCGTTTTCCTTCTGGCTTTCCTACAAGAAGTTTCCATGCACGTCTTTCATTCCCCATACGCGCAACATGTCCTGCCCATCGCAGTCTACGGGACTTAACTGTTCTTATTATATCTGGCTTCCTATAAAGACCATGTAGTTCATTGTTATGTAGTCTTCTCCATTCACCTGTCTGTTCATCTCTCTTTGGTCCAAAAATTTTCCTAAGAACTTTATTCTCAAATACTCGTAATCTCCTTTCCTCCCTTAAAGTAAGAGTCCATGTTTCGCACCCATATAATATAACTGGTAGAATAATAGTTTTATATATTTTCAGCTTAACGTTTTTTGAAAGGAGTTGGGACATCAAAAGTCTCTGCAATGCATAATAGTATGCATTTCCAGAATTGAGCCTATGTTTAATTTCTTTGTGCATCTCATTCCTATTTGTGATTATTATTCCTAGGTATTTGAATTCAGCCAATTCCTCAAAATTTCCCTCATTTGTCATTAGCTGTCCATTTCCATTATATAATGTATTTCTACGTGTGACCATATATTTAGTTTTACTGATATTCACTTCCAGTCCTAATTTCCTAGTGCTACTCAACAGTGTGTGCGTGTTGGCCTTTAGTATCTCCTCGCTATCGGCCAGTAGTACTACATCATCAGCATAAACTAACAGCTTATTAATACCATTCAGTTGTAGGCCTTCCTCATTCTCTAAAGATTTAATGGCATGCTCTAGTACAAAATTAAATAGTAGAGGAGATAGTGCATCTCCTTGCTTCAACCCATTCTGGATTTCAAAAGTGTCTGAAAACTGCTTGCCTATACGCACCCTACTCGTTGAGCCATTTAGACACATTCGTATAAGTCTAACTAACTTTTTAGGAATTCCGAACTCCAGCAGGATACTATATAAATTCTCCCTCTTAATTGAATCATATGCTTTTTTGAAGTCTACATATAGTTGATGTACAGTACCATTATATTCCCATTTCTTTTCTAAAATCTGTCTTATACTAAAAATCTGATCTGTTGTAGACCTGTTTTTTCTAAATGCACATTGATGATCTCCTAGAATGTCATCAATATAGGGAGTAAGTCTGCTTACTAATATATTTGTTAGAATTTTGTACGAAGTTGAAAGTAATGAGATGCCCCTATAGTTGTTGCAATCAGTTTTATCTCCTTTCTTATAAATTGGTACGATAATTGATTCCTTCCATTCATCTGGAAGAGCTTCTTTTTCCCAAATCATACTAAGCAACCAGCGTATCTTGTCCATCAATTTTTCTCCCCCTGATTTTATCAGTTCTGCTGGGATCTCATCTGAACCTGATGCTTTATACATCTTCAATTTTTCAATTGTCATTTCAACCTCTAATGCACTTGGCTCTGCGACTAGCATTTCTGCTGTCTGTAACTTATCCTCCTCCATGTCCTGTTCTGTATGTACATTTAATAGCTGATTAAAATAACTTTTCCATCTATTTAATACACTCTTGGAATCTGCAATCATATCCCCATTTTCATTCCGAATTATGTTTGTTCTAGCCTGAAACCCTTTCTTCTCTATACTAATTCCCTGATATAATTCTCTAATGTTCCTACTTTTTGCATTCATTTCAAGATCATTAATCTTCTCTCTCAAATATTCCCTCTTCTTACTCTTTAGTAACTTGGTGGTTTCCCGTCTAACACTACCCAATTCCTCTAAATTTACTTTAATTTGCCTATTGTTGGTTTGAATATATCTTCCCGCCCCACTTTTGCATTTAAATCTCCTAAGACAATTTTCATATGATATCGTGAAAGGCTATCAAATAAGCATTCTAATTCTTCATAGAACTCATCCTTGATCTTGTCATCTTTATCTTCTGTGGGGGCATGTACATTTACAATTATAAAATCACATCGTTTACCCTTTAGAATTATGTATGATATCCTATCACTAACAAACTTAATATCTCGGATAGCGGATAGGATACTCCTTCTGACTAAAAAACCTGTTCCAAATGCAGGTCTTTCTGCACCTCCATAGTATAATGCAAAGCTTCCTGATTCCTGACTACCTTCTCCTGGCCACCTAACTTCCTGTAAAGCGACTATATCCAAGGGCGATTTATCCAATTCCCGCGTTAATGTCTCTAGTGCCTCGCTATTGTATAAAGTCCTAACATTCCATGTTCCTAGGAACATGTACCTGTGTTTGAGCCTTTGACATGGGTTCCCTGAAGTAGTCCCCGCCAGGAGAACCGAATGGGGGACTATTTGACCTCCGGAAAAATTTTACCCCTGTAGAACCCATGTCCGCATTTCTTGACGGTTGTATTTTTACGGTGAAAGATCGTCACTCTTTCGACCAAGGTACTTATTTCGTCTGGCTTATCACCTTCGACCAGTCCGGCATGGGTAACCCTATCGGCAGCAATGCTACCGCCGGCATAGCTCTAGGATCATTTAAGCACGCAAGCCACTCCACCACGACAAGGTAAAGATACCATGGAGGGAAATTAAATGTGTTGAAGAATTTAAATATATTGGATCTATAATAGATAAATTTAGTAATTGTGGAAAAGATATTATTAACAGAGTAAATTGTGCAAGGAAGGCGATTAGATCCCTGAATGGTCTTTTATGGAATAGAAATTTGACCAGAAAAACAAAAAAAAAAGGGGGGGGGATAATACAGACAATAATAGAACGTATACTTACATATGGATCAGAAAGCTGGACATTAAATGAAAGGATGCAGAAAAGAATCTTGGCGACAGAAATGGATGGATTACGGAGAAGTATGAGAATATCCAGGCTACAACCTATTCGAAATACATATATGAGACAGGAAATGGATGCACAAGGAACTGTTATCGATAGGATAGCAAAGAGAGCTCTACAGTGGTATGGACATGTACATCGGATGTCGGAAGACCAGTGGCCTAACAGGTGTTGGATTGGATGGTACCAGGTAGAAGGAAAAGAGGGAGAAGTAGAAGAGCATGGTATGAGGGGAATATATGATGCCATGATGAAGAGGGGTATGGAAGATGGTCAATGGAAGATAGGAGTCTCTGGAAAGCAGGAATCAAGGGCAAACTGATGTATTAAGTATTAAGTGAGTATTAATTTTAGTTTGATCTTCAGGGTGTCTATAAGTTAGCTAAATCCTCAGACGTTTTCATTTCTCTATGTTTTTCCTTATTTATTTTGGATAGTTAATACAATTTTCTTCCTTTGCGCTTAAAATAGGCGTCGATTTTCATGTACATTGTTCGAGTAATTTCGTAAAATACCCTGTTGCTGCATCAATATCGTCTTCGGATTTTAGGGAAATTTTAAGTTTAATATTGTTTTCTAACCACCTCCAAAATTAATCTCAATTAGTTCTATTATTATAGAGTGCGGGAGATTTTGATTTCCTAATTTCATTGTGCTTATTATTATTATTATAATAGGAGTATGATCAGCGTATATATCAATTCAAGATTCTATGTCAATATAGTTATCAGTAATGCCCTTGACAACAAACATATGTAATAAATCAGGTATTTTGTTTAAATCTGTCAATATAGTTATCAGTAATGCCCTTGACAACAAACATATCTAATAAGTCAGGTATTTTGTCTAATAAATCAGGTATTTTGTTTAAATCTGTCAATATATAATAAATCAGGTATTTTGTTTAAATCTGTCAATATAGTTATCAGTAATGCCCTTGACAACAAACGTATCTAATAAATCAGGTATTTTGTTTAAATCTGTCAATATAGTTATCACTAATGCCCTTGACAACAAACATATCTAATAAATCAGGTATTTTGTTTAAATCTGTCAATATAGTTATCAGTAATGCCCTAGACAACAAAACATATCTAATAAATCAGGTATTTTGTCTAAATCTGTCAATATAGTTATCAGTAATGCCCTTGACAATAAACATAACTAATAAATCAGGTATTTTGTTTAAAACTGGCAATATAGTTTTCAGTAATGCCCTTCACAACAAACATATCTAATAAATCAGGTATTTGTGTAAATCTGTCAATATAGTTATCAGTTACGCTCTTGAAAACAAACATATGTAATAAATCAGGTATTTTGTGTAAATCTGTCAATATAGTTTTCAGTAATGCCCTTGACAACAAACATATCTAATAAATCAGGTATTTTGTATAAATCTTTCAATATAGTTTTCAGTAATGCCCTTGACAACAAACATATCTAATACATGAGATATTTTGTTTAAATCTGTCAATATAGTTATCACTAATGCCCTTGACAACAAACATATCTAATAAATCAGGTATTTTGTTTAAATTTGCCAATATAGTTTTCACTAATGACCTTGACAACAAACATATCTAATAAATCAGGTATTTTGTTTAAATCTGTCAATATAGTTATCAGTAATGCCCTTGACAACAAACATATCTAATAAATTAGGTATTTTGTTTAAATCTGTCAATATAGTTATCAGTAATGCCCTTGACAACAAACATATCTAATAAATCAGGTATTTTGTTTAAATCTGTCAATATAGTTATCACTAATGCCCTTGACAACAAACATATCTAATAAATCAGGTATTTTGTTAAAATCTGTCGGCCAGTATGTAGGTTGAACTGTAGGAACATGTCCCATATTTTTATTTATTAGACATTGTTGCAGTTTTCTCCCTCTGGGAGTAATATGTCTAGATCCCCATATTTGATGCTTTGCATTAAAGTCACCTCCTACAATAAATATATTTCCTACTTGTTAAAAATAATCTTGAAACATCATACGAGTAATTTTGTGTTTAGGCGGACAGTAAACAGCTGAAACGCCTATAAAGTTCCGATTCTATCTTCCGGTATGACGTTAGTTGCCTGGATATGCTCCTTTTCATATTTAAATGATTCACAATGTAATTCGATTTGATTATTACTGCTGTCCCTCCATGTGCTGTTCCGTCAGGATGCTTTGTATCATAAACATTGTACCTTGGAATAGAAAAAAATAATTTTTATCAGTGAAATATGTTTCAGAAATTAGCAATACTTAAAAATTCTGATTATTAAGAAAAAATCAACTTCCATACGATGGTTAGCTAGGCCATTGGTATTCCATAATCCAATCGGGAGTGTTTGGACCATTATTTTAATTTTGAAATATCAGTGGTTAGAAGGTTTATTAGAGTCATTGTTTGTTCAGCTTGTGTTTTCAATACTTCTTCGAACTTAGTAAAGGAACTAAAATTGATTTAATATTATTATTAGCTGTCTCATGATCGTTGTGTCCAGTGCTACTGGTACCAGAGACAGTCTGAGAATAAGACATCCTGTTATATATCGAAGGATTTGCCATCGATCTAGGGTTTATATTTGTCTGTAATTTCTCAGCTTCTGATTGTCGTATATTAGAGCATTGAGCACTATTAGGTGGATTTATTTAAGTTAATGATTATTTTCTATACTTAACTATTTCTTTGTTTGAAAATTGTGTTTCGTTCAATTCGATCACTTATATAAAATTCACTTTTAATTTTTATTTTTCACTCAAATAATATGATTTAAGTGTAGTTTCAAATTTTCATTCTCCTAATGCGTCTTTATTTGCTGAATGAATACTTCCTCCAATATGTTGATATAAATCCTCTATAGTATCAAACACTTGTGCTTCCTGTAGTTATTTTATCTAATCTTCTTTTAGCCTATAAATATACAGTACTGTTATCCTCTAAACTAGTAAGATTATATGTTGATTTCTCATTGTTGAAATTATCTTCATGTTTCAACCTGTAACTAATTCCGTCCGGCATTTAATTCTTGAAATGTTTAGAATTGCACACTTTTTCAAACGAACAGCGAACTAACCTTATGCGTCAACACCAAACTGGAGATTTTTAATCAAGATACCCTTCCTTTTGTCCATGACAAACCAACGCCTAACTGCAAGACAGGGGCCTTCGCAGGGTACTATCAGCCGGGCAAACTGAACGCTGATATATATTAGGGTTATAACTCTTTAGACTTTTGTGAAATAGAATATTTCCTGTGCAATAAATGGATGAACGTTTGGTTAAAACCATTGGAAAAGGCTTTCATTTCACTCAGCTTCAAGGCAACGTCTAACTGCAAGGCAGGGGGGCTTCGCAGGGTACCATCAGTCGGGCGAACTGGACCCTGATATATATTAGGGTTATAACTCTTTAGACTTTTGTGAAATAAAATATTTCCTGTGCAATGAATGGATGAACGCTTGGTTAAAACCATTGGAAAAGGCCTTCATTTCACTTAGCTTCAATAAATGGTCACCCCCCCCCAAATTAATATTAAATATTGATAAATAAATATATTTGGGGTGACCTTTTCTTAAAGCTCAGTAGAATGAAGGCCTTTTTCAATGGTTTTAAGTAAACGTTCATCCATCCATTGCACAGAAAGTATCTTATTTCACGACAGTCCAAAAATTTATAACCCTAATAATATATATATATATATATATATATATATATATATATATATATATAATATGTGAAGAAAAATAAATTCCTGAATTGAGATTTGAACCCAACTCTCTAAACTCTGTACGTTTAGCGCTCTATCCAACTGAGCTAATCAGGTATCTTAACACTAACATTTATTTTTCTTATATATGTAGTATTATCAATTTACACGAGAGTTAGCGGGTAGTCGTTCGAACTGCCATCTAGCGGCCACCGTAACAGGTAAGCAAATTTTTAAAGACAATATTTACTTTATAGCAGTAACGATTATATATTTAGATATTATAAATATATATATACTAGAAGTCCCGGCCACGCGTTGCTGTGGCTAAGGTATACGTTAAAAATTTAAATTAAGTTGCTGTCTTTCAGCCAGATTACTTAAAACTAATACTTACACACGAAATTAATAATATTGAAAATAACATAAACACTGACCACACTTAAATTATGAAATAATCAATATTTGTAATTCAATTGAAATTCGCGGTTGCAAATAAAAGCACAGCCATCTGGATCTCTCTTTGTTAAATAATAAACCAATTACCTTACCAAATTACCTTACACCGCCATCTGTTAGAATCGTATGGAACTCACAGATAATTATAACTCTTTGTTAAATAATAAGCAAATAATTTGCAATAAAAATAATGCGACTATAAATTTAGTTATAAACTACCCTAAGTCTCAAGTTGGATCAAACTGCACACAGTGTGAAAAAATTTATTAAAATCGGTTCAGTAGTTTAAGATTCCATCGCGGACAAACAACGTGACACGAAATTTATGTATATATATATATATATATATATATATCCCGCGCTGAATAATCGGTATTGCCATGGATTGTACTTGACCCGGTCTTCTTGTTATAAATGAGCTGAAAGTCGAAAATTAATTTTACTTTTAGTTGAATAAGTAGAGGGAAATATTTGTATCCTAATTATTTTTAGATACCCTGATAGTCTTGACATAAATGAGCAGAAAGATGAAAGTTAATGTGTTTTTATGTTTAATTGAATAAATAGATAGGAAATTAATTATACATTTACATCGTAATTATTTTAAGATATATTGTGCTGATTACCCGGTGTTGCCAAGGAATCTACTTATCCCGATCTTCTTGGCACAAAAGAGCTAAAAGACAAAGTTCGGTATTGTGAATCATCCGTAAAAGAATATCCGCTTATGGTATACGCTTGCCCCGGAATCTATTTTTTTTCGATCTTCTTGGCATCAATGAAGGACAAAAATGGTAATTATGAGTTATCCGTAAAAGATAAACATATGCTGTTTTGGACTTTTTGTAGTTTTTCTTTTTGGACATATTCAATTCTCTTTACAATAATTTTGTTTAGTGTTTATGGTTTAGGCAGCGTAAGCCATTTAAACGATCAAAAAATGATTTTTTTCACGTTTTGCACTACAAAAGGTGATTGAAGGGTGAAGGGTTGAATATTACAAGTCTCATATAGCCTATAATCTCTCCGGGATACTCCTGAACATTTTGCAAAAAGTTCCATTGAAATCGGAAGAACGGTATGGTAGCGCATAAATACGAACAAACTAACATTCATTTTTCTATATTATACGTATATAGTCCACCACTGTGGTCTCGAGGTAGCGTGCTGCCTTGTCACGCAGTGGGCCCGGATTGGATTCGCTGTCGGGTCAGGCTCCATGGTGAGGTTTCTTTTTCAGAGTTCTTTCCTCACCTGTAAGACAAATATCAGGAAGATTAGGGCCCAACGGTCCCCGAAAATCATCCGGCCATCATTATCATCATCATCCCTTACCGGTGTGGAAAGTAACGAGAAGCTACCACACCTATAATTCCTTAATGAAGCTGCATAGGATAGCACAAAGATACTATGGTTGCAGTGAAATACCTGCCCTCGGGCAGAATTACTATGGATATATATATATATATTATATATATATTATATATATATATATATATATAAACAGCTAAGATCGATGAAGGTCTGTATTTTTTCCTCAAAATATTTTCAAGAGATTATCCTCAATAGCCTCGTTATTTCTGTATTCGCTAATAAGCAAGTATAGGACGAACCTTAAATTAGAGGAACGGAAATCAATATGCTATCTATCATTCAAAACTATGCCAATATTTAGTTTACTCCAAATATTTTGCTCAGAATAGTTTCTAAGAGAAATTGTAATTTACGATGTGGCAACACTGGGTAAACGGCAGCATGGAACTGCATTAATTCCAACATGAATTTACTTATCAATTAATTTGTTTCGCAGCTTCAAGATAATACGAATGGTCCACCGCTGTGGTCTCGGGGTAGCGTGCTGCCTTGCCACGCAACGGGCCCGGGTTCGATCCCCGGTCGGGACAGTTTTTCTGGGTGAGATTTTTATCGGGGTCTTTCCTCACCTGTAAGACAAATGTCAGGAAAACTTTAAGGCCCAAACGGTCCCCGAAATCATATGGCCATCGCAATCATCATCATTCATATTCATCTTAGGTTACGTTTAGGATTAGGGACTCTCCTGGCGCACCACTATCATCATCACCACCCATCATAACATCGGGGCAACGTAACCCCGCCTTCCAGGCGCCCCAACCTCAGAAGTGGGTTACAAGTACGCCATGCCAGGAGAGAAACCAGGAATGTCGAAAGACAAACCTGGGGCATTTGAAAAAAAAAAAGATAATACGAATGTGTTAAAAACCGAGCAAATAAAGGTAGACTATGTTTTAACGTATGTCTTTGTGATGTTTTCGAACATGAGACGCGACTTTTAAAATAACTCGCACGCTTCTGTCACATTTTACTCTTACGGGTTTGTTTTTAAAAACATTTACTACCATATCGAACCTATTTTAAACATTTTATAATGGTTATTCGAATATATTTTTACAATACTCATTGATATGGCAGCGATTTGTTCTTCACCTATATTTTTTCTTCAAATGCAGTCAACATATACTTCCAAAGTTTAACTTGTTACAATGCAGCCAACATTCAGCATATAATTTACTACGAACTAATTAACTATTTACACTAAGTGCTCTTATAAGTGAAAACACAGGAAGCAACTAAACTATAAGATAAATTTCCCAAATATCTTCTATTACGCCTTGAAAAGGATTTTCCGATCTATTTTGATCAAACTCCTATCTTATGACAAATCTAGTTAGAGCGACAACTTGTACTTTTTTTATTTTTAAGTTTTACACTTCAATATTGAGGCTTACCAACCAGCATTGTAAACGTTCACAGGGAAACAACACTATGCGGTTTAATTTAAGAATTAAATTAATGTTTTTATTATTTCACCTCGTATCGTTTTTCTTGTAGACTGAAGTTTCGCGGCTTATATCCTTCATCAGTAGCCTCTGGTCAACCGGTGTTATGGTAGACCAGTGGCTACTGATGATGGATATAAGCTCCAAAACTTCAGTCTACAAGAAAAAGGATATGAGTTGAGGTAATTTAATTCTTATTCTAAACGTTGATTGCGTTATGTGATTCTAATATATTCGCTTCCTCTGTTGGCGCATACAACATTTCGCGTCCCATGTTGTAAACTATTGTTGTTTATCTACTATTTAATTTATATAATAGTGTATCTTTTGCGAAATAAAATTGAACGGAGATGTAGAAAATTATTCAATGTTTATCGCTTAAATATTATTTCACATGGAACAGTCGTTCCCGTCCAGTGGTTTCCTATCTCAAAATACGGCTTAGTCTGTTGATATTTCTTTGCAACCTGTGTTGATTTACAATGAGTATGTGATACAATGTATTAACAAATAACACGCTTCATATTGTTCATTATAAACACAAATAGTTATGTATAAATAGTTTGCTTTTGTTAATAATGTATTCAGATTTGAAATAATTCAGAAATGATTTTAATTGATTGTAAGTAATAAAATATCTACTACATTGAATTGGTTGCTAGTTTAATTTCCCTTGGAACATATCCTGATAAAAACAAGAACTAATCACCGAAAGGAAATAACAAGGAAATTCGTATAATTCGTCATGGGGGGATGTACACGTTCGAATCGCAAATACGATTGTTTTACTGTTTCAAGCAGTTGGTTCCCTCGGGGACAATTGTCTTCAGTCTCGAAAAGATAAAGATCGATGCTGGAATTTTAATTTATATCTAGAACATTATGTTCATTTCGAAGAGTAAAGGTAAAGTAAATTGATATCACTACAGGCCTTAGGCGGCCTATGAGTAGTTGGAAGTTAGGGCTCCTACTTTTTAAAGGTAATCGGTATTTGCTGTCAGCCCTGCGTGATGGCCGCTTTTTCTCACAGAATAAGCATCAGATACTCATATCAATTAGAGCAGGCGTGTCCAACATTTTTTAAAGGGCCAATGTCGTTAAGGTGAATTACTTTGCAGGCAACATGATCTGATTTTTTACCGTATTAAATAGGATGGAAGAAAAACCAATTAATTTAAATATGAAATATATAATATATTGTTACGTTATTTTTATTAAAGTATTAATAATATATTAGTTAAGTTATTTTTAAAATTAAATAATATATGTGTAATGTATAATCTAATTCTAAAATATAAATTGAATAATATAAATGAAGTATTATTAATTCTTGTATGTTTAATATACATTTTTTTTAAATTTAAATAAAATTATGTTAAAATAATTAAATATTTACCTGTCAGTGCGACACCTGGCACTGCTTCTCACGAACATGACATCCGATATCTGGTTTGATTATGTTATAGCAACTCGAAGCGAACTCTCCAGATGACTGTCGGTGATTCGCGTTCTCGTTGCGCAGTTCAAATGTTTAATTCTGGAGAACACTTGTTCGCAAATGTATGTGTTACCGAAAAGTGGTGCGAACGAAGTGCATGACTATTATTGCCCGGATATTTTTCTCTGGAAAAGTAGTCGCGATAGAATTGTAGTAAGGGGACATAGTTAAATTTACTCTTTAGCTCTGAAGCGCATTGAAAATCAACGCACTCCACCTGCAGTCTATTTTAATGGAGACAGAGGATGAAAACAGATTTAAACTTACAACTTTCTCCTTGAAGTCTTCAAATGTAACGCAGAATTCGTTTCTTAATTCTGTTGTAATTTCTGCGTACTTTGAGAATATTGATTACTACACTTTTGTAGGGTTGGAAAATGCACAAAGTTGTTGTTTTTTATTTGTGATTCCCAAAGTCGCAATTTTGTTTCAAAGGCCTTCACGTGATCAAACATAGTAGTGATCAATTGGTCTTTACCTTGGAGACGTGAATTAATTTCGTTCAGTTATGTTGTTACTTCTACCAAAAAGACAAAATCACACATCCATTCTGCGTCTTTAAACTCAACAATAGGTTTGCCCTTCCCCTCCATAAATGTTTGTATTTCGTTTCTGAGATCAAACACTCGCTTCAACATTTTGCTACGGCTCAGCCATCTTATTTCATTATAATAAACAATATCTTCTAATTCTTAATCAATATTTTGTAAGGAATTTAGAAATTCTCTATGTCGCAAATCATTTGAACGAATGCATTTTACTACTTTTACGACTACTTGCAAACCACTATCTAAATTTAGGAATTTAGCAGAATTTTTTCCTGGTGTGTTAAGCAGTGATATTGCATTACAGAAATGTTTCCTACTTTAGCTTCCTCTGCTTATAGTACTTAAACTAACCCTCCTCGTTTTCCTGGAAATGCAGGAGATCCGTCTGTTGTTACACCAGAGAAGGTTGTATATTTCAAGCCAATCCGATTCAAGTTTTCGGTGACACCCCCATTAAATAATTGGCTTTAGTGGTGCCTTTAAGAGGGACAAGAGCAGCTAATTCTTCTGTAATACTAAAAGCTTTATCAACTCCACTTTATAAAATTGCTAATTGGTCGGTATCGCTAGCATGACTACTCTGATCGAGTGCTAGAGAATAGAACAGGAAATTTGTTGCTCGGTAATTTAAAGTTCTCTCTACATTGGACGCTAATTCGTCAATACGTCGAGCTACACTCTGTTTTAACAAGCTTAATATTGCAAACTGTATATATAATGACATATAAAATCAGAAACACTCTGAATGTACTCTCTAACAAACTTGCCATCTGAAAATGGTTTAGATTTTTTGCAATAATATTTGCTACTGCGTAACTCGCCTTTACCAGAGATTCAGTTTGAAGTGACACATTCTTAAAAAATAACTGCTGCCCCGAAAGTTTAATTTCAATTTCTGATACCTTGTCTTCACAAAATTAACACTCAAATTTATCATATTCAGACGCATGTTTGTTGTATTGTCGCTTTATATTATACTCCTTAAACACTTAAACTGTTTCACTGAAAACTAAACACACTTCTTCCTTGTTTAGTTCAGTAAAAAGGTACTGATTTGTCCACTTTATTTGAAATTATCTACCTTCGTCTGAAACTTTTCTTTTCCTGCCGCTACACTTAGAAGATATAATTAACACTTACAAAGATCACAGAATTAATTACTTACGTTCTCAAACTCTCACTAACATTGACACAACAATGTGAGCGAATAACTGCAAACTGGAAACTGACTTGAAATGTACAAAGGTAACGATAATAAAACATCTGGCATGCACTCGCCTTTGAAAGTAGTAATCGCGCAGTCAACAATTCACGCAGATTTCAAAGTGATGCACTGTAGGTAGTATCATAAATAAAAATGTTGGCTGAGTGTGATTTCTCCATGCTTAGAGTAAGATGATGAGTAGAATGAACTTTCGCAAACACGAGTGTTGGAAACAGAAAAAGTCTTGCTCTCTCAAGTTTATCTTATACCAAATAGAATTGCTTAATTCATAAAAGATATTAGACTACAACTTACAAATATCATTGCGGGCATTATGCGATGGGATTGAGGGCCGCGGTTTGGATACACCTGAATCAGAGGCTGAGTTTTGGCCAATTTAAGAATCTTCACCCCACCGGTAATCGAATCCTCGACCTTCCGGCTTGTAGCGTTTTACCTTAACAAACTGTCCGTGCCTCCATTTCGAAGGGTAGATAGTCCTTTCAGGAGATTGGGACGAACACGAGCGCTTAATTAAAACAAAGGAAAACTTAGTATCCAATTAGAATAATATAATTATAAATAACTGGTATAAGTGATAAAAATTGTAAATACAGAATTTGCATAATTATAAATGAAGGGTAAAGGGGATAGTCAGATAAGTATTAAATGTTATGATACTTTAACACGAAAGGACTTAGTATTAAATATATTTGTTTTAGTTTTTTATCTAGTATTATACAGCGTAACCTACTTATGTACTTGCTTGCCAAATATTGAAGGAAAATATACTCATGACGAAACTTTTTCATTTAATGTTTAACACTTTTAAATGATATTCCTTTCTAAGGAGAGTGTAATGATGTGTCATTCTCCATTCCCACAAAAAAAACTGACTTACCTGTTCATTCCACGGATCCTTCAAATATAAAATTGATATAACACAGAGCTTTCGACATGGTTAATACAAACATTTTACTGTCAAAATTTAAATAACTATTTTTTTCTGAAAATCCAATTCCGTCGTTCCACTCCTACCTTACTGGCCGCCAACAATGTGTTGTTGTAGGTGATCGTTTTCCTTCATGGTGGTCAGTGGAATGCGGAATATCGCAAGGATCAGTATTAGCTCCAATTTTATTTTCTATATACATCAAGGACATAAGTGACTGCATAAACATTGCAAATATCATACTGATAACGGACAACTTGATATTCACACTAGACCGGAACTGATTAGCGACACAATTAAACAACTTAATGAAGACCTTGATTCCATAGCAACGTAGAAAAAACAACCAAACCTTATTATTAATCCTGAGAAGTCACTAGCAATTATCATCGGCCATCAGAGTCTATTAAACAAAATTGATTATTCGTCGATAATGTATGTAAATATTAATCAAATTGAAATTCCATTGAAACCCTGCGTGAAACATTTTGGAATGTATTTCGACCAAAATCTTAGTTGGCAGGTTCGTTTAAGAGAAACTTGTAAAACGATATATTCATTCATCTATTCCCTAAAACGGTTGAAAGTATTCCTTCCTTCTTCATTGAAAAAAAGTACTTGTCTCAACTTAGATTAAGCCGAATTTCGAATATTGTGACCTAATATTAACTGATATGAGTACCACATTCAGACAAAGGTTGCAACGAGTTCATAATACTTATGCACCTTATATAACTTTCGTAAATCAGACCATATAATTCAAGTATTTGAAATATTGTCTTGGCTCCGATTGGAAGACAGGCGAAAGGTACATTGCCTCTGCTTCTTATTCAACACTTTGTCCACCTTATTACCCCTTTATATTTCTACTCGCTTTCATTCGCTATCCTCCCACCATAACTTGAACACACGATCGAGAGAAAATTTAACTCTAGCTGTTCCTCCGAATCGAACATCTCATTATTGCTCATATTTCCTTGTTTCAACCACCCGAGACTCTGGAATTCCCTCCCCTCGTATATCTAGGACTGCCCGACTCAAAAACATTTTAAAAAGAAACTCACTGCATATTTCCTTAGACAATATAATATGTTCCATATATACTTTTACTATTCCTTTATATTTTTAACTTTCTTTACTAAGTCACTTACTTAATTAACTATAGGTTATTATATTTATTATAATTTTATTATTATTATTATTATTATTATTATTATTATTATTATTATTAATATTACTTTTAATATTTTTATTTCTTCTCCTTGTCAACTTTATATTGTGTAGTCAATAATTATATATTATGTATCATTTATCATAATTCTTATTGTATGTATAACTTAACCCTGGTGAAATGAAAGAGAAGACCTTACGGTCTTAACTCCATCAGGTAAAATAAATAAATATTAACACGAAATTTCGACAACTAACACATTGATACTGTCATATCCTTAGATTCATTGCCGAGCGGACGTAAGCTTTCCATACATTCCTATCCTGATGTTTTCTAATCATCCACTATATAATCTAATTCTCTCAAATATTAGTTTTTATTCTCCCACCTCATTATTGGCGCTTTTCATCTGGATTTCCTAAAAAGATATTCCATCCCCCTCTTTCATTCCACCATTTGTGCCAAGTGTCTCGCGATATCTACATATATATTTATTTATAAAGATTCGGTAAATTAAAAAGGAAATTGATAATTTATAATTTATATACTTAAAGAAGCTCTTAATATATCCCAAACAGAATTGTGGTAATCTTAGATACGGGTACATTTATTTATATAGAACTGGCATAGCTGGAAAATTATACTCTTAATGTAGAAACTGTTTTAAATATAATTATATACTCGTACTTAATACACGTTCGACATAATATTAAAACAAATTATTGCAAATTGGCATCTAACTATAAAGAAAGTTCACAATGTGTAAATGGCTTAACTTTACATAAATGTGTTATAATTCATAATTATAATGAAGATTTTAATAAAGAACTCAAATAAATAAAAAAAACTAAAATTTTCGAAATTTAGTTTGGATAATTGAAGGAAAATATATTAATATATAATGTTAAACAAAATTCCTAATATAGAATTGAAATTACTGTAATAAAATGTATTGAGCAAAATTGCAAAGGAAATAAAGAATTTGCATAACTATCAATATTATTATCAATACAGAATTAAAAAAGGCCTAATTACAAATGAGACTCTTAATACAGAATTGTCATATTTCTATATTAAGAAATCCAAAGAGAAATGTCAACTTCAACAATTTCCAATATATAATATTAATGAAGTCCAACGCTGTGATATCGAGGTAGCGTGCTGCCTTGTCATGCAGTGGACCCGGATTCGATTCCCGGTCGGGATAGGCTTCTGGGTGAGGTTTTTATCGGGGTTTTTCCTCACCTGTAAGACAAATGGCAGGACGCTAGGGGCCCAACGGTCCCCGAAACTCATCCGGTCATCATCATCATCTTTATCATTATCACTATCATCGTTCACCGATGTGGAAAGCAATGGGAAGCTACCACACGTATAATTCCCTAGTAAAACTGCAAAGCAAAGCATGGAAATGCTATGATTGCAGTGAAAGACCTGCCTTAGAGCAAAATTACTGTGGACGGATGGAATAATAATGAAATAAAATTCAGTTTAATAAGTCAAAATAAAAGGTCTACTCTGAATTTGTAGAAAAACAATTACATAATTTTTGAATATAAAAATATTAAATAACAAAAAGCATACCCAGACAGATTATTACAGAAGTACTTTCTAAAGACATTTGCATTACTGGATTTTATTTGAAACTGCAATGCTTCAAATAATCACCCTCATTGAGGGAAACTTTAAAAATTGTAGTAGGAACTGTGCGTTCAAGCGATGAGACGCAATGGCGAGTTGGTTACGCCATTATTAGATGAAACTTCTCGTTCGAATGTGCGAGGTTGAATAAGCTTCAGCCATACAATACAGGTTACTTTGAACTCTAAACAGCAGCCAGATGTAAGCAAAAGCAGATATCAGTCTTACACGAAAAGTATACTTCGGTTGAACATGAAAGTTGCGCACTGACTGTTCGGAATATTTGGATTGAAATATAACTAGTAGTAGTAGTAGTAGTAGTAGGACTTTATTAGACAAAAAGTAAGATATTTACAATATTATTTACAAATATGGGTCGCACGGGCAGTAAGCCGTACGTGCTGTTGACAGTCCGTTACAATAAAGTAATAATTGGTACTAGTGTAAAGAAAAATAAACAAAAACAGCAATAACATTACAATTACATAAAGAAAACACAATAAAAATAATACCATTAAATAATAACACAATAGCATTATACACTAAAAACATTAACATTACAATTACATAAAGAAAACACAATAATATTACAATTAAGTAATAACACAATAGCATTATACACTAAAAAAAACATTAACATTACAATTACATAAAGAAAACATTAATATTCCAATTAAATAATAACACAACAGCATTATACACTAATTAATTTATATATAATTGTTAATAATTAATGGTACTGCTTTTTGATAACATATATTTATTCATGAATGAGTGTTGTCCTTATTTTTCGCGTTTTGTCCAGAAATTTACCGAGGTTTATCCAATTTTCTGGATTTACCAATAACTCGTAGCATGCCAATCTTTCCCGATTTGAATTTAGAAATCTTTCCGGTAATAACTGACGTCTCCAATATTCTAAATCATTACATTTTCCTAATATATGTATCTCATCTTCAAAGTTCCCGCACATTGGACATATTCGCATATCGTGATCGTCGCTTATTTTTAGAAATTTCCATGCCCCTAGCCTAAACCAAGCAAGCCCTGATCTCTCCTTAAATCCTAGGTTGAGTATATACGATTCTTTTCCCCAGACGTGTTTTAGGTCTCTTTGTAAACACAGTGAGCGTTTTCCTGTACATTCGGCGAAGGTATCTTGTTGGTTTACATCTAAGTACCTCCTCCTTATTTTTCTCCACACGTTCTTAAGATTTTCAGTCCCTTTTCCCATATCCAGCCCATCCCAATCTTTTGGAGTTCTCTCCTAACCTCGTCTGCCCAAAATTTAACATCTATGTTTTTAATTTGGTGGTCGTAGCAAATTGCTCTAAGCATTGTTTGTTCACCTTGGATTACTCGCAACCAGTATTTGAGTACACGAATTTTACAGTTAATATCGTCCTGGAATAACCCGAATTCATATAAAATTCCACAGTTAGAAACGGCCTTACTAAGTCCTGTAATATACTTTAGAAAATGCGTATATACCTTATTTAGTATTTCCGTTCTTTGGAAACCCCAAATCTCACTACTATAGTGCATGACTTGCCTGACCATACATTTTATCCAATGTGCTGACTGGAATATCAGGCACTCGACCCAGAATACCGAGTACACTGTTAAGTTGTCCCCTCCCTTTAAATAATGCTATATCAATGTGTTTTTTCCACTTTCCGTTCATTTTCAACGTCGTACCAAGATATTCGAAATGTTTCACGTTTTGAAGTACTTGATCTCTGTATTTCCATTCCTCTGTTCTACCATAAACCGTCCCATTTTTAAATGTCATTGTTTTTGTCTTACTAGCATTTACAGTCAATCCCCAATTCCTACAGTATATTTCCAGCAGGTCAAGACCTCTTTGCAATCCCTTGATTGTCTTGGAACAGATAATTAAATCATCTGCATACAACAGGACTGGGATTCTAACATTTCCTATCTCCGGAGCCTCAATTTCTCCTTCTAGCATTACGTCTACAATATCATCAACGAATAGATTAAATAGCATTGGTGATAAAATGCAACCTTGTCTCACTCCCCGATTGGCTTCGCTGCTCTCTGTAATGTGCCCTTGGTCTACTTTTATACAAAATTTAACATATTATAAATTGACATTAAAGCATGTATCATTTTACGAGACAATCCTTTCCGATTTAATTTTTCCCAAAGTGCGCTTCGGTCCACAGTATCAAACGCCATCTTAAAATCAATGAATGCACAAAATAATTTACCCCCCTTCATTTTCAGAGTGTCATCAATTAATGTTCTCAGAACAAATAGGTTGTCCACCGTGGAGTACCCTTCTCTAAACCTGCCTGATATTTTGAGAGCCTATTGTTCTCTTTAGCCCATTGTCTGATTCGTTCGTAAAGTACTTTACAATATATTTTTCCGAACACTGACAAGAGACAAATTCCCCTATAACTTTCTGGTATCTGTGCCCCACCTTTCCCTTTGTATAGCGGTTGGATGACACCTGTCGCCCAGGCTTCCGGATAATCTCCTCCATTAAAAAGTTTGTTGAACGCAGTTTTCAAAACGTCTAATAATTTATTGGATGATATCATATTTTTCAAGAATTCCCCTGGTATTCCATCAATTCCAGGTGCTTTACCATTCTTTAAACATTTAATGGAAGAAACCACTTATGTAACTACTGCACAGGATACTAAACAACATAGTTCAGCAAAGTTGCTATAACTAGACGATACAGATAATTATACTAAATCCCTTCCCTCTGACGCCATGTACTACAATAGTCACAGCATTTATGCGCTGATCCATCCATCCATAGTAATTTTGCCCGAAGGCAGGTCCTTTCATGCTATGCTTGCAGCTTTACTAGGGAATTGTGTATATGTGGTAGCTTCCCGTTGCTTTCCACACCGGTGAAGGATGATGATGATGATGATGATGATAATGATGATCATGATGATCATGATGATGATGGCCATATGATATCGGGGACCGTTTGGGCCTTAACGTTTTCCTGACATTTGTATTACAGGTGAGGAAAAACCCCGATAAAAACCTCACCCAGAAAAACTGCCCGACTGGGGATCGAACCCGGGCTCGCTGCGTGACAAGGCAGCACGCTACCTCGAGACCACAGCGGTGGACTATGCGCTGATATTATGTATAATAAGCGATAGATTAATTCATTATAGTTTATTATTTTCTTCGAATTTTTTCTTTCTCTTCTTGTTGTATATAATAGATTCGAGCTGTTATTCCTTTCTACATAACATTCTATCATTAATTTAATTTTAATTGTATAAATATTATTGTGATATTAGACATTATTTTCATTATTATTCAATTTGACAGATAACTAATTGTTTAGTATGTACTATTATTGTATTTTTTGTATTTATATGGAACATATGTTTGTCCTGGTGGTGGAAGAGAAGGTAACATAGCCTTAACTCCACCAGGATAAATAAATATATTCTATTCTATGTTTACGAGGGAATTTTTCAACCTATAGTCATTGTATACACTATATTAAATCCAATACCTCCATCAAAACTAAACATGCAACGCCCTCCTCGCGATCCGTCTAATCGCTTGGATGAACAGTACTTTTATTCGATAAGCAAAGAAAGTAACATATTTGATTGACATGTCGAGAAAGAACACATATACTTACTTACTCACTGGCACTATCGAACCCGTAGGTTCATGGCCGCGCGGACATAAGCTCTCCATACATCCCTATCCTGAGCTAATGCTTTCCAATCATTCCCTGTATAATCTACTTCCCTCAAATCATAGTTAATGTTGTTCTCCCACCTCATTCTTGGTCTACCAACTGGACGTTTTACCTCAGGCTTTTCCTACAAGAAGTTTCCATGCACGCCTTTCATTCCCCATTCGTGCTACATGTCCTATCCAACGCAGTCTATGAGACTTTACTGTTATTATTATATCTGGCTTCCTATAAAGACCATGTAGTTCATTGTTATGTAGTCTTCTCCATTCATCTGTCTGTTCATCTCTCTTAGGTCCAAAAATTTTCCTAAGAACTTTATTCTCAAATACTCGTAATCTCCTTTCCTCCCTTAAAGTAAGAGTCCATGTTTCGCACCCATATAATATAACTGGTAGAATAATAGTTTTATATATTTTCAGCTTAACGTTTTTTGAAAGAACCCATATAAGGTTTATAATATATGTATAAGCAATTCAAATTAGGACTACATAAAACTGCTACAGCCTACAATATTATAATTTACAATGGTGTAATCGTTTGAGCCCTTATCTTCCACTCCAGAAACCTAGAATTCCATTTCCTAATAGGATAGGGAGTTTCAAATCTCCACCTTGGAGCTGGTTGTGTGTCCTATGAACGTGAAAAAGGCAATGGAAAAAAATAAATCAAAGGGGGGGGGGAAGTAAAATATAAAAAAGTAAAAATAATTTTAAAATTTTCAGACTAATAAACTTGCACAATGCTAAGCGCAGAATAAAATTACAGCTAATTTAAGGCAATGCAAACAAAAAAGAACATATATTACAGTCCAAAGAATAATAGAAAATCTATTAAGGAGATAATAATGGGAATAAAAAATTCAAGATTTTCGTGCTGATTCATAAAAATTGCCATAAGACAATATGCTAAAAGCCGGAAGGTCGAGGGTTCGAGTCCCGATAGGTTCAGGATTTTTAAACTGGCTTAAACGTTCTGGCGACACACTGGTCCTGGGACAGATCAAGTATCTAACTGAATTTAGTAAGGATGCTTGTTTTAGGGATAAACGCGGCCGTCACGCAGGACTGATAAACCGACTGAAATATCGGGCCGATGTTCTATTAAAAAAGTAACCTTAACCTCGTACTATCACTTGTGGGCCCTCCCAAGGCAGGAATACAAAACCTAAAGATCATAAACAGGGGGCACTATATGTTAATTGCGACCCATACACGGTGGATAATGAACTAAAAATTTTAATTCCTATCGTGAGATTACTTTACCTCATTGGTCTTTCGGAGCTGGTTCCAGCTTCAGTAGGAAATGAAAAGTCCTACAGAAATTTAAAGTATTTTAATAAAGATGAGGACGACTGTACCACTTACAGATATAAAATTCATAGTATTATGTCAAAATTTTATATTTTTACTAATATTTCAATTATATTTTGTTATCATGTTCTCATAAATTTGTTTTAAATATTTTATTACGAACTTTTGAATACATGGCGCGTAATTTGGATTACCCGCTAAGCGTGTAATTTGAGCCGATGAAAAATTATTTCTGAAATATTTAAATTTAACTACCTCAATGGATAATGAGGACTAAATTTATCTGTTTAGTTTTTGTATATTATTAACTATTTAGGTAGAAAATCCATCAGATTTTGTAATTGCTTGAATATTAGATTTTGGATGATGAAATTGTATTATTTAGATTGTATTCTCAAAAGATAATTTTGACCAATGTAGGCCTACAGGTATCTAAGAAAAATTAAATTTGTAAAGAAAACTATATTCCAACTTTTATTGCAATGCATGATGTTGTGTCCATTCGCATTCTTTGATCAACGTAAAAAAAAGACGAAACTTATGTTTAAAAGCCGATATGTCAAATAACTTCCATGTTAGAACAGAATATGGAACTTTCACATTTTTGTCAGCGCAGTACAAAAAAATATTGTCTGTTTTAACCATGCCCGAACCTAGGAACGGATTATTTTCACAGCTCAGCGAAAACTCTTTAATAATACAGTGAAGGCATGCGAACTGGGCACCTGTTATAACACTCTTCTCACACTGAAATATCAACACTTGTTACGTCTGTCATTTTTTTTTCAGTTAGAGTACGTTGGTAAAGTGACTTTATGTAAAATAAAAGCAATATAAAATGCCCCCTCCTTTAATGTTCATTACAGCGATTTTCTTTCCACATAATAAGGAGGTTAATTGTATATGGTTTGGAAAACATTTTAACTTGATTTCGGATTTATTTTGCTTTTCGTTGTCTTATTTAACCTCTCCCTTTCAGAAATGTTTACATACCCACTCCAGTTGGGACTCTGTTAGGATATGACGTGCCGGGAAAGAATTTTAAACTCTAAATCACACGCATACTTATTTTTTTATCACGCAAGGAAATTGAGGTCTTCCATGGTTGAATGATGTGCTCAATGCTATGGCAAACTCCGACACAACTGATAAGACACTCTATTCACTCACACATTCATACGTAAACAAGATGAACATAGTAAGGATGATTGTGAAGCCTAGAGATTTTCGTGCTCTTCTTGGGTCTTAACGTTTCATAGTAGTTGTGTTACAGTGAGCAAATGCTTCGAAAGGTCTCGTCCATGAAACATGCATTAGAAGCAATGAGATTACCCCGAGATCAAAGCCGTGTTCTTATCGTTTGAAAGCACTAAAATAATCAATGTGGATAGTCCTAAAACTCCATGATGCGACAGATCTAAAAGGACCTTGGCCTACCAAACGGCTGCTGGCTTCACATCCTCATGTGTTAATTACACAGATTTGCAATCATTCGCCAAATAAAGAGTGTTGAGCGGTCAGCATTTCAGATTCCGTAACGTTATAGCTGGTTTTCTCAATCTGTAGATATCCAAATTCTTCTTGATATGTGATCACCAGGAACCATACTGGCGAACATTGCGTGCAAAATGCATTCCCCTAGTGACTTAAAGCAGGTAGTCACCGATCCCGTACAAGGGAAAATTGTGAGGAAAATCCATACCCCATAAAGACTCGAAACTGGTGGTTACCGATCCCATACTGACGAAAATTGCGTGGACAGTTCATTCCCCGTGTCTGGAAACAGCGTCAATCCCGTAGATCCGCACCAAGGCATCATGCCTTACACGGCTCGGCTACGTAGCGGGATGAATGAGTCTAAAAGTAAAAATTAGTCTCTCTACTCGTATAAGGAGTAATGCCCGGTCAAGGGATGTGATTAGATTAAGACCCCATTTTTTAAGGTCTATAATATATACAGATTCCGCTTGCATGATCACAATCTTGCACACACGCATATATATTAATAATACACACGCTTTTCGCTAAAACGCTTGTGCTTCAAATTAATATTTATTTTATGCTGGAGCATAATATTCCGAAACACTTTCTTCTACTATTAGCATGTATGTTACTCTATACATAATATAATATCGTGGTTCAGACCAGGGCTGATGTAAGCCTTACTAATATACACAAATTATAAAGATAGGTATAAATTACTAGGTGGCTCAGTGGCGCAACTAGTTAGACACTCGCCTCTCACCGCTGGAATCTTGAGATCGAAACTCGGAGACTCTATATGGGTTTCGTGGCGGACGAAAAGGAACTCGGGCAGGTTTATCTCGGGATTTCTACTGTTTTCCCCTTCCACAAATTAACTTTCACTATTTATCCATATTCCTCCCATCCATTTAGTTTGATTTCGTTATTCTACTTCTGTTCCGGCATATCAAGGCGGCAAACTTGTCCTTCACAGATCTCTATAAATATAAGGGATTGATATCATCTCATCCTTCGACTCAAATTTATTAAAAACTGAACTCCATGGCACGACAGATTTGAAGGCCCCTAGACTACTAAGCGTCTGCTGGCCTCACATTCGCGTCTTTTAATCAGAGTGATGGGAGATTATTCATTCACTATAGGGGTGATTTGTGGTAGCATTGCGGCCCTCTAGCTTTTACTTCTGTTTTTATCTCCCTACGTACTTTAGATATCCAAATTCTTGATGATCCAGTTGGGTACAATTCCCGTTCTAGATGAAATTCCATTAAATTTTGTTCTTCTCCCATGGAACTCGATCCAGCTCAAAAACCATAGACATACATCAACGCATGATGCCTTCAATCACTCGGATACGACTCAGGATAAAGTATTTTTGTGTTCCTAAAATGTATGCCCTTTATACAAATTACTCATAAAATGTATCCATATAGATATAAATCGTCAATACATAAGCAAGCGGAATAGGTGTATTTAGGTTTATTCAGACACATTTTTAACATAATAACTGATTATTAAATTAATGTAGATTAGGTAGATTTTTGATTTAAAAAATTTGGTTCTTTATTTTAGGTTTTCAGTTAATGTCACCACATTCTCTTAAGATATTTCTTTTATTATCTCCGTCATTGGCGGAATTTTAACCCCTTATTTAATTGGGGTGCGTGGAAGGCGATGAAATGAGGACAAAAAATTACAACGAAACGCCGGGAGATATCTAAAATAAAAACATTAACTAAATCCCTTTAAAGAAAAATTCATATTGGGAATCGAACCAGAATTCAGGAATCTCTGAACATAAAACCATTAAACTCTTCTGATTATGTTATATTAAATTAGGTCAGCAAGAGCACTCTTCCCTACACGTGTCCACGACGGACGAGCAGAACGCTCAAATCATGGACAACAGCCAAAAAGTTACGGAAGTAAAAGTGACCGTTTTATGTTAATATGAAACTCCTAATTACGAAAATGACAATTGAAATGATGACAGTTGTCTAGTTTTTAAATTATCAGCATGCCTAGTGTTGCTGCATATGCTGTGAATATTAAAGTCAGTGTGAAGGTCAGGGAAACTACTTTAGAGGACGGAAGACAGCGACAGCTGTATAATATAGATAAGATTTGTCTTAAAGGGTCAGTGGTTACCCCAACAGGCAGTGAAATTAGTTGAAGTGGAATTTCGTGAGTGAACAATGGTTTGAGCCTTGGTGTATAAGTTATATAAATGTGCAGTTTTGTCGTGTAGAACACATGTGTGACATGTCTATATTTTCTCAGATACATTTTTAAAATTATGCGCAGAGTTAAGATTGCAGTATAATGAAAGCTAAAATTAGTCCACATACTTACTTACTTACTCACTGGCACTATCGAACCCGTAGGTTCATGGCCGCGCGGACATAAGCTCTCCATACATCCCTATCCTGAGCTAATGCTTTCCAATCATTCCCTGTATAATCTACTTCCCTCAAATCATAGTTAATGTTGTTCTCCCACCTCATTCTTGGTCTACCAACTGGGCGTTTTCCCTCTGGCTTTCCTACAAGAAGCTTCCATGCACGTCTTTCATTCCCCATACGTGCAACATGTCCTGCCCATCGCAGTCTACGAGACTTAACTGTTCTTATTATATCTGGCTTCCTATAAAGACCATGTAGTTCATTGTTATGTAGTCTTCTCCATTCACCTGTCTGTTCATCTCTCTTTGGTCCGAAAATTTTTCCTAAGAACTTTATTCTCAAATACTCGTAATCTCCTTTCCTCCCTTAAAGTAAGAGTCCATGTTTCGCACCCATATAATATAACTGGTAGAATAATAGTTTTATATATTTTCAGCTTTACGTTTTTTGAAAGGAGTTGGGACATCAAAAGTCTCTGCAATGCATAATAGCATGCATTTCCAGAATTGAGCCTATGTTTAATTTCTTTGTGCGTCTCATTCCTATTTGTGATTATTGTTCCTAGGTATTTGAATTCAGCCACTTCCTCAAATTTCCCTCATTTGTCATTAGCTGTCCATTTCCATTATATACTGAATTTCTACCTGTGACCATATATTTAGTTTTACTGATATTTACTTCCAGTCCTAATTTCTTAGTGTTACTCAATAGTGTGTGCGTGTTGGCCTTTAGTATCTCCTCGCTATCGGCCAATAGTACTACATCATCAGCATAAACTAACAGCTTATTAATACCATTCAGTTGTAAGCCTTCCTCATTCTCTAAAGATTTAATGGCATGCTCTAGTACAAAATTAAATAGTAGAGGAGATAGTGCATCTCCTTGCTTCAACCCATTCTGGATTTCAAAAGTGTCTGAAAACTGTTTGCCTACACGCACCCTACTATTTGAGCCATTTAGACATTCGTATAAGTCTAACTAACTTTTTAGGAATTCCGAACTCCAGCAGGATACTGTATAACTTCTCCCTCTTAATTGAATCATATGCTTTTTTGAAGTCTACATATAGTTGATGCACAGTGCCATTATATTCCCATTTCTTTTCTAAAATCTGTCTTATACTAAAAATCTGATCTGTTGTAGACCTGTTTCTTCTAAATGCACATTGATTATCTCCTAGAATGTCATCAATGTAGGGAGTAAGTCTGCTTACTAATATATTTGTAAGAATTTTGTATGAAGTTGAAAGTAATGAGATGCCCCTGTAGTTGTTGCAATCAGTTTTATCTCCTTTCTTATAAATTGGTACGATAATTGATTCCTTCCATTCATCTGGAAGAGCTTCTTTTTCCCAAATCATACTAAGCAACCAGCGTATTTTGTCTATCAATTTTTCTCCTCCTGATTTTATGAGTTCTGCTGGGATCTCATCTGAACCTGATGCTTTATACATCTTCAATTTTTCAATCGCCATTTCAACCTCTAATGCACTTGGCTCTGCGACTAGCATTTCTGCTGTCTGTAACTTATCCTCCTCAATGTCCTGTTCTGTATGTACATTTAATAGCTGATTAAAGTAACTTTTCCATCTATTTAATATACTCCTAGAATCTGCAATCATATCCCCATTTTCATTTCGAATTATGTTTGTTCTAGCCTGAAACCCTTTCTTCTCTACACTAATTCCCTGATATAATTCTCTAATGTTCCTATTTTTTGCATTCATTTCAAGATCATTAATCTTCTCTCTCAAATATTCCCTCTTTTTACTCTTTAGTAACTTAGTGGTTTCCCGTCTAATACTACCCAATTGCTCTAAATTTACCTCATTTGGCTGGTGTAACCATTTAATTTTTGCTAGTTTTCTTTTCTTTACAATGTCGGCACATTCCTCATCAAACCATTTCTTGTTTTGCCTCTTTTTTAAAACAACCAATGCTTTCTGATGCTGACAATTTAATAGTATCTCTTATAGCCTCCCATTCTTTATTTATATCAGGTTCTTCTTCGTTTGCCACATTGTCATCTGAAGATTCCAGTACTTCAAATCTATTAGCAATTTTGATTTGGTATTCTTGCTGCATTTCATCATTTCTCAAGTTTTTTAATTCATATTTTACAGAATCATCTTTAGCATTCGTTCCTCTCATAAGCGATAGCCGTTGTCTGATTTTCACTCTGACCAGATGATGATCCGAATTGCAGTCTGTCCCTCTAACTGATCTAACATCAATGATGCTACTGTGCCAGCGTTTATCCACTAATACATGATCTATCTGGTTCCGAGTTTCTCCATCTGGGGATGTCCAGGTGTATTTATGAATATCCTTATGCTGAAATGTTGTGCTCTTAACAATCAGATTCTTTGATGTGGCAAATGTGACTAATCTAACCCCGTTATCGTTACTATCTTCATGAAGACTGAATTTGCCTATTGTTGGTTGAATATATCTTCCCGCCCCACTTTTGCATTAAAATCTCCTAAGACAATTTTCATATGATATCGTGAAAGGCTATCAAATAAGCATTCTAATTCTTCATAGAACTCATCCTTGATCTTGTCATCTTTATCTTCTGTGGGGGCATGTACATTTACAATTATAAAATCATGTCGTTTACCATTTAGAATTATGTATGATATCCTATCATTAACAAACTTAATATCTCGGATAGCGGATAGGATCCTCCTTCTGACTAAAAAACCCGTTCCAAATGCAGGTCTTTCTGCACCCCCATAGAATAATGCAAAGGTTCCTGATTCCTGACTACCTTCTCCTGGCCACCTAATTTCCTGTAAAGCGACTATATCCAAGGGCGATTTATCTAGTTCCCGCGTTAATATCTCTAGTGCCCCACTATTGTATAAAGTCCTAACATTCCATGTTCCTAGGAACATGTCCCTGTGTTTGAGCCTTTGGCTTATATCGCATTACGAAAGCAACACACAACTAAATTTATTAAAGAAAGCTTACCAATCTTCATTTCGAGTGCAAAATAGAGGATGTTCACAAACATTTTGCTCCACATATTTGCTACATTGACTGTTCTGCAAATTTTAGTGACTGGTTTAAAGGAAAGAAGAAAGTCCCATGATTTGGAGAGAACAAACTAATCATGTAAGTGCTTGTTATTTCTGCATGGTCCCACCAATTAAGTTTATTTAAAAGATAAGAGATCAGCTATGAATTATCCCAAAATATTTTCAGCTGTTTGTCCTGAGCCACACTCGAAAGAACTTCCTTTCCAATACTATCATACTACTATAATATTGATTCAGACGATGAAATCAAATCCAGCACTTCTGAAGAAGTACTCAGACCATCCACAACCTATCATCCTGACTTCAATCCTGAAATTCCAACTTAGTCACACAGAATGACCCAAGAGGAATTAAATGCTCTTGTCTGAGGCTCAGAACTCTCAAAAGCCAAAGCAGAACTCCTGGCTTCGCGGCTTACACAATTTAAGCATCTTGGCGAGAATTCAAAGGTCTCTGCATATAGAACATGCCAGAAGCCATTTGAACAATAAATATATAATGGCACTGCATTCTGCAACAAATATAGAAAGTCAAATGTCTGCTATAAACATCCAGCACAAACAAGAAGAGTGGCGGTTATTTTTAAATTCATCAAAGTCCAATCTTAAGGCAATGTTACTGATGTGCTTGCATTAAGATACTTGATGGGAATGTATTTAGGTACATACTCACAAAATTTCCGAGACTAAGAACAACTAAAATTAAGGAACTCTTCAAGGATAAACACTTTTCGGAACTTTTGAAAAGAAGAGAATAAAAAATGCATGGAAAGCATTCAGAGCAACGGGCCCCAAACTACAGACCATGTGTTACTAGCTTATCGTGAAATAGGGTTCAATATGGCATTAAAAATCCATTTTCTCCACACTCATTTGGACTTTTTTCTGGAAAATTGTGGTGCAGTTTCTGATAAACATGGAGAACATTTTCATCAGACGATCACATCATTAGAAAGACTATATCAAGACAAATAGAATACATCTATGCTAGCTGACTAATGTTGGTCAGTGGTTCATTTACAGCAGACAAGCTAAACGGAAACGTCCTTAACTGAGGTAAGCTGGCCTTATTATTACCAGAATTAAGGAGGAAAAACATTTTACTCGAAGATATTTTCCAAAATTACGAAACAATGAGACCACTGCTGACAATTGCATTGTCATTTTCGTGTTCAGCATGAAAAAATACATCGAAATATGGTCATTTCAATTCCGTAACAGACAAAAAGTCAAAATTTGTTGTCCAATGTAATCAATAAAAAAGGAAAGAAGAGGAAGGAATTTTGGAACGCGGTGGCACGCTACTGACCCGGCTTTGTGGTCTAAATTAATGTCCGTTTGCTAGGATTCTCGGTGTAATCATGCCGGAACACGCAGCAGATTTAAACGATGTTCGTCATCCTCAATTATTTATTTTAATCCGCAATGGGGATATGTATATTTATTTAGTGATTATAAAGGAAAGGCAAAAGTGTTTAGTGTGTCTGATAGTTCTTACTAACGTGAGAAAGTTCAATAATCACACATACCATACAAATTATACGGATACAGACCGTACAGACGAAGTCGAAAAGCTAACGGAAAATTTACATCCATGACTGCACAAAATAGTGTACATGTATTTAATTACTCTTACGCTATTTTTAAATGTATTTATTTAGATTAATTCAATTTTAACCACCACACATTATCATAAGCAATACCACGAGTGATTTTCAATTAATCTAGAGATTTTGGAAATCTAGAGTGGCATTTGTTAGGACTATTTAACGAATAAAATTAAGCTATTTACTCATAAATCATTATTTAGATACAGTTATTTAAAATATTTATATATTTTATATAAATGGCGATGTATGAAAACAAATGAGGAACGTTATGTTCCACTTGTTTATTACTGCAACCAGATCATGTTATTTATTGCCAAAGGATCGCAATATTGTAAGAATGCACCCTAGTGGAGAAAAAAATTAAACGCATCAAACTGTATATTAATTATTTTCTGATGTCCTATAATGTAAATATATCAATTATATTTTTCTGGAACGTTATTACCTGGGAAAAAATACGTTTAAGAAAGCGCAAACAGTGGTGTCTTTTTTGTGGTATAATCAGTTGCTACAAATGTTTTTATATTATATCCCGCAATCACGATAAGATTACATTCGTGCATTATATATACATATACACACACAATCTGGTAGCTACATGTAGTCACTGCAAAATAATGCTATAGCCTATTCAGCATGTTAAAAACGAGGACCTTGATTTTACAGTGATAAAATTAAACTGACAAAATCGAGGTGAAAAACGACTGTGATTGGCTGTAAATAAAAAATCATTGAAATGTGATTGATCATTGACTCCCATTTGTCCCACAAGTTAAGTAGTCAGTACAATTATAATTATTATTATCTATCTATATATTCCGTTATTCCCCATTTGGAGTTAGATCGCTCCCTATTGGTATTTATTAAATTTACCATGTATGCCATTATTATTATTATTATTATTATTATTATTATTATTATTATTATTATTATTATTGCAGGCAGTACCTTCTGCTTGTGTGTCAGTTGTTCGTGTAGACTACCAAATCACAATGCATATTAGAAAATCACCCGCAGGTTTTCTGATGGCTTATTTATGAAAGACTGTAAGAAGATGGCTGCTGAATTGTTATGCCCTAATAAACTTGAGTTATTTGACGCAATTAGACGTTCTCGGGCAACTGTAACACGCCCGCCGTACACAATATCTTGCTGGTAACATTTTTCACAAATTAATGGAAGTTACATATAATTTTATTGCATTTTCCTTACCTTGTATCTGCTGATGAATATCGATTGAAAACGTGTTTTGCCTTTATCATTAAATAATATATTATTCTTTAATTAAGATATCATAGTAAAAAATTAAAGTAATATATAATATATTCCCACAAATTATAATTTTAGCATTCATAAATTATTAACCAACTTTATTAATTCCCCAACATTTTACAATTAATAATCAGTTATAACAATTTATAAATATGCTCAGCGAAATAATTTTAAAAATTAAAATCAATAATCTTACAAAATGTATAAATAAAATTATTAAATTCTGAATAAAAGTGTTGAAATCTCCAGCACAGTAGGCCCAAAAATGGTATTTCTTGTAAGGGGTGTGAACTTCGAAATATAAGTTACAGAATAACTGTTAGATCCAGCGGCAATGCGAGATACAGCAACGGGCACTAACATATTATGAAATGTAGAAAATAGCGATCTTTCATTTGAGTTCATCTGTATCTCTAATCACAGGTGGGGCACTTGCTATGATAAGGTGTAGCTTGGGAGTTGAGTAGTGTCTGAAAGACAAACTAGAAGATCAGACAGTCTGGGTAATTCATCGCATTATTATTAAGGAAATCTGTGTAGTAAAAGAGTTTTGCTGAATTAAGGGTTGAGTGTTGTAGTTAAAATAATAAACAATATCAGATCTCAAAGCGTTCTTGACAGATCTTGATTGCAAGCATGTGACATGCCCTACTTTCAGTGAAGTTAAATAGCTCAACAGGGAAAATTTTTGAATCGTTTCTGTAAACCTCGCAGCGTAATATGATATTAACCCAGTTCAAAGTCAGACATAATTCTATTAATTTATCAATTGGTAATAGTTATTTAAATTAATATACTTTGAATATCCAAGAACATCGAATTCTGCACGATTCCAAAGTGTGCTTTAGTGTTTCTTAATAGTGATAGCCGCCTGAGAGTGGACTGCTGCTCTCTTCTCGACCTGTGATGCTCCTGCGTACTCGCGAGTGCACACAGCACTTAATAAGTACCGCTTATTCAGGTATTAATAATTTCATGAAAACTTATAATAACATAATACAGAATATTTTGTCATATGAAAGCGAAACTTGGTCTTTGACGGAATTACAAAAGAATACAATTAGAACAGTTGAATTTGATTATTTTAGAAGAAGCCTCCAAAAAACAAGACAGGATAAAATAAGAAATGAATTCCTTCGGAGAGAAATGAATGTCACCACATCTGTTGTTAAGAGGATTGAAAATCAAACGCGTACATGGTAGGGCTATGTACAAAGATTGGAAAATGAAAGATGGCCAAAAAATATATAGCAATGGTCACCCCCTGGAAGAAATAAACGTGGCAGACCAAGATAGAAATGGAAAAACTACGTCAGAACAATAATGGAGGATAGGAATTTGGAAGAGGGAGATTGGAATGATAGAGATAAATGGAAACTGAAGACGGCAAACCTATAAGTGGGGGTAAGCCGAAGAAGAAGAAGATTTTCATTAACATATAGGTCTACTACTGCTATCAAAGTTATAAAATGTTTTCTGATACTCTTCCAGTTTAAAATAAAGTGTAATGCCATGTGCAAAAATTGTGGCACTTGAGTTTATCTCCGAGTGGCTTACAAATACCGTAGCGGAATTACGCTACGTTGTAGGGCAATTCCATTGCAGGACTTCCGCATTGTGGCGGAAAAAAAAAAATATTTTAAGACAATTTCTTCGCCTCACAACAATTGTTCTTCATAATTAGCACCATCGTCATAACAGACCTAATTTTCTGTATCGGTACCGTATTTCATCCAATAATCTTCTAATAGATCTTGTCTTCGATTCCAAATAGGAGAATTTTTATACTATATTGGGTATTATTTCTCTAGCCTTTGTCCCAACGTGCAATATATATATGTATATATATGCAATATGTATATATATATATATATATATATATATATAGATAGATAGATAGATGTGTGTGTGTGTGTGCGCTTGAGTGTGTCCGTGTGTTATTAAATGGGTTTAACTTTAAGTTCGGATAAAATATTTGTGTCTGTTTTATAATCTTGCCTATTTTGCTGTTGTCGTAAATTTCATACTTCCTGTCGTGATGTAGGATCGATAACAATTATACATTTAAATTATTTAGATAATAATAAAGCAATATGATTTATAGAATTATTCCTGCAGCGTATTTAGGCCCTTTTTAAGCTGTTACTGTTATATATATATATATATATATATATATATACAATATTATAATCATAATTCTTCAAAATAGTAAACTATTGTAGCGGAATATGAATTGGAAATGAATAATTATGACAACAATAACATCAAATTTAGCCAACCTCTACCTACGAAAAACCCGCCTTTTATATACGTAATAATCTCACAATGCGTACATTAGCACTTTCTTCAATGTTAGATTAATCGATACTAGTACAATTCATGGTGATTTTCCGTTGAGGTATCAGTTCACAGTAATATAATGTACGGTTAAAAACTATAATATTGTTACCTTGTAGGTCCGTCTCCTCAACTTAAGTTCTTTTAAAACTCTGTAGGCCTTTCGGGACTAGTCCCAATCAGCAGAATGCATTAGGTCCGTTCTTGTTGACCCTTGTTGAAGCACTGACTTGGTTGTGAGAATTTTGTACAGAGGATTGTGTGGATTAGGTGTGTATTGAGAATCAGGTTGTTGTTGATTTCTCTTAGGATTGCGATTTCCTCCAGTATATTTATTCTCGTTGGAAAGTTTTCTCTATGTACTATTGTGAGGGTGTACTATTGTTAGGATATATTAATATTCTACAGAACTGACAACAAATTAAACAATTTAATAAACAACAACATCGAAGAAATAGATGAATTCGACAATAAAGGCATCTACAAATTAACATGTACAGACTGCAATAAATTCTACATTGGGAAGACTAACAGAAGCTTCAACATTAGATTCAAGGAACATTTCAGAGATTTCATTTACAATGGAGGAAAATCAAGTTACGCAAAATATGCAATTCAAGCTGAACACCATATACATAACATCGATAACACCCTCACAATAGTACATAGAGAAAACATTCCAACGAGATACGATACGATAGGAAGGCAAATCTCATTCATAGCAATCTTTAAGCTTTGTTATGACAGAAGCTGCTATCACAGGTATAAGTCTACCCAATATCAATATTCAAAGACGCTAATTCATACTGCACCGTATGATGTTATATCTGTGTGTTGCCACACCGATAACTCCGTTTCATCTATATAGTCTGTTTATACCTGTGCCTTTCATTCCCGAACTAGTCCCTTCCCTACGTCACATACGTCTGCGCAATGGATGCGCTGTATGTAATAAAATCTCTCGACACGAAGGCGAAGGAGCAAACAGTCCGGCAGTCTTACTTCGGGGTTATGAGATTAGCAACTGAAAGAATTCGGTACATTTTCGGACACAATAAGGGGCAAAATTATGGCTATTAAGTATTGGTTGGACATAATAAACAGGAATAAGGACCCGCTTAGAGCAGAGTGTTACAATGAACAGAAAAGGCAGTGTATTTCGGGAGATTGGGTAATCTGTATAGAAAGGGGATTTAAGGGCATAGGGATGGGTTGGGTTTGGAAGAGGATTACGCGGAATAATAGAAATGTTTGGAGGAGAGTTAAGAAGAGACTAATCGATATAGACAGGCAGTATATAGAAGCCGAGTGTAGCCAGAAAATATCGCTCACCTGCAGACGGAATTGAAACTTTCGTGGGGAAGGGAGAAATATATTGACTCTTTGGATGGGGATGATAGAAGTGCTATTGCATGGTTTCATTTCGGGGATGGATGGCCCATAATTTAACAAATGATGAAGGCATTAAACTATGCCCGCTATGCGATGACCATGAAAACTGGCACCATATTATAGCATTCTGTAGAGAGACAGAACAACTTAGATTACAGATGCTGCCGGATATATTTCTCAGGTTGGATCGAGGGAGAGTGGCGTGTTGGGATCTTTTAGGACGGATCGAGAGTGAATCAAAAACATGCACATTTTTGGGTACAGTAAGGAAATTGAGATATAGCAAAATTGTAGATTAAGGATATATGTATTGACAATAAGAAGAATCTCAATATGGTCTTTGTTTTCGATCTTTAATTATATGATATAATAAGTAGGTCTGATAAGTTGAATAGTCTGATAGTGTATTTGATTTCTGCAGGGTCGGAGGGAGGGTGGTATGAGCGTGCGGTGTGTATATGTGTGGGGGTGTGTGGGTGTATATGTGTGTGTTTTTTTCTAATTTGTTTTCTAGCATTTTTTTTAATATTAATGTACGGAATATGGATGAGTGTAGATATGTATTATTGTGATACAGTGTAGACATAGATTTTACTTATATGTAGCCTGTTATTGTTTTTTTGATACAAGTGTATTTGTAGGTATTTGTTTATATTATGATTAGTTCTATTTTTTTATTCATTGAAAAAATAGTGCACGTACAGCCAAGCAGGCCTATGCGCAATGTAAATGCATATGTATTTTCTTTCTTCTGAAAAAAAAGGCAATAAATTCCATTCATCTATCTATCTATCTACTTCGGGGTTCAAGTTCTTCTTTACGGCGAGAGTCTCGGAGTAATGGGTCCCTCTGCCATCAATTTAATTACGTCGTTTAAGTAATGTATGAAGATGCTGCGAAGAAACAACCCTTGTTTAGGAGTGAATGACAAGATGTATGTAATGGTATAATCCATTTATTATATATTATTTATTTAAAGATCAGTGACTTAAAAGGCTACAAATGTATGCTTTATTGTTTGTTAACTTTAATTATTATTTTTCATGTCTGCACAGCAGCTTATTAATTATATATATATATATATCTTAATATATAAAAAATTTCGTGTCACGTTGTTTGTCCGCGATGGAATCCTAAACTACTGAACCGATTTTAATAAAATTTTGCACACTGTGTGCTGTTTGATCCAACATGAGATTTAGGGTAAACTAAATTTATAGTCGCATTGCGTTTTTATTGCAAATTATTTGTTAAATTATTTAACGAAGAGTTATAATTATCTGTGAGTTCCATACGATTCTAACAGACGGCGGTGTAAGGTATTTAGGTGTTAAGTTGTACTGTTGTGGTAAGGTAATTTGGTAAGGTAATTGGTTTATTATTTAACAAAGAGGGATCCAGATGGCTGTGCTTTTTGTTGCAACCGCGAGTTTCAATTGAATTTCAAATATTGATTACTTCATAATTTAAGTGTGTATTTTCAATATTATTAATTTCGTGTGTAAGTATCAGTATTCAGTAATCTGGCTGAAAGGCAGCAACTTAATTAAAATTTTTAATGTATACCTTAGCCACAGCAACGCGTGGCCGGGACTTCTAGTATATATATATATATATATATATATATATATACGCACATATATTTCATTTATAATGACTCATGTTTTTTTAAATTTATTTTATATGTTGGCTTATGGTTTGTATTATAGAACACCATTTGAACCTCTGCATAATTTTGTAGAATACGACAGTTAAATGCCCTCCATAGTATCTTTACCTTGTCGTGGTGGAGTGGCTTGTGTGCTTAAATGATCGCGAGAGCTATGCCGGCGGTAGCATTGCTGCCGGACTGGTCGAAGGTGATAACCCAGACGAAAAAAGTACCTTGGTCGAAGGAGTGACGATCTTTCACCGTAAAAATACAACCGTCAAGAAATGCGGACATGGGCTTAACTGGGGTAAAATTTTCCGGAGGTCAAATAATCCCCCATTCGGTTCTCAGGGCGGGGACTACTATTGGAAAGAATTAGCTCAGGATAGGTATGTATGGAGAGCTTATATCCCCGCGGCCATGGACCTACGGGTTCGATAGTGCCAGTGAATAATAAGTAAGTAAGTACGACAGTTAAATATTCCCCATGCTTACGACTCATGATTATAAATTATATGCTCAGCTCAGATTATCTTAACGTAGAGTGTTTCTAGAACACGTTAATAAATTATTTGTGTCTAGTAGATTGCCAACTTAGAGCAATGAAACATGTTCGCGAAGTGGACCCAACCACGGATACTCTGCTAGAGATTAACGAGGTTAAAATATTTGCTCTTTGGTTCTCATTAGGTACGCGATCTATTACATTATGTCACGTTAATCGGCGTTTGTTTTATATACTATAATCTTTATGTATATTTATTCGAAATTTATTACTACCTCGGTATTTGAGTTTTATGGTAGCAGCTTTATGTATTATTGCAATATTCACGGTACTTAATATACTGTGCAAAACTTAAAAGAGAATACCATCAGCCTCCAAGCAACCGGAACTTAGTATCCATTTTAAATTGCAACTATAAAGATTGCAAGTATTTTATTAATACTTGTGTACAGTGATCTGAGATTTATGTAAAAATGAGTGATAGTAGGAGAAATATAAATATGTTTCAATATCGGAATCTCGCAAAAGACAAGGCAATAAAAAACGAGGAAAATGTCAGACAATGCGCAAAAAAAAAATCTGTTAAAAAAAACACACAAGCCAGCTTGTTCCAATACGAGTCCGAATACATCAGAGTGTAATAGCCTAATGTTGCGAACAGTGCACAAGAACGCGGTTTGTGTGATATATGTAGGAGTCTGGCGTTTGCGTTATTACAAACAGTAATAATAATGCGAAATCAATTAATTAAGTTGATACTGAATAAAAACGAGAAAGACAAAACAATTTAATGAAATAGTAAAAAGTAAGGAACATTCCGAAAAGACAAAGATTAAACACATGGAAATGATGATAAAATGAAAGGAAAATCGCAGAGACGAAATAAACATTTAAATAAATGGTTAAAGTAAGGGAAAATACAGAACAATTATAAAAAACTTTAAAAAATTTAAAAAGGCAAAAGGAAAGAAAAAGAAACGTCGGAATACAGGACGCATTAAAAATAATCAGCATAAAATCTGGATAAATAATGGAGAAGAGAAGGATTTAAGGCAATGCAGAGATTTGTGACAAGTAATTTCTGAAGCGTGGAGAAATTCTGGCCGTGGCTGTATTTGTGAGAGGACTAATAGCATTAAACCGCTGAAAAATTAATGTGGATTAATTTGAGAACAGAGAAGAATAAGTCTTGTATGCACGGTGTACCTGGTTATGAAACATATCTTCTAATGAAGATTAAACCTAAGGTACTTCAGTCTGAGCTTTCTCTTGTGAGAAATATTCCCTCATGAACATTTTATGTTGCTCTTGGCATTTTACTTTCTAATATAATCGGGATTTCTCAGAACAAAGACAACATTTTCAAGTGGTATGAATATGTGCATGGAAAATCATAAAAACGTCATACATTATAAGGTTTATAACCAAGATATTTTACTACAAAAAGAGGGATCTTTTTGGTAATCAATCTCCACCTTTTATTTTTTAAAGTTGTAGGCCTACTACTTTCTCAATTTATATTTCGTTTTGGTAATCCATCTCCACCTTTTATTTCTTAAGTTTTAGGCCTACTACTTTCTCAATTTATATTTCGTTTTGGTAATCCATCTCCACCTTTTATTTTTTAAGTTGTAGGCCTACTTATTTTCTCAATTTATATTTCGTTTTGGTAATCCATCTCCACCTTTTATTTTTTAAGCTGTAGGCCTACTACTTTCTCAATTTATATTTCAATAATAACCCTATCTTTATTTTTGAGTTTCCACTGCCTCATAATTCTTCTTTCTTCTTGTTAGAATTTGCTCCGGGGACAAAAGAAATCAAAACCATCTTCATCCTAGGAAAAATACACTTTGAAAATTTCCCACAATTAATAATTCAATAGAAGGTTACACCAAAAAAATTGTCACAAATGTTCATCATCATCATCAACAATCACGGATTAAGCCCATGTGGCTTGTTTCGGTCTCATAGATTCTCATTCAAAAGTTGGATCCATCTCTTCTTCGGTCTACCAACATTCCTGCGTCCTTTTGGTTTGTATTTAAGTGTAATTGTGGAAATGCGATCATCTTCCATTCTTTGAACATGTTCTTTCCATTTTTTCTAGATTCTTTTATTCTATCTAAGAGTTTAAAGATATTTAGCTCATTTCTAATATCTTCACTTCTTCTCTTATCTAGAAGATTGCAACCAGCCACACTTCTCAGAAATCTCATTTCAGCTGCATCTGTGATCTTCTCTTCTCTTTTAGTTAAAACTCAAAATTCACTACCATACAATGATAAGGGGACTGCCACTTACTTACTTACTTACTTACTCGCTGGCACTATCGAACCCGTAGGTTCATGGCCGTGCGGACATAAGCTCTCCATACTTCCCTATCCTGAGCTAATGCTTTCCAATCATTCCCTGTATAATCTACTTCCCTCAAATCATAAGTAATGTTATTCTCCCACCTCATTCTTGGTTACCAACTGGGCGTTTTCCCTCTGGCTTCCCTACAAGAAGCTTCCATGCAAAGGGGACTGCCACAACTTTATAAAATTTATTTTTGTTTCTTTTCTTGTACTTTTAAATGTCCTTTTGATTGTTCCACATATATAATTTAATTTATTAAGTTTGTTATATAGATCTTCATTTTTAAAATAGGAGACTTCATAACCCAGGTTTTTAAAATGGTTCACATGTTCAAGTGAACAAATGTTTAAATGTTATTTTATTTTCCTTTTACTGAATTCCAAATACGAGTAATTCAACTATTGAAGTTGTTCTCATTAAAATATTTTGAAAATTCTTACATATCTTCATTATCCTTCTGTAGATACCAAACGTGAACAAGACAAAATTCTTAATATGTGTGAGTCTTAACGCTCTAATGGCAGCAATTTATATTATTTGTGACCAAATTTGGGATGTAGCAAATCAACTAACAAATCTAACGTCGAGTTCGTTAAGGAGCAAAATTCGACCATTAGTAATGAAAGGATAATTTAAAAACCCTAGCGGCCGCAATTTTCGACTGTTCAAAAGAAACTCGGCATGTGCTATTGAAATAATATGAGAAAGGTATTATCCATAAATAACTGTAATCAAAACATTAGGAGCAGAGTTTACCTGTCGTTATGATTATTTCCTCGCAACTTAATTATATACTTACAATTGAACCTTTAAATGAATATTTGGGGTGTCTATAATACCCCAAGCGTAAACTTTCTTCCTTTCTTGAAAAAATATATTTAATGTTATGTTTTGTATTTTTTAACAAATTCTTATTATTGACTATATTTTATGATTTGATAATTATGTCCACAGGAATATTGTTCGTTTCTAAGAAAACCAAATGTTTAATGCGGTAGGGTAATTATGATACCCCAATTCTCCACTTAATTTTCAGGGAACAATACTTCTTACAAACTAGTTTTCACAGTATATCAGAGTATATTTTTGATGTAGTATTTCAAAATTCGCGGCCGCGGTGGACTAGTGGTTATGCTCCTTGCCTCTGGTCCCGAGGGTCGCGGGTTCAAACCCCGCCGTGGTCGATGGATTTTTAGGACGAAAAAATCCAAGGAGCAAGTCCTCCGGGAGGGACTTTAAGCCGTGGCTCCCGAGTCTGAAGATTTTCAGGCTCGTAAGTAATCCTTAAGCCTGAATGAAGAGACCTATAAGCAAAGTTTACCGAATTTTCCCGTCCTAGTACTACCTTGGTTTCCTAGATGTGAGAATGAGGCGGAACGCTGACCACGGACCACTAAACAATGACATCTATTAGAAAACAAGTGTAACTAAATTAATATGGTTCAAATTCTTCCCTGTAGGGGGAGAGCACCTAAATCTCTGTAAAGGGAAAACATGAGCTTACAAAAAAAGTCAAAATTCTTAGAATTATTTAGGTCTATACCTGGTAGATACCCGTAAATAATTTAAGTTATTATAGGCCTGTTCTGCCATTTTTTTCGAGAATCTTTTTAATGTGTCTATTGAGAGAACTAGCAACGCGTAAAGAATTTCAAGAGACCATTATTATACCTGTACGGCCTAAGTTGGTTTGCAAAATTTTGAATGATGTATCAGAATTCATTGTAATTTGTTTCCTCTGTCGTGACGACCAACTACCTGCTAATGCCAGAACAATATACATGGGAATTGGATTCATGAATTTCCCGGCTAGTGAGAGACATTTCTCGTAAATAGAATATAAATTTAGTATGAAGAAGATGAAAACTTGTATGTTGGATGAGAAACGTGGAGGTGAATCATCTGATTTCTTAGAGTCAGATAATAATGAATCAGATTTTTGTTAAAGTAAATGAACATGACACCGATATAGAGCAATCAGGTGATTCTGATAGCGAATCATATACTGCAGTTCCTGAAAAATATATAATGTGTAAAGACAAAAAGACAAAGTGCATAACTGCAACTGCTCCGGCTACATTCAGACAAGATATCGGAAAAGATTGTAACGCATCTTCCAGGTAAAAAATGCCAGCTAAGACATCAAAATAGAATTGCTTCAGTATTTTCATAGATGATGTGGGAATAATTACTCAGTGTACTAATAATTACATAGCTAAAATTCAACAAAATGTTATTAATCATCAAAGTAAGTGTCGGAGTACATCTAAAACGGATATTCGTGCATTTGTATGACTGAATATAATTGTTGGGTCTTACTAAGCCTCAAAAGTGAATTTCGACCGGATGGTGTGGAACAGACATATTTTCTACAACTATTTCACTTGAAAGATGCTTATTTTTACTTCCATGTATAAGATTTGAAGATGTTAATGATCGTGCTCAGAGAAGGGAAATGGACAATTTAGCGCCGATAAGGGAAATATTCAACTTCTTCAATAAAAATTGCCACAAATCATATTTCCTTACTGAGTTCGCATGTATCGACGGGCAACTTATTCCTTTTAAAGGAAATGTCCTTTGTAACAGTACATACCAAGTATTCCGGCAAAATATGGAATCAAGGTGTTCACTCCTTGAGACAATACAACTTGGTATACTTCAATAAAGGAGGTATATGCAAGAAAATAACCCGATATTACCTATAGATTCTCACATTCTCTAAATGATGTTGGTTTGCGGCTGAGTGAAAATATAATGGTGACAGATAGTAACATAACGGCATTAGTTTACCTGTTTTCTCTTGCAAAAACATTGTTGGACAAGAGGCTTACACTTGTAGGGACAATCAGAAAAAAAAAACGTGATTTATTGACTAAAATCAAAAACAGAATTAAATAGCTCTGTATTTTTACACTCTGGTGACATCACTTATTCGTATGTCACAATCAAAATTAAGAATATGATTATGATCTCAACAATACATCCTTTGATATTGACACTTTTGCAGATTACGCAAACCCGAGATAATATTATTATATAATCTTACCAAAGGGGATGTGGACACTTTCGACAAAATGTGTGCTACATATAGCGTGTAGCGAAGAACAAGAAAATGACCAATAGCATCGTTCTTTCGAATGATAGATATAACTGGAATAAATTCACAAGTAATCGACGCACCAAATAATGCATCCAGCAAAATGCTACTACGAAATTATCTGAGGGAATTGGGCCAACAACTCATAACACCGTTTTTGTTAGTTAAATTTATTTTCGTTATTAACTATTTTTTTATAATATATTTACAAAAGAGAGTTACCATCTACAAGAATGGAAGAACATTATTTAAACTTTTCTCCATTAGATTGGTGGACAATTTTGTTTCATTAAAGACTATAATTTTAAAGAATTTCTAACTTTAATAGAAATGTGTGTAATAGATTTAAAATTGAAAAAGTAATCCTTTCGAAAAGAGAGAATCGATGATCGTTTGTTCGTCACAGCTGGGTTTCTACTTTGCATCTTTATGCTACTTTATTGAGTTAGTGAAAACTCGTTTAAATCTTCATTCCGGAAATCGTGAAACAAAACAAAGGTAATATTTCTTTAATAAATATAAAATATACTTTATTTTTTTTATTCTTAAACATTTTATATTTATAATAATAATAATAGGTATTATTGCAGCCAATGGCCATGTAGAAAGAATTGTTTTCATGTCTTACAGAAGTCTATTATCGATGTCCCTATGTTTTTACACTGTAATAGGTGATATCGGTCGCAGTGCGACCTACATAGTTTACACTTGCACTTTTCTTCTGGGTTATGGCGCTTCACTATTGTGCATATCCTGCGCTGGAAACCATGGACCGCGACTCTCATCACGGTGAGTCTGAGGTCGTATCTGGCTGCTGTCCATTCCCTGTAGATTATCGCATCTGTTGCGTAGAACTCAGGCCATATCTGTTCTCTCTCCTCGTTTAGTTCTCTCTGCGGCTCTTTGTAGGCATCTGTTGTCGGCAGGAGAAGGTCCAGGTGGAGCTCTTCTATGAAGAAGGGTTCCTTTGTCACTATATATGTTAGGTGTGAAGGCGTGTATTTTGATACACTTTAAAAAGTGTGCTTTGACTTTCTCTATTTCCTCTAGACATTTGATATTTATGAGCTTATTTAATCTTCTAACATTATTATTAATATTTTTTTTATTTTCAAATGAAATGATTCATTCTGGGATATTACGTGTATGTTTATATAGGCATATATATATATATATATATATATATATATACCCTTATGGCGAAAGTGTTCTCCCTGGTGGGAGGTTACTTCTATAAACGTACCAGCGAATGACAACTGGTTACCTCATAGTTTCAATGATACATCTAGTAGATAACTAATGCATTATTTGTATAGGAAAGGCCGGTTAAGTTTTGCTCAGAAGCTCTAATTTAGGCCTGAGGGTCTTTCACGAATCCCAAGACTGTTTAGACTCGGGGCCCTGTTGGATTGTTCTATCCTAATAATCTACTGACCCCGGCCGGATTTGAATACTTGACCCTCGGTAGCAGAAGCAAGGAACGTAAACCCCTACACCATTTGTGCTAATAATAGTTTTAGATCTTCCATTTTATCGCTGATTTTTATTGAAATTTAAATATCATAACCCCCAATATAGCTATTAATTAAAACTCTAAACAATATCACCACGTGAAACTCATAACTCCGGTTAATTCATTTGCAGCGAGTGACATATTCCACTGAATTCTGAATGGAGTTTTCTTCAGAATCCAATTTTTATTGCGTTTTAGATTTTACGAAGGGAAATAAATTAAGAACCAATGAAGATCAGAAGAACAATTAAGTAAAATGGATGAAATCGGGAAAACCATGAAATACATTCCAAAATAAAGTTCGTCTTACAACAGAACCAAATCTAGCTACGAAACTGAAGTGGCTCTCAAATAGAGGATCATCATTATCATCACTTTTTATTATTATTACTAACGAAGTATTTATACAATTTATGGCAAATAAACAATTATAATGGTTTGGAAACGGGAAGAGGAGGAATGAAGAAATGTAAATAAATTTAATAATTTTGAAAAAAATTCTGAGGAGGTTAATTGGAACATTTAATGAAAATGGTACCTGGAAAATAACATTTAATAAATAAATCTATCAACTATATAACTTGGCTTACATAATTACCTCGATTAAAATAGGAGTATTAAGATGGCAGGATATGTGCAGAAATTGAAAACTGGATTGACGGAGTGTTGGAGGACATAATGAAACTTGAAATCAACAAAGGGTGGAACGAACTAAAGAGAGATCAATCTGGCGGGAAATCCTAAAAGAAGCTGAGATCATGAATGGACTGTAACACTATTTGGATGATGATGGCGTTGATTACAGTCTTTATTTTTCACCCTGAAAATTTTAAGAAAATTCCATCACGCATTAACTGCATAATCCAACCTACTTCCTCAGCAAGATTAATTTATAGCCCGATTTCACTGGTTTATGGAATGTATCATAGTTGTCACTAAGTCATCACAAGATTTAACACAAAGGATATATAAATAAAGAATAAAACGGATTTTTTAAATTATAAATGATTAACAATTTAAATGTTCTGTTATACTCCCTTATATAAAAAATCTATAAAAGTTAAATTAAGTAGACAGAAATATACATAAATATATTAAGGATTTTTCGTTTAAAACCAATTTTGTGTTTACATATGAGATATGCCCTTTTCCGCGTTCCGATGTCAGATATTTCAACTCCCTGTTTTACCGGATATCGTATTTTGAAATAAGTATTGTAGGTATTTACTTAAACTGACTAAAGTCCTTCCATGTGCTCTAATTAGCAAAGCATATACAATATACTCATGATGTTTACTATTTGTTCTTTGTTGACTACAGGCAGTGGTTTTCAACCGTATTAACATCCTGTCTCCATTATCCATTAGAACTATTTTCGCGAATTCCTGTGTAGTATCTGGTAACACCATGAGATATGTTGCAATGTATATTTACCCTTTGCTTTTAATTTTTAATTCTTACAAAAGAGATAAATATATTTAAAAAATATAATTTGAACAGGGTTCCCTACTACAAATAAAAAGCTTCCGAGACTAACATCTTAAGAATTGTTAGTTATGTGAGAAAAGTATCGCTAGAAAAAGCTGAACTCCTCATTCATCGTCATCATCATTCACGATTTAGACCACTTCTGATTTGTTCTTCCTCTGAGTTGTTTCTCCCTCTATTAGCTGGTAGGCATCGGTCTGTGTGTGCCTGTGAGTTATAATCCAATATTTTATGAGAAAAATTTTCTTCTTTCATTCCCTTGACATGTTAAAACCATTTGCTTCTATATTTTTCAAATTAGTTATTGCATTATTTGTAACTTTTTGGGGATATCTTCATTTATAGCGAATGCCGGAGATTGTTATCTCATGAAAATATTTTTTTAAATGTTATATATCTTCAACGATCGCACTTAGACACCGAAAATAACTGTTTAAGTATATACATATATCTTTAAAGCTTTAGATACCGCATTTTATATTTCTTTCAACAAAACTCGGTATGTATTCACGTAGACTTTCACGGCCGGAATTGCTATGATGGTCTTGAAGAAGATTTTCGGGCTGTAGGCCGTGGTCGTGAGGCTTGTAGTTCCCCGACGTTTCGCCAGAGACTGCGTCTGGCATCCTCAAAATCTCAAGACAACCCTTGAGGATGCCAGACGCAGTCTCTGGCGAAACGTCGGGGAACTACAAGCCTCACGACCACGGCCTACAGCCCGAAAATCTTCTTCAAGATCATCATAAAACTCGGTATATTTTATTAAGAAAGAGAACGTTTGTCAACGAAAAAAATCAGCTAAAGCCGATCTTAAATAACTAGACGTTAAATGAGGCGAAATTTAAAAATCGTTCCAGCTGTCTGCCTTACTTTTTTTCGGCTCAAAGCTGAATGCATGGGATTTATTTAACAAAACAAAAATATATTCCGTAAATCATCAAAATCGGATCATAAATTCAACTTGCTCCCGAATTCCCTTAATGTGTGCAGTTCTTGCGTGACGGACTTCTTTGCTTTTTTTAAAATGATATATCCTGCCATATATCGGAGGAATCTTATTTCTTCCGCTTCCAATATTCTTATTTCATAATATATAGTGACAGCCCAGTAATCATAAAAATATTTTGCAGTGAAACTAAAACAGAAACAAAAGAATAAAAATTAAGGCGAATGTACGATTGAACTCAGACACAACATCTGTGTGAAACGTGGATAAATACGAAAACTCCGCAGCACGCAAAGTCAGTATTCCTCGTAAAAACCATAGCTTTTGTGGTACCTTAGTTTAAATTTTCTTTTCTATCGGATTGTCATTGAGAGAAAAAAGGACTATGCTATTAATATACCCGAGTTTAGCTTGTTCTCCATCACCTCTAAATAAAATATAATGCCAAACTCCTCAAATAATAATACAAAGTATGCGAAGTTCTGCTATTAATATACAATAGTAAGAATAAAGTCTCTAATGTAACTTACATACAGTTGGAATAAGACAATTATTTTTTAATAAAAGTATAATATACCGGAAAATGAAAACAAAAATAAAAAAATCGCCCAACGTAATGAAAATGTTGTTTATAACTAAAAAAAATAGAAATACACTTAGAGGCTAAATGCCATTTGGCAGACTTAAGGTAGTGCTCGCATACAGCAGAATTCACACTAAAACGTTTTATACTTCCCTTTGATATATGTACAGGATGTCATGCGTCAATGGAATAGCTAATGTGTATGTGTTTGACTTAAGCTGCACACAATATATGTCATACTTTCTTCCCTAAGATGCTTTACTATTCACCATAATTGCTTATTTTTCCCTTTAATATAAATACATTATTCTATAACTTATTTGTAAGCCTGCTGAACTGATTGTCACTGTTAGGATATGGCAACAGACAAAGTTAGACTATGTGGTTTGCGTGGCGAAAACCGTCAGTCTTGGTTCAGTTTTATTAGTCCCTTAACATATTTTTTTGTTCAAAAATTAAAATCTTTACATTTTACGGAGAAAAATGGTTTTCCAGAAAACGTTTTCCATCACTCGGCAATTTCCAAAATTTAATGGGTATTTGGGGCCGTAAAAATGTTATCCTTGTAAATGGAATTCGAACACTTCACAGTGAATATAATATTTAAAATTTACTTTAAATTGTACTTATTTCACAGAGAAATGAAAAATCGGCACTCTTATTAAAGAATAAGATGTATTTATACAATAAGATGAAATAATTGTCTATTTATGAAAATTTTCTAAACAAGTTAATTTCAAATGCGAGGTTAAAGAACTCAACCATTACAATGTTTTTAATGTATCGAACTTTCTAGCTTACATTTAATTATTAAATAGTAAGCTACGATATTTAACAATTTAGGTTAGTAACATTGCAATTAAAAACTGGACATGAAAGTAATTTTTTTCAGGATTGAGATCCTTTTATTTTCCTTAAATCTACGAACGAGGCCTACTGATTTAGGCTACTTCCTTACCGGAGGAAGCCATAATAAGTTATTAGATATCTGAAAGCGTAATTGTCCTGAGCATGATTGCTTTCGTGTCGTAGGCTAACTGCACGTAAAACAACTTGAGCTGAAAAGGGGGTCTCTAGGAACATTTGTCAGCATTTTCACGTCTTTATTTGAATAGAGACAATCCATGGGTCCCGTTCCGTAGTTTTACGTATCGTAAAATAATCCTGAGAAAAAATGTAGGACCTAGAAAATGACGAAAAATAGGCATTAGGCCAACTTCCTGACACCGTAAAAGATGAAACTATTGAAAATCGGATTGATTAAAATTTCAGATCCAAGCGAAGAGTGATTAGAGAGTCGCCCTCCTTATCTGGGTCACGAGTTCGCGACTAGTTCACCATAATTGGAATTCGTAGTGAACGAATTGAGCCAGGGCAGCTTTACTCGGGATTTCTCCCATTTTCCCCTGCGAAACAGTCATGGGTGCCTAAACTTGGCACACATTTCTTTCATTTTCAATTCGTCTGCACATGTGATCGTGTTATAGGTCAGGCCAATCCGCTTCCTCGTACATCTCAGACCTTCAATAATGGGGATAATACTTCATCCCATCTGTCTTACGCCGGATACAGGGTTTACTTGACTAGTTTGCACGTGTCAGACTGATATATTACCAATATCTTAACAGTGTAATTAATTTTCTAGTAACTTTAATTAGGATATGAATCGCATATGACATGCAATATAATTCATTACAAAATAATGAATGTATGATAAATTTATAATAATACACTAACGATAAATAAGCGACCTTTTTGTCTTATTGAAGGCAGACTGGTAACTCCTAAATTTTCAAGATTCTAAATGTAACGGTTTCCGGAAAAAAACCTAACAAATTAATTATTCATTTAATTACGAATATTTTAATATAATTTATGCATAAACTAATCATACAATTTTTACAGATTTGATAATAATACTACCTCAGTCCGTCGAGAAAATGAGTGCAACATTTTCCCGATGTATATGTAAAAAGCTGAGTTATATCGAGAAAGGTATAAGCTTGAAAATCCTAAAATTTAACAAAACTGTTCCTTAAAGAGCTCTTTAAGTAGAAATGCTAACTAGAATTGAGAGTCTAGTAATCTAAATTGTTTATAATAAACTATAAATAAAATACCGCTTTCCAATTTACAAATATATTAATGCATTTTCACTGCATGTTTAAGAGAGTGCTTGTTGAGAATATCTTATGTGTATTTGCAGAGGTATCAGCAGCTGCGTATCAAGATCCTAGGGGATTGCTACTACTGCATCAGTGGGGCTCCGAGAGAAAGACCTGACCATGCCGTGCTCTGTGTACACATGGGACTCTCTATGGTCAAAGCGATAAAGTGAGTACAAACAGATTTCAGTTTTCTCTCAATCACGAAGTCACGATTCTTATTTATTATTTCTCAGATCAACAAACAAACCAATTTATATCCACTTCACCATCATTGGCAATATATTACTTTAACTTAGCAAATATTACATGTCAAACAATTTGCTTCATCATCTTATCATCGATTATAGAAAATAAACTGTTTATATTATTTAGTGATTATAAATGGCATATTTATCATACAAAATATAACAGCTGTTCCAAAAACTATTATCGTTTCCTCAAATCTTAGAAAGGACTATGAAAAAATTCTAAACAATTAAATGTTTCTTCGATATTCGTTTTGTTTAAATGTAATATAATTCGTAAGAACCATATAGGCTATAAACGTCCCAATTATGACAATGACACTAACAGTTATATTGTATTTACATCATCATTTCACTAATATATCACTTAATAAACACAAATATAGAAATAGGCGTCAGGAGGCAGGCTGCATACAATTTCTGTGCCTTCCGTAATGTCCAGTAAATGTTCATGTCAAGTCCAATAATTTTAAATATATCCAATTACACATAGATCAGTTTTGTATAAGTACTCGTATTTTCTTATTTTTAAAATATAAAGTAAATTAAGAAATGTAGTAATTAAAAAAATATAAAACCAAAAACAAATATAACTGTATTAAGAATAGGCCTACCTCATGATATACTGCCCCGTCAAATTATCGAATTAAAAATCATAACTTTACTACGTTGGTAATGGTTCGTAGATGTATTTATTGACTATTCTAGATTATTGAAGCCTAAACACACTTTTTATTAATTAACACTAAGAAACTGAGGTTAGAAGTAAATATAAATAAAACTGAATATATTGCCACACGTAGATATATATATAATGGACACGGAGAGTTAATAACAAATGAGGGAAATTTACAACTGGCTGAATTAATATACCTAGACAATAACTAAAAATGGAGAATATGTGTAGAAAGAAATTAAACATGGACACAATTCTAGAAATGTATCGACTCTTGTCATCCGAACTCGTCTCAAAACATATTAAAATACAGTATATAAAAAGTTATTCTTCCAATTATGTTATATGGATACGACACAAAACCTATTTCTTTAAGTAGGAGTATTTGAGAGTAACGTTGTTAAGAAAATATTGGACCTAAGAGAGACAGATAAATGAATGGGACATGCCACATTTAACAAAGAACTACATGAAATGTGTGTGAAACCACACGTAATAAGAACAATTAAAGCTAACAGACTGCAATGGGAAAAACATGTGACAGGAATTGGGATTAAAACATGGGCATGGAAACTTCATTATCATCATAGTCCATTCACGAATTTAAGCCATTTGTGCACCTGTTTTTGCCTCAATAGCAACACCATCCAAAAGTCTCTTCTTCTTCCTGCAGGTTGATAGTTGATAGCTTAACATTTGTGATCCTCCATTCGATGAACATGTTGAATCCATCATGACTCATAAACAGAATTTTATTTTTTAAAGTTTTCACGTGTAATTATTCTAAAATGTATTCCTTATGACCTTGTAGTCTGCATAGAAACGTCTTGCAGAAAATCAGAAGAAACGTCAGTAGGTAAACAATATAAACCATGATTTGAGGAAGATAAATTAAACAGGGAATTGTTGGAATGCTTTGGCTCGGGATAAGGATACATGGCATGCGAATTCTGCGCAGCCATGGATCTTAGGGTTCTATAAAGCCAGTTATTGAGTTACTGGAAAATAAATACATTTAACAACTACATTATGGTATTAGTAAAAAGGTGAGTTACTCTACAGCATTGAAAAATAATTCGTTTTCCCCAATCATCTGTATTTATTCTAGGATGTATGGCGGTGCAATTAAATGTAAGAAGAGTAAATTATGTTTAGTTGACAGGACGTGGATAAACTAGATTTCATAAATTGTTTATATTACGAACACAAGTATGGAGTCAGAATTTCGATTACGTATCCAAAAACAAAAGATAAAGTGAAAAGGTCCAATTGTAGGCCTTGTGAGGCCCTTGAGTCGATAAGACCTTAAGGCTTCACACATTTCTAGACAATCTGTACGAAATATCAATGGGATTGTCAACTCTGCTTGATGGCGGTCATATCTCCCAAATTTACAGTCTGATATTCATTAGAGTTTAAATCGGCTCCTAACCATAGTACCGCCAGAGGATTTAGTCTAGTCAAGATAAAATTCCTGTCGCCGTCGTGACTCGAATCCCCTACGTTTCGTCTTCCAGTTCATTTCATTAAACAGCTATGCTGCACATTGGCCCCAAATGTACTTGTATTTTTTGTTAGAAATAGTTTGAAATACATTTAGGTCAATTGAAATATGAAGGATATATAATTTTCAGCTCTATAAATTGTTAAAAAATCGATATTATTAATGTTATAAAAATCTAATATTACGCCCGGTACGTTTATGAAAATGTAAGGAAAAAATATTTTACAAATTCTGATTCTGCGAATATTGAAGACATGTAACACCAAAACTAAAGAATGGTTGCTGAATGGAGTGGAAATTTTCTTAGCTAGTATAGGAATTCGAAATTGAAGAAGAAAAACAAAAGAAAAGGAGTTACGGTTCAGAATAGTTGTAGATTCAAAGTACCGCTCTCGGACATAACGCATATCATGATGTTTATGGAAAATAAGTAGTCTATTACGTGGTTTTAATTTATTTGCATGGCTTTAAAATAAATTAATTATACACTACAACAAAGAATTACTCGCAGGCTCGAGATGTAAAACTATGTTTTCGGACTCGCACAAGATGAAAATTATATTAGTTTTTTCCTATCACCTAACCGGAGTCAGATATTTCGATGACAACCTTTAGCAGAAGTGATCGTTTCCGTGAGGCGCTATTATCTCTCAAACTGGTCACCCTTCTTTTTCTTTTGCGCGGTTTTATTACTCTTAGGGATTGTTAAACCCTCAGGAATACACAGGTATACAAACTTTCCTGATATGTGAAACAATGGCTTATTATACCTCGTTCTGTGCAGTTCGTCTTACATTACATCATTGTCATTGTGAGGTGTCGATATATGCATTATTGTGTATCATTATAAGGAAATTGAATTAAAACAATTTACTAGAATATATATTAATACGTACGTTTTAGAGTTTTTATTATTTTGCAATGTCTCGCCGCTGTAAGAATTCTCCTAATTTATTCTGTTACGTATGTGGAGAGTATTTTACAAACTCTCAGCGCAGATCTAGTTACAAAACTGTACAATTTATATTTCGGGAACTATAGTAAATTTGGAGGTACTGATAAATATTGGGCTCCCAATTTTTGCTGTACAAACTACCAAAGGATTTTAATAGGTGGTTAAAAGGTTCATATTCGTGCATGCCATTTGCCATTCCAATGTTGTGGAGGGAACCTACGGACCACATCACTGAATTATTTCTGTATGGACAATATATCTGGTTTCACTTTAAAAAAATAATCATTCTCTTCAGTATCCAAATTTGCAGTCAGCCAAGCGACCTGGTAAACATAATGATTCTTCACCGAACTTGGGTGACGTCAGTGATGAACATGGCGAAAGGTTCCACGAAGACATTTTAGACATGGAAAGGCGTTATAAAGGGAAATCAGTGACCAACATGCTTGCTGATTACTGCTGGCAACTTATCACAGACGTTTCGGCGCCATCTTATCGGAGTAAGTCATCCAGGAAGAAGTTTTGAAAGGTGAGATTTTTGCTACAATTTAAGCAAACGTAACTACTTTTTTATCCTTCTTAGAAAAAAAGTAACATTTTGGATCTTATATAATTTGGTTTTACATAGATCAATTGCTTCTAGCAATATTATTTAAAAAAATTGAAACTAAGTGCAGATAAGCAATATTATGCGAAATATAACGAAAAACGTTCAACAAGTCCTCGCAAAAAACTGTTAGCTGATAGAGAACAACGGACTTCAGATTCGAAATCAGCGCACGCCAACTAACTAAAAGCACCTATTTTCATTTCTGCGAGCGACAAAAAGTTCAAATTTGTTGTTGAGCATTTGCGAGTAAGCTGACTAGAGTTTCTCAATAAAATAAATTTCGTTTCATTCCATTAACTTAGTGTAACCTCTCACTCCGTAGGTACTTTTTATGCCGCACTCCATCCGGCATTAAAGTGGCGTGAACTGTCGGAAAGGGATTTTAATCTATGGATCACACACACAATTTTGTGACCACACAAGGACATGGTGATCAACTCAATATTAGGACCTCTTCTGAGACAATATAGCATAATGACGAAACACACCATTCATACACATATTCATACTAACCATAGTCGGACAAGAATAACGCCCGGGGAATGGAGAAGTTACTTTGACAGGGTGCTGGGAAATGAGAGGTTAAGATGTAATCAAGGAAATATAGTTGAGATCCCTGACCCAATTCATATTCAATTACTGGATCAGGATATTTCTAAAAATGAAGTGGTTTCTTCCATTAAATGTTTAAAGAATGGTAAAGCACCTGGAATTGATGGAATACCAGTGGAATTCTTGAAAAAAGATGATTACATCACATAAATTATTAGACCAGTTTGAAAACTGCGTTCAACAAACTTTTCAATGGAGGAGATTATCCGGAAGCCTGGGCGACAGGTGTCATCCAACCGCTATACAAAGGGAAAGGTGGGGCACAGATACCAGAAAGTTACAGGGGAATTTGTCTCTTGTCAGTGTTCGGAAAAATATATTGTAAAGTACTTTACGAACGAATAAGACAATGGGCTAAAGAGAACAATAGGCTCTCAAAATATCAGGCAGGTTTTAGAGAAGGGTACTTCACGGTGGACAACGTATTTGTTCTGAGAACATTAATTGATGACAATCTGAAAATGAAGGAGGGTAAATTATTTTGTGCATTCATTGATTTTAAGATGGCATTTGATACTGTGGACCGAAGCGCACTTTGGGAAAATTAAATCGGAAAGGATTGTCCTCATAAAATGATACATGCTTAATGTCAATTTATAAATATGTTAAATTTTGTATAAAAGTAGACCAAGGGCACATTACAGAGAGCAGTGAAGACAATCGGGGAGGGAGACAAGGTTGCATTTTATCACCAATGCTATTTAATCTATTCGTTGATGATATTGTAGACGTAATGCTAGAAGGAGACATTGAGGCTCCGGAGATAGGAAATGTTAGAATCCCAGTCCTGTTGTATGCAGATGATTTAATTATCTGTTCCAAGACAATCAAGGGATTGCAAAGAGGTCTTGACCAACTGGAAATATACTGTAGGAATAGGGGATTGACTGTAAATGTTAGTAAGACAAAAACAATGGCCTTTAAAAAGGGGACGGTTTATGGTAGAGCAGAGGAATGGAAATACAGAGATCAAGTACTTCAAAACGTGAAACATTTTGAATATCTTGGTACGACGTTGAAAATGAACGGAAAGTGGAAAAAACACATTGATATAGCATTATTTAAAGGGAGGGGACAACTTAACAGTGTACTCGGTATTCTGGGTCGAGTGCCTGATATTCCAGTCAGCACATTAGAAAAAAATGTATGGAGCTATGGTCAGGCCAGTAATGCACTATGGTAGTGAGATTTGGGGTTTCCAAAGAACGGAAATACTAAATAAGGTATTTACGCATTTTATAAAGTATATTACAGGACTTAGTAAGTCCGTTTCTAACTGTGGAATTTTATATGAATTCGGGTCATTCCAGGACGACATTAACTGTAAAATTCGTGTACTCAAATACTGGTTGCGAGTAATCCAAGGTGAACAAACAATGCTTAGAGCAATTTGTTACGACCACCAAATTAAAAACATAGATGTTAAATTTTGGGCAGACGAGGTTAGGAGAGAACTCCAAAAGATTGGGATGGGCTGGATATGGGACAAAGGGACTGAAAATCGCAAGAACGTGTGGAGAAAAATAAGGAGGAGGTACTTAGATATAAACCAGCAAGATACTTTCGCCGAATGTACAGGAAAATGCTCACTGTGTTTACAAAGAGACCTAAAACACGTCTGGGGAAAAGAATCGTATATACTCAACCTAGGATTTAAGGATCGATCAGGGCTTGCTTGGTTTAGGCTAGGGGCATGGAAATTTCTAAAAATTAGCGACGATCACGATATGCGAATATGTCCAATGTGCGGGAACTTTGAAGATGAGATACATATATTTGGAAAATGTAATGATTTAGAATATTGGAGACGTCAGTTATTACCGGAAAGATTTCTAAATTCAAATCGGGAAAGATTGGCATGCTACGAATTATTGGTAAATCCAGAATATTGGATAAACCTCGGTAAATTTCTGGACAAAACGCGAAAAATAAGGACAACACTCATTCATGAATAAATATACGTTACCAAATGCAATACCATTAATTATTAACAATTGTATATAAATTAATTGGTGTATAATGCTGTTGTGTTATTATTTAATTGTAATATTAATGTGTTTCCTTTATGTAATTGTAATGTTAATGTTTTTTTAGTGTATAATGCTATTGTGTTATTACTTAATTGTAATATTATTGTGTTTTCTTTATGTAATTGTAATGTTAATGTTTTTAGTGTATAATGCTATTGTGTTATTATTTAATTGTAATATTATTATTGTGTTTTCTTTATGTAGTTGTAATGTTATTGCTGTTTTTGTTGTTTTATTTTTCTTTACACTAGTACCAATTATTACTTTATTGTAACGGACTGTCAACATCACGTACGGCTTACTGCCCGTGCGACCCATATTTGTAAATAATATTCTAAATATCTTACTTTTTGTCTAATAAAGTCCTACTACTACTACTACTAACCATAGCGAATATGATAATGATGATTACGATAACCAGATGATGTTCTTGGACCATTTGTTCCTAAGGTTTCCTGACATTTGTCTTACATGTGAGGAAAAACCCCAATTATGCCAGTATCCAGGAAATGTTAGTGATCGAGGATCGAAATAGGGCCCGTTTTTACGTAATAAAAATGGTCTCATGGTCAAAAGTCTGACCATACTTTATGAGGTCCTGGGTTCGATTCCGGCTCAGACCACAGGAACCTGGTGGTATTGGAAAAATATTAAAGAAAATTCAAAGAGATACTAACAATACCAAAATGAGAATTCATATTTTATCTGTGAATTAACGTATCTACCTTAAATTTACAAGACACTGAAATGTCATATTGAAAATAAACACATTATTTGATAACGCATCCCAGGTTCTTGTCAATGTGTCAAATGTAACCTTCTTTCATTATATAATTCGATTATGAGATAATTAAAACCATTTTTGTTTTCGCCTTCAAAACTCCCTGTTGTCCACTTATTCCAAATGGTTTTCTTCCCGTATCACATCCTGGTAGACTTGACCTTTGGAATGCAGTTTATGTCTACTCGATAGTATTTTACCCAGTGAAAATTGCTATTGCCATCACACTGGCTCTTGAAACAACATGCTTGGTTCTCTTCACTTTCATATTCTCCATCCCTCACTTTATAAACCTACACCACAACTATTTTTAAATATTTTACTTTCAAAAGCAATAACCAACAAATCGTTAAGAAATGTGAAATTAAATGAAAATATATTGGATTGGTTTTTATAGATTGAGAAAAAGCATATGATAGTGTACCTAGAGCAAAATTATGCGAATCATTGCGTATAGCAACCATTGATGAATCCCTATTTCAAGTAATACAAGAAATATATAAGAACAATAAATGTAAAATTAAAATGGGTTCTCAGTAATCAGAACCTTTTGGAACTAGTAAAGGATTGTTGCAAGGAAGCCCGATGTCACCAACACTGTTTAAAGTATATATAGATATTCGTTTAGTACAATGGTTACTTAAGTGTGCAAAAATTGTATTAGAATTAATGGAGAGAAGATATCTACATCACTTGCTTTTTGCCGACGATCAGATAATTATAACCCAGGATGGAGAAGATGCAAATTATTTGTGTAATCAGTTGTCAACAACATATCAAAAATGGCGTTTGAAAATCAACAAAAAAATAACAGAGTATGTAGCAAACGACCCAGGTTGATTAAATGTTGATGGGGTAAAGATAAAAATGAGTGATCATTTCTGTTACTAGGGATCAATTATAGAGAAGATGGAACATCGAATAAAGATATAGCAAAAAAGGGTTGGTATTGGAAGAAAAACCATAGGATGTTAAACTCTATACATGGGGTACAAACGTCATTAACAGAACAAAACAACTAATTTATAAATCCATACTAGAACGTATAACGCTATATGGATCGGAAGTTTGGACAATGACACAACATGTCAACAGTATAAATTCAGTTGAAATGGAATTTTGGAGAAGACCTGACAGAAAATCTCGACTGAAAAAAATTAGAAATACAGAAATTTGAAAATGGATGAATCCAGAAAGAAATGTAATGGAAGAAATTGAACACAGAAAGCTAAAATTGTATGGACACGTAAGAAGATGCAGGATGGAAGACTACCAAAGGCCGTCTATGCATGGACAATTGAAAGAAGAAGCAGTAAAGGTAAACCAAGAACAACCTGGAAGAACAACATTCAAAATTCAATGAGGAAATTTGGTGTAATAGATGAAGACACAGAGGACAGAAAATAATGACGAACTTTAATTAAGGGACATTTTTTAATGTTTGTTGCAAACTGATAGCCTATAAGTTCGTAGTCATTTATATGTATTTATTTTTTAATTCATTTTAATTACTAAGATAGGTTGGAGAAAATCCACAATGATGAGGAAAATTTTCAAAATGAAGGAAAAAACAGATATTCATGATTTTTTGTAAGATTGTAGGTTTTAGTTGCATACAAAAATGGTAGAATTACGGTTAAGCTTCATTATTCTCTTTAAGTGCTTAGAACAGCCATCAATCGGTGAGCAATTCGATTCGGAGCACGATTCCTATGTATTTACAGGTTCAGATAACGCCTGGATGAGCAGTTGAGGGGAAATGTTGACATGCATACTTTCCCTCCCTTAATAGCACAGAGGTGATTGATGTTGTGATTAGTATTCACATTTTGTTATTTTACAATTTAGTTAATATTACTAGTTGACAGTTTTACTTAGAACATATTCTTGTTTTAGCTCTACAGGCCGTATCACTAATCTACTTTTCGAACACAACTGGCCGGTATATTCTTATACCTCCTTATGTATGCGATGGTAGGAACATTCTGGAAGCCAGTCTAGACTTCTTTCAAGTGAAATCCTCGAAAGTCAAAGTATTCTATAATCGACGCATCTGAATTTTTTTTTTCCAGAAAGCAATTCTGAGAAGTCGTTTGCTGGCTGCACACTGTCCTTATTTGGAGACCTGTTGCTGCCCGCGAAATTCAAAGGCAGTAATTTAGGAAACGAATAGACAATGCGTAACATTACATTGTAACAATCAAATATTGTAATTATCATTTAACACATATCTATCACTTAAAGGGTTAAAAATTAACAATAATTATTTAAATAAAAAAATAACTTAGTAATTATTATTGAATGAGTCTAAAAAATTAACTTTCTACTTTATCATATTTGCTGTATAATTATAGGAAAGAAGATGAAATTGGAAATTTGATGGCTGATACTCACGCTAAAAAAGTTTAAATGTATTTCATACCATTAAAGATATATATATATATATATATATATATATATATATTCTATATCGAAGGCACGAATCAAGGAATCCATTAATGTTACAATTTAACAATATCTCCCAAATAGGACAGTATCTAAGGAATTGAAGGAAACAATGAGAAACATACAGATTCTCCAAGAAGTGAAGCAGTTACTAAATTACGACACGTCGTCAGACTTGACTGGGTTCCACACCACTAGGAACGTATTGGCATCAAACCAAGTTTTACGTGTCCATTGGGTATTGAGTAAAGAGTTACAGTCAAAGAACAATTGATATTATTTACAGCTTTAAAACCAGGAACACTGAGTAGCAGACTCTAAGAACCTAATTGTACTTTATAATAATATGTAATATTGTTAATTTCCTCTCTCTCTATCCCAGTGTCTTTTTTACCTTAGAATATATCCTTCCTTTGTAACTAATTTTACATATTTAACACAACTCGAGCTAGCCTTATAGGGACAAGACATGTCGGGAGAGAGTTTGAAATTTTGGATCACACTTTAAGACACAAGGTCATGGAGGACATCCCAGTAAGAGTGACCAGTTCAATGACAGGACACCTCCGAGCCAGAACGAATATTTAAAGTAAGATACAACATTCGCTCTTAGATTCGTACTAAAAAAGGTAAATATTATATTGATGATATGATAATCCAGATAATGTTCTGGTATCATTTGGTCTTGATATTTGTCTAACGGGTAAAGGAAATACCCGAAATATACCTCACCCAAGTAACGTGTTCCTAACGGGGTTCGTATTTGAACCTGCCACGTTATCCCAAGGCCACAAGTAAAAAAAAAAATTGTTATCTTTATATATATGTATAAATGATTCTTTTAATTAAACTATTTTGAGTCTGTGTTCTCTTACCTAAATATTATGAAATTAATGAATGAAGAGTCTCTGAATCTGTCTGTACTTTATGGATTCAAAAATTACTTGACCGATTTCTATGGTGTTTTCACCATTATTTAGATAATTTATCTGGGACAATTAACGTATAAGTTATAACATATTGCTGTATGTACTAACAGGGCCGTAGCTAAAAAAAAAGATCATCGATGCACTAAAAAGTAGCTTTTGGATGCTTAAATGAATTCTAAATTAATATATAATTATGGAATATTCATCTGAAAGGTCCGTCTCCTCAACTTAATTAATCATTTAACTGTAGCGCTTTCGGGACTTGTCCCATCATCGGCAGGATTCAAAACTGGTGTTTCACTGAAGATCTGGTAGAGGGGGTTGCATGTATTGGGTTCGTTTTCGTTTATCAGGCTGTCGTTGTTGTGAGCTGCTTTCATGAATTCCATCACTTCGAGTACGTTTATCTTCGCTGGATTATTTTCTCTGTGCATTACTGTTAGGGTGTTTTCTATATTTAACATGCGATGTCCTTCATGGATAACGTGTTTTGCATAACTTGATTTCCCTTCTGCGTGAATGAAGTCTCGAAAATGTTCTTTGAATCTGATGTTAAAACTCCTGTTTGTCCTTCCTATATAAAATTTGTTGCAGTCCTTACATGTCAGTTTATAAACTCCTTTGCTGTTGAAAATGTTATTTTCTTCAATGTTATTGTTTATTATGTTGTTTAATTTGTTATTGGTTCTGTATGCTATTTTTGCGTTTTTATCGGCTTTCTTTAGTGCATTGGCTAATTTTGTCGTTTCTTTTCCTGTGTATGTAAGTGTTATCCATGTTTTCTTGTTGTTGTCAGATTCTTTTTCTAGTTCAGTTATGTTGGTTATGTTGTTCTTCCGTTTTTGCTTTTTTACGAGCTTATCTATGAATTCTTCATTATAGCCATTGGTTTTTTCCATACACTTTATGTAGTTGAGTTCTTGGATATAATTGTCATTGCTTAATGGGAGTTTCAACATTCTACTGACTAAGCTATTAAATGTACTAATTTTCTGTTGAAAAGGGTGTGTAGAATTTTTGTTTATGTCCAGAGCATTGTTTGTGGGTTTCCGGTAGATGCCGAGTTCTAGTTTATTGTTGTGTAGATTTTTGGTTATAGACAAATCTAAATAGTTTATGCTGTTATTAACTTCTATTTCTTCGGTGAAAGTGATTTTTTCATGCATGTTGTTTAAGTCTTGTAGTATTTCTTTTTCTTTTCTGTTTTCATCGTCATATATTAGTAGTACGTCATCGACATATCGTATTATTAGTTTTATGTTGAATTTGTGTACACATCATGAATATTATAAAAGTTGATTAAATGAATTCTGCTGCCTAATTCATAACAAATAAACCAAATTAATGCGATCGGTATTCAATATCTTTAAAAATTCCGCGACAGCATATGCTTATCTTTAGAGATAACTCACAAAAACCATTTTTGTCTTTCAACTCATTGATGGCAAGAAGATCGGAGTAAGTAGATTCTCGAGCTACGTTGGTTAATCAGCATGGGTTATCTAAATACAATTACGATAGAAATGTATATTTATTTTTATTTTTAGTTATTAAACTAAATATAAAGCTCATTTAATTTATTTAGACGTTGCAGCGCTCGCCGGGTATTAGCTAGTTTTAAAATAAATAACATTGACTCTTAAAATATAAGAAGTATTTTAATTGTTTTATTTACTTTTTTAATTTAGTAAGTAAATATTGATCTGAACAAATTGTGCCGCAACTTGAGAACCTGGACTTGAAGAGACGTAAATTCAGACTTGTCCACTACATTAACGAACATAAACAATTTGATACTTATCTCATATCCCACTTATTTGTCGTACTAGGTACTAATTTTTAACTTAGAAAAGAAACACGATGAAATAATTTGTCTACAACTACATGTATCAGTATTATGGTAACATTAGGCCTACAGTAGAAACATAGCTATAGGGAATGTCAAGTGACACCACTAACAAACACGAGCTGCCGAAGGCAATCAACAAACACTGTCACTTGTCCTAACACTAAGGTACAGCAATTTGCATTTCACATGCCCCATCTGTGGGCACCCGCTCTCTACATGTCCTCCATAAAATATTCAGCTTCTACAATGACGATCTCACATGCTGCACAACTCCAGGGAAAACTGAAAATGCAGCCATTTTCCTATAACATTATATAGAGAGCATTTATAAGCAGAGTGTGGAAATAAGACATCTAGTAACAAAGGAAAGCTAATGCAATTAATTAAAACGTAGTATACTCACCTGTAATTTATGCTAGACTATTTAAGTTGCAGATGTAATCAATTTGAATAATCTTAATATATAGAAATTACGTGTCACGTTGTTTGTCCGCGATGGAATCCTAAACTACTGAACCTATTTTAATAACATTTTGCACACTGTGTGCTGTTTGATCCAACTTGAGACTTAGGGAAGTTTATAACTAAATTTATAGTCGCATTATTTTTTTATTGCAAATTATTTGTTTATTATTTAACAAAGAGTTACAGTTATCAGTGAGTTCTGTACGATTCTAACAGATGATGATGTAAGGTAATTGGTTTATTATTTAACCAGGTGGCTGTGCTTTTTGTTGCAACCGCGAATTTCAATTGAATTACAAATATTAAGTATTTCATAATTTAAGTGTGTTCTGTGTTTTATTTTATTTTCAATATATTGATAATAATATTAATTTCGTGTGTAAGTATTAGTTTTGAGTAATCTGGCTGAGAGACAGCAACTTAATTTAAATTTAACTGGACCGAGAAGGGACATTGAACAATATAGCGAATCAGTTCTAGAGACCATGAATGATAAGATATCAAGTGAATTTCCGCAAATTGGTATAGGCCTATGTGACATAAATCTTACATTTAAGAAGAATGCCAATTTAAAAACATACGAAGGTCCTAAGGAACGGAATAACAGAACTGTAAGTAAGTCTGTTAGTTATAATAATATACCTAATATTACAGAAACAATCTCCATGCCTCAATTAAGTGAAAAACAAGATGAGTATAATATATCACAAGATGATATTGCTATACAGTATAATGAAATCAGCAAGCTTCCTCAAAATATTCCATCAATAAATGTATATAATCCTTATGATACACTTATGGATGATACTGAGAATGCAGACAACATGAATTCATCTCAGTCAACAAAACCACTTCCACATAAACCACCACCCATATTTATACCGGGCGTAGTTAACATACCAGAACTAAAAAATTGTTTAAAACCCAAACTTTCTGATTTAGATCTCTCACTTAGTTTACTACAACATAATTTAACGTATACCTTAGCCACAGCAACGCGTGGCCGGGACTTATATATATAAAACAAAGTAGGATTAGTTACACTATTTATAACTCTAGAACGGCTGGACCGATTTTTATGATCTTTGATTTGTTGGATTTGTTTCCGCCCCGAATAGCAGATAACTATTAAAACATCGGAAAAATTAACGTAAAAATTATTAAAGGCGATACGTCGTTCGCCGGGCCAGCTAGTTATATATATATATATATATATATATAAGCTAGTCTGAATAAAATCTGCGTTTTAGAATGATCTCCAAAGTTCGATTTCTAGAATACTTTTACATATTACAGTAAGCATAAAACATGGCCCTCTTACATTATAGAAAGAAAAATTAGATAATTATTTTCGAAAACACTATCCTACTGACAACATTCTGTGTCATGAAGAATGGATGTGTAAACTGTAGAAAACTTAACCAATTATAATAGGTATGTATAATATTATATTTATTGACATTATTTGTTATAGGTTAGGGTTTTAATGAAATACATAATAATATGCACCTATTATTTATGTCCATATCGCTTTTAATGTTTACACCTGCTTGTTTAATGTGAAATTAAGGATTTCAATTTTACGTGATTTATTCACATACTAGTGGGAATTTTTCCCCGTTTTTTTATGGATAATACAGTAGGCCTACACGACAATGCTACACGTTAATATAACATTCAATATTATGAAAAAAAATAAATGATCGAAAATTACTTATCATCATCATCCTGCCAGGTATTAGTCCTAGAAGAACTGTTACGGCCTAAGAAAGCGGTTTCGTGCCATCTTTTCGTAGGTCGTTTCCCATTTGGACAGTAGCTCATTATTGCCTTGGGGATTCTGGATCTAGCCATTCTTGAGACATGTTTCCTTACAGTTTAGCTGATATCTGGAGAAGTAGTCCAGTATTGGTGACACGTTAAGTTCTTGAAGGATTTCTACATTTTTATTTCGATCCCATTTGGTGTAGCCAGCTGTTCGGCGCATAAATTTCATCTCATATGCTGTTAGTCTGCTTTCATCTCTCGTCCTTATAGTCCACGCTTCACTTCCATAATATAGGACTGGTCGAGCCATTATTTGATAAAGACGAGTATGAGTTGATTTTTGCACTAATGAAGGTTTTAAAAGTCTGGTAGTGAAAGATTCCGGGCTATGTGGCAGTGGTCTATAACTGGCGTTTCTTCCAGACGTTTCTCCCTCAACTGCGGAGGGCATCTTCAGTGGCGAGCGCTAGATGCTTTAAAAGTCTGTTAATGATTCCCATTGATTTGTTGAATTTTCGAAAATTACTCAAATGAGATAAAGTATGATATAAAATACATTATTTGGAATTAGATTTTACAAGATATTTATTAAATGAGAAATTTAATTTAATGCATAAATTTATTATTTTTATCATTGATACAAGTACGCCCTAATTCCATTATCCATTTCTAGATGTTGGTGATACTGAGTTTGAAAGCTTTAATAATTTTATCAATACCGTATGAGTAAAGACGCTCGTCATGCAGCAGTGAACATCTCGTGCCGATTGTCTAAAACAGCGATGTAAAAACACGAGCTCCGTGAGACTTGGCGCTCCGATATGCACTAGGAGCGCTCCGCTGGACAGGTAACGCTACCTGGTGACATGGTTCAGTTTCAATCGTCAAAAGCAATGTTGAGCATGGCTACGTTCAGCATGGAGACCTTGCGAAAATCAAGCCTTCGTATTTTTTTGGCTCAGAATATCTCTCCCAATTTTGAACCGGTTAAATTAGGTAATTAGATGAAAAAACAAGACAAAAACATAAAAATCGCCTTTAAATCTAATAACAAACTCAACATCGTATCAAACAAATTGAAGTAACAAATAAACATGAAAATAAAGACGATTATAAACTAAAGTACAAAATTGCGATAAGTTTTATATCGGCAGAACAACAAGAAATTTTAACACAAGATATACTGAACATTAAAAAATAATATTTATTATTATTATTATTATTATTATTATTATTATTATTATTATTGAATCTCCTAATATTTTGTATCCCTATTTCGCCACAAAGGAATATTAGGGTGTAGCTTATTATAACAATATTATACTATACACTGTAAAACAGAAATATTATCTTATGGTATTGAATGAGTGTTTTTAATTACGTAAATAGTCTATAAGTCTCTAAGAAAATACTACATATTGTTATGAATATGTGTTATTAATTTCATAAAACGTGTGTAATAATTTTTGTTCCTAGAAACCACTTCACACATTGAGGCAGAAGTCTCATCATCATTTAAAAGTAAGTTCAACTAGAATAGTTGTCTTTCGAATATAGACAGGCTCAGGCGTTTTGTGTAATTTTTTATGTTATGTTATTTTTTATATTAACATAATATAAAAATATTAATAACGAAGAAAAATCAAGTTTTGCCAAACATATACTAGAAACGGGTCATCAGTTCGACAAAATCGATAATATTATGTCAAAATTACACAGAAAGGATAACAACAACAAGATTAGCATCTTATAAGACATATACGTTTTGAAAGAAGCTGAAAATAAACACTTACTCAACAAGAACACGCCCGCAGTCCTGAACCCGTTGTACAACTTACACAACAACATTAGTATTGTAGCCTCACTATTTTGGTTGTCCAGCGGCTCGCTTTGTTTTGCTGCAGCTGTTATATATAATTAAATACAAAGATGCCGACTACCACCACTATAATAATTCCGCATGTTAATCATTGTCAAGCATTGGCGCGCCACTCACCTTTATATAAACGGACAACCATCATAGGGAGGCGATAATACCAGTTGAAATGCAGAAGAAGAATCATTGTTTTGAAAGGTCATATTTTTAACTACTTGACGAAGTCGATCTGTGATAAAGATAAAATTGAGACTATAGAAATGAGATTTCTCAGAGCAGTTGCAGGTGGATCTCTAAAAGATCAAAAGAGAAGTCAAGATATCAGAGATGAATTAACAAATTTATAATATAAACGTGAGAATACACAGAAATAAACGTAATTGGTTTGAACATCTACAAAGAATGCCAAGTAATCGTTTATGAAAGCAGCTGCTTCATTATAGGCCTCTAGGCCGAAGAAATGTAGGAAAACCAAAACGTGGTTGGAAAGACGACATACACCTGCAGCATATAGTGCACCGGGGAGCGGAAGGGGCCAACAGGCCCATGCCTTGAAGAAGAAGAAAAGAAGAAGAAGATATGATGATGATGATGATGATGATGATGACGAAGTGTTCAAACAGAACTTTATTTTAGATGAGGACGACTGGTTTATCAGTTACTAATTTCATATGTTTAATATTAAATTAGTAAATGTGAGTAATAGACGAATAAATATTATTGTATTTGGACAATCTTTTAAAATTGGTAAGATATCAGATCAAACAATCCGTTTTAAGACTCATAGTAGCCAACCTGAGGAAGTTGACTCTGAAAAGAAAGCCATATATGAGCCAACAGTTGGCTATAACAAAGATAAATACCAATTAGATAATATAACTGCCACAGGATTGATGATCGAGGCAAGAGGTACTATACCAAGATTCTTACCTAAATTCCGGAATTTCTTAGATTTGGACAGTGTGTATCTTTCTAAAATTACCATCGCTGCCATTAGAGGATCAATTTCAATTTAAAAAAAATGTTTAAAAAATTTCTACATTATAGAATATACTTAAAATACAATTTGAATTTTTTAAATGTATTTTATCAATTTCGAAAATTGTCTGTATTACTTTGTCCTTCTGGCAATCCTCTAATGAGGAAAGTTTTATATAAAACATATAATAAAATATAAAAAAGTCAAGTTTTAAGTAAGAATGCCTGGGAAGTAGCACCCTGAAAATAGATGATTTGTTTTCATACAGTAGGAACAATAGAGGTATTATTTAATACTGTAAACCAATTAATACTATTCATTCATAAATGCTTTACTCCTGCATGTGTGTTGTTTTACATTTCGATCTCTCCTGTTATAAGCGTTCGTAACAATGGTAGTCTTTCGTACAGGTCCCGCCGGAGACGTAGGAAGTAGAATGCATGCTCCAGAGTAAGTACATGCTCCGCACGCAATTTGGAGCTCTGGACTATGACATGCCTGGTCTAAAAGAATGAAAACATTAACCATGTATTAATCAAGGTCATCTGAAGGGCTATACCTTTGTTAATAAGTTTTCCATACTTCATTCGTATGTTGATAAAACTGAGATTTATTTTTTTATGTATCACAGTACTCGATACTATAATATTTCATTTTCCGAACTTTCTGTAAAATATTAAAGTAGTGAAATGTGACATAGTGTGAAATAAAATCAGTTACCAAACAAACTGTCATGATCATCCATATCAGATAGTTTGTGACGTTATTTGCGATAATATAGGTATGGTTACTTTAACATGAACCTAATTCTTTGTCCATACAAATAGGGTAGCCATATAATACGTACGAACTAAGAAAAATAAACAAGATATTCCTTTCTTTTTGTTGGAAAACTTTTATTCACAATATTCGCTCTCACACTGATTTCAAAATAAAGTGAAAACTTGATGTCGTCAAAATAAGATATATTTAAATAATTAATGATGTAATAAACAATTTTACATGTAGTTTCGATCAGGCATTCAAAGCAATGCATAGCCTGATTTGGAAACAGACGAAGTCACTAAGAGAGAAAAAAGTTATCAGTACAGGTAAATTCGATTCAATCATATAGAACATAATTTTTCCCTTTAAGGATCTGAAGAACGAATAAATATAAATTAATTTTATACAGATATGTTAAGCTATTACAGGTGTTGAAGGAGAATAAAGAACATAATTATAAGTTATTTTTCGCCACGGACATGAAGTGTTTGATTGAAAATGAAAGAATATAAATACAATTTATATTTATAGAGACGGATTTAGCTAGTGGAGTAAATGCGTTCGACATGAATTTCAGGAAAGAGCAAGAATGTTTTCTATACTACAGTTACGAAACTGCGAAAAAAATGGACTCTTACTTTAAGGGAAGATACAAGATTACGAGCTCTTGAGAATGAAGTGCTTAGGAAAATGTGAGACGAAAGGGAGAAAAATATACAGGTGAAAGGAGAAAACTCAATAACAGTGAGCTACATGCTCTTAGTGGAAACTCTTACGTAATAAGAACAGTTAAGTCTCCTAGACTAGGATATGACACGAACGGGTATGTAATAATGGCATGAAAACGTCTTGTATGAAATCAAGGGTGAAAAGCGTATTTGTGCAATATACAGGTTGTTACAAAAAACACCGACAAAGGACGTGAGGTGGTACAGTGCAGGAAATTGGTATAAAGGCATCTGTGCTAACACAAGTTTATTTACTCTTTCTTTGGCATTTTTCTATATTAACTTAGGAGGTGATTGAGTATAAAACACACACAAATATTGTCAAAATTAATTATCCATTTGCGTCCAAAAAAGTATATGAGAACTGAAACCACTCTCACATATGGGTGGAAATTAGTATAAAGGCACTTTGTGTATTTCACAGATTAAACCAAAAAGACTGAGCGCAAAGTTTACAAAAAAGTTCTCAAATTTAGTTGAACCTCCATTGTTGTTAATTACTTGGAAGATTCTCTTTGGCATTGACTTCATGAGGGTGTTTATTTCTTCCACTGAGATTGAAGCCCACTCTTCCTGTATAATATTTTTCTGCTCAGTCACTGTCCCAAACTGCCGTCCATTGCTATACACACGCCTTGCCCTGATCTCCCATAAATTCTCAATCGGATTTAAATCAGGGCTTCTGACTGACCACGTCAAAAGTGGTATTTCTTTCTTCCTGAACTCCTTTGATTTGGCAGACACGTGAATGGAAGCATTATCTGGCTGAAAAATTAGATCTTCGCCAAATTCCTCATACATTCGTATCAATTAAGACTCCATAAGCTCCTCAGTGTAGGACTCAGAATTCATCTTGATGCGTATCCATGCTATTTTTGATCTGACTTTAAAGCAGAATGCTGCCCAAATCATAACGCCTCCACCACCGAAGTTTCTACTCATTCTAACTAGCTCTTCATTACGGACGTCGTGCCAGTAATACTGAAGGCCATCAGGCTCGTCCAGATTAAACTTCTTCTCATCACTGAACATTACTTTATTCCATTCTGAGGTCCAGGACATGTGATCTCCAGCAAAAGTAATTCTAACTTTATTATGTGCATCGTTCAGAGGTGTTTTTCTTTAATTTTAGGTTCTTGTCTTCTGACAGAATTTGTTTTACTCGTCTGGCTGTTACTGGCAACTTAAAATCAGCCTGGATTTGAGAAGAAAACATACTCTTACTTTTAGCTTTACGTAAAATGAGACGTTTAGTGCGCTCAGACAATTTTCTTGTCCGTCCATATTTCCCGTTTTTTCCATATTGTGAGGTGAGCCCTGTTTGACAAAATTATCAATGACATATCTTGAAGCCCCAATTTCGTAGGTGTTTGTCTATTGGAAAGGCCCATCTCCTTGAAGGCACTAACTCTTGATTTCTCTTCATTTGATAGAGGCTTTCCACGTGGCATTGTACGTCCTATTGACTTGTAACTGATGAATTGCTTACAGACACGTCGTCTCCATGTAATTGTAGTGTTTTGTTTACATTTGTCTCTGTAAGAGCCAGACGTTGACCAGCGTTTATACCGATTTCCACTCCTAGGACAGCGGTTTCTTAGATTTACGTATTATTTACATATATAATAAATACAATATGAGGAGACCTGTATGAAATTATGTCCAAGATAATTATATGTAATCTATGACACACATACGGTATTTGCATAAATATTTCAGGTTGTTTTACTACTAAAAGTTAGTGGCTTTATACCAATTTCCTCCACTGTATATTGAGATATGTTGAACATTTTTTAATAAGTATCAATGTTCGGAAATTATGCATTTTCAAACTATGAGTAGCTAACTTCTCGAGAGTTCCGTTAGTTGGATTTCAAGACTCAATACTTCACAATAATGTCACAGTCACATCACGTTTTCGAAATATCTACCTCCAATTTCATTGCTCAGCGTACAGCGGTGGTGTAGTGTTTGGTGCATACATTCAAATACGCCTGGCCTCGATTGAATCCACAGCGTGGATTTGGGTTATAAGTTCGATACGTTACTCAACTGGAGTCTGATAAACAGACTGTATTATTTCGCCCCACAAAAAAGTAATCGAGAGGATTAAGATTAGGTGATCTCGGAAGCCACGGGACTGCCCCCCTCAACCTGGATACGTGGTATCCAAATGTCTCCTCACATTGGCATCAAAGTGAGGTGGAGCTCTGTCGTGTTGCAGCAACATTCCGTTGCGAAGCCACGTATCATAGGTTCCGTAACCGTGAGGTGTTGTCACGTAATGAGACTTCAAATCCATCGAACTAACACTGATCTTGAGACATAATTAATTAGTCATAGTGTAAAATGCATCATTTCCGGACATTGGTACCTTATTAAAAATGATCAACATATCTCAATATAGGCCTACTATCTCATCTCCGTTGTCGGTGTTTTTTTTTGCAACACCATACATATCCACTAATATCGTAATATCCAAAAAATATTGATTTCCTGTGTGTTATTTGCAGACGTGGTTGTTAGATATACAAAAAATGAGGTGGCAAAATAACATTAAGCACAATAACATTTCAGGAAGAGCTATAATTTAATAAATGGGAAATATTAACTCAGAATAAGGATGTATATAGAACTTATCGCAGACTATGTGACGGAGATGTAAATACAGGGCGTCTCAGAATAAGTGTTACAACCTTCTAGGGGTTGTAGAGGGGAGTTGGTAGACAAAATTTTGATACGGAATCCTTGTCCGAAAGCGTATACCATTTGGATGTAAAAATCGAAACACAATGGGTTGATATCTTATGCCTTGTATTTCAGAATAAGTATTACAGACTTCTAGGGGTTGTAGGTGTACTACACCCGACGAGTCGGAGGAAGATCTTCATGCACAAATTTTGGCGGCAGCAGAAATTATTGAGCACACACTAAGTTTTGTGGGGCGTGTATATGAAAACATGCGTCGCAGGCACACTTCCTTCAACGACCACATGGAACCAAACTTGTAGTACAACCCCTAGAAGTCTGTAATACTTATTCTGAAATACAAGACACACGATATCAGCCCATTGTGTTTTGATCTTCAAACCTATTCTACATCGGAATGATATATTCCGGACATGGGTTCCTTATCAAAACTTTATCAACTAAGTCCCCTCTACAACCCCCAGAAGTATGCAATACATATTCTAAAACACCCCGTAATGCTTCCCTCTTCTCATTCTAGGATAAATATAGCGTCAACATGAATTTACAGCATTACTGCTACTAAGATCTAAATCGTGTACATTCTATTCTGGTTAATATAGAACTATATTTACGTTTGGATTTTTATAGATCGTGACTACAGAAACTAGCAGTAGCTTCAGAACATTGTCGCTGAATAAACAACACATGACATATTAGTTGCATACATTTCATTGACCACGTGACGAAACAAGTTTCGTTGAAAGGGAATGCTTTACATTGACATCTCCGCTAGCCGCTGTTGGGGTAATTGAGTTCACTCCTTAACTATACAATATACAAAAATGTTTGTTTGTTTGTTTGTTCGTACATTATGCGCGGCCACACCGTTGAACCGATTGTGATGGGGCATTTTACAAAATGTTCAGGAGATTCCCGGGATGAACATAGGGCATACGAGAGTTGTGATACTCAACTCCTATACCATTAAAATCGCCCTTTGTAATGGAAAATGTGAAAAAATTAGCACTTTGGACGCTTAAATGGTTTACGTTGCCTAAACCAAAACACACACAAAATTAATGTACACAGAATTGAATATCTCAAAACGCTCTACAAAAAAGTCCTCGACACATATGTTTATCCCTTACGGATAACTCACAATAATCAATTTTGTCTTTAATTAATGCCAAGAAGATCGAGACAAGTACGTAGATTCCTGTGCAAGCATAGCAGCACATGGCGAGCATTCTTTTACGGATAGCTCACAATAACAAATTTTGTCTTTTAGCTCATTTATGTCAACAAGATCGAGATAAGTAGATTCCTGAACAATACTGGGTTATCAGCATGGGGGAATATTAAAATAATTACGATATCCATTTATAATTATTTTTTTCATTTTAATTATTCAACTAATCATAAGAAGTACATTAATTTTTGTCTTTCAGCTCATTTATTGCCAAGGATCGAGATGAGTAGATTCCTGGACAACGCCAGGTAAACATCACTGGGTATCTAAAAATAATTACGATATAAATGTTTCCTTTTACTTATTGAACTAAACATAAAACATTAATTTTCGTATTTCAGCTCATTTATGTCAAGAAGATAGTGATAAGTAGATTCCCGGGCAACGCCGGGTAATCAGCATAGGGTATCTAAAATTTAGAAATGTATAATTATTTACTCTTTTACTTATTTAACTAAACATAAAAGCACATCAATTATCATTTATTTAGGCGTAGCAGCGCACGCCGGGTATTAGCTAGTATCAAATAATTATGTGATAATTATTGTATTGTAAGCTTATGTTTTCCCTTTACAGAGATTTAGGCGCTCTCCCCCTACAGGGAAGAATTTGAACCCTACTAATTTAGTTACACTTGTTTTCGTATAGATGCCATTTTGAGTGGTCCATGGTCAGCGTTCCGCCTCGTTCTGACATCTAGGAAACCAAGGTAGTACTAGGACGAGAAAATTCGGCAAATTTTGCTTAGAGGCCTTTTCATTCAGGCTTAAGGATCTTTTAGGAGCCTGAAAATCTTCAGACTCGGGACCCATGGCTTAAAGACTCTCCCGGAGGACTTGCTCCTTGGATTTTTCCGTCCTAAAAAATCCATCGACCACGGCCGTGTTTGAACCCTTGACCCTCGGGACCAGAGGAAAGGAGCATAACCACTGTCCACTGCGGCCGACATGTGATAATTATACGCATAATGATATTTTTTTTCATAATTCGGGTACGCACTTTCTAGGCAAAGTTACAAGTGAAATTAATTAACTTAATTATTTATTCAAAATGAATTAACTAAAAAGTTAATCTCACATAAAAAGGTATGTTTACTAGCTCCATACGAGTAATGCTATTTTCTAGACGTGAAAATCCCTATAGGTATATTTTATTAATTCCTTTATATTTTGCATTTACTTCTTTAAGCCAATTATTTAATCATATTATAGATTGTTGTCATTAATATTATTATCATTATAAGTGAGGTATGGACAATCAATAAGTATTACAAGAATAGACTAATAGCTCTAGAAATGGATTATTTACGAAGAAGTGCCAGAAAGTCTAAATTAGAACGTGTCACAAATAAGGAAATTAGAAACATAATGGAAGCAGAAGAAAGCATAATTGAAAGAATTGAGGAGAAGGAATTAAAGTGGTTAGGACATGTTTTAAGAATGGAAGATTAGCGATGGCCGAAGCAACTATATGAATTACATCCGAACAGAAAGAAGAAAAGAGGGAGACCAAAGTTAACATGGAAGGATAATATGAATACAGTGATGCAAGCTAGAGGGCTAAGCATCGAATATGCCCAAGTGAGTTGGCTTTGGAGGTTTGGCACGGGAAGACGGCAGCAGCTGTAAAAACCTGAAGATAGATAGATTTTATTAAAAGTTATTCTCCTCAATACATAGATTTATTTTAAGTCGAACAATGTAAATATATAAAATACGTTACAATAGGTCATCAAAAATAAAGAAATTTAGATATTACTTAACAGAACTGTACACTCTACAGTAATAACAATAATAATAATAATAATAATAATAATAATAATAATAATAATAATAATAATAATATAATAATAATAATAATAATAATAATAATAATAATAATAATAGTAATAGTAATACTAATAGTAATAATAATTGTAGTAGTAATAGTAGTAGGACTTTATTAGACAAAAAGAAAGATATTTACAATATTATTTACAAATATGGGTCGCACGGGCAGTAAGCCGTACGTGCTGTTGACAGTCCGTTACAATAAAGTAATAATTGGTACTAGTGTAAAGAAAAATACACAACAAAAACAGCAATAACTTTACAATTACATAACGAAAACACAATAATAATATTACAATTAAATAATAACACAATAGCATTATACACTAAAAACATTAACATTACAATTACATAAAGAAAACACAATAATATTACAATTAAGTAATGACACAGTAGCATTATACACTAAAAAACATTAACATTACAATTACATAAAGAAAACACATTAATATTACAATTAAATAATAACACAATAGCATTATACACTAATTAATTTATATATAATTGTTAATAATTAATGGTATTGCATTTTGATAACATATATTTATTCATGAATGAGTGTTGTCCTTATTTTTCGAGTAATAATAATAATAGTAATATTAATAATAGTAATATTAATAATAGTAATAATAATAATAGTAATAATAATAATAGTAACAATAATAATAATATACACCAAGTTAAAGTATATATACCAAGTACTCAAATCAAAATTAACTAATTATTATGACAATTTATTAGATGAAGCGCAAAATGGATTCCTGAAAGGAAGATCCTGTACAGATGGATATTTCACTATTAAAATTGTAATAGAAAAATACAGAGAGTTTAATATTGAAACACATATGGCGTTTATTGACTTGAAGAAGGAATTTGACAAAGTAAATAGAAACAAATTATTAGAAATCCTGAAATATGATGGCATCCCAGACCAACTGATAAAATCGATATCTGATATTTATAAGGATAATTATATCCAAGTTAAGATTGAAAATAAAATCTCTGAATGCAGACTAATTAATCAAGGAGTTAGACAAGGATGTGGTCTTTCACCAACGCTCTTCATAATTTACATGAACTCAATAATTAAAGAATGGAGAGTACAACCACATGGCAGTATACCACTTAATATGTTATATAATTTAGGCACCCTATTATTTACAGATGACATTGTGTTTATAGCGAATTCAGAAGAAGGCCTACAACGTTCAGCCCACTCTTTTCACCAAATTGCAATAAACTACAACATGGAAATCTCAACAGAAAAATCAAGTCATGGCTTTTCTAGGAGAAGACCCAGTTCGCAGTAAAAAATTTATTAGTAATAAAATATTAGAACAAACTAACACATTTAACTATCTCGGATACCAAGTTACATGCGAAGAGGAAAAATATTGTATTAAAAAATTATAAAATTTAATAGAGTAACAAGAATTATAAATATTTTCAAGCCAAACACATTACAGCAACATACACAAACTAGAATTTATAAAACACTGGCCAGACCCATATTATGTTACGGCAGTGAGGCCTGGACAATTCGCAGTGTAGATGAACAAAGACTAACTGCGGCAGAAATGACATTTATGAAACGCACTGCAGGTTACTCAAGACCAGACCATAAAAGGATTTCTGGAATTCTCAAAGAATTAAACAGAATCAGTCGTGGAATATGCACAAAAATACAGAAACAACTGGAAATCTCTCGTAAGAAGAATGAGAAGAACAAGAATAGCACGCCAAATCTTAAATTACCAGCCACCAGGCAAGAGATATTTGGGCAGACCCTTCAAACTTTGGATTGAGATGATACCAGACCACTAGGTCTATCACATGAAAGGAAGAAGAAGAAGAAGAAGAAGAAGAAGTAGTAGAAGAAGAAGAAGATAATAATACTATTATTATTAATAATACTAATAATTTATCCATCCATAGTAATTCTGCCCGAGGGCAGGTCTTTCACTGCAATCTTAGCATTTTGATGCTATGCTATGCAGCTTTACTAGGGAATTGTAGATGTGGTAGCTTCCCGTTGCTTTCCAATGATGATGATGATAAGGATGATAATGTTGATGGCCATATGATTTTGGGGACCGTTTGGGCCTTAAAATTTTTCTGATATTTGTCTTACAGGTGAGGAAAAACCCCGATAAAACCTCACCCAAAAAAACTGTCCCGACCGGCGATTGAACCCGGACCCGCTGCGTGACAAGGCAGCACGCTACCTCGAGACCACAGCGGTGGACTATTATTATTAATATTAATATTATTATTATTATTATTATTATTATTATTATTATTATTATTATTAACTTAATAATATTTGTTCTTACCTTGCCATCTAAATATTGTGCGGCCTATGAATATTATGTATTATTAATCAAGTTGTAGAATATTCATAATTGTTAATATCTTTGTAATTTAAACCTAGTGAAGTGGAAGAGAAGGGCTTGCGGTATTAAATCCATCATGTAAAATAAACCATTATCATTCACTCGTAAGCCATTTTCATTAGTAATCGGATTCAATAATGATATACAGTTTTGTATTAAATCCATCATGTAAAATAAACCATTATCATTCACTCGTAAGCCATTTTCATTAGTAATCGGATTCAATAATGATATACAGTTTTGTATTAAATCCATCATGTAAAATAAACCATTATCATTCACTCGTAAGCCATTTTCATTAGTAATCGGATTCAATAATGATATACAGTTTTGTATTAAATCCATCATGTAAAATAAACCATTATCATTCACTCGTAAGCCATTTTCATTAGTAATCGGATTCAATAATGATATACAGTTTTGTATTAAATCCATCATGTAAAATAAACCATTATCATTCACTCGTAAGCCATTTTCATTAGTAATCGGATTCAATAATGATATACAGTTTTGTATTAAATCCATCATGTAAAATAAACCATTATCATTCACTCGTAAGCCATTTTCATTAGTAATCGGATTCAATAATGATATACAGTTTTGTATTAAATCCATCATGTAAAATAAACCATTATCATTCACTCGTAAGCCATTTTCATTAGTAATCGGATTCAATAATGATATACAGTTTTGTATTAAATCCATCATGTAAAATAAACCATTATCATTCACTCGTAAGCCATTTTCATTAGTAATCGGATTCAATAATGATATACAGTTTTGTATTAAATCCATCATGTAAAATAAACCATTATCATTCACTCGTAAGCCATTTTCATTAGTAATCGGATTCAATAATGATATACAGTTTTGTATTAAATCCATCATGTAAAATAAACCATTATCATTCACTCGTAAGCCATTTTCATTAGTAATCGGATTCAATAATGATATACAGTTTTGTATTAAATCCATCATGTAAAATAAACCATTATCATTCACTCGTAAGCCATTTTCATTAGTAATCGGATTCAATAATGATATACAGTTTGTATTAAATCCATCATGTAAAATAAACCATTATCATTCACTCGTAAGCCATTTTCATTAGTAATCGGATTCAATAATGATATACGGTTTTGTATTAAATCCATCATGTAAAATAAACCATTATCATTCACTCGTAAGCCATTTTCATTAGTAATCGGATTCAATAATGATATACAGTTTTGTATTAAATCCATCATGTAAAATAAACCATTATCATTCACTCGTAAGCCATTTTCATTAGTAATCGGATTCAATAATGATATACAGTTTTGTATTAAATCCATCATGTAAAATAAACCATTATCATTCACTCGTAAGCCATTTTCATTAGTAATCGGATTCAATAATGATATACAGTTTTGTATTAAATCCATCATGTAAAATAAACCATTATCATTCACTCGTAAGCCATTTTCATTAGTAATCGGATTCAATAATGATATACAGTTTTGTATTGAATGAAATACTTATAAATCATCAGATATGTCATAAATCTCCAAAAAATAGTAATTCATACTTTTCTTGAAAAAAAAAGCTATACTAAGGGGTTGATGTCTTCTCGAAATATAGTATTTTCTGTGATACGTAACCAAGTTTCTTTTTAGATGTAAGCATATAAGGGATGTTTGAAATGTTGCCCGTATCGAGTTCGTATTCCTTTGAGAAATATTTCACGTTGATTGCTCCAAACTTCTGAATTGCTAGAGTTTTATGTAGAACATCTGAATGCTTCAATAAATTTTGCGAAAGCAATTAGGTCAGTCTTCACTAGGAACGCGTCTTCTTCAATATTGCATAACACCTTTGTAAAGGAATCTACATGTATTAACTAAATGTTACTTTTAGTACTGCATGAAATTCGACTGATTATAATTCTAGCAATGTCGAAATATGAAGTAAACTCCTCTGACTAGTTATATTTCTTGCCTCTCTTCCCAAGGGTCGTCAAACCAGATGGGGTCAATGGATTTTTCGAATGGAAAAATATGAGGAGCAAGTCTTCCACGAAGGGCCTTAAACCATGAAAACAGAGTATGAAGATTTTCAGGCTCGTAAAAGAAACTTAAGCCTGAATAAAGAGGCATCTAAACAAACTTTACATACCTTCATCATCTTAGAATGCCTTAATTAGGCCTATCTACTAGATGACTCATTGGGTCGATATCTTGAATCGCATACCATTCGTGACAGAGAAATACGCGTAATTAAATTAACTTGGTTTAGTAACTCCTAAATAAAGGAGAGGTTAAGGCACAACATAGGACTGTTACGCCAATGTAAATAGATAATTAAGTAACTCACTGGCACTATCGAATCCTTTAGGTCCATGGCCGCACGGACATAAACTCTTCCTATGTCCCTATCCTGAGCTAATATTTTCCAATCATTCCCTATACAATCCACTTCTTCAAATCATAGTTAATGTTATTATTCCACCTTATTCTTGGTCTACCAACTGGACGTTTTCCCTACAACAAGCTTCCATACACATCTTTGATTCCGCATTCGTGCCACATATCCTGCCTATCACAGTCTATGAGACTTAACTGTTCTTATTATATCTGGCATCCTATAAAGACCATGTAGTTCACTGTTATGCTATTTTTCTCCATTTAACCGTCTGTTTATCTCTTCATGGTCCTAAAATTTTCCTAAGAAATTTATTTTCAAATATTCGTAATCTTCTCTCCTCCCTTAAAGTAATGAACGCAATTTCTTTGTGCATCTAATTCCTATTTGTGATTATTGTTCCTATGTATTTGAAGTCAGCCACTTCGTAAAAATTTCCCTCATTTTCATTAGCTGTCCATTTCCAGTGCGTAATATATTTCTATGTGTGACCATGTATTTAGTTGTATTCATATTTACTTCCAGTCCCTATTTCTTAGCGTTATTTAATAGTGTATGCTTATTAGTATTTAGTATCTCTTAATACATCATCAGGATAAACTAACAACGTATTAATACCATTGAGTTTTAGGCCTTCTTCATCCTCCAAAGATTTGATGGCATGCTCTAGTAAAAAATTACATAGTAGAGGGGATAGTGTATCTCCTTGCTTCAACCCATTGTGTATTTCAAAAGTATCCGAAAACTGTTTGTCTACACACACCCTACCCTTTGTGCCATTTAGACACATTCGTATAAGTCTAACTATCTTTTTAGCAATTCCGAACTCCAGCAGGATACTATATAACTTCTCCCTCTTAATTGAATCGTATATATTTTTGAAGTCTACGTATCGTTGATATACAGTACCATTGTATTCCTATTTCGTTTCTAAAATTTGTGTTAAACTAAAAATGTGATCTGTTATAGGCCTGGTTCTTCTAAATTCACATTGATGATTCGTCAATATAAGGAGTAAGTCTGCTTACTGATATATTTGTTAGAATTTTGGTCAAAGTTGAAAGTAATGAGATGCCCGTGTAGTTGTTGCAATTAGCTTTTTCTCCTTTCTTATACATAGCTACGAAAATCGATTCTTTCCGTACATCTGGAAGAGCTTATTTACCCCAAACCTTGTTAAGCAACTGACGTATCCTGTCCATCAATTTTTCTCCCCCGATTTTATCAGTTCTGCTGGGATCTCATTTGAACCTGATGCTTTCTACAGCTTCAAATTTTCTATTGCCATTTCAACCTCTAATGTACTTGGTTCTGCGACTAGCATTTCTGCTGTCTGTAAATTATCCTCTTCAATATCCTGTTCTGTATATACATTTAATGGCTGAGTTGAATGACCATTTCACCTGCCAGTTTACTGACAGTAACCCGCAACACAAACAGACAATAGATGAACTAGTGCCAAATTCTCCACTCCCGCGAAATAAATTATTTTTCTCCTACATCTCACCTGATGGCATCAAAGAGCAGTATTACGTATTAAATCTAAAGCACAAGAAATTGACAATATAACAATAACTCTCGTAAAAAGTAATTGACATTATTCTCTGAAAATAACCCACATTTTTAATGCCTCTATAATGGCCAGTACTTATCCCAGACTCTGGAAAATGGCTCTAGTTCGTTCAACACCCAAATCAAACACTCCCACAACACTCGATGGTTATAGACCAATTAGCATTCTTCCCTGTTAATCTAAAGCACTGGAACATACAAGATACCTCCCCACACATGACTTACTTGATGCGTATCAATCTGGTTTCAGAATGTGACATCATACAAGTACTGCACTACTCGATATTGTAGAGGACATAAGACACTCAATATCCATTGAACAAACTCACCGCAACAGTCCTACTCGACTACAGCAAAGCCTTTCATACAGTAGATATAGATCTAATGCTGGCCAGACTAAAAACACTACATCTGTCGGAAGGCTGTCTTGATTGTTTTAGTTCTTACCTCACTAATCGTCAGCAAACAGTTTCTGTTAATAATGACATTTCTTTCTGGCGCTTGGTGAGGAAAGGTATACCTCAAGACAGCGTCCTCGCCTCTCTTCTCTTCTCCGTTTATATTAATCACGTGACCAAGAAACTATAAAACTGCAAGCATCACCTTTACGCCGACGACTTACAGATTTACACGCATTTTAGGCCTGACGAAATTAAAGAATACATTGACAAAGTAAGCATTGCTCCCTGACATATATATTTAAGGTCCAGACAATTTGGACGAAAACTAAATGTAAACAACAAGCAATCAATAATTATCGGACATCCAATACTGTTAAACTCCATAAACATTAGCAATATGCCGGCTATCATGTTAGACAACGAACAAATATCTGATACCGACGTCGTTAAAAACCCCGAATTTTACTTAGTTTCTACTTTAAATTGGAATACACAAATAAAACAAACATCTACAAATATCTTCTCCATAATGCAATCCCTAAAGTGTCTCAAAGAATTTCTTCCTACAGCTCTTAAAAATTGTTAATCCAAACTTTAGTGATGTCGCATTTTGACTATTTTGTCGTCTGCTAACTGACATAAATGACGGAATGTAGGACAAACTGCAGCGTGTCCATAATATGTGTATCAGATTCATATTTAACGTCTGAAATACGATCACATTTCTCCATTTTCCACCAATTTTCATAGCTGCATCTGAAAGAGAGAAGAAAATTACACTGACTAATTATCTTATTTAAGATCCTACATACCTCGACTCCCAATTATTTATCATCTCGTTTCCAGTATCTCTCCTCCATAACTTAAACACAAGATCACAACATAGTCTCCTTCTTAATATACCGCAATATAAGGCATCACATCGCTCCATGTCTTATATTATTTTCACTTCACGCAGCTTGAATACCCTATCACAAGAAATAAGGGGTGCCGGACATTGGCATCTTTTAAAAGATATCTAAATTTATATTTGCTCTAAACTCGACTTCACCATTACCCAGTGTAAGGTACATATTTTAATTGATGTTTCTCGTATAATTTATTATATTTACCTACTGATATTTTATTATATACAACTTTTCTCATTAGATGATTGCCTTATGGATAAAGTGATACAGACAATTAATTTTCGAAATTTATGAAATACATTTTGTAAATACATTTAAAAAATTCAAATTTTAATTGAAGTATACATACTATAAAGTAGAAATTTTGTAAAGATGATTTCTTAAAATTGAAATTGATCCTCTAATGGCAGCGATGGCAATTTTAGAAAGATACACCCTATCTAAGGAATACTGTCTAATTGGTACTTATCTTTGTAATAGTCAATTGTTGGCTCATATATGACTTTCTTTTCACAGTCAACTTTCTCAGGTTGGCCACTTGAGTCTCAAAACGGATTATGGGATCTAATAGCATACCAATTTTAGGAGATGGTCTAAATGCAATAATATCTATTCGTCTGTTACTTCCATTAGTGGGCACACCATGAACTTCCTGAAGTTTACAAATTCATTTGTAATCATGATATTCGTCTGAAGAAGATACAATGTACTGAAACAGCTGTAACGAATTTGTATTTTAATAAATATCAAAATCATTTAAAACTTTAACAGTTTTATTTTTATTTAAATAACTTAAAATTATTATGGATAGTTTCCTGGCTTTTTTCTCCAATCGGGAACCAAAGAGGGACCCGAATAATTCTGCTAGGTAACACGCCAAGCTTGTAGGACAATAGTGAGGTGAGAGAATGTTATAAAAATGGTTTAAGTGAAGTAAACATTGTTTGGATGTGACAGGGAAATATTCGCTCAGCCAGCGTCAGGATATGTGGAGAATTCTTACCCGCGCTGCCATGAACCTCCGAGATTCAGTAATGGTAGTCAGCTGTTAATTTATTATGAATTTCATATACAGGTATATTTTTTAACAGTAATTCTGCCCGAAGGCAGGCCTTTCACTGCAATCATAGTATCTTCATTCTATGCTTTGCAGCTTTACTAGGGAATTATAGGTGTGGTAGCTTCCCGTTGCTTTCCACAACGGTGAAGGATGATGATGTTCATGATGGCAGGATGATTTTCGGGGATCGTTGGGCCCTACGCTTCCTGACATTTTTGTCTTACAGGTGAGGAAAACCCCCGAAAAAAAAACCTCACCCAGGAGCCTGTCCCGACCGGGAATCGAACCCGGGCCCGCTGTGTGACAAGGCAGCACGCTACCTGGAGACCACAGCGGTGGACATATATATGCTATTAAAATGCATTATATTTTATACTGTTAGTTTTCAATAATTATAAAGAAGACACATTTTAATGCATTCTTTATTAAATCTGCTTTTTTTTCTATTCTTCACTTGACTAATTTCCCATCTGGTAAAAAGTTCTTATAAGTGTTAAAGAACTGATTATTCAGAGATTTAATAACATTGAGAAAGTTGTGATAAATGAGGAAATTTTCTGAAGTTAATAAAACAAATTCATTTCAACTTCATATTTAAAAAATAAATAAATAAAAATAACTTCACTGGAGGTTCATTTATCCACCTGTTTTATAAATATTCTGTTAGAAAACAAGATTTCCAAAAATATAATCGCTATTTAATAATATTTCATTATAATAAATGTAGTCTGTTCGAGATTGAAATATATACAATCCTAAAATAATCCTTATTAGGAGTGTTTTAATTACATAATTACTCAAAAATTGATTTAAAACGTGACATTTGTATCTCATTTTTTGAGAGGATTTAAAGGGGCTGCCGGACATTGGCATCTTTTAAAAGGAATCTAAATTTATATTTGCTCTAACCTCGACTTTATTATTACCCAGTGTAAGGTATATAAATTAATTGGTGTTTCTCGTATAATTTATCATATTTGTATTATTATTATTATTATTATTATTATTATTATTATTATTATTATTATTGTTATTATTATTATAATCGTAAGTATTATTATTGTTATTATCGTATAAAATGTTGTTTGTACATTAGTTTTACATTGCTACATTTAATGTATCTTTAACTGTTTATAATTAGTATAGTGTATATCTATTCATCCATCCAGAGTAATTCTGCCCCAAGGCAGGTCCTTCACTGCAATCATAGCATTTGCATGCTATGCTTGCAGCTTTACTAGGGAATTGTAGGTGTGGTAGCTTCCCGTTGCTTTCCACACCGGTGAAGGATGATAACGATGATGATGATGATGATGATGGCCATATGATTTCGGGGACCGTTTGGGCCTTAAAGTTTTCCTGACATTTGTCTTACAGGTGAGGAAAAACCCCGATAAAAACGTCACCCAGAAAAACTGCCCCCACCGGGGATCGAACCCTGGCCCGCTGCGTGACAAGGCAGCACGCTACCTCGAGACTACAGCTGTGGACTGTAAATCTATATTTGTCAAATATTTATTTGTGTTTGTGCTGGTTGAGTGGAAGATAGGGCCTTATGGCCTTAACTCTGCCAGAATAAATAAAGTATTATTATAATTATTATTATTATTGTTATTATTGTTATTATTATTATTGTTATTATTAATAATAATAATAATAATAATATTATTATTATTATTATTATTATTACTATTATTATTATTAACTCTCGGAACATTCGTAGCTATAATCTTCGTGGTTTATCTGTTGCCTGTGTTTTTTATGTTTAATTTCATTCACATTTGTAGTTATGAATCTAAGGTATATAGAGTCTCGTAAAGTTTGATAATGTCTGTATAGATTATAATACTGTGTGTAGTAAAGTTGGATATTTAATATTATATTTAACGCCTTTCTTTATCTCCCATCGTTACCGTATATAACTCACCAATATAATAAAATGCTATAGTAAATGACTTATTATTAGGGCTGAAAAAAGTAGCGGTATCAGGATAGTAATTAATTTCTATACACATTGTTTACTAAATGCGTGTCTTTGTCGAGCGTCTCCACTGCCTGCTCGGAGCGGAGAGTGTGTATGTTCGACTCTCCTCAGTAATAGACCTGTTTACGTGACGTGCGGTTGTATCAGAATACCGAAACAAAAACTGTGCAAAAACTACACAAAGCGGACTGTACTAGAAATCTGCCCGAGTTGCGCGTGTCAACGTGCAGTTTGTAACCATAGCGGTCTAAGTACGATGCAGTCTAACTTATAACATAACCAAAACGTCTTGCAGCCGTACTTATTATACATTTAAATTAGTCCTATTTTAAACTTCAAGGTTTTACATTGACTTTGCTTAGTTATTTACACATTACATGGATTGAAAATCAGGTTTTCGTTATAAGTTATTTCGAAACAAATTCCTAACAACGTTATCAATATTTACCATCTAAATAAGTTTATTTTGTATTCATCAGCAGGTTCGATAGAGTGTACCTTCCTCAAATATATTCCTCCACCTTTTTCCGGTAATTTTATGTATCTTATTCCTCTGGGGTGGTAGTCTAGTGTTATTTTTGGAGATCTTTCTGTTGCCATCCTTAGAAGACGTCGGAACCAGTTAATTCATCTTTACATACACATTTATACAGCCTCTTTATTTTTTCTATATTTATATAAATGTGCATTTCCTGAGACATGTCTCAGAAACGTAACTTTTTTTTCTGTTTCTATTCATCTTTAATATCATCTTTTCATTGACCAGGTTTCGCTGTCATACATCGAACAAGGTACCATCATTATTTTATAGAATTTGAACATGCGCACCTTCCTTGTTTCCGCTCCTATTGTTCTTCTTTCAGTTCCACACATATAATGGAACTATTTGTCATGTTAAGTCAAATTTAATTATTGTGATAGTTCTCGTCTTCTAAGCCCATGTTTCCCTTAACAGAGATTTAGGCGCTCTCCCCCTACAGGGAGGAATTTGAACCATACTAATTTAATTACACTTGTTTTCATGTAGATGTCAATTGACTGGTCTGTGGTCAGCGTTCCGCCTCATACTGACATCTATGAAACCAAGGTAGTACTAAAAAAAGCAGAAAAAGTAAAGTAATCCCACAACAGGCCCGAAGGCCTTTGGAGTAGTAGGAGGTTAAGGCTCCCACTTTTTCTAGACAATCGGCACTTTATGTCAGCCGGGTTGTCAGCCCTGCGTGACGGCCGCCTTTACCCCAGAACAAGCGTCTGGTACTCATTTCCGTTAGAGGCTGAGTCGACCCCAGGGCCATAGTGCCGCCAGAGGGTTTGGGTCAGATTAAAATTCCTGACCCCAACGGGACTTGAACCCTCGACCCTCCGGCTTGTAGCTCAGTGCCTTAACCACTACGCTACGGCGTGCTAGGACGGGAAAATTTGGTAAATTTTGCTTAGAGGCCTTTTCATTCAGGCTTAAGGATCTTTTGCGAACCTGAAAATCTTCAGACTCGGGACCCACGGTTTAAAGTCCCTCCCGAGGACTTGCTCCTTCGATTTTTCCATCCTAAAAAATCCATCGACCCCGGCCGGGGTTGAACCCGCGACCCTCTGGACCAGAGGAAAGAAGCATAACCACTAGTCCACGACGGCCGATAATTGTAATAATTCCATATTCATATGAGCTCCACATACGAATTCAACATCTAACAAAAAGTACATCTGCTCATGATGAATTTGTTCGTAAGGAATGGTAAGATTATCAGGATTGTTACAAGATAATATCAATAATACCACTATTACCAGCAGCTTTCAGGACTCAGCTTATTAGTTGTTTGCGTTCTCAAAGTTCTCTCTCCGTCTTGTTCTCTGTCTTCCCATGCCTCTTTTCCCTCTACATTAGTGGTATTGATATGAATAATATATATATACTCTACTTAGACTTCAGTTAATACTATATTGCAAATTAATATAGAGTGTCCCGCACTTTAGGTGAGCGGTATAAGTTATCAGCTCATTGCAGAACTACGGGATTTGCGTTGATTCCAGTCCCCATGGAGAAATACATTTGGTCGAGTGTCGGACCGATACCCATCCAGCATCGAGAGGGATTCGTCTAGCTACAGTAAGTACTGGGCGCAGGTTTAGAAAACGAGTGGACTCAAGGTACTGATCACACGACACCCATATACCTTATGGATCCATCTCAATAAACAGATCTGGATATGAAAACAGTAACCGTCTGGTGGGTCAAGAGAATTCGAGGATTATCGCGCCATGAAGGTTTATGTAAAGAGCAACATTTTTAATCATTCCAAATTCACAGCTTGAGATTTGGCAGTACGTATATATCACGGACTTTATTAACATCGTCTTACATGTCCTCCACTACTATTGAATACTTAGCCCCAGAATATAGATCGCCCCAAAACACGTGAGTTTTTGGGTAGCCTATAACTTAGCCTCAAACACTATCGTTAAAATCAGTTCGCTTCGTTATTACACGCTTTATATTAGCGTTACCTGTATCTATCTATCTATCTATCTATCTATCTATCTATCTATCTATCTATCTATCTATCTATCTATCTATCTATCTATCTATCTATCTATCTACCTATTTTTGTAACGGAATCTTTCAACGCGATTTTCACCTACGTAAAATCATTGGATCGACTTCAAACTTTGTATACTTGTAAAGGACCCGTGACAATACAATAATTTCATATTTATTTTCTAAAATCCTGGCCAGAATCATCAGAAAATAAAAAAAAAGTGTCTGTATTTATGTAACGGAATCTTTGAACACGATTTTCACCCACTTAGAAACATAGGATAGACTTGAAACTTTGTATACTTGTACAGGACCCGTGACAATACAATAATTTCATATTCAGTTTCTAAACTCCTGGCCAGAATCATCAGAAAATCAAAAAAACTGAAAACTGGTGTAATAGGTTGCGGACTTGTCGACTTTTTAGTTAATCGTTGTAAGAGCTCAGTTGGTAGAGCGGTGAACTCAAGTGGTATATAATTTCAGTAATCCATAGGTCGCTGGTTCAAATCCGTCTGGGAGGATTTTTTTAGAAGAGTATTACTTTTAGCTCATACTACAATAGTATTGAATTTAAAGATAATTACATTTTTATCTTATTCTGTAAAATATTAAAACTAAAAAATAAAAGGTAAATAATAGTTTTAAAAAACTAAAACAACACGCTTTATTAGAAAACGGAACTAAAAAATTAAAAATTATTTTAATTTCCAACACGCTTGGGATCAAATTAAAGTGGTCAACAAAAGAATCATCTCCAACATATATAAAATAAAACTAAAGTTATCAGCAAAAAGAAAATAATTTTACCATCAAAAGCGTGGGGTACTTTTTATGAGTTTTACATTTTCTTCTTGGAGACTTTACTTTCACCAATATCTGTTTATTATCAAATTTATTAATTGATATAGAGCATCCCACGCTTTTGTTGTTACAATTATTTTCTTTTTGTTGATAACTCTAGTTTTAATCTATATGTGTTGGAGATGATTTTTTGTTGAGCACTTTAATTTTATCGCAAGCGTGTTAGAAATTAACATTATTTTTCATTTTTTTAGTTACGATTTCTAATAAAGCGTATTGTTTTAGTTTTTTAAAACTATTATTTATTTTATATTTGTGTTATCCCCGTTTTGAATTCATTTCAATAACAACTTTTAAAAATATTAAATGACGATTAATTCTAAAATTAATCTAAGTATTGGAATTCTAATTCAGCACTTATCCTTACAAACGTTTTAAATCAGAAAAGAATTTAGACAAGTTGCTCAATAAAGGGATTTAAATTTTGGACATCCCTAATTCGGGTATAAAACGCTAAATATCGAATAAATTTAACAATTTCTCCAAACGTGTTATTATTAGTACTGTTCCTTGATGCATTCATCTCCATACAAACGAGGCACCATTCTGGATGAATATGGGCTCATCTGTGCATTTCCTCCACACCGATTACACTGAATGCGGGAGCTTTATTATCTTATATTGCCAACATGCCATCCACATTAAGCCGTAATTCTGGATATAAGATTCCTAATTCTTCCATCCGAATGGTTAAATTGTAATTAAAAAGCAAAATTATTCTAGCTATTCATCAGAAACCAAATTATTCAGTTGAACTTGTGCTAATATTTCACAGCTGGCTTCACTATAAATTTATTCGTATTTTGCACAAGCTTCTCTTTATTAAGGTAGAACTTTTGCGGTTATTAACTCCATTAAATTTACCTGGATCATCAATGTGCAGAGTGTTCTGAAAAAAAGTTATAATATTTATAGAGAATGCAGTGTTCAACAAAACATGTCTTGTAGATGCGATGGGCATGATATGTGACAAGACTGAGGCAGAAAGAGGTGCATCTAACTTGCAGGAAAATACAGGAAAATATAGGTATACCCCCACAAGAAAATCAAGATTGAAATTTAATAATTACCTTAACCATGATTTCAGTGTACTGAATTAAACATGGAGTTATTGCGAAGTATTAGCCCAGAATCGTGATGTATGGAGAGTTTATCTCTCCCGGCCCTATATAGTGGACGCTTTACTTCTGGATCTCCTAAAAGAAGTTAAAAATTCTGCCTGCTCTGGGATTTGAACCCAAAAATCCAGCATTGCGCATTGGCGCACTAACCAGTTGTGCTAATCTAACAATCCAAGCGATCATTCTTTATTTGAAATCCCCGTGACCCCTGATAAAGAACTTCTGTTCACATTAAAACAGGGCTGCTTTCACAAAAGGAAGATACATATAATGGGATTTTATTCTCTGCTATATCAACTAATTAAGAACACAATAATGAAATTAATACGCTTGAAACGTATTGTAATCAATTGCACGTAATGATGGAGATCTTGGATTCAAACCCCGCATCGAGCAGAAATTATTCTCTTTAGTTGTATTAAGGAGTTTCAATGCCCGCCTTTCATATCGAATTCATGTCACATGACCTGCCCATCGGAGTTTGAGTCTTACTTCTTCTTATCACATCTGGTTTCACAGGGTGGCCTATCTAGTAACAGTTAATTAAATTTTAGGGGACTTTAACTGTAGGATTGGGGAGGAAAATATCACTATAAAATCGGATGATAATGAAACACGAGGTGAGGGTAGGAGAAGCAAAGACAAGATTTTAAATTCAGAAGGAAACCAATTGTTAGCTTTTTGCGATGCATTTGAACTTGAAATTCTGAATGGGAAATATAGGGAAGATAAAAATGGAGAACTGACATTTATTAATAAAAATGGAAGTAGCGTAATCGATTATTCAATATGCACACAAGACGTGATTCCAGTCCTAAGTCATTTCTGTATAGTTTCCAGAATCGAATCACACCACTTCCCAAACAAACTTATTTTAAATATGAAAGGTATTAGTGAGACAGTTAATGATGAGGTGGCAACAATATTGCGGCCAATTATCCGTTTCAGGTGGATCGAGGATCTGAGAGAAGAATTTAACAGGAGTTTGGAAACGCTAATACAGGATCTGCAATTAAATGATCTTAGCGGGGAGGAAATTAATTATTAAAACTTTGACAGAATGTTTTCAAAAAGCAGGGGAAAAATTCAAGGTTAAATACGCAATGAACCAGAAGGACAAAGGGTGGTACAATAATGCATGTAGAAAGAATAAGAAATTTGTCGAAAGTAGTCTTTTAAAGTTTAGAAAAGAAAGCACAGATGAAAGCAGAAAAAATTATGCGCAAGAGAGAAAGGAATATAAAGACTTATTGGCAGAAACAAAACTAGCATGGCAAAATAAGAAATCCGAAGAAATGAGAGTCGCGACTGAAAGTGGGAACATTGCGGACATATGGAAAGCGATAAGGGAACTCAAAGTAAAGTCCATAAATCGGACAGAATAACGCCCGGGGAATGGAGAAGTTAAGTTACTTTGATAGGGTGCTGGGAAATGAGAGGTTAAGATATAATCAAGGAAATATAGTTGAGATCCCTGACCCAATTCATATTCAATTACTGGATCAGGATATTTCGAAAAATGAAGTGGTTTCTTCCATTAAATGTTTAAAGAATGGTAAAGCACCTGGAATTGATGGGATACCAGGGGAATTCTTGAAAAATATGATATCATCCAATAAACTATTAGACGTTTTGAAAACTGCGTTCAACAAACATTTTAATGGAGGAGATTATCCGGAAGCCTGGGCGACAGGTGTCATCCAACCGCTATACAAAGGGAAAGGTGGGGCACAGATACCAGAAAGTTATAGGGGAATTTGTCTCTTGTCAGTGTTCGGAAAAATATATTGTAAAGTACTTTACGAACGAATCAGACAATGGGCTAAAGAGAACAATAGGCTCTCAAAATATCAGGCAGGTTTTAGAGAAGGGTACTCCACGGTGGACAACCTATTTGTTCTGAGAACATTAATTGATGACAATCTGAAAATGAAGGGGGGTAAATTATTTTGTGCATTCATTGATTTTAAGATGGCATTTGATACTGTGGACCGAAGCGCACTTTGGGAAAAATTAAATCGGAAAGGATTGTCTCGTAAAATGATACATGCTTTAATGTCAATTTATAAATATGTTATTCGGGTCATTCCAGGACGACATTAACTGTAAAATTCGTGTACTCAAATACTGGTTGCGAGTAATCCAAGGTGAACAAACAATGCTTAGAGCAATTTGCTACGACCACCAAATTAAAAATATAGATGTTAAATTTTGGGCAGACGAGGTTAGGAGAGAACTCCAAAAGATTGGGATGGGCTGGATATGGGAAAAAGGGACTGAAAATCGAAGGAACGTGTGGAGAAAAATAAGGAGGAGGTACTTAGATGTAAATCAACAAGATACCTTCGCCGAATGTACAGGAAAACGCTCACTGTGTTTACAAAGAGACCTAAAACACGTCTGGGGAAAAGAATCGTATATACTCAACCTAGGATTTAAGGAGAGATCAGGGCTTGCTTGGTTTAGGCTAGGGGCATGGAAATTTCTAAAAATTAGCGACGATCACGATATGCGAATATGTCCAATGTGCGGGAAATGTGAAGATGAGATACATATATTAGGAAAATGTAATGATTTAGAATATTGGAGACGTCAGTTATTACCGGAAAGATTTCTAAATTCAAATCGGGCAAGATTGGCATGCTACGAGTTATTGGTAAATCCAGAAAATTGGATAAACCTCGGTAAATTTCTGGACAAAACGCGAAAAATAAGGACAACACTCATTCATGAATAAATATATGTTATCAAAATGCAATACCATTAATTATTAACAATTATATATAAATTAATTAGTGTATAATGCTGTTGTGTTATTATTTAATTGTAATATTAATGTGTTTTCTTTATGTAATTGTAATGTTAATGTTTTTTTAGTGTATAATGCTATTGTGTTATTATCTAATTGTAATATTATTGTGTTTTCTTTATGTAATTGTAAGGTTAATGTTTTTAGTGTATAATGCTATTGTGTTATTATTTAATTGTAATATTATTATTGTGTTTTCTTTATGTAATTGTAATGTTATTGCTATTGTGTTATTACTTAATTGTAATAGTATTGTGTTTTCTTTATGTAATTGTAATGTTATTGATGTTTTTGTTTATTTTTCTTTACACTAGTACCAATTATTACTTTATTGTAACGGACTGTCAACAGCACGTACGGCTTACTGCCCGTGCGACCCATATTTGTAAATAATATTGTAAATATCTTACTTTTTGTCTAATAAAGTCCTACTACTAATTACATTTTATAGTTTCATATCCAAACATAGATTGTGTATATATAACGCGTCTCAGCACATTTTTCAGACATTTTTAAATTGAGATATTAATGGCGTGAGAAAGTCAATAAATAAAATACTATGTACTGTATCTGGTGTCACTATGATACTTACTTACTCAGTGGCACTATCGAACCCGTAGGTTCATGGCCGCGCGGACATAAGCTCCCCATACATCCCTATCCTGAGATAATGCTTTACAATCAATCCCTATGCAATCTACTTCCTCAAATCATAGTTAATGTTATTCTCCCACCTCATTCTTGGTCTACCAACTGGCCGTTTTCCCTCTGGTTTTCCTACAACAAGCATCCATGCAAGTCTTTCATTCCCCATACGTGCAACATGTCCTGCCCATCGCAGTCTACGAGACTTAACTGTTCTTACTATATCTGGCTTCCTATAAAGACCATGTAGTTCATTGTTATGTAGTCTTCTCCATTCACTTCTCTGTTTATCTCTCTTTGGTCCAAAAATGTTCCTAAGTACTTTATTCTCAAATACTTGTAATTTACTTCCTCCCTTAAAGTAAGAGTCCATGTTTCACACCCATATAATATAACTGGTAGAATAATAGTTTTATATATTTTCAGTTTAACGTTTTTTGAAAGGAGTTGGGACATCAAGAGTTTCTGCAATGCATAATAGCACGCATTTCCAGAATTGAGCATATGTTTAATTTCTTTGTGCATCTCTTTCCTATTTGTAATTATTGTTCCTAGGTATTTGAATTCAGCCACTTCCTCAAAATTTCCCTCATTTGTAATTAGCTCTCCATTTCCATTATTTAATGAATTTCTACGTGTGACCATATATTTAGTTTTATTGATATTTACCTTCAGTCCTAATTTGTTAGTGTACTCAATAGTGTGTGCGTGTTGTCACTGTGATAGGTATGAAAATGGCTGGCGGTAGTTTCTTGGCTGATAGAAGAGGAACAACATCATTAACATTGAGTATTGGATCTGGAATTAAGTTGACAGGATCGTAAAATAAGTTATCTACCTTCCTTAGGTACTTGTGTGGGTAACATGATAGCCCTGTACTAACTCTCATCAACATCCCTGAGGGTCTACTCTTAACGGAATCCTGCAACTTCTTGAAACTCATGCAACAAGCCCAGATTTATCTTACATAACATGTTGAAGTATAGAGTGCTGTATGCTCTAGGCTCACATTTTATACCTACCTGCAGGCTTCTACAGGGCTTTTCATAAGTAATGCAATGTTATACTCCCACTTCATTTTCCTGCTATCTAGTGGGACCTCATTCTGATTTTCCTACAAGAAATTTCCAAGCGCCGTCTTTCATTCTTTGTTCGAGAAAACTTCCCATCGCTGCCTAAGGGACTTAACTACGTTTATAATCACTGTAAAATGTACATAATGTATAGAGAATATTTTATGTACTGTTGTGTTCCTCTGCAATTCATGGACTTTCATTTTAACGGAGGAGAAAAATTACGAGTATTTGAGAATAAAGGTCTTACGATGGTTCTGAAACCTGGACTCTTACTACAGGTAAATTAAATAGGATAATAGCTGCAGAAATGAAGTTATTAAGACCTTTAGCGGGTTATATGCTTTATGACCACATGCATAATGATTATATCCGTAAAGCTCTCAACACACCAGCAATAACTCAAACCATTCAAAAATATCAAAATAATTGGCATGAACACCTTCTTAGAATGCCAAACAATAGACTACCTCTGCAGCTATTGAACTACAGACCCACAGGGCGAAGAGTCCCAGGCAGACCTAAGAAGAGATGGAGGGATCAATTTCTTTCCTGAAGCGGAACAGGCCAATGGCCTAATCCATGACTGCCATTGATGATGAAGTTCTTACGAATTTTGGACTGAGGACTGATAAGGACATGCGAATGGAGAAGACTACTTAATAGTGGACTAAATTATCTTTATGGGAAACCAGATGTAATAAGAAAAGTAAAGTCTCGTAGACTGCGTCGGGCAGGGCATGTGGCACGAATGGAGAAAGAAAAATGGTTTGAAACAAGAATGAGGTGGGAGAATAACTTTAACCATGATTTGATTGAAGTGGATTATGCAGGGGATGATTGGAAATATTGGCTCAGGATAGTGATGTATGGAGAGCTTATATCTGCGCGGCCATGGTTCTACAGTGTCGAGTTAGTTATTCCATTCCTTAGTTGCTTAGTTTTTAATTGACATGAAGCATTTAAAATGTATTTCCATGATATTATTCTAACAATAATAATATTATTACTAAATAATAATAATAATAATCCCGTATCAAGGCAGGTGCCGCCGTCTTCAGGAAACCAAACGTCATTTCTCTCTATCCATGCATTGATCTTCCTCCAATCCTCTGATATTCATAGCCCTTCTACCCAAGTTTTCTTCGATCTTCCTCTATTCCTCCTTTCTATTGGGATCCATTCCATAACAATTTTTAGGCAATCTTTGCTCTGGCATTCTTTTGACATGGCCATACCACTTAATCCTTTCTTTTCTATGACGACTATGATGTCCGGCTCCTCTTGTACACCCATAATTTCCCTAATAATAATGATGATGATAATAATAATAATAATAATAATAATAATGATATATTTATTATTATTATTATTATTATTACTATTTATTTATATACAGATTTTTAATGTTTACACATCTTTCTGTGCCTAAAGTTTTATTTGCCTTCTCCACTTGTCTCTATCCATCCACTCTATGTCCTCCAAGTCCTCTTGTTCTCATTCCATTTCTTGTTTCTTGCATCCACGAGTTTCGAGGTCTTCCTTTCCTTCTTCTTCCAGGTGGACACCATTCCAATGTTTTTCTTGGTAACCGTTCTTCTTGCATTCGTCGTAAATGCCCATACCAATTTAATTGCTTGTATCTTATATAATCTACTATTGAATATCTAATATTCATTTTTCTCGTATGACAGTATGTCTTATTTTTTTTATAATTTTGAATATCTTCCTGCTCTCCTTATGAAATCCATTTATGATATACTATTGAATATCTAATATTCATTTTTTCTCGTATGACGGTATGTCTTATTTTTTCTAATTTTGAACATCTTGCTGCTCTCCTTATGAAATCCACTCCCATCGATATAACTTATAATAATAATAATAATAATAATAATAATAATAATAATAATAATAATAATAATTTATCCATACTATCTTGCGCGCAATGCACTATAAGTAGGGCAGTGAAATATAGCTCTTATACACAAAAATTAAGTGTTTTTGGATCTATGTTAATATAGCAGATTTTCGTTCTCCGATTATGAGAAATAATTTATAGAAATCGTGACATAACATTTATTTTCCATTATTTTTTCGTCCTATTTAGTTGTTTTTTCGTAACTATGATTTGAGGGAAGTAGATTATGCAGGGAATGATTGGAAAGCATTAGCTCAGGATAGGGATGTATGGAGAGCTTATGTCCGTGCGGCCATGAACGTACGGGTTCGATAGTGCCAGTGAGTAAGTAAGTAAGTAATGCATAATACCAAAATATATTTTTTTAATGCTGTTGAAATGTAAACAGATACAATTTTACAAACAGCAATAACAATTTCACCAATTATTCTACAGGATTTGATATCGTCATCATATTAAAATGGCAACGTAATTGTTTTTCTTATTTTTATGAAAACTGATTTTTTTATTGCATGTAAAATTTCATGTATTTCATATCAATTTTTTTTCTGCTGGTGTGCGAAATCTGTCTTGTTTTATTGTTTTATTGGCTTTCTCCAAAATTAGCACAACTAAAACATGAAGTGCACATCGAATTACTTACTAAAGAGTTAAACAGTGTTTAAATCGAAGTATGAAACGTGGAGACTTTGTTACGAGGCCTAATAATATAAATAAGTTGAAAAAGAGGACAGGAATGAATGCAGAGATATACCACCACTAATTGTAATTCAAAATGTTCTACAATAATTCAACATTCGCAATGTCACATCCAAAATGTAAACGGAGAGCAGTTTGAAGACCTTATTAATAATAATTTTTTAAAAATTAAATGATTATTTTAGTTGTGTTCATTTCGGAGAAAGATAGTAAAACAAATCAACAATTAAACTGTTACCATAGCAACAGAAAAAATGAAAGAGATGACATTTTGAATGCAACAAAGAAAATATAATAAATATGAAAATCAAACAAAACTACGTTTTATTTTTATTTAATTAATAAAAAATAACTACCATTCAGAAAATAAAAATAAAAACAAAAAATATTGTCTATTATATACATATTTTGAATAATGGCTGAAAAGTTGTATAATGTGTTACTCATTAAAAACAAAATCCGATATATACGACTTTTTCAATGGCGCAGAAAATCAAAGTTAATTTTATAACAAGGATTATGTCATGTTTTTAGGAATTATTCCTCACAATTTGTACGACGAAAATATTCTATATTAATAAAGGTCGGAAAGCCTAATTTCCATATAACAACTATTTCCTTCACATCCTTTCTTATATTATATGGAGCAAAACATAGAATGCTTCAAATTACTATTATCATTAATATTTATTTATTTATTTGAAGACTACGTAACACTGAACTACATGGTATTTATAGGAAACCAGATATAAGAACAGTTAAGTTTCATAGAATGCGATGGGCAGGACGTATGACAGGAATGGGGAATGAAAGACGTGAATAGAAGCTTCTTGTTAGAAAACCAGAAGGAAAACGCCCAGTTGGTAGAGCAAGAATGAGGTGGGAAAATAACATTAAGTATGATTTATGGGAAGTAGATTTTACAGGGAATGATTAAAAAAATAGTTCAGGATAGGGATGTTTGGAGAGCTTATATCCGCTCAGCCATTAACATATAGGTTCGATAGTGCCAGTGAGCTAGTTAGTTATAATTGGTTATTATTATTATTTTTATTATTATTATTTTTATTATTATTATTATTATTATTACTATTATTATTATTATTAGAACAAAATAATGAAATAAAATTAATTGCTTCATATCAATTATGGACTGAGGAACACAACAGTTAGTCCAGTCATATAGGTAAAAATTAAGGGTCAAACTCGGAATGAGAGATAATAAGCTGGAAACTCTCATAAATTCTCGTGCCCGCGTCTTTAGATATTCAAAGTCAAAGGTAAAAAAATCTGTTTTTTGCAAATATCTCGTTTTCTATAAATTTAATGATATCTACACTGCTCAAAAAAATTAGGGGATATTGTAGAATAACCTATTAAGACTATGTTTTTAGGAACAGTATTAGATGCAATCACTTTCTATTACTCCAAAAAAATGTAAACAAGAGTTTGAAGTCATTACGTAACCTCTGTACCACACCAGATGTCAAAGAGATCCTGATTAGGAATATGGCAAACAAACAAAGCAACATTAACATGGGTGAAAATGTTTCTTTAGTTATGGTGTATGGTCTCCTCGAACGGCCAGCACTGCCTCACACCTGTATGGCATTGATGCAATGAGGTTAGCTATAAGTTTTTGGGGGATACGTGGCCACTCATCCATAAGAGCAATGTGCAGCTCTGGAACAGTTGTGGGAGGTGCTGGTCTGCCTGCAATGCACCTGCCTAATGCATCCCACACATGCTCAATCGGATTTAAGTCCGGGGAGGAAGCTGGCCATTGCATACGCTCGATACCCTCCACTTCCAGCATGTCGTCCACCAAGCCAGCTCTGTGGGGTCGTGCATTATCGTCCATAAAAAGAAAAGAATCACCTATGGCATCAGCATAAGGCACGACAAAAGGTCGGAGAATCTCATCTCTATACTTTACCGCAGTCAAAGTACCACCTTGGATAACGTAGAGGTCCGTACGTCCACCACTACTAACTCCTGCCTACACCATCAATCCACCGCCACCATATGGGTATCTTTCACGTACAAAAGCTGGATTGTTTCGTGTCCCTTTTTCTCTCCAGATGAATACACGCCGACTATCACATTCCATGTTTAATCGCGACTCATCAGAAAAAAGAACTGATCTCCATTCAGCATGCCTCCACCCACGATGTTCCTCCGCCCAGTTTCTGCGATCTCTACGGTGTTGTGGAGTTAACCTGGTACACACCATGGGCCTACGGGCATAGAGACCACTTTCATGAAGTCGATTAGGGACAGTTTGAGTTGACACCCTGCGTCCTGTTGCTGTTTAAAGTGTATTTCGCAGTTGAGTTGCATTCTGCTGTCTATTCCGACGGGCTGTTAACAAGAGGTAATGGTCATCCCTTGCTGTTGTTGCCCTTGGTCGACCTTGTCCGGCTCTTCTGTGAACAGTATGTTCTTTGAAAATGATTCCAAAGACTGGAAATCACGCTTTGAGACACCCAATGGCTTGTGCCACCTCTTGTTGTGTCTGTCCAGCTGCCATCCTTCCTATGGCCCTCCAAGCAATTGGTTCAGGTAAATCACGTTGTCGAGGCATCACTGTCCCTAAGGCAAGTCATTCACTAACTGAAAACTGGACTGGATTTAAAAACAACAACAAAACATTCACCCCCACACCGCCCTTTCACATCAACAGTACAGACACTGCCCTCTGGTGTGGTACCGAGGTTACGTAACAACTTCAAACTCTTATTTACATTATCTTGGAGTAATAGAAAGTGATTGCATCTAATACTATTCCAAAAAACATAGTCTTAATAGGTTATTCTACAATATCCCCTAATTTTTTTGAGCAGTGTATTATAAATATTGTAGAGATTAAAATTCTCTACAACGTTTGTTTAAAACATTTTTTTTATACATCAAACTGTTTTTGGGTTAGAGGGCGGTGAACGCGCAGCGCTTAGCTTTCTACAACATTATTCAAGGTCAACCGTTAGTCGCGTTATATAATACGCCGAATGAAGTCTATAAACCTTAAAAAAGTATATAGTTATAAACGTTTTGCATTTTTTATTAATTATTATATTACATTAAGTAATATTTTTCATTAATCAAATATATATTTCTTTTATAACACTTACCTGTTTGTGTAGTTCAAAAGTTGTTGACTGATATACATAAAGAATAGTTTTATTATTTTATTATATCTATACTAATTAGATTAGTATAATATATGTCCGCAGGCCCAGGTATAATCTTTATAGAAAGAAACAAATTTGAAGGTTTATACATTTTAAAGAAAATGTACCTCATTTTTTGTACTTAAAATGTAATTAGCATATATTAAAATATAATTAAAGTAAGTCTATAATTTCAGCTAACTATTTTTTAGTTACACGACTAGATGAGGGTTATTAAAAATATATACTAGATTAATGAAAAATATTACTTAATGTAATGTAATCTTATATATAAAAATGAATGTTTGTTTGATTGTGTATGTTCATCGCCCTCTATCTCAAAAACGGTTTGATGTATAAAATTGTAGAGAATTTTATTCCCTACAATATTTATAATATATATCATTTAAAGCGATAGGAAACGAGATATTTGCAAAACCCTATTTTTTTACCTTTGACCTTGAATATCTTAAGACACGGACACGAGATTTAATGAGACTTTTAGAATACGAAAATGAAGGTGTATACGAGTTTTCAGCTTATTATCTCTCATTACGAGGAGAAACCCCTAATATTATTGGACTAAGTAGATAAAATATGCATATGAATGTTTTTTACAGTGATTATACTAACTTCTATCTTCCATAGATCCGATGGACAGAGCATGTGGCATGAATGGGGAATAAATGATAGTTATGTATCTTCATGTAGAAAAACTAAAGGAAGGATCCAATAGGAAGCCCAACAAATGGTGGGAAATAATATTTACAAGTTTTAAGAGAAGTGAATTATAACAGGGAATGATTGAAAATATTAACTTAGGATAGTGATATGTCATGAGTTTACGACCGACAACAATGAATCTGTCGTTACCATAAAGTTAGAGAGTTAGTTATTTAGTTATGTCATAACAAGTAATAGTATAGAATAGTTATTCTTGACTCCTAAGGATTGTAGTACATCTTTAATGGGGATAGTAGTTATGAATAGTAAAAAATTAACAGATAATAATAAAATATATTTCATTATCATTATCTGATGTTATTACAAACTTTTGTTAATCAATGGTATATTTAGCAATATCCATTTTCATATATTTAGGGTGTAATTATTCAGTTAAATTCAATTTATATATATAATTCCCGGAAAAAGTACCCTGTTGATGCAATTTTGTACGTAGAACTTGATGTAGGGCACCTTACTTGCTAATTCATGAAGCTCCCTTAGATTCAATAATAATAAATATGGAAGGTTCACCCGAATGGGTATTATTCTTTGCTATATTCGGAGATCGATTTTGTTCTTTCACGGCACTCGGTGATATGATATTGGTTGCATCTCTGTCCGCACAATTCACATACGCATTGGTCATTCGGGGTGTGGAATGTCTTGTTCTTGCATAATTTCTGGTGGAAGCCGTGAATGGCTAGTCTTGTAATGGTGTGTCTCTGCTCCTGATTCTCTTTGGTCCAGTTGCGATCGATCATTGCAGTCGTCCCACAGAAGTCGATATCTGTCTCCGCTCTTTTCATTCTTCTCAGTTCTAGTAGCTTTAGATCCATAAAAAAGTTATTTTACTCTTCATTTTACATGGAAAATACATATCATTTTTATAATTTAAAATTCAACCTTATCCCGTATTTAAAAATACAGATATCGGTAAAACAATAAAATTGCTAAGGCAGATTTATTATAATGACAACATAACGGATATTTATATGTTAAAAACTTGAAAATATTTTATTTATGAATATCCTAGTAAAAAATGGAGAATATGTATAAAAATACAAACCAAATTTCTTTAAATGTTTAAAAATTTTAAATATGTAATATAAAAATCACTCACAAATCGTATTGAGACAGTGTAGTGTTAAAAAACCACAATTGTAGGGAAATATCAAAACTTGAGCAATTGTATACACAGTATGAAATTTCCCACATTTTTTAAACAAAAGTGTATTTACAGATAGATATTCCGCTAATTTCAGAAACCTAATGCTGAAAACCGGAAAGAGTATTTTGCATTATTTTCGGCATTACATTATCAATCGCTTCACTTAGAGTATCGGTGCAATATAAATGACTTGACGCAATCAAGTCAAATGATTGACCCTGATTCACAAGAAACTGACAAGTGAGTTCCGTTAACCTAATCAGAAATAAGGGATACCTCTTCGAGCTAGCGTATGGAGTGAAGCTTGCGATGCGATGAAATACGTTTAAGAATTTAATTAATTCACATTAATCTTACGTTAATATGAAAACTACACGAGTTTTCTTTTAATATTTATAAAATTAGTAACAAAGAAAATAACAATGTATGTGATTTTAGCCTAATTATTTAAAACAGGTATTTACATTAAAATATTTTTAATACATCTTTTTTATATGAAATAGAATTTCGTATAGAAATTACAGTGTTCTGTGTACGGTATATATTTACTTAAATATCAGTTTCCTCATAGTGAATATTTTCAGTTAACATTTTTCTATATTTTCTTTAATTAGAGGATGTGAGAAAACTGTAACTTAGATATGGTTAAACTTGGGATATTTAAATATTAATTCAGAATTAATGGGTTATTATATGTGAAAGCAGATATATATTTTCAAAACTAATTGTATGTTAAATATATGTTATTTCAAGATAGTTTTTTTTCGCAGTACATTTGAAAAATTGAATAAAATACTAATGTGTTTCATTGCAGTTTATTTTGATTTATTCCGGAAGAAGGAACACAGTATATTTAATGTGCACTGAATATGAGCTTATATGATCATTTATTAATGACAATTAAAGATGTTATCACTAATAAACTCTATTGCAAATTCGTTTAACTCTACCTTATCCTTAATGAATTGAAGATATTTTAGTAATGTAAAGTAATTAGAATAAGAACTATATTTATTTGATTACGAATTACTTTTTCCCCCTCTTCATTACAGAAACCTCTTAAAATCTCCTGTAGGAGGGATTGTTAAACCGAGGAGACGAGCAGTTATCTAAAGTAGAACAATCGTAAAATTGATTCTAACATTTTATGCATACAAAATAAAAGTTATGTCCCCTTCTATAACTACTGTGCTGAGCTCAAAATATGTTAATTTGTGTTTGAGTGTGAAAGAGGGGCACTATCAAATGATTTATATTCCTACTATATGCCATTTGAACTGGTCGACACCATATAATAAATCGCCGTCTCCCTTCTTAAATTCTACTAAATTATGAGTAACGATGCCCAGCTTTGCTCGTACTTTCTGCGAGTTTGTTGCGTGCAAAATTGGCTTAAATATGTTGTTTAAAATACATTAAGTTAGATTAGGTAATCGCACTGGTCTACAAAAAATATCACTTTTTTAATAAGTTATTTGCACCCGGTTATATGTAATATGCATTTCCAAACACAGGGAAGCGTGTTTACAAACCAAGTAAATGACACAGTAAATGCTGCGATAACAGCCAAAGCGACATTAAGTCAATAAACAAACTTTCACTAGAAACAGCCCTACAACTTTTTGAACTTAAAGTTGATCCCTTGCAACATATGGGTTAGAGAACATATGGGTCCATTTAAAGAAAACGAACCTAGAAAAATTAGAGAAACTAAAATCCACATACTTAAAAAGGGTGCTCTGTCTCTCCAGATACACACCCTCACGACTTGTATATGAACTCTCCAGAGAACCATTCTACATAGATGAGCTGAGGCTAAAGTTCCTACTACCAGTGACACCAGCTTACCAGCACCTCCTGCAAGAACTCCGCGAGAAGAAACGCAAAATATGGGAAGAATTCTATATTACTGACGCCATGACAAACCGTGAATAGACTCAGGGAGGATATGAATTGCGCCAAACAGTGACCAGACTCGCTGTGCATGGATTTCACCACAAGCTGTACAGCAACCAGAGATTCCACGAGCCCAGCCCAGACTGCATGTGTGCAAGATGTGGCGAACAGTGCGAGAAATATCATGTGTTAAACTGTAGGAAGAGATCAGAATCATTGTTGAAACTCTGCGGTGTCTGAGAACAATCTTCTATGCACGTTGTGCGCATTTCTTATTTTATTTTATAGGTAATATGTATGCCCTATATTCAAATTTGTTTTCAGTTTTATTCTACGAGCTAGATTTTTAAGCAGAATAAAAACAAATATATTGATGTACTTAATATTCTAATCAGAATTGTATAAATAATGTTAGGACAAAATAGTTACTGTTGTTTCAGTCTTGAGTTAAATAATAATAAATGTGTTCCAACTGAGACCTATGTTTCAGTAATTATGAATTCATTTTTTTACCTTAGGGAAAATAAAAATTCCATTCTTGTAAGCTTTCGTATGTTCATCGTCAGTCTCTCTTTTCAAACTGAATATCATCCTTCTTTCTGAATAGCCCAATATAATAAATAATCTCTGATTAATATCAATTCAGAAAACGCAATTGTGCTGTATTGTTATTGACTATAAAATGAAATATTGACGTCGATGAATTGAAAGTTACGTTACTTGTGTCTGTTCCCGATGATCGCGGATTCAAATTCGGTCGGGGTCGATGGATTTTTAGGATAGAAGAAAATAAGGGGCCAGTTTACAAGGAAAGACTTTAAGCAGGGATCCCGAATCTTAAGATTTTCTGGTTTGTAAAATAGTAAATCAATGGTTTTGAGCAGAAATAAATCGGTTATCCAAGTAATATCATATAGTATGTATATATTAGGCGATGAGCTAACCACTAGCTTCTCGCTGAGATTTGTAGGTAAATAAGCTTAACTAAATTAGCCATGAGCGTTGTAAAGTATTAGAAAGTAAATTGTATTTATCACTGAGATAAGTATGATTTGAGAAAACGGGTAATTTTGTTGTTTCGTCAACGACTATATAAGAAAATGCGTACTTTTTTTTCCATTCTCTCTGCAATTCAGTGGACGTTGCAAAAACCTCATTTCCTCTGATAAGAAAGAGGACAAAGCCACATTACCATTAAATCTGTAATGAAGCAGTCTGCGGTTCCAGAGTTCCAAAATCGATACGTTTCACTGCCTGTTCACTACCGAAACAAACGACTCTGCAAGCCAAATGGCGTAAATTACAAAGTGCGCCGTGATTCGCAAAGCATTCTATACACGTAGATGCATTTAATTCCACAAAACAAGAAACTCTAAATGATTAAGCTAGATTTCACCTTTATGTTTTGTGGTTTTAGTTCTTATTCAATATGACAAAGAGCCGATTTGACGTGGGAATAGCATTTGTGACACACAAAGTCCTTATTACGCCAACCGCATTTAAAAATTATGTAAACAGGTTTACAATTCAACAAACATCTTCCTGTGTCCAAAACGTTTACACTTTTTATGTTCTTTCTCCATTCCTCTGATTGAAATTCTTCCCTCATACCTCTTATTATATCATCCATCCATTAAAATCTCGGTCGACCTCTCTTTGCTTTCCCAGGTGGAATCCATTCTAAAGCTTTTCCGGGTAATCTTGTCTCTGGCATTCTACATATTTGACCATACCATTCTAGCTGCCTGTATCTCACAAAATCTAATATTGAATGTTAACTTTAACTTATTATTTGATGATTGTATTTCTCTTTTTTTTAAAACTTATAATGTCTAGTTGAGCGTCTAACCTACTCCATTTCAGTAGACATAATTTTTAAATTCTAATTGTTATTCAACTGCCAAGTTTCTGTACCATATGTTAGCGCGCTTTTAATTATGGATTTATAATTTTGTAACTTGATATATATTCTCATGTTTTATCCCACAAAACTCTGTTTAACATTGTTATTACCGATCACCCTTTTGAATTCTGTCCATCCATCCATAGTAATTCTGCCCGAGAGCAGGTCTTTGACTGCATTTTAAAGCTATGCTTTGCAGCTTTACTAGGGAATATTAGGTGTGGTAGCTTCCCGTTGCTTTCCACACCGGTGAAGGATAATGCTGATAATGATAAGAATGATGATGATGGCCGGATGATTTTTGGGAACCGTTGGGCCCTAAGCAGCCTGTCATTTGCCTTACAGGTGAGAAAAAAACCCGAAGAAACCTCACCCAGGAGTCTGTCCCGACCGGGAATCGAACACAGGCCCGCTGCGTCACAAGGCAGCACGCTATCCCGATACTACAGCGGTGAATTTTAATTTTATATTTTATATAATTTTCTTGGGCGCACTTTGAGTTAGTTTTGATCCCGAGTAATTACATTCTTTCCTTCCTTTGATATATTTCATTCCATCTTCCTAAACTAAGTCTTTTTTATATCACGACCAAATAAAATATGTTTATTGAAATTTACTTTAAACCCCATTTAATATACTCCTCTATGAGTTTTCGACGCATACACACACACACACACACACACACATATTTACGTACTTACTCACTGGCACTATCGTACCCGTAGGTTCATGGCCGCGCGGACATAAGCTCTCCATACATCCCTATCCTGAGCTAATGCTTTCCAATCATTCCCTGTATAATCTACTTCCCTCAAATCATAGTTAATGTTATTCTCCCACCTCATTCTTGGTCTACAAACTGGGCGTTTTCCCTCTGGCTTTCCTACAAGAAGCTTCCATGCCAGTCTTTCATTCCCCATACGTGCAACATGTCCTGCCCATCGGAGTCTACGAGACTTTACTGTTCTTAATATACCTGGCTTCCTATAAAGACCATGTAGTTCATTGTTATGTAGTCTTCTCCATTCACCTGTCTGTTCATCTCTCTTTGGTCCAAAATTTTTCCTAAGTACTTTATTCTCAAATACTTGGAATCTCCTTTCCTCCCTTAAAGTAAAAGTCCATGTTTCGCATCCATATAATATAACAGGTAGAATAATAGTTTTGTATATTTTCAGTTTAACATTTTTTGAAAGGAGTTGGGACATCAAGAGTCTCTGCAATGCATAATAGCACGCATTTCCAGAATTGAGCCTATGTTTAATTTCTTTGTGCATCTCATTCCTATTTGTGATTACTGTTCCTAGGTGTTTGAATTCAGCCACTTCCTCAAAATTTCCCTCATTTGTCATTAGCTGTCCATTTCCATTATATAATGAATTTCTATGTGTGACCATATATTTAGTTTTATTGATATTTACTTCCAGTCCTAATTTCTTAGTGTTACTCAACAGTGTGTGCGTATTGTCCTTTAGTATCTCCTCGCTATCGGCCAACAATACTACATCATCAGCATAAACTAACAGCTTATTAATACCATTGAGTTGTAAGCCTTGCTCATTCTCTAAAGATTTAATGGCATGCTCTAGTACAAAATTAAATAGTAGAGGAGATAGTGCATCTCCTTGTTTCAACCCATTCTGGATTTCAAATGTGTCCGAAAACTGTTTGCCTACACACACTCTACTCTTTGTGCCATTTAAACACATTCGTATAAGTCTAACTAACTTTTTAGGAATTCCGAACTCCAGCAGGATACTATATAACTTCTCCCTCTTAATTTAATCATATGCTTTTTTGAAGTCTACATACAGTTGATGTACATACCATTATATTCCCATTTCTTTTCTAAAATCTGTATTATACTAAAAATCTGATCTGTTGTAGACCTATTTCTTCTAAATGCACATTGATGAACTCCTAGAATGTCATCAATATAGGGAGTAAGTCTGCTTACTAATATATTTGTTAGAATTTTGTATGAAGTTGAAAGTAATGAGATGCCCCTGTAGTTGTTGCAATCAGTTTTATCTCCTTTCTTATAAATTGGTACAATAATTTATTCCTTCCATTCATCTGGAATAGCTTCTTTTTCCCAAATCACACTAAGCATACACACACACACACACACACACACACACACACACACACACATATATATATATCCTATACTTTTTATTTCAGGATTGTTTATTATTTAAACAGGTACACTCATCCAAAATATACAATTGTGTTCTTCCACACTTCCCTGTCTTGCGTGTCTGCTTCTGTCATATTTCTCTTCTTCATGTTGTCTTGAATTCCCTTTATCCACATTGGCTTTGGTCTACCACGTTTTCCTTTTCCAGGAGGTATCCATTTCAATACTTCTTTCTTTGTTTCTGTGTATCTTCTCATTATATATCCATACCATCTTAGTTGGGTTCCTTCAATCTCTTGTAAAAATCCTTTCTACATTCATTATTACTCTTTTTGTAAATATTATTTTCACATAGCAATAAATTGATATGTACATGCTGTATGTTTATAGTGCTTACATCTCACTTGGATATGTGGTTGTTCACTAACTGGGGTTTCTTCACCAGGCTAATTTCAGTTGAGCTATTTCCTTACCTATTCAGTGAGTGACATTTGGTCAGTATATTGCCTCAATGAGACACATAGTGGGAAATAAGTTGTAATTTGGATGGGAAAACCCGTTAAATTTTGCTCAGAAACTCTAATGTAAATTTGGGTTTTATTTACGTACCGCGAAATCTTAAAACGTGGGACTAGAGCTTAGAGTTAATGCCAGAGGATTTGTCGTTTGAATTTTTTCATCCTAAAAATACATCAGACCCGGCCGGGATTGAACCTGCGATCCTCGAGTCTAGAGGCAAGGAACAAAAATAAATACCATCGCGGACGACTTCCCTCACAATACTCACAGAAAATACTTGAACATATATAAACAAACTAAGATTTCGCACTGAATTGAATGATAACATAATATTGATGAAACTATTTCTGAGTTAGTGTATTTCCTTATATTAGTAATAAATAATGTCACAAAAATATTCAGGTGAAATACACATGTTTATATTTGTATGTCCGTACTCCCATTTCTTTTTCCGTTGGACAGTCGTGCTACTTTTTACTACTGTATTATATTAGAGTATTAATGACTAAATTGGACGCTGAACTGTCAAACATGATGCAATGTGTTCATAATGATTCCGTGAAATATGGATAGAGTGTCGGAAAATATATCCATATTTCTATTCTTGTGTTAGCTCCGGCTGAGTGACAGAATAACAATGCATTCTCTTAGACCTACTTTTGTACTTCAAATTATTCATATTTCTAACCCAATAGTCTATACTGTATCTATCATTTTAAAAACATTATTTTGATCTACGAACAGACTCCTATAAAATAGAATCCGTAGATTCATGTCCGAGCAGACATAAGTTCTTCATACATAACTACCCTGAGCTAATTTTTCCAAATCATTTCCTGTAGATCTATAATCTGCCTCCATCAAATCATGATGAACATTAATCTCTCACCTCATTCTCGGAGCTTTTGCTCACGCTTTCCTACTAGCTGTATCTATGTCCATCTTTCATTCGCCATACGTGTCACATGTCCCTCCCATCTCATTCTCTTAAACTTACATAATACTCTTTTTATTGCATCTGCTTTTCCATAAATATCAAGTAGATTATTGTTATTATTATGTATTTTTTTCTCCATTAACGTGTCTGTTCGTCCTTCTTTGGTTTAAAGTTTTCCTAGTAATGAAAATTTATAGGAAAACCACTCTGAGGTTTAATTTAAGATTTAAATTAAAATGCTTTATACTTCACCTCATATCCGGTCTTCTAATTATACCGGTTTCAAATCGTAGGTAGCTTCATCTTCAGTTATTTCTTGTCGGCTTCCAGCAGTTCCCCTGATCAACATAACATCAGCCGACAAGAAATAACTGAAGATGAAGCTTCTTAAGATTTAATTAGAGATCAGGTATAAAGCATTTTAATTTATGTAAGTTCCTAATAACTTCCTTCACAATAAATCATAACTTTTCCTCATCTCTTGAAGTGAGTGATCATGTTTTGCGTCCATACATAATACACTGTTAGTATGGATTTTTCTTGATACGAGTTACGATTTATATGAGTCCCTGCAGTGCATAATAACATCCTTTTTCAGAGTTGAGTCTATGTTAAATGTTTCTCAGCACCCCATTACTATTTGTAGCTATTGTTACTAGGCATTTGAATAATACCACATCTTCAAAATTTCCTTCAATCTTTATTAAGTGTTCATTCCCATTTAAAAATATATTTATAGGTGTGACCATATCTTTGGATGTATTCATTTTTACTTACAGTACTAATTTCTTAGTATCTTAGTGTAGTCTGTAGTTTAGTCCAGCCTTTAACAGCTACTTTGATACGGAACATATTCCTCAGTAGTTGCTGACAAATAGAGCAGGCAGTTGAGAATGTTGACGTCATGAATACCTTCCCTCCCTGACAACACAGTTCATGTTCAATATAACCAGTCAAAAGCCTGGAGAATAGTACATACAGTTTCAACATATCTTAAGAGGAAACCTATTGTACTATACAAGAAGATAATACTGCATAGAGCGATTAATTTATATTAAGATACATTACATTTTAAATATATTTTTGTTATTTTGAATAATAAGTTTTTATATGTTGTTATATTTTCATCATAAAGACAGATTTCGAGAAACTTTAAATCCCAAATATTCCCACAAAACCATCTGGAAACGGAATTATCCAGTTCAGTATGAATGTGTAAGTCTGCGGTCTGTTTTGTTTCAAATGTTCGTTTTGTCTCGGAGATGACACTAGAACTAAGCTATTACTATACATGACTATACATGTCCTTGTGTGACCAAAAGAGTGTGTATGTGACTCAGAGTTGAAATTTTCATTTCATAGGCCCCAGAGGGCAAATAAAATAAAACCATCTATAAAAGGAGAGGTTAAATTAATGGACTACTGCTTTATCGAGATCCGATTTTGAAGGCTCCCATCGCGCTCTACCAGAAATACGTTAGAGTTGTAGTGATGGTGGTAATGTGACAGTAACGGCAGCAACAGCACTAGAAGTTGTTCCGTTGCAGTAATAACAACGCTGGAAATTTGAAACTCACTACAATGGGTTATTCCTCCAGGTGACAACGTGTCACCACTATAATCATAAGCTACCTCTTGATTCAAATAATACATTTTGAATGTAATATAAACAAAATTCATGGCATGACAGGCTTGGAAGACTTCCAAGTCTCACTTCCACATGTATTAATCACAGAAATGGACTATCATCCAGCCAGTGTATGGGTGACACGTAGTCGGCATATCGCGTTCCCAGCTGTTACAGCTGGGTTTCTCAACCTGGAACTACTATTTATTTTCGTTACCCAAATTATTCACGATGCTTCATGCGCACCGGTCGCATACTGACTTAAATTCCATGAGAAAAAATCTTCTCTCCTAGAGATTCGAATCAAAACAGGTCTCATTGCCTTGCACCTAGGACTTAATCCGTTCGAATACGCTGGGCTTGAAAGTTAACAAAGAAAATAAAGAACTGACAATATGAATGGTATCAAATCAATCTTCTTTTTAAGTTCATTAAATTCGTAGCCTGCCAACTTACACGTTTGAATACTGTAGACTTGAAGGTCTGTAATGCAGGCAATCAATATGAGTTGTATAGAAGTATCTTATGGTGTGGTGTGTCGCTAATGGGCATGAGAATGTAAACATGTGCATTTGAAAGTAACAGCAATGTTGAGGGGATTTACCTTGAATGTGGAGATTTTCGCTTTTTTACTGCTATAAAAGGAACGTTGCCTGAGAGCATCGTACTGAAAACATCTGTAGAAATTGGATTAATATGTTTACATTGAGATGTATCTTCTCCTTTTCAATTCATAGTATAAAATGTGTATTTACTAGTACGCAGGTGAAGAGAACCTTCTAAAGGCCTTATTAAGCTCGTGAAATTTGAGCTAAATGTACTATTTTTAAAAATTTGAAATCTTAGACTAATCTTCTAATTTCCTATTTTTATTAATTTTTCTTCACTTTCATTCCTTACTTAAATTATCTCTTTCTAGCTACTTCTTCGTGTTTCACGTTACATGGCCTTACACGGACAAAACCTGTCAGGAGGTAATTTTAAACTATGCATCACACATAAGCTTTCTTGTTCGCACGAGGGCTAAGAGGGCACCATTTATTGATTAGCTCAATCCCCGGGCCACTCTCAAGACAAAACGAACGTTTAAGCCATTGCATACCTTTCTATATATTCACATTATACAAGGGGAATGTGAGAGCTATTGTGACAAGATGGTGTTCTGGGACTATACATATATGGGCCTTAAAGTTTTTCCGACATTTTCTAACAAGTGAGGAAATAGTGGAATGCAGGCTTTCACGGCCGGTAATCATGGTAGTAAAAGATTCCGGGCTATGTGGCCGTGGTCTATAACTGGCGTTTCTTCCAGACGTTTCTCCCTCAACTGCGGAGGGCATCTTCAGTGGCGAGCGCTAGAAGCTGTTGTTTCCCTGTCGTAGACTCGACTCATTCGCAGTCGAGTCTACGACAGGGAAACAACAGCTTCTAGCGCTCGCCACTGAAGATGCCCTCCGCAGTTGAGGGAGAAACGTCTGGAAGAAAACGCCAGTTATAGACCACGGCCACATAGCCCGGAATCTTTTACTACCAAGTGAGGAAATATTACCAAATGTCTCTTCCAAAAACATTTCCGATCGATAATAGAAGACGGACCCACTGCTATCGAGACTAGAGTTATTAATAATTTCTTATCAGTTCGTATAATTAAATAAGTTACTCATTAATAATAGCATTGAGCTACAAGCCGGAGGGTCGAGGGTTCAAGTCCCGTTGGGGTCAGGAATTTTAAACTGACCCAAACCCTCTGGCGGCACTATGGCCCTGGGGTCGACTCAGCCTCTAACGGAAATGAGTACCAGACGCTTGTTCTGGGGGTAAAGGCGGCCGTCACGCAGGGCTGACAACCCGGCTGACATAAAGTGCCGATTGTCTAGAAAAAGTGGGAGCCTTAACCTCCTACTACCCCAAGGGCCTCCGGGCCTGTTGTGGGATCACTTCACTTCACTCGTTAATAATATAAATATTTGTAATTTTCAAAAATGACAACAGATTAATTTTTTATCGATAGGCTAATGACTACAGTGTCTTCAACTTTCGTGGAACAAGTCGAATGCAGATCACAATTTTTCATGTGTCTTGCTAACACCAAAACATGGCTTCAAATAAAAGAAGCAGGTTGCGTTTGTACAAAAAATATGGAATTATATATGTCTATCCTCGTACAACGCCTCATGGGGCAAAGTTGTTTCCTTGCAGGAATTACTTAACCTAAATTAAATTAGTTACGCTAATTTCAGTGGCAGAGCATCCATGTTAGCACTGTTAGCCCGACTAATATTTTCAATAGTTACAATTAAACTCTATGATATTTAATTAAAACGAAACATAATACCAAAACGATTTACAACAATACATTGATAGTAGTCTAAATGTTGTAAGCAATAGTAACTTAATAATATATATTGTATCTGTTGCGTATAAACTGTAGCATTCCAGTACAATACCATGTGCTTCAACATTTTAAATGTCCACACTGTTAGCCGATTTCCCGAGGCTAACATGAGAGTATGTTACACATGGCATTCAAGCTCATCGGTAGTACATCCTGCTGCATTTCAAGCTGAGCCCAATGCTACTCTATAGCTGCCCTGTTAGCACTCCAGAAAAAGCTAACAACGAGGTTTCAGTTGCTCCGAGTAAGTCCTATGTAAACGTAGTGCTGAGCGTATCAAATACAATAATTAAACCACTAAATAAATATTATCATGAGAGAGGAATGTGCTTGAGTTATTGAAGACTTAAGTCGTCACTTTTCCTGCGGAAACTTTGTAGAAAAGAAATAGTTATAAACCAACTCCTTATTTAAATATTATAGGTCAAACAAAATCAAAAGTGTGTCGTTTAATGAAGAACATGAAGGTCGGTATGTACATGACATTTGGCTGCAGTGAGTCATTATCCCTGTTAGTCCTGCCTTCTATTTTCAACGGAGAAACATACGTGAACAACAAAGGGGGTTTGTGATGTAAATAGTTTTGATGCGCTGAAAAACGTCACGAACTAGTTAAAACCCATTTTAACTGTGAAATAGCGCTACATAATTTAGGAAACACAAGAATTGAAGAGTCCCGCAGTCGGGCTATCAAAATTAAGTTAATACGGATAAGCATAACGACAATGTTAAAGCAAACAAGTACATTGTTAGCTGCCTAATAGACGCTGTTTGTTTCTTAGCCGAACAAGAGCTGCCATTTAGAAAATTCCGAATCTAACAATAGAGGTAAGGCCTAATTATATTGAATTGTTGAACAATAAATGAGAAATTAAGAAACAATTAGGAAATTTCTACTGTGTTCATTGTCACATCACATGATGTTAAAAACGACTTAATATGTTCTATATACTCTAATTTATTCAATAAAATGAAACAAGAAATCTTACCCTTAGTATCTCTCCGAGGCTACAGAATATAGAGCTCACTTACAAGCTCTATAAACTAGTTGGTCGTGGAGACGAATATCTGTGTTTAAAATCACGCATTATATATATTTAATTGACTATTAATACGTCCAAATATTGCCTTCCATTTCCTAAACCCAATACCTATAGTAGTTTATATACTTATAAGATATATTATAATATACACAATATTATATCTACCAAACGTGGCTAACACTTGTCGAAATTCCACGCTCCGCCACTGGCTTATTTCCCTACTACAGAACGAGTGACAACTGGTTAGCTCATCGCCTGAAAGAGTAATCAATGGGAAACTAAGAAATTACTTGAATAGAAAATACCCATAATATTTTGCTCAGAGGTTGTAATTAAGGCTTCAGATAATTTTCTTAGCCGATAAATCTTCGTAATCTGGACACACGTCATAGTGCACCTTCATTCTAAAAAATCAATCGGTCTCGGACGGGTTTGAACCCCTGACCCTCAAGACCACAGTTGAAATGACAAATAATCGACTTTCCAATTTACAAGTATCAGATACCGAGCTTTAAATATAAAACATAATGGCTTATACGACTTGCATACAGTAACGATTTCACAATAATAGAAATGGAACCCAGTAGAAAAGTGTATTAATGATAAGCTGCCATGTTCCACTATTACCGGTTGTCATTCAGTTGATTGGTTTCAACAAAAACTCCCATAAAAGTCATAAAACAAATTAGTTATAGGAATCACTACATACTCCATGTGGATGAAGGGTTGAGACTGCATTGTAAACCGTGATGTTGCCATGGTGACTGCAGATGTGTTACAACCCGTACAATGTTTTCACAATTCATAGAAGTTAGTCGTTCATTTGATAGAGAATAAAATGGTCAATTGATCTAGGAAGTAGATAAAGATATTGCGTGAAATTTTAAGGGGAAGCCGTTGTGAATAAAGCTAAAAGCATCTCGTAATAAAAAATTGATACCTCAGATTTTGATGAACTAATATTATGGATTGTTGGAATTACCATTAAAAATTTCTAGGGCTAGGAGAGGGGGAACTGTGTAAATTGTATTTCGAATAAGAGTTTTTGTTCCGGAAACGTATCGTTTTCTTGTTGCAGGTACAAGTTCGCATTAAGCATATAAATCTCCCGAGTCTGGCGGGGATAAATCGATAGTACTTTAATGATTTATAGATCAAGTAATTACATTATTAACAACCCATTATTCACTGATTTGGTGACAATATCTAATGTCAAGGGACAAAAATTAGGTGATATGGTTTTATATCATCATATTCATATTCGGCACACAAAAACCATAAGAAGAAGCTAAATTCATTAAAAGTTTTTTTTTCATCGTTAGCTATGGTACGATATCGATGGCGAATTTTCAGTAATTTACATAAATATATCTAGTAGTAGTAGTAGTAGGACTTGATTGGACAAAAAGTAAGATATTTACAATATTATTTACAAATATGGGTCGCACGGGCAGTAAGCCGTACGTGCTGTTGACAGTCCGTTACAATAAAGTAATAATTGGTACTAGTGTAAAGAAAAATAAACAACAAAAAAAGCAATAACATTACACTTACATAAACAAAACACAATAATATTACAATTAAATAATAACACAATAGCATTATACACTAAAAAACATTAACATTACAATTACATAAAGTAAACACAATAATATTACAATTAAATAATAACACAATAGCATTATACACTAAAAAACATTAACATTACAATTACATAAAGTAAACACAATAATATTACAATTAAATAATAATAACAATAATATTACAATTAAATAATAACACAATAGCATTATACACTAAAAAACATTAACATTACAATTACATAAAGTAAACACAATAATATTACAATTAAATAATAACACAATAGCATTATACACTAAAAAACATTAACATTACAATTACATAAAGTAAACACAATAATATTACAATTAAATAATAACACAGTAGCATTATACACTAAAAACATTAACATTACAATTACATAAAGAAAACACAATAATATTACAATTAAATAATAACACAATAGCATTATACACTCTATTTTCCTCTATGGGAGGAAAACCCAGACAGAAATTTTCCTGGTCCTCCAGGTTGGGGGTTTATGCTGTGGGTCAGCTCCCCACACATTAGAAAAAAAAAATGCTAAAAGACCAAATCAATCAAAGCCGGACAGAAAAAAGTACGAAAGACAAAAGCAACGAAAACGGATATTGAATATAGGCACGTAGGCATTATACACTAATTAATTTATATATAATTGTTAATAATTAATGGTATTGCATTTTGATAACATAGGCTATATTTATTCATGAATGAGTGTTGTCCTTATTTTCCGCGTTTTGTCCAGAAATTTACCGAGGTTTATCCAATTTTCTGGATTTACCAATAACTCGTAGCATGCCAATCTTTCCCGATTTGAATTTAGAAATCTTTACATAGGCTAAATATATCACTATACATGCCTACTCTAGTAATTACATGAAAGTAGCAAGTTTTTGAAAGCATAGGAGGAAATATTTGCCATTGTAAGTACAGATGATTAAAGCTACAGTTGGAATCACAAGTTGTAATAGGATTCAAAGTAACCCATGAAGAGACTGGCAAATCCAATTAGACGAATTAGTTGGAAGCCCATGTCTGAGATGATATGGTCACCGCTCTTGGATTATGTTGTGGCTGTTGTGATTTCTTCTTTCTTTCTCTCCTCGGTCAACAGTCACTATTATAGCATGTGGAATAATATTTTCGGATGATTTTCAGTTTAATTAACTTTTTAAATCTAAAGGCTTTAATTTGGCCCAATCGGCCCGCGGTGGACTAGTGGTTAGGCTCCTTAGCCTCTTGTCCATAGGGTCGCGGGCTTCAAACGTCCGGCCCGGGTTCCCCTCGATGATTTTTTAGGACGGAAAAATCCGAGAGGGGAAGTCCTACCTAGGAGGGACTTTATGCCCTGGTCCCGAGTCTGAAGATTTTCAGACTCGTAAAAAATGCTAAAGCCTGAATGAAAAGGCCTCTAAGCAAAATTTACCGAATTTTCCCGTCCTTGTACTATATTGGTTTCCTAGATGTCAGTATGGGGCGGAACGCTGACCACGGACCTCTCAAAATGGCATCTATACGAAAACAAGTGTAACTAAATTAGCATGGTTCAAATTCTTCCCCGTAAGGGGAGAGCGCCTAAATTCTGTAAAGGGAAAACATGGGCTTTCCAAAATAATAAATGTTATATCCCTGTAAATGGTGAATATCCCGGGCTTCAAATTAAAAAAAAAGTTATATAAACGGCCATTGTAATGATCACATATGACAAGAAAAGAAAATGAATAAAAAAAAATACTGGGCCGGGCGGATTTGAACGCGTAGACCTCCCAATCCTAACAGGTTTTTCGGTTATGTCCTTTATACTGGTTTTTTCCTCTCGTGGCATTGAAGAAAATTAAAAACGCCACATTTCCTTTAGTTTGGGGGAATATCTAGCGGGCTATGAGTAATGTTATTCCAATACTTATATTACGGGTGACAAATAACAATGCAGTTCGAGGAGATTCCTTACACACCACATTGGCGAGGCGACCACATGACAATTCCCTTAAGGAACAAACCCTATGGTCTGACCGGCAATCGTACCCGGGACCTCACAAATTGTAGTTAGAATCTCTGACCACAAGATCAAGAGACTGATCCAATTGTAAATTCATTGGACACTCATTAATTTATTGGTTCTATTTATCAAGTAAGTGTAGTAGTTATTGGATTTAATCTTAGGAATGGTTTCGTTAAGATATAAAATATGTTTAGGTTTTTTATTATGTTTAATAAATACGAAATATGCAGCCAATATTTTCACAACATTACATAGATTTCATGTAATGTAAGCATAATTTCATGGACTCTGCCTATTGTATCGCTGACATATATCAGTGCTCAAATTTCTTAAAAGGCTTGATGACATATAAATGCTTCTCTTGTTTCATCAATGAAGAATATCGAGGGTTATATTGATTTCTATACGTCATTTGCATCTATATGTTAAAGTTTGCCTATTCATTTTTACGGAATAATCAAAACAGATGAATTTATTTTAAGGAAATTTGAATGGGAGCGGTGCAATCTGAGAATGGCGCAATTGAATCTACGGGAAAACGTGAATTTATGCCAAATATTTTTTTTAAAAATCGTATAGTGAAACTTTTGATATCATTATAGAAGTGTACAGGGATACCGTCTTGAGATACATTGCTGTGTTTAAATGACACACATGTTTATTACAGGCACAAACAACTTTGAGAATGTTATTAATGTTATTAAAACAACAACAGTCGGAACTGAACAGAAGATTCGTGAAATTGTAATGTTAGTGAATAGTATTAGGTTCCAATCGGTTGACGACTTCACGGCAGTTGTAAGGATTAGCTAAGACATATGTGACTAAATTCTGTCTGACGGCCCGAACAAGTGGAGTGTTAACCAACACGGTATTCCACGCACCAAGATCAACGTGACGATCACGTCACTATTTACGACAATATGATCAGTAGTGCTAACTTGATAGGACATATCTTAGCTGGATCATAACAGGAGACGAAATACAATATGGTGTGTTATGTATGAACTCAATTGAGGATACAACCAACCACCCAGAAATTATCAATGTCGCCACGAAGAAAGAAACTGCGATAGGAGAGGTGAGCTTCAACTATTTTTGGAATTATCGTAAATTATCCACAGAGTGTAACTGTAAACCAGAAGAGGTATAAGGGCATTTTTCGCCGTTTATGAGATTCAAAACATCATTATCATCCAGGACTTTGGAGTAGCTACATGATATTGTTTGTACATAAATATGTGTGATGTTGAAAGAGAATTTGTGAGGGAACAATAGCGCTTTGCCGCATCCTCCGTACCCACCTGATTTCGCACTATGCGATTTTTTCTCTTCTGTCGCTTGAAATTAAAGTTGCGTGTGCGTATATTCAGTTGTCTCGAGGAGGTAATCATTTCCACATATTGCATAGCTATTTTTTATAGGTTGTGGAATTTATGTTAAGCTATAGTTTCACTAAACCATAATACGTAATTTTCCTCATTATCACTTCATGATTGTATCTTACTTGACAGCTTCGGCATCGAGGAGGGAGACATTACGTCACTTCTTTAGGCATATACTGTCATAGGTGCATATTTGCCCTAGGGAATGTCACTCTCAATGATTTTCAGCTATACTTCCAGCAGTTTTACTTACGTTGCTAGACGTGCATAGCGGCCAATGTGCACCATTTTGATAGAGAATTTGGCACTTTATAAGTGCCTATAAATTAATTGTAGGCCTCATATGGAACGACGGAAACATTGTTCACAATGTTAATCACTGTAGTGGTATAATTCATATTATTCTTACACTATTTACCATTTCTGTCCTCTGTAAATGTAACCCTTAGTTTTATTTTACTATTTTCCATATTTTTAGACTCTTCGTGATCAAATGACGACCACCACTGTGGTCCCAGGGTACCGTCGCTGCCTCAGAAGTGACGGATACGGTTTCGTTCCCTGGTCGAGGCAAGTGTTTCCTGATTAATTTTTTAGGTGCTTTCACACCTGTCAGTCAAATGTCAGGAAACGTTAAGCTCCGAACATCATCTAGATATTTAATCATCATTATCATATTAGCCATGCTTAATGTGAATATGTGAGTGAATGGTGTGTTTCATCTTAAAATATTTGTGTTGTCTCGTAGGAGGTCTTGGAGTGAGCTAATCACTGAATCGGGGAGGCATTCCATTTGCTTGTGTGGTCAAATAATACATATGTGATCTAAAGTTTAAAATACCTCTTTCGTCAGTTCGTGCAAAGGTAAGTATATGGCGATGAGTGTCATCTAAAAGTACCTGCAAGGTTAGATGTTAAACTACGTCGAATAATTAGGTATAGATGAAAAGTGTGCGATCAAATAAACAACACGCGGGAGACACTGGGGATATTACAAAATACAAGAATTGAGAAAATTTAATTTTAATGTTTGAACAATTCTTTTCCTCAGTATTAAAAATTTTAAATGTCATTTTCACTGAGTCATCCATATTTATGCATGTTTATCACTACTTAGTGGATACCATCAACTAGAATGGTGGCAAAATACCAAAATGCAATCATTGAGATATGATAAATTAGTATTGCTATAACAATACTAAAACGAAATGATGTTCCCAACCTAATATAAAAAAAAATCAGTTTGTAAAGTATATTACTTCTCTACAATTGTCTCTGATATATTGTACCGTTCTACGTAGTAATTTTATTTTTAAGAATTAGGCACGTACTTTTATATTTTAAGGTAAACAATTAAACCATAAAAAAATTACCAGAAGTTACTGGTATTTCTATTTCTATTTTATGTCATTCATTGGTTTTACCCTGTGGACTTCAATAAAATATCTTTGAAATCTTGATTTAAAAATTATGTTTATGAATATCTACTGTAATATATTGTAGTATTTAGATTTATTTCAAATATTAAAATAGCTTTTATATAAGGGATGTAGAATATATAATGAACGCAGTTGAGGACAGATTTACACCACAGATTTAGCTCGAGAATCGACAACTCTATCTAACTCACGGATTGCATATAATACTGTTTACATTCCAATATTACAATAGTTTCAGGTTATTTTAATTTTTAATAATTCAAAATCAGTGAAGACGTCTTGTTAGCAATTTCCAAAGGTTTTGACCTATTGAAGTTACTATCATAACAGGACTTTTCACTTTTTTAAAGCTTCATTAATCCTATCTATTTGTAAAAAAAAATGACAATGAGCAACAGTTTATATATATATATATATATATATATATATATATTATATAAAACTTTCCTCTTTAGGGGATTGCCTCAAGGACAACGTGATACAGACAATTAATTTTTGCAATTGATGAAATACATTTTGTAAATACATTTTAAAAAATTCAACTTGTAGGCCTAATTGAAGTATACATACTATGAATTAATTTTGTAAATATGGCTTCTTAAAATTGAAATTGATCCTCTAATAGCAGTGATGGCAATTCTAGAAAGATACACCCTGTCCAAATCTAAGGAATTCCAGAATTTGACTACGAATCCTGGTATAGTATCTCATGCCCCGATCATCAATCCTGTGACAGTTATACTATCTAGTTGGTATTTATCTTTGTAATAGTCAATTGTTGGCTCATATATGGCTTTCTTTTCAGAGTCAACTTCCTCATGTTGGTCACTATGAGTCTCAAAATGAATTGTGGGATCTAATATCATACCAATTTTAGAGGATGGTCTAAATGCAATAATATCTATTCGTCTGATACTCCCATTAGTGGCCACACCATGAACTTCCTCATAAACTGTGTATCCAATATATATATATATATATATATATATATATATATATATATATATATATACATGCATGCGCGTGTGTGTGTGTGTGTGTGTCCGTTAGAAATATAGTGCCCGCAATTTTTGTTTAATATAAATCAAATTTAGCACATAAAGATTAATTGGCATACAAAAAGTAGAAAATAGATTCGAGTTCATTAAGGAGCAAAATCGGACCATTAGATGTAGGAGTTCACCTGAAAAGAAAATGTAACAATAGTTCTAGCATTAGCAATTTTCGAGGTTTCACAACGAAAAGCTCTGTTTATGTTATTAAAATAAACCGAGGAAGGTATTCTCCAAAAATCAGCGAAATGGCGTTATTATCAGACGTGGGGCGTTTATCTGCAACCCGAAATTAATTATTGACTCTAGCAACCTCTACGTTTGCTTCACTGCAAAGTATACGATTCAATGTATTAACCCTTAATTTTCACATTGTGTCCTATAACATGTAATAGTTTAATTTATGTAATGTTTTGTAATGGAAAGATTAATCGGTAAATATAATTTAAATTATTTTGAAATTACACAATATGAAAATAGGTAATAACGGTTAGGCATAACTTATTTTTACTGCAGTCCGACATCTGAAATTCAGTTTCTCCAAATATATTGCGTAAACCAGCAAAATGGGATTATAAATTCTAACTGATGAGGGAATCGGTTAGTTTACTCAGTTCCTGCGTGATTCACATTTAAAGTCACTGCAGTGTTGCCATTATAGAATTGTTTATTTTTTAAATTACATATTAGGACATAAATGTGTTGATATACATGTTTTTTAATGGTATACTAATTCTCTATCTGACTAACACTACTGAACTCGGGTGTTAGCCGTGCGGACATAACATCTACCTTTTGTGATCCAGTGGCTAGTTCTTTCCAGAGATCCTGAGAATACAGGTTTTTTTTTTAAAGAGTGTTCATATGACAGCATGCTCCACTACAGTTTTCTGCAGTACTACATGCTTTGGTTTAGCAATATTAAAATGTCTCTATCATTTTATGTGTGTTGAAGTTCCTGACTATGCATTTATAGTGTTATTAACTAGTTCTAAAGTGTGAAATTATTTTTCTATTTTCGATTCCTTAAAATATAATTTTGAGTTATTGCGACGCTAAATTGTTCTATTTCGTTGTAGTTATTATTTGCATTTCAAACATTGCTCTCTGTTAATTATACTTAAGCAAGTTATGGTTCCTCTTATCACTAACAAGTTATGATTAATATTTACAGTTGCTTGATATTGTTCCTATTAGCACTTACTTAACCCTTAAATTGGCGAAACAATACTTTCTAGTGCCCGTCATTCAAGTGTTTCGGACCGCAAAGAAAAATAAAATCATGTAAAAGTAAGTTATTACTGTATTTGTAACGTAATTTGACACAATCTTAGGTAATTTATGATTTGTTTTATTTTTACTGTTTAATAAACTATAACAAATAAATTAAATCAATGTTTCTTAGAAGATACATTGTAAGTTAAGGGTTAAATTAGTGCATTCTTCATTACTATTCCTAACAAAATATGGTTCCTATTTACATTTAAATTGACTAATCCTATCAAGCTATAATCTATATTTACACGCTAAGTTAATATTCTATCCATTACTAATCTAAGAAGATATGGCTCCTATTTACACTTAAGTTACGGACTAATTCTAACATTTTATGAGTAATCTACTATTGAAAAATATTTTACTGTCCTTACAAGTTCTAAAAAATTTGGCTATTAGGTTCCAATTTACACTTATAGCACTGACTAATCCTAACAAGTCATGATCAATATTTACACTTCCTTAAAATAATGTTCTTATCCTAACACTTATTATCTAGTTCATCACTTTATGATTTACAGTTCCCAAAGAATTTAAAACATTAATCGGCTATAAAAATATTAATAAAGGAAGTACATTTACTGTCCAAGTAATGTTCTATTGTAATTTTTTTAAGTCTATGCTATTTGCGAATTTGGTGAATTGTTTAGTATACTTAAAAGCTAATTTACTCTTATTTATGGGCCACCTTTCACTTCCTCTATTTAAAAAATTTAAAAGAGTTTGTCTTTCGTTTTTAAATTGAGAATACAGCTGTATTCACATTAAATCTGTCTATACATCTGTTGATATCAGTAGAGGGTGTAATATACCATTATCATGCTCATATAAAATAGTATAGTACCTAGCAAAACTTTCTGCCAATCATAGAACAACATCTACTACAAATCATATCCTTTGACTCGAGGCGAGTATCTGCTGACCAACTATTAAACATATATTTGGAATTTAGCCTAAATGAACTTCACAAACGCCTCCATATCAAACTATTAATATAATACAAGTCATGCAGTCACTCCTTATCCCTCTGGTCCATTGACATTTTTACCCAATTCCTGACGAGCCATGGGTTTTCTACCGTATCTATACAAAATAAACAAATAAATATACCCACTTTGTAATCAAACTGCAAGATTACCACAACAAAATGTTTAATTCATGGAGTGTTTTAAACAACCGACCAGCAATATTCTAAAACAGCACTCCTGTTGGTTATATTGAGACATTACATAAGCCCAGTCGGACTCTAATACATCTTCCACGCTCTCCAAAATTAGATAGACTTCATCTTCCGAATTATGTGTAACTTTATGAAATTTAAATAAACATGTACATACCTCTGTATGTCCACCGCTGTGGTCTGGAGGTAGCGTGCTCCCTTGTCACGCAGTGGGCCCGGGTTCGATCCCCGGCCGGGGCAGTTTTTCTGGGTAAGGTTTTTGTCGGGGTTTTTCCTCACCTGTAAGACAAATGTCAGGAAACCTTTAAGGCCCAAAAGGTCCCCGAAATCATATGGCCACCATCTTTATCATTATTATCATCATCCTTCACCGGTGTGGCAAGCAACGGGAAGCTACCACACCTACAATTCCCTAGTAAAGCTGCAAGCATAGCATGAAAATGCTATGATTTACAGTGAAAGACCTGCCTTTGGGCAGAATTACTATGGATGGATACCTCTGTATATATTCAGTATTATACAATTTGCGGAAACAAACATACACATGAAACATTTAAGACTTTCACGAGTTTTCCTAACGTATTTTCTTAAGATGAAGAACATATATGGCTCGGGTAATAAAAATCAAGTAAACGTAGCTGTATCTGTCATTATTTAGCAATCAATTTGGTAACGAAATATAGAAAATACCCTTTAACGTAACTTTCAGAATAATGTAAAATATTGCAAGTTATTAAATTGCAATGAGAACGAAAAATCATATATTTTTATCAATGTCGATCTTTTAATATTCTTACAATTACCATTGGAGTGAAATAGAAAAACGATTCCCTACTCAAATAATTCCAATTTGAAGTAAATATGAACTGTAGAAACAGTCCTACGCCTTTAGAACCACAGAAACTTTGTAGCGACAAATAATGTGATATATTCAAGACGTGTTCATTATTTTTCCGTAGTGTTGTGCTTGTAGTCACGCAAATCGCTCGTTTCTACTCTTTGCTTTTCTTTCTTGTAAATTGTTACAACATAATATGCTACAAACCATTTCCACTTCAGATTTCACATGACGTTGCCATAAAAATACATTACGAATATTGTGTTATACAAGCCTTCAGTCATTTCTGTCACATTTTTTAAGGAACTGATATCCCAGGATGGACTGGTAATATTTAAGAAAGCAAATCAGTAACCAAAAACTGTTAATTGGACAACATCAAAACATTACAAATGCTGAACCTAATCAATCATTCTAATATTTCTTGCATGGAGTAGTTCACCTTCTTTCAATAATTCGTTGTCAATAAATAATTTAAGTTTTTTTTATTTAAGTAGAAATTTTCTCTTAAATCATTCAGTTTCAGATATAATTGAAATACGCTTTGCATACATACAAATAATAATGCTCGAAATATACGTTTCAATGTTTAAGGTAAAAGATTTAAATTTTAATGTATTATAGCAATTTTTATTTATATTAAATCAATTAATTTATTAAGACAATTTTCTCAAAGACTGCTGGCATTATGAACTTAACTTTACAGTTATTATTGTATAAAAGATAACACTGAAAATTCCTGTTCAACAAAATGTTTTAAATATTTCAGATAATCTGTAATATTTTTATCTATTCCTTTCTTTCTTGTGCACATTAGAGTAGTTAAAAACATAATATTCGTTCGATTATGTAGCTGTAGGAACTATGGCTAAAATAAATATACAAAATTGCATTACATTATTATTGTTAGTTTACAAAAAAGGCACTTTATGCTAAACACTTCAATTTATTTAAAACTTAGGAAGAATATCTTAAAGAGGAAAGCATACAGGACTATAAAAAGTGATCCGCAGTCGGAAATTTAATCATTTTTTTTTCTTTAATTGAGGATGTACTTATTTCAGAACACCCTTCCATGGTAACCATTTTATATCAGGAAGTTAGAAAATGCAGAATCACTTTTGAAATTTCGACACTGACTTGTATTTAGCATGCAACCGAACAATAAATCCAGATTCTTCTCCTGTCTTTTCGCTTATTTTCGGAGCCATTTAGTGTATTCCGCAAAACTGTATCAATAATTTTATGTGCTTCTTCTCTTTTTTTTTTCATAGCCATTAAAATGTTGAATGACTACTGTAAAATTGTATTGCTTACAATGGCGGGATTGGTAATGTGCACCTTGTGAAGTCTTCATAAAGAAACGGGGAAGGTCACTGTACACTGATTCTTACTCTTAGAATAAATGCTAGACTTTCATATTTGTTTATTTTCACGGCTATTTTTATAAATTGTGACGTATTGTTTGTCCGGCTTTTAATTTTTGCGGGAGTCGACACGTCTTGCCTTGTACGGGAGAAAACGAGCTGGCAACTTACGAGTCGGTGGGGCATGCTAGGTACTACCAGTTGCGTCTCTGTTTCGCTTTTTGGAATAATCAGCCTCCCGAGCCTTCGATTCGAGAAAAGTCTATTCTGGCGTCAGATTGCTTCTATCCTCGCATATGTAAAGATATACGGGTTTCAGAACAGCCAGCAGTCATAGCAGCTGACCAATAAAAGTATTGAAGAGTAACGGGCAAGTAAATTCCGTAAGTAAAAACGTCTGCGAGTTTGAAGAAATTAATTAAAAATAAACTGTGAAGATGGTCCTTGTATAGCAGAAAATGACACGTGTGAATAAGGTCAAGTGTAGAGGAAAAAATAAAGTAGATTTGGAAACTTTGTGTATATACACTGCTCAAAAAATTAGGGGATATTGTAGAATAACCTATTAAGACTATGTTTTTAGGAACAGTAGGCCTATTAGATGCAATCACTTTCTATTACTCCAAAAGAATGTAAACAAGAGTTTGAAGTCATTACGTAACCTCTGTACCACACCAGATGTCAAAGAGATCCTGATTAGGAATATGGCAAACAAACAAAGCAATATTAACATGGGTGAAAATGTTTCATTAGTATGGTGCATGGTCTCCTCGAACGGCCAGCACTGCCTCACACCTGTGTGGCATTGATGCAATGAGGTTAGCAATGAGTTCTCGGAGGATACGTGGCCACTCTTCCATAAGAGCAATGTGCAGCTCTGGCACAGTTGTGGGAGGTGCTGGTCTACCTGCAATGCGTCTGCGTAATGCATCCCACACATGCTCAATCGGTTTTAAGTCCGGGGAGGAAGCTGGCCATTGCATATACTCGATACCCTCCACTTCCAGCATGTCGTCCACCAAGCCAGCTCTGTGGGGTCGTGCATTATCGTCCATAAAAAGAAAAGAATCACCTATGGCACCAGCATAAGGCATGACAAAAGGTCGGAGAATCTCATCTCTATACCTTACCGCAGTCAAAGTACCACCTTGGATGACGTAGAGGTCCGTAAGTCCACCACTACTAACTCCTGTCCACACCATCAATCCACCGCCACCATATGGGGATCTTTCACGTACAAAAGCTGGATTGTTTCGTGTCCCTTTTTCCTTCCAGATGAATACACGCCGACTATCACATTCCACGTTGAATCGCGACTCATCAGAAAAACGAACTGATCTTCATTCGGCATGCCTCCACACACGATGTTCCTCCCCCTAGTTTCTGCGATCTCTACGGTGTTGTGGAGTTAACCTGGTACACACCATGGGCCTACGGACATAGAGACCACTTCCATGCAGTCGATTACAGACAGTTTGAGTTGACACCCTGCGTCCTGTTGCTGTTTGAAGTGTATTTCGCAGTTGAGTTGCATTCTGCTGTCTATTCCGACGGGCTGTTAACAAGAGGTAACGGTCATCCCTTGCTGTTGTTGCCCGTGGTCGACGTTGTCCGGCTCTTCTGTGAACAGTATCTATTCTTTGAAAACGATTCCAAAGTCTGGAAATCACGCTTTGAGACATCCCAATGGCTTGTGCCACCTCTTGTTGTGTCTGTCCAGCTTCCATCCTTCCTATGGCCCTCCAAGCCATTGGTTCAGGTAAATCACGTTGTCGAGGCATTACTGTCCCTAAGGCAAGTCATTCACTAACTGAAAACTGGACTGGATTTAAAAACAGCAACAAAACATTCACCCCCACACCACCCTTTCACATCAACAGTACACACACTACACTCTGGTGTGGTACCGAGGTTACGTAACAACTTCAAACTCTTGTTTACATTATCTTAGAGTAATAGAAAGTGATTGCATGTAATACTGTTCCAAAAAGCATAGTCTGAATAGGTTATTCTAGAATATCCCCTAATTTTTTTGAGCAGTGTATTTGTGAAATAACGAACAGTTAAAAGAAAGAGATATTTCACTGAACACCCCGATGCGTTATTAATCTGGAACTTACGACAAAATACATGAAAAATAAGTTTTGTACTATGAGCATGGGCGACTGCTACGGGGCTCATCTTTGATACTCGTGTTCTCATCTTTAAAATGTTTCACCCATTCCTTAACACTGCTGGCACCCATGCAGGCTTCTCCGTATGCACATTGAAGTCTTGGGTGAATATCAACAGCAGATTGTTCCTCTTTAACAAGGAATTCAATGACAGCACGCTGTCGAAACGAAACACTGATGTCCGCCATTTTAGAACCACTGAGTGTTGGTCACATGATAGAAGCTATGAACAACATTACAATGTTGTGGTATAAAGTCTGTAGATTTACGACCCTGCAGTCGTTTTTGTTACGTGGTTGAAATTTTAATTTTAACAATGGGTTGCTCACGACTTTCAGTATGCCCCTCATAATTGTATTTATCGATTGGCAATATTTTGGTCATTTTACTACAAATGTTTAACTGTGTGTTCACATTTTACACTCACCATATATGGTTTCACACCTAAGTAGACATTTCCTCATAACTCAGGTCGTTTCATAGATAATATAACCAAATTACCAGACATAGAAATAGAAATTCAGAGAATTTACCATCATCTTCATTATCATCAACAATCACTTTATAACATTTTAAATAAATAATAATAATCATATTATTATTATTATTATTATTATCGGGCACGGTGGACTAGTGGTTATGCTCCTTTCCTCTGATCCCGAGGGTCGCGGGTTCAAACCCCGCCGGGGTCGATGGATTTTTTAGGATGGAAAAATCCAAGGAGCAAGTCCTCCGGGAGGCGCGTTAAGCCGTGGGTACCGAGTCTGAAGATTTTCAGGATCATAAAAGATGCTTAATCTTGAGTGAAAAGGCCTCTAAGCAAAATTTACCGAATATTCCCGTCATAGTACTACCTTGGTTTCGTAGATGTCAGTATGAGGCGGAACGCTGACCACGGACCACTCAAATGACTTCTATACGAAAACAAGCGTAACTTAATCAGTATGGTTCAAATTGTTCCTTGTAGGGGGATAGCGCCTAAATCTCTATTAGGGGAAACATGGGCTTACAAGGTACAAGAATATTATTATTATTATTAACATAGTTTTGTTTCCTTTCTTTTTTTTTAATATTATTTTAATTGTGCCACTTACCGCCGTATTTTTGAACCGTGTTAGCATGAATATTGCTTGCTGTGACGTTATTTAGTAGACTCTGTGCCGTCTGTATGATCTGTGCACTACCCTCCTCGTTTACCCTTTCCTAGTTCCTTGTCTCCTATTGCGTCATTGTGCGCGGAATGTGTGCGCAATGCATATTGTCCGCGACACGAAGCTCTCTAACTTCAACAGTCAAAGCTACGCTTTCGTTCCTTCAATACGGGAGGGGATCGGAGAAGTGGTTCCTTGCCCGCAACTATTTTAGTTGTATCAAAGTTGTACGAGAAAAATGTTTGGTTTCAAGAATGAGTGGAAGCCTGGGTGCGCATTAGTGGTTCATTTTTTGTTTAATCAATTATATTAGCGACTGTCCGTATTTTTCATTGATTTGTTATGTTCATGTTAACTATGTTAAATGCTACAGCTAAATTGTATATTTATTCCTCATAACTACTATAATCACATTCTTTTTAGTTAAACTTTTATGCCTTTTGATTAGTAATTTGCTTAACTATATTCACCATTGCCTTAAACCTAAGTTTAGTGCAAACTATTGCTTCCCTCTTCCTCTCACGATTGCTATAAATAAAGTTATTTGTCAAATTGAATATGTTTAGTTTTCAGGAACATTACGATCAATAAAGCAGTAGAGGTACCTTATATCAGGAAATATGAACTAAGTATATATTTGGGCCCGGCTAGACTGCGTATTTACTCGTGTAAGTTCTTATTAGAAGTAGTGATAGGTTCTACGTGTTTCATTCGTGAAAAATTATACACTGACGATATTGACTATCCTCTGGGAAAATTATTTACACCGACGAGTAAATGGTAAGTAACGGTACAATTTTAATAATGCAATATTTATATTTAGTTATGCAAATTAGTTTTTATTAAATTAATGAACAATGATAGTCTAGGTCACAAAAGAAGCATGATTATATATATATATATATATATATATATATATATATATATATATATATATATATATATATATATATTTGTAGAGAAATTTAGGCATGAAAATTTGTGAAAATATTCAAAACATAATAAACTAAATTACTGAAACTGCAGTTAAATATGACAAAACTAAAACTGGTGATCTTCCGAAAAGGTGGAACACTAAATGCCAAAGACGTGGTAACCTGCAATTGCGAACCAATCAGGTGCAATATCATATTCCACTATCTCAGAATAATACTTCAGACAACGGTCAAAACGTTCCGAGTACATACGTTCCGAGTACATCTCGAGGAGCGAATAACTGCAGCCATTAAGATGCATGAATAGTCCTGCAGGAAGTTGTTTCCAGAAACAGCGATGAAAGTATTCGAAGTGAAAATGTAACCAATTATAATATCTAGCCTGACATTATATGGTATTTTCTGAGCACAAAACAGCTAGCTGACATATAAAGAGTCAAAAGGCGATATATATATATATATATATATATATATATGTAAAGAAATTTCTCCTGTAGTGGAATACACTCCCAACATACTGGTATTCAAAATGGCCAGCGATAAATTGTACATACAGTTCTTAAGATTGAATTTACTACTGCCAACTACACTAAATGTAGAGAAATTGCTATAAGAAAGGACCAGAATAAGGGTAGAGATATTCTTGCAGCCACTGCCGTAATAAGGGATAGTAGATGGATAAAACTCCAAGTGGAGAAAAAGCTAGGAAAATCCGACCAGCATCACACTGTGACACGAAAGACACTACACGGCTTCCATGGCAAACTGTGCAGAGAGAAATATGGTGCCAGTGGCGGCTCGTGATTTTGAAGTTCTGTGAAGAGCTAATAAGAAACATTATTTGTACACATGCTTACCCTGATTATAATTATTATTATTATTATTATTATTATTATTATTATTATTATTATTATTATTATTATTATTATATTTTCATATTCAATGTCACAGCTTGTCATTTGGACACTTCTAGTGATCTCTTCTGGCATTAGTGTAATTGTAATTCACTTATGAATTTGGGCACGCCTGGAAGGCGGGGTTACGCTGCCCCAATTATTTATTATGGAGTGATAATGATGATAGTGATGCTCCAAAAGGGTATTTAATCCTAAACGTAATCTGAGGATAACATCAACAGTTATGATTATGATGGTAATATGATGTTCGGGGACGGATTAGGCCTCACAGGTTTCTGAGATTTGTCTTAGAGGTGAGGGAAAAACCAGAAAAAAAAACTCACACAGGAAACATTTCCCAAAAGAAACTCGAACTCTGGTCTGCTGTGTGACAAGGTAGCACGCTACCTCGAGAGCAAGGCCGTGGACTCCTTAGTTATATAAACTCGTCTATTTCTTGTATATCAAAATCGATCCTTTGGTCCTTTAAGACTGCAAAGTTGTGGGTAATATCTTTAATGGAATGGGTATGCCTTCGTTAATTGCACTAGAATTTCTCTCTAAAAAGTAGAATTTATGACTAAAAAGTGAGCAAGGCAGACAAAAAAGTCTGTACAGTTTGACACGGAAGACTGTGTATGCGAACTGTGTAGTCGAAAGTGCAATACTTAACTTTTTAGGTTTTGTAGATATATGTTAAAGTAACTGAAAGTCTAAACTGAAAATTAAATCACAATTTGACCTTATGTGTGCAATGTATCTACGTTAGGAACAATTTTTAAGTGTTTTTTTGTATAAAAACGCATATTTGCCCCTTAAAACTACTAATATTCTTTCTCTCGGATTTGAATTATATTTACTCAACCCACTGGATGAAGATGTTAGTGTGGGTAAATTACTCAGATCCCTTCAATTTCTTTACTAATATGGCTGCTCTGTAATATCACAACCCGCACCGTTTTCCATCTTCTATCATGAACCATACATATATTATCCAAGATTTAATTTTTAATTCGGCCTTTGTGGACTTAATTAACTCGTCCACCTAAGGATCAGATAGTTTCGGATTCTATCGCGATCAATGTTATGTTTCCGTAGAGAAAAAATGGAGAATACTGCGAGGAATTTACTAGCTATTGGCTTTATATCGCAAATGTGTGTGGTTTTATAAGCTCACCGATATTTAAATTACGTTCCTGAAAGGACTATCAGATGTTGGAGCTCACCCATTGGATCTCTGTGGGCCTTGTCCCAATAAGAACGCCGGATTTAATAATGCACAAAATAAACTATATTTGAAAGAAATGACATATATTTATACATGAACACAAAGGGTATACGTTCCGATTTAAGTATGGAAAATGACACATGACATATGTCCACCACGAGATGCTCTGCAGCTAGTGACTCTGTCCATGAAATTTTTAATTACTTCTGCACAGTCTTGCATCTGCAGTTCGGCGCTGACACGTCGAATTTCCTGCTTTAGGTCTTGTATGGTTCGGGGATTGTGTCATAAACCTGTGATTTGAGAAACCCCCAAAGAAAGAAGTCACACGGTGTCAGGTCACATGACCTTGGTGATCAGTTTTGGTCACCTCTGCGAGAAAGGACTCGATTTGGAAATTTCTCATGCAAGATGGATAGTCTCGTTAGAGGTGTGGCCATCTTGCTGGAACCACAACTGTTCGTAATCAATGTCATCCAAATAAGGCCACAAGAAATCCCTAACCAAATTACGGTAACGTTCTTCATTAATTTTTGTGGTATTAACATCGCCATCTTCGAAAATGTAAGACCCTATCACTCCACCGGTCCGAAGTCCACACCAAACAGTAATTTGTTTAGGGTTTTCTGTTCCCAAAATGCGAGTATTCTGTTTGTTTACGAAGCCTGAAATATGAAAATGAGCCTCGTCACTAAAGATAATTTTGTTGGCAAAGTTGTTGTCTGCATGTTGCCTCTCATTAATTCATTGAACGAACTTTCTTCGTTGAAAATGGTCTGTTGGTTTCAGTCTAGGGTTAACTGCACTTTAAATGCATGCATGTGCAGATATTTCACGAGAATCCTCTGCAATGAACTTCTTGAAATGCCTAATTGCTGTGAACGTCGACGAATGAATATGTTCGGACTCACTTGAATGCTATCTCTCACAATGACAATGTTTTGAACAGACCGCGTACCACGAGTGCGTTCGGGTGATGGAATGTTTGCAGCGTTCCCTGTTGCCTCGAATTTCGTAATCAGCTTCCGAACAGCTGATTCGTTAAGCGCATTATTCCGGCCTATGAGCGCATTAAGTCTTCGAACAGTTAGAGTATAACACTCCACTATTCTGGTAATTAGTTTTAAGATTTAAAACTCGTTGTTCATCAGTGTAACGCAACATATCCAGTAATTGCAACAAATATAGAAAACAAAAAGTGTAGGTAGAGTCTGCCAACCCCATAGTAAAAAAAAGGCTGCAAATTCAAATCCGGCGTTCTTATTGGGACACCTTTTATATATATATATAATAAATAAGGAAGACTAAGGAAGACAGAATCAAGAAAACAGAAATAATACAGGAACTTGAACTATTTGCAATAACTGATAAAATAGATACATATAGACAACAATGGAAGCAAAACATAGACAGAATGAATGGAGATAGATATCCAAAACAAATAAAATACAAACCGAAAGGCACCCGAGATGTGGGCAGACCTAGAAAGTGATGGGCTGAAGTCGGAACGGGTCAACAGACCTAATCCATGAATACAGATGATGATGATATATATATATGCGACAATAAATATACTAAATAAACACCACCCCCCTACATCCGATCCAGTCTTCAACCTTTTGTTCTCCATTAAATTATTTTGTTACAAATAATACTTATTTATGAATTCGTAAACAGTACTTCTAGTTTCCTGTATTAAATAAATAATTTTTTATGAATTACTGTTAATACTAGATTAATTCAAATTATATTATAATTATTGTTATTAATATCGTCTTTATTATTGTACTCTTATTGGTATGGATTTATTTTTCTTATTATATTCTTATTTACTTGCCATTATTTACCAACTATATTATTACTGCATGTCCACCGTCGTTGTCTCGAGATAGCGGGCTGCCTAATCGCGCAATAGTCCCGGGTTCGATACCCGATCGGGACAAGTTTCCTGGGTGAGTTTTTTTCGTTATTTTTTTCGTCACTTATAAGATCAATGTCAGGAAACTATAATGCCCAAACGGTCCCCGAACACCATCTGGCCATCATTATCATGAATATCGTACTAGTTTAATTAGCATTAGTATAGTTTAAGGCCTGTCCTGGCGCATCACTACCACCACCATCAACTCTGATATCCTCGGGGCATCGTAACCTCTCCTTCCAGGCGCTCCAACTTCAGAAGTGGGTTACAAGTACCCCATGCCAGGAGAGAACACCAGAAATGTCGAAATGACAACCTGGGGCATAAAATACAATCATATTGTTATTTTGATAAGCTAAATCTGTCCACCGCTGTAATCTCGAGATTTTGTCATTGTCCCTTATGCAGCAGACCTGGAATCGATTCAAGATCAGGACAACTATCCTAGGTGAAATTTTGTTTTGTGTTTTTCCTTACCTGGAAGACAAATTAATATTTAGAAACACAACGGGGTCAAATGGTCCCAGAACATAATCTTGCCATCAAAATTATATCGTTTTCGCCTTGATTGGTATGAATGAATGCCGTAAATGTTGAGAGAGAGAGAGAGAGAGAGAGAGAGAGAGAGAGAGAGAGAGAGGAATATGAAACGAAATGAAGTGGCTAGTAACATTAAGTGCAATACCTTCTCAAAAGTGGTTGAGCTCTATATTATCTCACTTTATGAACTATTTCGCATAAGATGTAGCCTAGTTCCTGTTTAATTTGATTCTATTTCTGTACTTTGTTTTTTTTGTTTTTTAATTTTGACAACTTTGTCAGTTGTGACACACAATTTTGGTTCATTGTTTGTTTGTTTTCTTACGTCTTTCACGTCCTTTCTAGACCTCGCTCTAATTAACCAAAAGTTTCCTGCTTTTTCTTTAAAGAGATCAGCGCATCTTCGTCTTGGTCTACTACAGGATCTTTTACCAACGTGAGGATCCTCATATAATGAACTTATGTGTCCATTTTTCGTCCCTAATTACTAATACATGCCCTTCCCACTTCAATTAGGTATTGAGTCACCAAATGTTTTTATATTTTGAAATGCTTTATTTATGATTTGGTCCCTAATTGATATAGTCAATCTTTTTCTTTGGCACCACTTGGTAGTTGTTGAGTTTGGCGTCGAGAGGCCATGACTTACAACAATACAGCAGTAGGGGAAGTTCGAATGTCTGTAGTATACCAATCCTAACTTCTCTCCTGAGGTTTCTTCCAACTAGATGACACTAAAAAGTTATCATCTTGAACAGGTTGAAAATTATTATTAAATCGTCGTGAGACAAATATCCTTTTTCTTGAAATCTTTCAGTTCGTGCAGTCCTCGTACATTCATCGTTTTCGTTATGGCTGCTGCCAGGTTTTACTTCTCAGCTATACCCCTTCTTCCAGCTGAATCCAATCCTAAATTCATCTTGGCAATATTTTATCATATATTCATTTCTCGTGACCGTGTCATTGCAATTGTTTTCAATAAAAAATACAATATATAGAAAACAATAGGATATTTTATTATCTGGCAAGGAAATAGGGAAAGTGATGTGGGTTAAAAAACTAGTAGAGGATATATTTTAATTAGCCTACTTACGGACACGATTACCGTAGGGGCTTTAAAGGAAGAAGGTTAATAAGAAAATACAATTGAAATAAGAAGAAGAAAACTAATTTGGTGGACTTTCCAATAATATTTAATCGCATCTGCATAGCAGATGAAGTAACATGTTTGTACTGTGTTTATAAGGAGACTGATAAATATGTGTGATTAGAAATCGGGATGAGTTAAGATTCGTCAAGTTTTGTTACAGTTCGATTAGGCCTTACATGTAAAGTTAGTACATTTACACCCTTCTTTTTTAACTATTTTATTTACAGCATGCTCCACTGTGATATTTGTATTGCGACGATTATATGCTAAAAACAGAATAAAAACATCAATTATTATACATTGATACACATGTTTTTGTTCGTTTTTCTTTCTTTTCATAGTTTATATTCATATAAACAGAGGTTGATTTTTGAAAGTTTAATTTGTTAATTTATGTTTCAAAATGTTTAGTGTATCTGCTCATTATATCGTTAATGTTTAAGTGGTGAATGCCCGCCTGAGTTTAGTGAATGTTTTGGTAATATTTTCTGTTTCACTTTTTGTGCACTCACGTAGCCACACAACATGGTTCTCTCTTTATGTTGCCACTTTACAAAAGTACGTCGGGTCATCTCAAATGTTAATCATTGGAAGTGGGCCTATTTTTCAGAATTTTAAGCACTGCTGTCAATTGGTGCGCCAATGAGAGCTTTGTGTTCATTCTTACATTTAAGAGTAGGATAGAACACTTTTGTTATTTGTCCCTTTAATGTGGACTCCAATTTGTTTTGTCACTGCTGTAGACTTTCTTCTCTCAGCTCTCCATTGATTGTTGGTCTATCGGTAGTTTTATAAACTAAATCACTGTCGGGATTGGTTGATTTGCCAGTTCATTATCCTGGTTTCCAAAACATGGGCCTTGGCCCATGTGAAGTGTACACTATCAACCAGTTTCGCCGTTGAAGTATGTGTAATTGTTTACTCATCCCGATCACTGCCACTCCTTATGTACTACTTTCTGTTTTACGTTTAAGTTTCTGTTTTATATAGTAAGTGGTGCTTTTAGGAAGACAGGGTTCTTGCCAGTTAACTGCATTACAAAGGATGAATTAGAAATAAACGTATTAATTAAAGTAATTCAACAAGGCCATGTAAAATATCTTGAATTGATTTTAAGTAATGAGAGTGATATAGATACGAGTATTATGTTTAGAATCCAACAAGGAAGGAAGGTTGCCTAAATTAAGTTTTTAGGATAAAAGTATATCTAAGATTATTAAAAATGGATTGTTAAAAGTATGTATGCAGCGTCAACTGCTATGACAGTCAAACATGATACTTTAAATAACACTGGACAACAGCCAAAAAAGTTACGGAAGTAAAAGTGACGGCATTGTATTAAGATGAAACTCCTAATTACGAATATGACAATTAAAATTATGTCATTGGTCTAGTTTTTAAATTATCAGCACGCCAGGTGTTACTGCGTATGCTGTGAATATTGTAATCAGTGTGAATTTCACGGAAACACCCTTAGAGGAGCGATGACAATAACATAAAGATAAGATTTATCTTAAAGGGTAGGTTTTTACCCCAACATGTTGTGAAATCAGTTAAAGTGGAATTTCGTGAATGAACAACGGTTCGTGCTTTAGTGTATAAATTATGTAGATGAGCAGTTTTGTCGTGTAGAATACATGTAATGTATGTTTATATTTTCTCAAATGAATTTTTAAAATTATGCACAGATATATGATTGCAGTGTAATAAATGCTTAAATACCATATAACATTTGTTACATTTGAGGAGAATTGACGTTCACATCGCAAAAAGCGACATACAAGTCCATTTATTAAGAAGGCGTACCAGTTTTTATATCTAGTACAAATTAGAGGATATTGACAAACATTTTGCTCCACTTATTTCCTACAATGGCGTGTTCTACAAATCGTAGTGAATGGTTGAATGGAAAGAAGAAATCCCCATGATTTGGAGAGAACAAACTAATCATGTAAGTGATTGTTATTTCTGCATGGTCCCACAAGTTAAGTTTATTGCAAAGAAGAAGAGGTCAGCCGTAAATTATCTCAACATACCTTCAGCTATTCGTCGGTGCAACACTCTAAAGATCTTCCTAATCCAGTGCCACCTGACTCATATAATATTGATTCAGACGATAAACGAAATCCAGCACTTCGGAAGAACTACCCAGACCAGCCGCATCCCATAATCCTGACTTCATTCCTGAAATTCCAACTCGGTCACACAGAATGACTCATGAGGAATTAAATGATTTTGTCTGAGACTCAGAACTCTCAAAGGCCGAAGCAGAGGTCCTGGCTTCGCTACGTAGACAGTTTAAGTAAGTATCTTGGCGAGAATATGAAGATATCTTCATATAGAACGCGCCAGAAGCACTATAGCTATTTAATAGAATACATTGTATTTTGCAACAATATAAAAGGTCTAATGTCTGCTATGAACATCCAACATAGACCAGAATAGTGGCGATTATTTTTAAATTCATCAAAGTTCAGTCTTAAGGCAGTGTTACTGATGTGAGTGCATTTATGTACTTACACAATTTCCGAGACTAAGAACAACTTAAATTAAGGAAGGTATTTTATTGGTTACTTGGTCAGAGAACTCTTCAAGGATAAACACTTTTCGGAACATTTGAAAAGAAAAAAATGCCTGGGAATCATTCACACTAGTTACCTTAAATTTCTTGGAGAACCACGGTCCCAAACTACAGACAATGCGTGGACAATATGTTACTAGCGTATCGTTAAATGGGGTGCAATATGTCATTAAAACTCCATTTTCTCCACTCTCATTTGGACATTTTCCTGGAAAACGGCGGTGCAGTTTCTGATAAATATAGAGACCATTTTCACCAAACGATCTCACATTTGAATGACGGTACCAAGGCAATAGAATACATATATGCTTGCTGACTATTAATGGTCAGTGAGATGTCTCCAAAGACCATTAAAGCAAACAAGATAAAAGGAAACGCCTTTAACTGAGGTAAGCTAGTCTTAATATTACCAGATTTAAGAAGGGATTTTATTTTACTCAAAGATATTTGTCAAAATTACAAAATACTGGACAACTGCTGACAATTCCATTGTCATTTTCGTGTTCAGCATGACAAAATACAGCGACATCTGGTCATTTCAATTCCGTAATTAACAAAGCGTCAACATTTTTTGTCCAGTAAAATCAATGAGGAAAAAATATTGGCGCTGGAAACGGGCTCTTTGAGAAGAAGTTAAATATTATCGAAAATTGACGAAATCCAATATCAGGAAGTAAGAAGTGGGATAAATGCAGAGGAAACAATCATGGAACAAATTGAACAAACACTATTAAGATATTTGGGACACGAAATTAAAACGAGGGATCACAGAAGGGGTCAACGTAGATATTCAATTTACAACATTCTGGATTTGCAAAAATCTAAGTTAAAGGAAAGTGTGCTGAAAGGAATGAAAATCTGAGGACTGAATTGGGAAGATGTCTATATCCCGTACACACCCTTGGGACATGGGTGCAACCTAGAGGGCATTTCTTAATAAGCTAATCTAGTTACGCGTATTTACCTATGGATGTCAACATGTGATATTTGTTGGCACATCGCCTCAATGAGACATCTGGCGAGGAACCGAGGATGAATAAAGGTCGGTTAAATTTTGCACATAGGTTCCTTATTAAGGCTTGCTGGTTTTACGAATCTGAAATTCTCCATACTTGGGACCTATGTGTTAAAGATTCTTCCAGTGGACTTGTCCCTTGAATTTTTCCATCCTAAAATTAATTGACACCGGCCGGGTTTGAACTTGCGACCCTCGGGACTAGAGATTAGGAACATAACCGTTAGACGAATTTGGAAGACGCATTGAATAGAAATAAGTGGAGTCTAGGATAGCAAAGTGGCTTCAGCTGTAGAGATCACTGTCTATCTACCTATCTATCTATCCATCCATCCATCCATCCATTTATCGTTTCAAAACTATTTTATTAACGAAGGGAATTAAAATTAATCCCAAATTAATCCACCCTCATAATATATTTTTATTTTCATCCCGATAGAGAAAAAGGGGTAATGGAGATCATGCTTACTTCATGCCAAATATCATAGAATTTTTTTCTGGATTCCCCAAATTCGTTCATTCCTCAACAGTCAGAACCAGGAAAATATATGATTAAAACCTATGAATGAAAACATACGTGGCCATTAAGAAGTAAGCTGAGATTCAAGTTTTTTTTTTTGGTTTAGTAATAGTGTGTATCATATTTCCGCAAAGAAAAAAGTTACGTCAAGAACTCACGTTTTGGAACAATATAATGTCGGAATCCTTGTTTATACAAACACAAACCTTGCAGTCAGTTACCGGTGGACTTATGTTTACCATGTTGGACTTAGTTTTGAGGTTAGAATTTTCAAACCCGGCTGGAGCCCATTGATATCAAAGCATTATTTTGTTCAGATGGGAAGAGGCTTAGATTTACGGCACTTAGAGGAGTCTCAAGCCTAAAATAACAGGCTTATAGGTAACATTTGAGGGGCTCAGTGGAATAAGGGTCTATCCCAACCAATGGTTGATTTTTACTTATGTATCCTATGGTCATTTTCTGTTAATCTTTAGAAGCTCATAATTCTAACTTTGCTCAAAAGAGGGTAAATGCGACTTTATGTCTAAGAAAAATTTCTAACTTCTTCACGTGCTCGGGAAATAAAGGCCCATCCCAACTGCTGACATGTGACCGTATATTGTTCGCTACTCTGTAGTCCGCTGCATTGCCGGCAAATATCAGTAAATGCAGAATGGCTGATCCGGCAGGTACATGATTGATTGTGGTTGGTTTGAAGAAATTGAACATACATTTCTTGTACCAGGTCACACTTTCCTTCCCAGTGATGCTGACTTTGGTGTGATTGAAAAAAGTTAAAAGAAAAACACAAAGTGGTTTATACACCTGAACAGTGGGCTCACCTCATAAGAAAGAGTTGAACAAAGAAACCATTCACAGTAATTGAGATAAATGCAGAAGATTTTAAATATTTGGATAACTTAAATGTTCACAAAGAGAAATGTGACGCTGGACAAGCATAAGGTAGACATCAGAAAAGCATCTCAGTTTCGTTTTGTGGAAAACAGACATGTAATGTACGTAAAATCCAGTTTCGGTGATTTGGCTTTAGAGGAAGTAACAAGCCTTTAAAAAAGGGAAAGGAAAGTGTCCTATATTACGAGATGTAATATTGACAACAAAATATCCTAATGGTAGGATGATAAAGAACACATCATGACTCTCATGACATTTGTACCACCTGTAGACCAGACATTTTAACAGTAGCTTTAAATCAGATGATGATGATGATGATGATGATGATGATGATGATGATGATATAAATGCTGCAAACGTAACATAGTAGATTAATGCAATATTCAAGTTAAAAAGTGTTATTTAATTTGTTTATTTATGTTGTATTTTTTATATTCTCAATTTTCTTTTTCTTTGATTAGACATATGAAACAACATAGTGATCTATACATTTGCAGGCAGAAAGCTTATTTTATGTACCAAATATTGTCAATGTGTGCTCTATATATTTTACTCAATGTAGAATTTAATAAAATGCAATTTTTCTCCAAACTTAGTGCAGTTGGGATGGGCCCTTATTCCACTGACCCCCTCATTTGTCAACTCTTCCATGCCCATATTTCAATAGCGGCTCCAGCCATTGTCTATAGGGCTTTTCATGTGTAGAAAATAGCATTGCTCTTATGGAGCAATTCTTTCTAGTAAATGTGTCCTAGTTATTTCATTAGATTTTAAAAAGGCTTTTGATAATGTAGACCGAGAAAAGCTGTGGATGATACTAAAAGAACAAGGCTGCCCTAGACATTTTTAAAGGTTGTGAAAATATTATACGAGGAAACAAAAACGGTTTAAAATTTTAAACAGAGAGATCAGAAGACATTTTAACTAATAAAAGAGTCAGACATGGGTGCCCAATGTCACCGACACTTATTAATATTTATATTAATTATATAATTCAAAATTGGAGACAAAAATTTATGCAGAGATAAAAGTAGCCCAAGGAAAAATGTTTAATTATTATATGCTGACGATATAGTAATAATACAAGAAACATAAGATGATCTACAACGTTCAATACATCACCTAAACGAAATATGAAAAAATTATAATATACTAATATCAAAATAAAACACAAAAATGATGATAAACTGGGGGAAAGTGCCAATAAGATCGAAAATACTTGTTAATGATAAAGTACTTGAACGGGTCTCCTCCTTCAATTATTTAGGATGTGAACTTAGTAATGAGAAAGATAAAGATATAGATACAAAATTAATGAGATTTCAATCAATTTGTGGAACAGTATACAATACCTTTGAGAATAAAACAAGACCAGAAAGGAGAATGACATTTTATAATACCATGGTAATTCCTACGTTATTTTACGGATGTGCAAATTGGCTATCAACACAAAAGACAATATTATTGGTAGTATACAAAGTTGCGAAATGAGATTTTTTAGGAAAACAAAAAGATGTATAAGACAGAATCAGAAATGAACAAATAAGTAAAGATTAAGAAGTGGAAGCTATTAACTCATGAATGGATAGACATAGAACATGATGGTTTGGACATGTTGGAAGGAAGGAAGATGCCAGACTGACAAAAATAGTTGATCAATATGGTCCTAGAGGAAAGAGAGACGTAGGGAGGTCGAGAAGGGGATGGAAGGAGACTCTGTGATGACGCAACAGGCAGTTATCTAATCGAAGAAGAAGAAGAAGAAATAAATTAAATAGTTTCACTCATAACTTAGCCAAGAAAATGGGTGCCCGATTTATGTTAAAATTATATTATATAACGTATGAGTAACATACTAATTATTTAATAAAATTAGGGGTGAACTCAATAATTTGAACATCGGCTAGAGGAAATGCCATTGAACCATCCCCTTTCAATGAAACTAGTTTGGACACGCACTGCTGTGGTCAAAAAAATAACGCAAGTAATATATCACGAGTGATTTAGAATGTTCTGAAGCTATTGGCGTTTCTGTAATCACAATCTGTAACATTTTAAATGTTAATTGTTCTTTAGTAATCATATTCGAATAATCAGGATTAGATTTAGTTGTAGTAGTGAAGATAATTTTGCTGTAAAATTATGTTGTTGCCGGCTGGAGTCCCCCAGGGCAGTGTTCTCGGACCTCTTCTTTTCTCAATCTACATAAATGACTTGCCAACTGTACTAAAGCACTGCCGTTATCACCTCTACGCTGAAGATCTCCAAATTTACCTACATTCACCTCCTCATTCTCTCTATAACAGCTTGACAAACATGAATGACGATCTCATATCCATCTTTTAACTGGTCTTCAAGTATCGGTCTAAATCTAAATCCTAACAAGTCACAAGTAATTCTAATGGGACAACAAAGACTGCTTACAACCTTTGACATATCTACACTTCCAAACATAACTATAAATAATATAATTATCCCTTATTCTTCTTCAGTAATAGATCTTGGACTACATCTAGACGCAAAATTTAACCTGGCAAACACAAGTGAAACACATATGTAAAAAGACTTTCTCCATCTTACATTATCTTAGACGTTTAAAGAATTTTCTCCCAGTTTCGTTAAAACAAATCCTTGTGCAGAATCGTGTGTTACCACACTTCGATTATTGTGACATTATATATAATGATCTAAACTATGACTTGTCGCAGAGACTGCAGCGTGTACATAATGCTTGCGTTCGATTCATTTTCAATATCCGCCGTTATGACCATATTTCCGAACACTTTAATAACCTCTCTTGGCTCCGTCTTACTGACAGACGTAAATTGCACTCTCTTTCACTACTTTTCAAGCTTCTGAATTCCTACATCCCTACTTACCTGGCGTCCAGATTTGAGAAGTTATCCTCTTACCACAATATTGACACTAGATCACAAGATAGCAGTCTGCTAACAATTCCTCTTCATAGCACTTCCTCCTATTCTACTTCCTTCACAGTAGCCTCTGCCCGCTCCTGGAATCTCCTTCCTCAAGATATCAGGGGTTACCGCACACTTGGTACCTTTAAGTCACGCTTATACAGTTACCTGTTGTCTAATAATTAATTTTTCTCTATTTATTTAATTTTATACTATGTCATTAATCTTTTCCTCGTTTTTTATAAATATTGTACATATTATATATTTAATTCGTTAAATTTAGAGTAAATCAAAATACATTATAAATATTAACTGTATTGTATTCATAACTTGAAATCGTTTATATATATATATATTGTAATTTAGATTTAAGACTATTTTTTTTTGTATTTTTTCAAACCCGGTTGAGTGGTAGACAAGGCCTTAAGGCCTTAACTCTGCCAGGTAAAATAAAGCTATTATTATTATTATTATTACTGTCGCATGGAGCAGAAGAGGGAGATATATTTGTATCTCTCTCACTCAGCTTGCGGCATTAAGTGGCAACAGTGTTCCCATAAGAGCAATACAAACTGCTTTCTAGACTTGAGAAACCCTACAAACAGTTAGTGACCATCCTTATATGAACTACTCTGTTCTTTAAGCACAAACTGCATATTCTCTGCCCTACTATTTAATTAGACCTACAATGGGTATAGAAAATGATGGTGCAATGGATAATTTGATTGATTAATTCATTAATTTATTCATTTCTCTTTAAATTAAAAGCACTTCCTTGGAGTCACTCTTCCATGGTAACCATTTTATCTTAGTAAATCATATATCATGGCAAAGTAATTATTTTCGTAATTTATGTTAAACGTGCCGAATTTCAATAAATTATTGTGGCTTGGTTCTTAATAACATGAGCTTCACATTCGGGCAAAGGCTGCAAAGAGTTATTATTACTCATGCACCGTAGGCCTATATATATATATATATATATATATATATATATACAACCTCCGTAAAACAGAACACATTATAATAGAATTTGAAATTTATCTTAGGTCTTATTGGAAGAAGGCGATTGATTCATTACCTCTGATTCTGATACCACACTTTGTATACCTCACATCCCTTTACCTTAATTCTCGTTTCCATTCACTATCTTCTCGCCGTAACTTATACACACGATCAAGAGACAACTCAACTGTAATTGTAACTCTACATCGAGCATCTCATACTATTCCTCATCCTTCCTTGTTTCGGCTACTTGACTGTGGAATTCCCTCCTCTCTTATATCAAAGACTACCCTTCACAAAGGCAGTTAAAAAATAAACTTGCAAAATATTTTCTTAGAAAATAGCCTGTAATATTTAACCGTGTTGCAGCCTTTTTTATGACTACATTATATTTTGTTCTTTCATTACCAAGACAATAATTTTAATATAATAAAGAATATTATTGTCGGTCACGGTAGACTAGTGGTTATGCTCCTTGCCTCTGGTCCACAGGACCGCGCGTTCAAATCAGACCGGGATCGATGGGTTTTTTTAGGATGACAAATCTTAGGAGCAGCTCCTCCGGGAGGGATTTTAACCCGTGGGTCCCGAGTGTGAAGATTTTCAGGCTCGTAAAAAATTCTTAAGCCTGAATAAAAAAGTTTCTAAGTAAAATGTACAGACTCGAACATCCTAGTAATATATTAGTTTCCTGATAGATGTCTCATTGTGTCGGTATATTGACGGCACGACATCTATGGTCAAAGAAGGTAACTAAATTAATTTGGTCTAGTAACATCTAACGAAGGAGATGCTACGCCATTATAGATCCTGGCGCTTGGTGAGGAAAGGGGTACCTCAAGGCGGCGTCCTCGCTCCTCTTCTCTTCTCGATTTATATTAATGACGTGACCAAGAAACTACAAAACTGCAAGCATCATCTTTACGCCGACGACCTACAGATTTACACACACTTTAGGCCTGACGAAATTAATGAATGTATTGACAAAGTAAACACTGACCTCAGGCATATATCTTTATGGTCCAGACAATATGGGCTGAAACTAAATGTAAACAAAACGCAAGCAATAATTATCGGACATCCAAGGCTATTACACCTCATAAACAATGGCAATATGCCGGCTGTCATATTAGATAATGAACAAATTCCTTATACCGACGTCGTTAAAAACTTGGGATTTTACTTAGATTCTAATTTAAAATGGCATGAGCAAGTAAAACAAACATCTAAAAGGATCTTCTCCATAATGCATTCCCTAAGCGACTTAAACATTTTCTTCCTACAACTCTTAAAAGAATTTTAATCCAAACTTTAGTGATGCCGCATTTTGACTACTGTGACGTTCTACTAACTGACATAAGTGACGGATTGTCGGACAAACTGCAGCGTGTCCATAATATGTGTACCAGATTCATATTTAATGTTCGAAAATACGATCACATTTCTCCATTATTCCACGAATTGTCATGGCTACATCTAAAAGAGAGAAGACAATCGCACTGTCTAATTCTCCTATTTAAGATCCTACATACCTCGATTCCCAATTATTTATCATCCCGTTTCCAGTATCTATCCTCAAACCATAACTTAAACAAAAGATCACAACATTGTCTCTTACTTTATATACCGCAACATAGGACATCACATCACTCCATGTCATATACCATCTCCACTTCTCGCAACTGGAATTCCCTACCACAAGAAATAAGGGGCTGCCGGACATTGGCATCTTTTAAAAGAATTCTAAATTTATATTTGCTCTAAAATCGACTTCATTATTATCCAGTGTAAGATATATATATATTAATTGGTGTTTCCCGTATAATGTATCATATTTATATTATTATTATTATTATTATTATTATTATTATTATTATCGTATCATTATTGTTATTACCCTATAAAATGTTGTTTGTACATGACATTTACATTGTTACATTTATTGTATCTTTAAGTGTTTATAATTAGTGTAGTGTATATCTATATTTGTCGAATATTTATTTGTATTTGTACTGGTTGAGTGGAAGAGAGGGCCTTATGGCCTTAACTCTGCCAGAATAAATAAAGTATTATTATTATTATTATTCTTATTATTATTATTATTATTATCTACTTTTTTTTGTACTTTCGTTCCTATCTTCAATATATTCTGTCTGTTATATATTAATAAGTTAACTGTAAATCATTTATAAATCTTAGAAAATAACTCTGGTGAAATGGAAGATAACGCATTACGGTCTTTACTCTTCAGGTAAAATAAGCTTATAGTACATTTGTAATTAATAATAATTATGAAAGTATTATAAATGTATTTTATAGTAATTAGTTTGTCGTTTGAATGACATGTTTCACACCCCTGGATATCACAATTGATGAATCCCTCTCTTTCGAGAACAAGATTGAATCTCTACTTTTTTTCTCAGAGTTGATTTTTATATGTGAAAGCTCCCACATTCAGTTCAAATTTTGGAAAAACTGCACTTAAACTAGCGTCAAATATTTTCGAAGTCCTATAGAACAATAGTGCGCATGCGCTAGAGTTTATAAAGCCAGCGATAACCCACAATCGAACTTACTTACTTACTCACTGGCACTATCGAACCCGTAGGTTCATGGCCGCACGGACATAAGCTCTCCATACATCCCTATCCTGAGCTAATGTTTTCCAATCATTCCCCGTATAATCTACTTCCCTCAAATCATAGTTAATGTTATTCCCCACTTCATTCTTGGTCTACCAACTGGGCGTTTTCCCTCTGGTTTTCCTATAAGAAGCCTCCATGCATGTCTTTCATTCCCCATACATGCCACATGTCCTGCCCAACACAGTCTATGGGACTTAACTCTTCTTATTATATCTGGCTTCTTGTAAAGACCATGTAGCTCATTGTTATGTAGTCTTCTCCATTCACCTGTCTGTTCATCTCTCTTTGGTCCAAAAATTTTCCTAAGTACTTTATTCTCAAATACTCGTAATCTCCTTTCCTCCCTTAAAGTAAGAGTCGATGTTTCGCATCCATGTAATATAACTGGTAGAATAATAGTTTTATATATTTTCAGTTTAACATTTTTTGGAAGGAGTTGGGACATCAAAAGTCTCCATAATGCATAATAGCACGCATTTCCAGAATTGAGCCTATGTTTAATTTCTTTGTGAATCTCATTCCTATTTGTGATTATTGTTCCTAGGTATTTGAATTCAGCCACTTCCTCAAAATTTCCCTCATTTGTCATTAGCTGTCCATTTCCATTATATAATGTATTTCTACATGTGATCATATATTTAGTTCTATTGATATTTACTTCCAGTCCTAATTTCTTAGTGTTATTCAATAGTGTGTGTGTGTGTGTGTGTGTTGTCCTTCAGTACCTCCTCGCTATCAGCCAATAATACTACGTCATCAGCATAAACTAACAGCTTTATTAATAACTTTCAGTTGTAAGCCTTCCTCATTCTCTAAAGATTTAATGGCATGCTGTAGTACAAAATTAAATAGTAGAGGAGATAGTGCATCTCCTTGCTTCAACCCATTCTGGATTTCAAAAGTGTCTGAAAACTGTTTGCCTACACGCACCCTACTCGTTGAGCCATTTAGACACATTCGTATAAGTCTAACTAACTTTTTAGGAATTCCGAACTCCAGCAGGATACTATATAACTTTTCCCTCTTAATTGAATCATATGCTTTTTTGAAGTCTACATATAGTTGATGTACAGTACCATTGTATTCCCATTTCTTTTCTAAAATCTGCCTTATACTAAAAATCTGATCTGTTGTAGACCTGTTTCTTCTAAATGCACATTGATGATCTCCTAGAATGTCATCAATATAGGGAGTAAGTCTGCGTACTAATATATTTGTTAGAATTTTGTACGAAGTTGAAAGTAATGAGATGCCCCTATAGTTGTTGCAATCAGTTTTATCTCCTTTCTTATAAATTGGTACGATAATTGATTCCTTCCATTCATCTGGAAGAGCTTCTTTTTCCCAAATCATACTAAGCAACCAGCGTATCTTGTCCATCAATTTTTCTCCCCCTAATTTTATCAGTTCAGCTGGGATACCATCTGAACCTGGTGCTTTATACATCTTCAATTTTTCAATTGCCATTTCAACCTCTAATGCACTTGGCTCTGCGACTAGCATTTCTGCTGTCTGTAACTTATCCTCCTCAATGTCCTGTTCTGTATGTACATTTAATAGCTGACTAAAATAACGTTTCCATCTATTTAATATATTCTTGGAATCTGCAATCATATCCCCATTTTCATTCCGAATTATGTTTGTTCTAGCCTGAAACCCTTTCTTCTCTATACTAATTCCCTGATAAAATTCTCTAATGTTCCTATTTTTTGCATTCATTTCAAGATCATTAATCTTCTCTCTCAAATATTCCCTCTTCTTACTCTTTAGTAACTTGGTGGTTTCCCGTCTAACACTACCCAATTGCTCTAAATTTACCTCATTTGGCTCGTGTAACCATTTCATTTTACTAGCTTTCTTTTCTCTACAATGTCGGCACATTCCTCATCAAACCATTTCTTGTATTGCCTCTTTTTTAAACACCCAATGCTTTCTGATGCTGACAATTTAATAGTATCTCTTATAGCCTCCCATTCTTTATTTATATCAGTTTCTTCTTCGTTTGCCACATTGTCACCTGAATATTCCAATACTTCAAATCTATTAGCAATTTTGATTTGGTATTCTTGCCGCATTTCATCATTTTTCAAGTTTTTTAATTCATATTTTACAGAATCATCTTTAGCGTTTGTTCCTCTCATAAGCGATAGCCGTTGTCTGATTTTCACCCTGACCAGATGATGATCTGAATTGCAGTCTGTCCCTCTAACTGATCTAACATCAATGATGCTACTGTGCCAGCGTTTATCCACTAATACATGTTCTATCTGGTTCCGAGTTTCTCCATCTGGGGACGTCCAGGTGTATTTATGAATATCCTTATGCTGAATGTTGTGCTCTTAACAATGAGATTCTTTGATGTGGCAAATGTGACTAATCTAACCCCCGTTGTTGTTACTATCTTCATGAAGACTGAATTTGCCTATTGTTGGTTTGAATATATCTTCCCGCCCCACTTTTGCATTAAAATCTCCTAAGACAATTTTCATATGATATCGTGAAAGGCTATCAAATAAGCATTCTAATTCTTCATAGAACTCATCCTTGATCTTGTCATCTTTATCTTCTGTGGGGGCATGTACATTTACAATTATAAAGTCATGTCGTTTACCCTTTAGAATTATGTATGATATCCTATCACTAACAAACTTAATATCTCGGATAGCGGATAGGATCCTCCTTCTGACTAAAAAACCGTTCCAAATGCAGGTCTTTCTGCACCCCCATAGTATAATGCAAAGCTTCCTGATTCCTGACTACCTTCTCCTGGCCACCTAACTTCCTGTAAAGCGACTATATCCAAGGGCGATTTATCCAATTCCCGCGTTAATATCTCTAGTGCACCGCTATTGTATAAAATGCTAACATTCCATGTTCCTAGGAACATGTCCTTGTGTTTGAGCCTTTGGCATGGGTTCCCTGAAGTAGTCCCCGCCCGGAGAACCGAATGGGGGACTATTTGACCTCCGGAAAATTTTACCCCAGTAGAACCCATGTCCGCATTTCTTGACGTTGTATTTTTACGGTGAAAGATCGTCACTCTTTCGACCAAGGTACTTATTTCGTCTGGCTTATCACCTTCAACCAGTCCGGCATGGGTAACCCTATCGGCAGCAATGCTACCGCCGGCATAGCTCTCAGGATCATTTAAGCACGCAAGCCACTCCACCACGACAAGGTAAAGATACCATGGAGGGCACAATCGAACTACATATCGATTTTCATGCTAGATTACTATCCGTCGCTATGAAATTTAAATGACCAATATTTGCAATAAATCCCCAAATCTATGTTTAAAAAATATATTAATAATATTAAAATTACCAAACGTTGATTAAAAATGGTGTACACTTACTTATCACTCCCTAACGCTGTTCCAACCAGCGATAACCTAAAACAGCGATAGAAAAATCATAGACTAAGTAATATACTCTGTGGAGAAAATAGCAATTAGCATCACGATATTATCTAACAGTGTCATAATATTGTGATTTGCATATTTAAATAAATAATTAAAAATTGTCTAATAATGTTATAAACATGTTTTAAAAAGTTTAAAATATTAAATAATGTTAGTAAATACAGAAGAAGAGCTGTAGTTTACAACAATATAATTGAAAAATCAAGCGCTGGTAGAAGTGCAGTTGAGCCAAAATTTTTTTTCGATGAAAAACTGAGCTTGGGGAAACAATGAGGGTCACGTCTTTGTTCTGGACGTTTATTTAATTGTTATCTCATTAATCAAAACACATTTACGTCGATCCATAGTAATTCTGCCTGAAGGCAGTGTCCTTCACTGCAACCATGCTTGCAGCTTTACTAGGGAGATGTAGGTGTGGTATCTTCCCGTTGCTTTCCACACCAGTGAAGGATGATGATGAAGATGGTAATGATAAGGATGATAATGATGGTGATGGCCATATGATTTCGGGGACCGTTTGGGCCTTAAAGTTTTCCTGACATTTGTCTTAAGGTGAGGAAAAACACCGATAAAACCCTCACCCAGAAAAACTGCCCCGACCGGGGATCGAACCCGGGCCCGCTGCGTGACAAGGCAGCACGCTACCTCGAGACCACATATAACTCTTAATTAATTTGCATATATTTATCTGATATAAGAAAAAAGTACTCAAAAATATATTGGATTTTGAATAGACTGTATGATTAGAGATGTTAATCTACCCCTTATAGGAGAAACATTTATCTACCCATATTTATATTTCAGGTTAGGTTACAAAGAATTATAAGAAAATTAGAAAATATTCTTAACCTTATGAGGTAAACATTTTTACTTTGGACTTGAATTTCTATTTCCAAGTATTTCCATTTGAGGATTGATTTATCGTGTGGTTGATTAGAGCCTCAGTATCGAGGTACTAAAATAGAAATATTGAATTATGCCTGAGGCAAATACACAATCAATAGCAGCGTCACATTTCTAATTAAAAATTCTGGCAAAATTCAGATGCACAAACAGTATAGCTGCAAACAAAAATAGCTCATAATTGCATTATCTTTATGGCATTTTATCGAGATTGTGTTGTATGAATATGAAAAAGTGTCCATACATAATCAGACAGTAGAATCATGTTTAATATATTTTTATTTCACTTACGGTAGAACAAGACAAATTTTCAAGAATCTTTAAGACCCAACCGGTCCCGAGCACCATCAGTTTATAATTGTTGTCATTCTAAAATTTAATGTTATTAAAATGCTTTATGAAACTCTGTTGAGGTTACTCTGTTAAAGTTTTAATAATTGTATAACAATACTCACTCGTCCTCAATAATTTGCAGTGTTGTTTTATAAGAGGCCTTTCGATAACTTATGTATCATCTTCTGCTTTCATTTTGGTACTGACTGTTGTTGATAATTATTTTGTACAGAGGGTTTATGCTGGGTATGTTCTCGTTCAGCAGGTGTGTATTTGTGGTTTCTTTGATGATTTCCAATTATTCGAGAAGATTGATTTTCGATACATCGTTTTCTCTATGTAGAATCGATAATACGTTGTCTATTGTGTTGAATTGATGTCCTGCTTCTACTATATGTTTTGAAAACTGGATTCACCTTCATTCTTTTTTCAAAACGTATAGTAGAAGCAGGACATCAATTCAACACAATAGACAGCGTATTATCGATCCTACATAGAGAAAATGATGTATCGAAAATCAAAGTTCTCGAAGAATTAGAAATCATTAAGGGAATACGTTATGAATACATAGAGTATTTTACATATATGTTTAATTATTTCATAGAATATTTTAATTATCCAAATAAAACAGTTGTTGAAATAAAGTACTTACACGTTTTATATTTAAGGACAGAGTTTTGATTATGGCAGATCAACGTTTTCAAGGCTAACTGTAAAATATCTGCATTTAGACTATGGGATGTTAGTACAGTTAAGTTAGTGGAGATGTAGGTCAAGTTTAGTATTTAACCCTGACAAAGTAGAGGACTCGGGTCAGTCAGTGGATGCAGTAGCCGATGGGTAAGTCTACCGATCATTTTTCTTAACAAATTTGCTAGGACAATTAGACAAATAATTCGAATATTTTAAATAGTTCATACTATGTGTCTAAGTAAAAGAGTTAGTAAATAATTTTTAAAATGTAGATTAGGGTAGATTTATAAAACCCACATCTCCGTCTCTCAAACCTAAAGAAAGTTCGAATGTAGATTTCTTAATTTAAGCTTAGATTAGTTATTTAGGGTTAGAATACTTAGGGTTATTGTAATCATTATTCTCCAGAAATAAAAATAGATAAATTAAGAATCAATTTATTTATGTTCAAAAACTAGTATGCCTTTATAACTAATGCATCCACATACTAACACTGGGCTAGAACCTCATGCTACCAACATTTCCAAATCCCGAAGGTCCTTTAAGCCCTAAGAAAACCAGCAGTTCGTAATAAAATCACAAAACACCTGCTGAACGAGAAAATACCCAGCAATATAAACCCTCTGTACAAAATAATTACCAACAACAGTCAGTACCAAAATGAAAACAGAACATGAAACATAAGTTATCGAAAGGCCTCCTATGAAACAACACTACAAATTACTGAGGACGACCGAGATATTAGGTATTGTTGTACAATTATTAAAACTTTAATTCTGAAATTTCACATGCTAAATGTGAAAGTATGAGTGAATGTTGCTCGGTCTCAAAGCAGGCCCTGGATTGAGCTGTTCAATAGTTCCCGGAGACCCTATATGTCCTATATAGTGTAATCAAATATGTATGTTTTGTCATCCAAGACTTAAAATTCCTCTCCTGATAGGCCATGTCACTGTAATGTCCGGCCGGCGTGGATGATTTAGAAGTACCTATGAGGTGAGAGGTCAAGATATTATGAAGACGAAGAAGTGTACTAGAACTCATAACTTACAACCCTATCAAATGAGTACTCAGTATGGACCGAATACACTTGCATCAAATAAGCCACTCGGCTGATGATTGAAGAGCGTTTTCTGTTTTTCTCCAATTCGAACATTATATATTGTAATGTATTCATTGAATTGAAATCCAATATATGTATATATATATTGGAAGAAACAGAACATAAGTTTATATGTGTGTTAATGACATAATATATTTAAAAATTACGAATAAATTCTTAAGCAACGAAATTCCGAGATAATATATCCAGGGAAATTCAAAATTACGAGATGAAATTATTTCGCGAATGAAATAATGTAAAATGACTTTGTTGAAATAATTGTTCTCATTATAGGATACTAAAGACTTGCTCGAATGTTCATGATGAAATTTTTAAACAGACATAGATCACGGTTAATTTTGTAGCAAATTAAGAGGAGAATTGTACAGGGGAAGATTGGAAAATATTAGCTGAAGATAGGGACATATGGAGAGCTAACGACCGATGATCGTGAATCTCCATGTCCCAAGTGCCAGTATGTTAATTTTTGTTTGCTTATTTTGGAAGGTTTTACATCCTCCTGCACCCTAATATTCTACTGTTATTCTCCTCTAACTTGTCTTTGTCATTCCAATCTTCATCGACCAAAACTCTTTCCTTCATGATTCCTAAAACATCAATCCGTGTTGTTTTTGGCCGTCCTCCTCTTCATATAGTATTTTTCTAGGAAATATGTCCTCTGTAATTATTTTAAATGACCATATAATTTTATGTTATTTATGAATTTCACAAGTGAAGCATGAACATTCATATATTGTTTAATAACACTGTTTCTTAATTTGTCTCTTCTAGAAATTCCAGCTGAACGCCTCCAAAAATCAATTTTTGCTTAACTTATCTCTTCTTCTTCTTCATCTTCTTCTTCTTCCTTCCAAATATTAGGCCAAGGCCTGTTACGATCTTATAGAAAATTTTCCATCCAGCGTTTCATAGGACGGCCTTGAAAGCATAATAATACTCCCTTCGATAGGTTGCTGGCCAAAGGAAGGCAAGACCAGTGATTGGGGGCTGCTATCTTATAGCCTCTGGTCAGGCTTTTCTGGCGAAGAAAAGAAAATAAAAGAAAGAAGAAATGGAAGAAAGGAAAGACTCCCTAGCCCTCGGATGCCCCAATAGCGTCGGAGTCGAAAAAAAAAGAGTTAACCAAGAGAGGTTAGATAGTAAAGTTAAAAGAGTGCAAAACACAAGTAAGTGGAAGAAATGTTTTGCTCAGCTTGGGCACCTTGTGGTCACCATCCACATATCCCCTAGATGGGAACCCCTGAGGAAGCTTAATTAATTTACTTATTATTATTATTATTATTATTATTATTATTATTATTATTATTATTATTATTATTATTATATTTATAAAACAATAAAGAGGTTTGCATACTTGATTGTCGTACATTAAATATTGACAATTGGAATGGTAAGGACATGTAAAATGGAAGGATGATTAATGTATGCTAAAGAATGTTTTACAATTGTTACAATCGAAAAGGAGACGAAAAGGTAGACTTAAGCGCACATTGTTGCAGGGAGTGAAGGAAATTGAAGAAAACAATATAGGCCTACATCTACAAGAGAAGGATTGGGGATATAGAGAAAGTGAAAGACTGTAAACATTTTGTCAGATATACGTGTTTTACATTTATAAAATAGATTATCGGGGTTTCTGCCTTTTTTCCCTGCCACAATACTCATCCCACCATTTCTCCATACGCATCTCATCCATTTCGTTTCATTTCATTTGACTGTGTGTCAGGAGTGGTCGATCGGCACCCTTGTAGTTCACAGATCTCTATTAATATAGGAACTTCATCTCACCTGATTCCTCCACCTGACTCTGAGTTGGATACGAATTGGGGATATTTTTATTTTATAAAACTCTTTATCAATTCATTATTATAATGGAACGGTTTTTTATGTTTAACAGATTGCAACATAGTTTTAATCAATCGAAAATAAGTTGTTGCAGATTTATGAATATAATTGAAATGAGTTTTCTTTAATCTAGTAATGTTAGGCCTACCTCAATATTATAAACATTACTTTTCATTCCAAAATAAATAATGTTTTATTTATATTAACATTACAATCTTAAATTTTTGTACATAAAATTATTATCCTATTTATTATGTATTATGTATTGTTATTATTATTATTATTATTATTATTATTATTATTATTATTATTATTATTATTATTATTATTATTGTTGATTTCATTTTTCAGTGTAAAACTATTTTCTGCAGTCAAATACGTTATACGCTCAATTTTATTTTCATCAGAGTACTGAAAACCATTACGGTCTATTCAACCATTGTCCGTGCAACTGCCTGCTATCCATAGCTTCCCGTTATCTAACGTAAGTAGAATATCCTTTCTCCAGGTAGTAATTGATTTCCTATTTTCCTTCTCTATTCTGAATTCCATGCATATCACATCGTTCCTACTCTATCTCTCTTTTTCTCTCTCTCACTCACTCTCTGTCTCTTTCGCTATCTCAGTTTATTTTCTCATTAATATTATATGTACAATATATGTAATATGATTTATCCATCATTGAGATGTACGAAATCAATAATAAAAACTTGGAAGAAGCCGTACTGGCTGTAATGTATAATTCCCAAATATGTCTTCTTAATAAAGGAGCCGCCATTTGCAAGATAGAAGCATGGCTTCACAGCATTTGGTGGATGGGAATTACAATGTATATAGAGAAAGATTTGCGTTTAGATCGGTACTTGCTCAGGTAGCTCAGTTGGTAGAGCACTTGGTCTAGAGAACCAAGGGTCCCGGGTTCAAGTCCCCGGTCTGAGCGTATAATTTTTCTCTTCAAATATGATTTATCCATCATTGAGATGTACGAAATCAATAATAAAAACTTGGAAAAAACCGTACTGGCTGTAATGTATAATTCCCAAATATGTCTTCTTAATAAAGGAGCCGCCATTTGCAAGATAGAAGCATGGCTTCACAGCATTTGGTGGATGGGAATTACAATGTATATAGAGAAAGATTTGCGTTTAGATCGGTACTTGCTCAGGTAGCTCAGTTGGTAGAGCACTTGGTCTAGAGAACCAAGGGTCCCGGGTTCAAGTCCCGGTCTGAGCGTATAATTTTTCTCTTCAAATATGTTTATCCATCATTGAGATGTACGAAATCAATAATAAAAATATGTAATATTGATTATACAACGTTCATCCACAATGTTGTTTTTATTGTTTTGTCTTATGTAATTTATAACATTGTAACTTCGTAAAAAGGTTAGATTTACTAGAGTGTAACATTGGTTTTGAACCTATGGTTTCTAAGGAGGTAACACACGTTATAATTGTCCCGCGCCATAGCCATGCTTTGGCACATAGTTATGGGACGCGCGGTAATTCCAATTTCCATGCTGGAAGAATACTTCTTAAGATCATTCGGCCAGTTTGCAACTGGCACTCACCAAGCTTCTTGTTGGTAATTAAAATAAGAAATGGTTCCAGGATCAAACAACCATCTGTAACTGCTGGGGTGTCGAATATTCTGACCACATCATTCCTATATTTTGTTGGATAAATGATCATCTCTGTAATTCTCAAATGTGTATATGCGACAATTGATATCAAATCGGACAGCAAAAAATCTTGCAATTTATTTTTTTAATTTTATGTATCCCTAAATATAGTGAATACATTTATAAACGTATTAATACAGAAATTTAATTTTTATCATTTATAAGTTCGTAGTTATGATGATCTAAAATTATCGTAAACATGATAAACTAAAACGTTTACTAACTGAAAGTTCTGAAACAGTAAACAGCAAAAATTTGTTTCAAACCTATTTATATAGGTAATATCATGTAGTTTAAGGGTGTTATTTTTATAATGAGGATATTTTTATTTTCGGTGTCAATTTTCTGTTTTATGGCGGTTTACTGCAGTACATATAAAAAAATGAAAACGGAAAAAATACAGGATACTACTCACGTAATAAGGATTAATTTCCAGCAATTACGTTTTTGGAGAGTTGAATAGTTCAGACAATATAAATGTTTTTTATTCTATTTTCGTAAAAAATGTCGCTGGTCCACGGCGCAGCAGATTCATTTCACGACCAAGGTCGCGCGCGTACTTTATTGAAAGGGCTTCATCAGTGACTTTTTCAACTGCCATTAAATCGAATACGGTAGATTATTATATGTTCTGCTTAATGGAACAGTACCGTAAATTTATAAAAGTGGCGATATTTTAATTCTTACGCAGTAGATATTTATTTATCAAATTTTATTGCTGAAGTGAGAAGTAAAGAGCTCTGTTACTTACGTTTACTGTGAATTATTAAACAAATTATTTATAACTAACTCACTCACTGGCTCTGTGGAACCTGCAGGTTCATTGCAGCGCGGACATAAGCTCTCCATACATCCCATCTCGAGCTAACGTTTTCCAATTATCCCCTGCATAATCTACTTCCCTCAAATCATGTATAATGTTATTCTCCCACCTCATTCTTAGTCATCCCTCCGGTTTTCCTACCAGAAATTTCCAAGCATCTCTTTCATCCTCCATACGTGCCACATATCCTGCCCACCGCAGCGTACGAGACTTAACTGTTTTATTATATCTGGCTTCCTATACAGATAATGTAGCTCACTATTATGTAGTTTTCTCCATTCACCTGTCTGTTCATCTCTTTTTGATCCAAAAATTTTCCTAAGAACATTATTCTCAAATACTCGTAACCTTCTGTCCTTTTTTAAAACAAATTATTTATTTTGTTACAAATTTTTCATTACAGTTTAAATGTAATATTATATAATAACTATTTCATCATTAATTGAATAAACTGGTATAAATTTTTATTATGTTATAATTACTAATTTCAGTCTTAAAATAACTTTTTATTCAGTGTATTGTATTGTACCCTGATAACGTTGACGAAATAGTATTGTTATATCACTTCCAAATAAAACCGAATGTTTTAATACTCATACCACTTCCTACCAAACGATAATAATGCAATGTCAGCAAGTCTTCCTTAAACATCTGTTTTACATCAACAATTCTCAAGTTCAGATTACATACTAGACAGTTGATTTACATCAGTGTGTTTGTTTAATTCATCTCGTCATTTTAAGTTTCACAGTGAAATTAAAAATAATATCTTATTGTTTTTAACTAATAAGTTTGCAGATCTACAAAGACTGAATGGTGAGTTAGAAGTTAAATATAATTTTAATTATGCATATATTAGTATACAATAGTTATTAACAGTATTATATGTTAATATATAATTTTACAATTTCTTAAATGTTTCTGGAATGAGAGAATAATCGTAGAGATATACATTTTGTGTTATAAAAGGAGGATAATGGGAAGTTTAGACATTAAATTAAATAATATAATAATTGAGTTTATAATAAAAGCTAATATTATCGTGCATTTTAATATCATCTTAGATATGTCATGAGTAGGGGATGCAAGATCAAGTGATACCAAGCCAATAAAATACTGTATATTTATACCTCTTAAATATTACTTGTAACAGCATGAAAATTGTTATAAATTATTATCAATAGCTTAACATTACTTGCAATATTCAACATCAGACATTGGTGTAGGGTACAAGTACAAAATATTACAACACATTACAAAACTACTCTCTAGAAAATATTTTTAATAGGCCTACCAGCTTGAATGCGTAGGTGCTTAGTAATTTAAATTAAACTGTACATTAGCCAAAATCAGCACAAAATTAACCGCCTACTGAATATATCAATAAAGATTGTTAAATTTAATGACGTTTATTATGTAGCAATTTATTTCAAGCGCGAGGTTCTTCTACGTACCATAAATTTACGACACGGAACTCACCGATTTCCTTCCTTCTGGAGAAAGCTACATTCAGAATTTTACGCCTTTAAAATGCCATTGATTCCTATCGACTTTGAACCCGGGAGCCTCGGAATCGGAGGCGTGCTGAGTAACCACTAGTCCACGATGATGATGATGATGTAATAACTGTAATAATGATAATAAAAATAATGTAATGATGATAATAACAATAAAAAATATTTGTAAGTGCGCAAAGGACTATTACAAAGTAGCTCCGTCATTGTTTGTGCGAGCGAGCGATCTCCACTCACGCGAAAGGTATTGCGGACAGTCTACACAGAGGGGATTTTAGGAAAAATAATTATTTTTGGTAGTTTCCGTTCAAGACTCCACTTTAATACTAATTACAAAAAATTAACTGGTGTTCAGGTAATAATGTGGCACTTTTTGATTTCATAAAATTTTTGGTGAGGAAGGCCAATTGCATATTAATTGCATTTACGCCCTTCAGAAAGACGTAAATATTAAGATACTAATTTTCAAGCGATAGAGCATAAAATCATCTATAATGTGACTATCTTTTCAAGTTCAGGGAATAGCCATACTTCGAGAAATGTATTTTATAAAAGAGACTATTTAAAACAATACGATAAATTGACAGCTCTATTACTCTTTAATTACACCAAGCGAAGACTTGAAATTCGGTTCAGATATTCAGTATATCATAAAGTTTCACTGTAAAAAAAATTGTAAACTTTTAAAGATGTGAGTTCAATTTTCACATTTTTTTTTGCCGATTTCGTATGGAATGTCCCATATATGGTCAGGAGGCGGATGGTAAACCAAGGGCTTTCTAGACCTTTCGCAAAATCTAGTTATTTTATTACAATACGTATTCATTGTCACATATTATAATTCTGTGGTAAAAATTCCAAAATATGGTATCTTATATTTTACATATTTTTTGGCATATCAGAAAATCAAATATGAAAATTCATATTTGCCGGTATTTATATAGCATACCTGTACGATCGTTAAGAAAATTCCTTTGTCATTAAGAAAATTTTACAGCACATTCCTGATACGAAATCCCGCCCAGTTGGTAGTGCAAGAATGAAGTGGGAGAATAACATTAACCATAACTTGTGGGAAAGTGTTTATACAGGGGATGACGAACAAAATAGTTTTGCGGATATAAGTATGAATATGAACGTTTTCTAGGGTTTTCCGCGTCTTGGAATCAAGTTTGGCTTCTGGCCACGGATTGGAATCAGTGGCCCAGAGGCCGAACTTGATTCCAAGGCGCGGAAAACCCTAGAAAACGTTCATATATATATATATATATATATAAAGTAAAAAAGTTTTGTAGTTGAATTATTCTTTGTAACTCTATTTAAAATTGCACACAAGTTATTATCAGATGTATAAATTTTACACTCTCTGAAGACCGACTCGTTTAAGTAAGTTATAATAACTTCGATTGAAAAATGAAGATATGATAGCAATATCGTAACATAAATTCGATTTATTGAGGAATTCGCTTAGATTCCGTAGTTCCTGCGTGACGGACTCTTGCAAGTTTGGGCTTGCGAGCTGGGAACATAGTATAACATCTTAGACTGATGTATTATTATTCTATAGCATCTCACGTAATGATAATACTCACCCAAGATTCGCGGCCAGAGCTATTCTCGTAGGCGGACTCCTCACAGACGATCTTTGAGGTTTTCCTTGATTGTGTTGAACACTAAATATAAAACCGAGCTAGTTGACACAAATAATAATTTTTGATATTTGTATTTGTATTCTGGAGGTTTCAGGTTCAAACCATGACGTGGAAAAGTCTAAGTTTTTTCCTGGTTTTTCTCAGTCGGAATGAAAATTTTAGGTTGAAATAGCATTATCGTAATTCAATTCACAGTATTCACAATGCTAATGTTTCACTAATTTTTTCGATATAACCTTAGATGTTAAAGTATTAAAATACGAACTGATTAATAAAACTCTAATTCAACAATGTGATCGTCTTTTTAAATTAAGACTAATTAAAATACGTTACTTAGGCTTACATTATTTTTTTTTATTTAAGAAGCTCTTTAAGATTTTAGGCAAGATCTTTAGGGTCCCAGTTGAAATATATGCGTGAAAAAAGAATATAACATTTTGCCATAGGTCTGTCATTCCTCGGGTTCTTTTACGTGCTATTACAGTTTTTACGCGACAATTTATTTATTTCCATTCCTTAGTGTAACGTATCGCTTTATTGGCAATTTTACTTGCCTCATACTGCAACAAAATTTAATATATGTCACTAATAGTTTTTTATCTGACTTTTTTCTCTTGTTCATATTATATTTCAATCGTTAACTCTTGATTGAATCAAATATTTTGTAAATAGTAATTATATTATACACGTACCATGTGTATTTATGTTTATTGTAATATAATACATTTTTTGTATTTTTTATCTAACCTGGTTGAATGGTAGATAAATTCTTAAGGCCTTAACTCTGCCAGGTAAAATAAAGAGCTAATATTATTATTATTATTATTATTATTATTATTATTATTATTATAGTAGTAGTCAGTAGTAGTAGTAGTAGTAGTAGTAGTAGTAGTAGTAGTAGTAGTAGTAGTAGTAGTTAGTATATTAGTAGTAATATTATTATTACATTATTATTATAAATTATTATTATTATTACATTATTCTTATTATTATTCTTATTATTATTATCTTATTATTCTTATATTCTTCTTCTCTTCTGTCTTCTTCTTCTTATTCTTTTCTTACTTCTTCTTAGTCGTAGTCTTCTTCTTCTTCTGCTTCGTCGTCGTCTTCTTCTTCTTCTTCTTCTTCGTCGTCGTCTTCTGTCTTCTTCCTTCTTCGTCGTCTGCTCCCTTCTTCCTTCGTCGTCGTCTTCTCCTTCTTCTTCGTCGTCTTCTTCTTCTTCCTCTTCGTCGTCTTTCTTCCTTCTTCGTCCCCTTCTTCTTCTTCTTATTCTTCTTCTCCCCTTCTTCGTCTCCTCATTCTTCGTCTTCTTCTTCTTCCTCTTCTTCTTCCCCGCTCCAGACAAACAAACCTAACCAACGCACACAAGACAACACAAACTACAAAGTAGAGGCATATAACACAACGTCAGAGAAACACACAGAACAACTGGAAAGAACACTTGGCAAGGATGACTGAGAATAGAATACCAAAAGCAGCATACAACTATTCACGAGGAAGAAGAAGTTTGGGAAGACCAAGGAAAAGATGGAAAGAGCAGCAATTTGGAGCCGGAACAGGCTAGTAAATAAGCATCTAAACAGTGATGAAGAAGAAGAAAAAACTATTATTATCACTATACGGTCCTCTAATGGACACGAACTACCTGTAGAGGATTCTATCTTTGAATCACAAACGTTATATTATTTTTAGGCCACACAAAAGTGAGTGAACAACTCAATGCCATGAAGTGACACTAATATTCAAGAGAATCACAATTCGCTCATACATTTATATTGAATAAGGAAAATATGATATGAGTAATTATGATGGCCAGATAGTGATCGGGACTGTTTATTTGGCTCTAAAGGTTTTCTAGATTTTGATTTACAGGCGAGGAAAAATCCCAAAGAAAACTTATGCAAAGAAACTTGTCTCGATGGGATTCCAACTCGGGCCTGCTACATCTGAGCTAACGAAGTTACCACTAGACCACAGCGCCGCACTTACCCAACAATTGAAAAGGTTTTTTTAATTTACATATTCCATTTAACTGTTTATCGTGAAAAAAATAGCATGCACTGGTCATACCATCAATGAGAAAATTGATATATAAATGTATTTTATTAAGCGATTGCTCAAATATCCAGTGAATAATTGACGTTATTTCGAGAAAATTAGAAGGAAGTGAATTTTCAAATGACACTAACAGGCACAGAAACAAGAGGTACGGGAATATACCAATTAATTGGTTTTAATACATGAATTACAAAAAGCTTTTAGTTACAAGCTAGCAGGTGTAGTTTGTTCAATGTGTATGCAATTTCACACCTATGTTATTACAGGCTTCTATAAACAATCAACTCTCTCTCACATGACACTCTGAAATTCTGTTCAAGGTGCCTTTCAACACAAAACCGATATATTCTTTGATACGTGCACACAATTTCCTCAAACAAAAACAATGTGAAACATTCAAACTGGAACAAGCTTTTAATTTTTATTACTCTTGTCTAACATTTGTCAATTAACTACAGAAAATAATCACAATAGGCCTATATATATTTGATTATCTAGTGTTCTCAATTGACCTGTCTGTTTTTATCTATTTGGTTCACACATTTTCCTAAGAACTTTATTTACCAATGCTGTAATGAAAAATAACAAATATTCAAGAATAAAGTTCTTAAGACCAATTTTGGACCAAGAGTTACAAATAAACTTTATGAAAAAGAGTTAATAATGACCTGCATGATCTTTATGCGAAATTAGATGACATAGGTACAATTAAGTGTTGTAAACTGCGATGGGGAGGATATATGGCTTGAATGGGAAATGAAAGTGGGACATAGAGACTTCTAGTAGGAAAATCGGAGGAAAACGCCAGTAGTTGGGCCAAGAATGAAATGGGAGAATAACATTAACCATGACTTTAGGGAGGTGAATTATAGAGTAGGGTGGGCAGAAAAAACTCATTTTTTTTATTTTGAAGTTGTAATAGCGCGGAGAAGTTTCAAATTATATAGACAAAAAAAAAAGACAAAACATTATCAAATCGGTTGACATCTTCCGGTCGCGCAAAGGCTCTAAAGTTTGACAAAATGCGAAAAAAAACTTCATGTTTGCGATTATTTATTTAATTACTGAATTAGATGTTTTCGTAATGTAATAGTTTGTAACGTCTTTAGATAGAACCTAAAAAATTGGTTTTAATTTGGTTAGATGAGTTATCTTTCAGTCACCCATACGACCTAAAATTTGCAAAAAATATTGCAAACTTCAAATATTGCAAACTTCGCATTGTTATGAGTTATTTTTTATAGCATTAATATTCATTTTTGTAACGTAATAGTTACAGTATTTTCATTTTTGTACATAAGAACATTGTGTTTTAATTTGGCGTGAATAAATTAACAACTTCCGGTCGCGCAATGATCCCAATGCTATAGAAAAATACCTGAAAAAGAGAGTTAGGCCTATGAAATGATGGGTAATAACAGTAACAACGGGCATGGTGCTTTTCGATTTGCTGTATACTTAAAAAGCTTAAATATTTAAGTTACAATATAGTTTTTAACAATAAATTTACTTTTATAAAAGAGAAAAACAGAGTTCTGAACAAATAGTCCATGTTAGTTGAACCTGTCCATTAGTACTGTTCTCTATTTTGTAGCCGAAGGTACTTTGAAGACTGGTTTGCTGGTGAAGTTAGGCATGGGCGATCTGGACGGCAGGGTGGTTCTTCTAAATCCGTTTCGAGATCAACTCCACAAACTTTGCATGAGGCTTCCGTGACGAGTTTTACACAGCGTTCAACGGCCTGCGTGTGAACTGGGAATTGTTTGAAACTAATGTTTAAGTCAGGGATTGAGTCACTGTCGATGTGCGATTTGAGCTGGTCGTCACTGATTTCTGGTAACAATGAGGGAGAAGATAATTCACAGTTAATAAGTTCTGAGTATCCTTGCGCATTTAAGTTGATTTTTGGTAGTGTGAATGTTCTCACTGTTTTCCTTCTAGCATCTATATGCCTTGCCTTCTGAATTCTTCGACGTCCGAGCTCTCTTATGTGTTTCTTGTCATCTTGAGTCATGGCTAACAGCAAGTGTTCTGGGTGGCGAAATAAACCATTCCTTTCGATCACAGGGTCGACTACAAAAATCAAATGTTTTGGCAAATACCTGGTAGATTGTATTGCTCGGTAAATAAGTTTCGGACCGTCTGTAAAGTGTTTATTTGTTTTGATGGTAAACCACATTGGCATGTATGATTTCAATATAAACAAAACTAGTTCTTGAAGTTCAGGAGAGGGCTTTTTTCACTTATGCCTCAGCCAGGCGAATGGCGTTGTCTGGCTTGCTGCCCGACCTCTATGCACGAGAGTTCCTAAGCCGTTGCGCGACCGGAAAACATTGACTGAACATGACAGTTTTTTCTACCTCAGGTCGTGTGAAAAAATACTACGGCTATTACGTGTAAATACCAATTGTTTATCAAATACCAAAGATGCATAAAAATGTAACTTTTCATTCTTTGACAAATTTTGGGGTTATGCACGACCGGAAGACCAAATTAAAACACAATATGTTTAGGCTCTATTTGAAGACGTTACAAACTATTACATTACGGAAACAGCTAATTAAAAATTAAAGAATTAATTTCAAAAATGAAGTTTGTTTTCATATTTTGTCAATCTTCAGGGCCTTTGCGCGACCGGAAGATGTCAACCGATTTTGATATTTTTTGTCATTTTTGTCTCTATAATTTGCAACGTTTTCACGCTATTACATCTTCGAAATGAAAAAAACGATTTTTCAGCCCATCCTATTATATAGGGGATGATTGGAAGATATTAACTTGAGGAGAGCTTATATCTCCGCGACCGTGAACCTTCGTGTTTGATAGTGTCAGTTAAGAATACATTCTCTCCCTCTCCTTCTCTATCTTTGCCCCCCTCCCCTAAATGAACTCCTCAATTTATATGTTCTTTTTATGTTCCCCATGTCTTTTTGACCTTAAAATGACACGATCAGATGGGAATGGATTTATAACTCTGTATCGTATGTAATTAACTGTTGAACACTGGGATGTGTTATAGGGGCAGATCTTGAACACTGGGATGTGTTATAGGGGCAGATCTTGAACACTGGGATGTGTTATAGGGGCAGATCTTGAACACTGGGATGTGTTATAGGGGCAGATCTTGAACACTGGGATGTGTTATAGGGGCAGATCTTGAACACTGGGATGTGTTATAGGGGCAGATCTTGAACACTGGGATGTGTTATAGGGGCAGATCTTGAACACTGGGATTGTGTTATAGGGGCAGATCTTGAACACTGGGATGTGTTATAGGGGCAGATCTTGAACACTGGGATGTGTTATAGGGGCAGATCTTGAACACTGGGATGTGTTATAGGGGCAGATCTTGAACACTGGGATGTGTTATAGGGGCAGATCTTGAACACTGGGATGTGTTATAGGGGCAGATCTTGAACACTGGGATGTGTTATAGGGGCAGATCTTGAACACTGGGATGTGTTATAGGGGCAGATCTTGAACACTGGGATGTGTTATAGGGGCAGATCTTGAACACTGGGATGTGTTATAGGGGCAGATCTTGAACACTGGGATGTTGTATAGGGGCAGATCTTGAACACTGGGATGTGTTATAGGGGCAGATCTTGAACACTGGGATGTGTTATAGGGGCAGATCTTGAACACTGGGATGTGTTATAGGGGCAGATCTTGAACACTGGGATGTGTTATAGGGGCAGATCTTGAACACTGGGATGTGTTATAGGGGCAGATCTTGAACACTGGGATGTGTTATAGGGGCAGATCTTGAACACTGGGATGTGTTATAGGGGCAGATAAACTTCTTTTAGTAAAATCTGAGGATTGACCAAGAATGAGATGACTGCATAATATTGAACATAACTTGAGGAGGTGAATTATAAAGAAAATTGTTGGATAACATTAACTAAGGATGGAGATGTAAGGAGAGCTTGAGTCCTCGCAGCCATTAACCTCCGGGTTCGATAATCCTCTCAGAGAGTGAGTAACGAAGTAATATACAGGATTAGGGCTTTTAGATGCGCATCTTCCCTCGTAGTACAAATTAGAGCTCTCTGAAAGAAACTAATGATTGAAACGTTGCCTTGAATTTTCTAGTTGATTTATTAAGTGAACTTAGATTATTGAATAGAATAGTTGTATTAAATGTTAATTTTATGATATTATATTTTCCCCTTTTTTGTGACCTTTAACTCTGTTTACCCGTTTCTGCTCTATTACATCCATAATCCCCTTTTTCGTCTTTTTTATCTTTTCTGTCTTACTTTTTTATATTTTACTAGCTAATAACCGGCGGGCATTGCTACGCGTAAATAAATGATAATTAATATGATTTTATGTTTAGTTGAATAAGTAGAAAGAAAGATAATTATAAATTTATGTTTTTTTAGACACCCCGTGCTGATTACACGGCGTTGACCGGGAATATACTTCTTGACATAAATGAGCTGAAATACGAAAATTAATGTGCTTTATGTTCAGTTAAATAAGTACGGGAAATAATTTATATCGTAATTATTTTTAGATACCCCGTACTGTTTACCCGGCGTTGTCCGGGAATCTACTCATCCCGATCTTCTTAGCATAAATGAGCTAAAAGACAAACTTTAATGTACTTCTTATGATTAGTTGAATAAGTATAAAGAAAAATAATTACAAATATGTATTATAATTATTTTAAGATTCCCTGTGCTGATTATCCAGTGTTGCCCGGGAATCTACTTATCTCAACCTTCTTGCCATACATGAGCTAAAAGACAAAATTCGTTATTGTGAGTTATCCGTAAAAGAAGACCCGTCAAGTGCTGCTATGCTTGCACATGAATCTACGTAGGCCTGTTGGTCCCGATATTCTTGGCATCAATCAAAGACAAAAATTGTTATTGTGAGTTATCCGTGAGAGATAAACATATGCTGTCGCGGACTTTCTTGTAGAACGTTTTGAGATATTCAATTCTGTGTACATTAATTGTGTGTATTTGTTATGGTTTAGGCAGCTTAAGCCATTTAAGCGTCGAAAGAGCTACTTTTTCACGTTTTCCACTACGAAGGGCGATTTTTAAGGGTATAGTAGTCGAGTATCACAACTCTCTTATAGCCTGTGTTCATCCCGGAACCCTTCTGAATATTTTTCAAAAAGCTCCATCACAATCGGATCAACGGTATGGTCGCGCATAAAGTACGAACAAAATACAAACAAACAAACATTTTTATATATTAGATAAAGCGAATTCTATTATCTAATTTCCTTCAAAATATCTAATATATAAATTATTATTTATCAATATTAATAAATTAACCTCCCATCAGCTTGCCTTCAACATGGGAGTAGTGAAATATTTGCTTTCGATGAACACAGAACTGAACAAAATTTAAATGCAGCACATCTGTAACAGTAGCACATTTTCACTTTTTGTAATTTAACTGGAATCAGTAGCGGTGAAAAATGGCTCAAAAGAGAGTATTTAGTTTTGTTTAGATTGAAATTCAAATACAAGGATACAAAAATTATCTCATAATTGTTTTCAGTTTGCTTACTTTTCCAAATCTAAATTGCGTGCTACATTACAAGTTTAGTGTTCGCCATGTCTCTAAATATCAAGGAGAATTTCTTCAGAAGAATGGAACCATTATATGATGCACTGTTTGTGAATCTGAAAACAAATTGGATGATGAATAAAAGCGAGATCTATCCTACAACACGTGTTTATTTCGAACCAAGATTATTCTATAAATAAAAAAATTACCTTAATTTAATAATTCCTTTGTAGAAAATTGTATAGCCTTTGAAATAATTGATGGCTCACAGATAATTTTCAAGTCTCAGAACGAAGCCACTGCGCATGATCAGAGATCAGCTATTTGGTTCAGAAGTATACAACACTATTTGAGAAACTAAATCTGTTCTATTTCGTTGTGTGTCGTGCAATGGAAAACAATTTCTTCTAAATAAGTAGTGCGTTAATACTGAAAATAAAACAAAGCAAAAGAAATGAAACAAAATAAAGAAAATTATTTGAAATAAGGACGAGAGAAAAAAAGCATGACAGCAGGATCGAACATGCGACCTCATGCACGGGAAACAGAAGCTCCTTCCACTAGACCATAACCATCTTTCCTAGAAATTGTCTGTATGAAGCGATGCACTGCTACAGGACTCACTTGTATAATGAAATTAGATATTAATTTAAATTAATCACACGCATTTTGTATTATTAATGGAAATAAATAATTTTATTATGCCATGTGTTATTTGAACAAAGTAGTAGTAGTAGGACTTTATTAGACAAAAAGTAAGATATTTACAATATTATTTACAAATATGGGTCGCACGGGCAGTAAGCCGTACGTGCTGTTGACAGTTCGTTACAATAAAGTAATAATTGGTACTAGTGTAAAGAAAAATTACAACAAAAACAGCAATAACATTACAATTACATAATGAAAACACAATAATAATATTACAATTAAATAATAACACAATAGCATTATACACTAAAAACATTAACATTACAATTACATAAAGAAAACACAATAATATTACAATTAAATAATAACACAATAGCATTATACACTAAAAAACATTAACATTACAATTACATAAAGAAAACACATTAATATTACAATTAAATAATAACACAATATTAATTAAATAAAAATAAAACGTAGTTTTATTTGATTTTCATATTTATTATATAATTCAGTGACAGTTGTTTCGGTACACTCTACCTTCTTCAGACATGTTAACAAATTATGAATTGTGTTCCAACTGATCTAAGCAACAATACAACAATATTTATTTAAATTTTTTAATTTAACAAAGGGGATTCATTCAAATCAAGTTGAGAATTTAACAGTTTTTTACTACTTTTAAACTTATTAATTTCTACAGCCTCCAAAAGATCTAACTTCTTACCCTTATCACAAATACGTAAAATTTCAAAATTTGGATCGAAACAATGATTAAATTGGAATAGGTGGTTAGCATAGTTTGAATTTTCTAAATTTCTGTTATATGCTCTCATGTGTTCCTTTAAAGTTGGATGATATCATATTTTTCAAGAATTCCCCTGGTATTCCATCAATTCCAAGTGCTTTATCATTCTTTAAACATTTAATGCAAGAAACCACTTCATTTTTCGAAATATCCTGATCCAGTAATTGAATATGAATTGGGTCAGGGATCTCAACTATATTTCCTTGATTATATCTTAACCTCTCATTTCCCAGCACCCTATCAAAGTAACTTCTCCATTCCCCGGGCGTTATTCTTGTCCGATTTATGGACTTTACTTTGAGTTCCCTTAACGCTTCCCATATGTCCGCAATGTTCCCACTTTCAGTCGCGACTCTCATTTCTTCGGATTTCTTATTTTGCCATGCTAGTTTTGTTTCTGCCAATAATTCTTTATATTCCTTTCTCTCTTGCGCATAATTTTTTCTGCTTTCATCTGTGCTTTCTTTTCTAAACTTTAAAAGACTACTTTCGACAAACTTCTTCTTCTTCTTTCTACATGCATTATTGTACCACCCTTTGTCCTTCTGGTTCATTGCGTATTTAACCTTGAATTTTTCCCCTCTTTTTGAAAAGATTCTGTCAAAGTTTTAATAATTTCCTCCCCGCTAAGATCATTTAATTGCAGATCCTGTATTAGCGTTTCCAAACTCCTGATAAATTCTTCTCTCAGATCCTCGAAAGTAATAAGACGTTACAATCGTTATTCATTTTCTATGTATTTATGAGCTGTTTCCTTTAATTTATTTATTTATACAAATTTATTTATATAATGAAGCCTGGTAACATATAGGCATTATGAAAATTAACAACGTTATTAAATAATAATAATAATAATAATAATAAATAAAAAATAAATATACCTGACCAGAATCGAACGTGGGCCCGCGTCGTCGGAAAACGAGCATCATACCGACTGCTCCATTGAAGCGAATGCTGCATAAAGAAGACATACGCCATCTACTTTATACTCAAACGAGTCAGAACATTTAACAACGTACTTGAGTGAATCGCTCTTCAAAACTCTAACTTCCCATCATCAAAAGTTACGCCATCATTTTTTTCAAAGGCTGTAAATGCCCTATGCCACCTGGTTCTTACAGGGACACGATCTTTCGGGAGATAATTTTAAACTCATGATCAAACACAAACTTTTTTTTTACCACAGAAAGGCATGGACGATCTCTCCGGATGAGCGATCAGTCCAATGTCAGTACCGTATTAGAAATAATATGAAAATTTAAGATAATGACATACCATTCGCTCATGCATACTAAATAAGGTGAATATAATAGGATGATTATCTTCGGGTACCGTTTGGACCTTCAACTTTCCCGACATGTGTCTTAAAGCGAGGAACACCCCGAAAAAACCTCACCCTGTAAACGTGTCCCAACATTATTCCTTTTCATTTCTTTTTTTAAATTCCTTTGCTGAACTTCTAGACAAAGTGCAACCTTCGAAATGAAAATCTTTCAATACGCTGCAGTAACTTTTACAGTTATTTCGGCTAAATGGTCTTATAAGAAGCATCCTGACGTCCGTGAGACATCTAGGATATCATATTAATCTGAAAGGAAAATATTTTAAAATGTATACAGTTTCTGATTGTTCATTTATGGGAGTCCCCTAAACCTTGTCTTAAGGCGCATCATATAAAGGACACCCCTAACCCATTGCATAAGACCTCAAAACTCCATTACTTTTGTAACTCACTTATACAGTTGAAATTTTGGCATACCCGTTTCCCCTTTATATAAAAATATAGGCAATAGCAATTAATTATTTTTAATTATTTTTGCCACATTTATAACATTTACTCTATATTTATGCCCTATAATAATAGGAAAGTTTGAGAAAACATGTAAAGGAGAAAATCTGTTGGTGTTAATAGGCCATATATTTTATTAACTAACTGGCACTATCAAATGCAGATCTTTATAGCCGCGTGGACATAAGCTCTCCAAACATTACTATCCTGAGCTAATATTTTCCAATCATTTCTGTATAATTCACCTCCTCAAATCAAGGTTAATATAATTCATGGCCTACCTACTGACCTGCTTCCCTTCTGGCTCTTCTGTAAGACGTTTCCATAACACTCCCTCATTCCCCATTCGTGCCATATGTGCAGCTCATCTAATTCTACGAGAATTAACTTTTATTACTATTTCTGATATCCCATACAGATCGAGTAGCTCATTGTTATTCATTTTTCTCCATTCTTCTGTAGGTTCGTCTCTCTTTGCTATTATATAAACATTCCTAAGCATTTTATACTCAAATATTCCTAATATACTTTTTTCCTTTCCTAAAGTAGAAGACCATATTTCACAACCATATAATACAACGAGATCGATTCTCGGTCATGAAAAGCTTCCTGGGTGAGATTTTTTCGGGGGTTTTCCTCAACTTTAAAACATATGTCAGGAAAATTTAAGGCCCAAACATTCCGAACACTATCTGGCTATCATATCAACAATATCATATTCGCCTCGTTATATTATTTTTATATTAAGGCCTATTAAAGTGATCCCACTACAGGCCTCAGGAGGCCCTTGGGGTAGTAGGAGGTTAAGGCTCCCACTTTTTCTTGACAATCGGCACTTGATGTCAGCCGGGTTGTCAGCCCTGCGTGACGGCCGCCTTTAACACAGAACAAGCGTCTGGTACTCATGTCAGTTTAAAAATCCTGACCCCACCGGGACTCGAACCCTCGACCTTCCGGCTTGTAGCGCAATGCCTTAACCACTACGCTACGGCGTGCCCTGGCGCTAAATTACCACTATCATCAACTTTCATATCATTGGAGCAGCCGTAACTCCGCCTTCCAGGCGTCCCAACTTCCTAATTGGGTTACAAGTATGCCATGCCTGGATATAATACAAGAAATGCCATAATAATATATATATATATATATATATATATATATATATAGTTTAACATTTTAGAGACAATTTGGGAAGACAAGTGTAGTGGAAATTCTGTTAATTTGGACCCCAGTTTTAAATTTGTCGTTTTCCTTCTTTTAATTAAGGGATTTGAATTTTGTTTAATTACAGTGATTATGATTAGTGCTCTAACTCTGAAATAACTTTGTTATTTTATTCAAATATGGAAACATCTTCATAATTTATAAAGTTTTTTACAATACTAGAAAGGTCCACTTTAACTTCCATATTCGAATAAAGTGGACCCCAGGGTCCACCTTAGCTTTTAGTCTATTTTTAAGTTTATTTACTCTATTAATTTATACACACAAGCATAGATTATTCTGAAAATATTTTTGACTGAGCATAAATAAAAAAGTGTTGATTTTTATTTAATGTTTTGAAAAATTATTGTTCATTATAACATTTACACGTCATTCAACTGCAGAAAGCGACAGACTTTCGGTTCAGTAAAATTACAAGGATATCAAATAAAATTAATTAAGTGAATGTTTTTACAGATAACATCTTCATTGATAAAATATATGTATCCGTGTAAAGTGGACCCATAGGGTCCATATTAATCGAATTTCTTTGTTATGTTTAATTATTTTATACAGCTATATGTCACATACTATCAAACCAAAGCCGTCTGTATATTAAAACAACACCTACATAACATAGCTAATACACTTAAAAGAGTTTTTCAACATTTGTTACATTCTACTTCTTCTTCTTCCTCTTCTTAAACTTAATTTGTAGGATTTTCATCCTGTTCATTTCCAAAATCACTTCTCGGAGGAAGACGTATTGGATGTGCATTCACTGTCCATCCATCTCTTGGCTGGTCTTCCTCTTGTTCTTCTCCCGCCCATTGGTCTATCTTCTTTAGTTCTTTTTGCAAGCCGGCTTTCTTCCATTCTTTCTATATGACCCTACCCTCGTAAAAAAACCTTGGTTCAGCTTGCCCAGCTGATAGTACCTTGTGAAGGCCCCTTGCCAGGGTTACGATGAAGACCTCAACGACAGATACAGCGGAGAAGGAGTCCTTGGGTACGGTGTACCTGACGGAAGAGGCAACTCTACATCTACTGCCTTGTAGATTGACAAACGGGCGGATGGGATTCGTTAGTCCTACAAGACAACCCATCTAGAAGAGACAACTCCGAAATAAAACGGGGCAGGCTGAGCTCTGTAGCGGTGTATGTTATACATTGCTCCCAGTCCCAAGGATCAAGCCTCGGATTTGTTACATTCAATAGCAGAAATGTTCTTAGTTAGAAAACTTTTAAAGTGGTAATTTTAATAAATATCACAAATAAACCCTTCTTGGCACAAAGGATGTCAGAAACGTTCCTTGAACCCGTCAGTGTTGATGAGGTGAAGAAGTTAAAATATTTTCTGTTCGAAGGCAGCACCAGTTAAAGAAAATATTAACAGGGTCCACTCAGTCAGAACGGTCCACATTACCCGAACTTCTCTATATATGTAATGCATTATAGTTTCCATAGTTGAGCCTATGTTGAATTTCTTTCTGCACCTCGTTCCTGTTTATAATTATTGTTCCAAGGTATTTGTATTAAACCACATTTCTCGAAGTGCATTTTGTAGTTTTTTTTTGAACGAATAACATGCACAGTTTACTAATTTGTTCATTCATAAAACATGCTTATATTTTTTATTTTACATTAAAGCATAGAATGTCATATAAACTCTATATCACGGATGTTAGAACATATAATGTTCGACTAGACAGTCCTTTTTTTCACGATTAATGGAATTTAGATTGCATTTCATAATGGATTGTGGTTTATTCAGCCAGTGATGAGCCGATTACAATATGAATTAAAATATCCAATGATTTATTTGGTAAATATCAGTGGAAAATGAGAATTTTTCAACCAGACCATGTTTGAATTAATGAAAAATGAATTTAATTCAGACAGCTGTTACGTCGCTTCAATGAATAATGTAAACTGCCAATTGGATATAAATTAACACAAAGTAAATACTTTGCTCTGCTCGCAGAAATGAATCCAGTGAAAATGGCTGAATTACGTGGAGATTTTAACGTCAATTGCATACCGATTTGTTATAATTAGCATAAATGAAATTTTATTTTCCAGGTATTACATATTTTCACCAATAAAAGTTCGATTTGAATAATAATAATAGTAATAATAATAATCATCTATCTTCGGGTTTTTACAGCTGCTGCCGTGTTCCCGTACCACACCTTCAAAGCCAACTCTCTTGGGCATATTCGATGCTTAGCCCTCTAGCTTGCATCACTGTCTTCATATTATCCTTCCATGTTAACTTTGGTCTCCCTGTTTTCTTCTTTCTGTTCGGATGTCATTCATATAGTTGCTTCGGCCATCGCTAATCTTCCATTCTTAAAACATGTCCTAACCACTTTTATTCCTTCTCCTCAATTCTTTCAATTATGTTTTCTTCTGCTTCCATTATGTTTCTAATTTCCTTACTTGTGACATGTTCTAATTTAGACTTTCTGGCACTTCTGCGTAAATAATCCATTTCTAGAGCTATTAGTCTATTCTTGTAATACTAATTGATTGTCCATACCTCACTTCCGTACATTGCAACAGACTCCACCAATGTTTTAACCAATATATTTATTTGTGTCTTTCCAAATATGATTATCCCACCATATGGAATTTAACGATGATATTATTTTGCTACTCAATTCAATTCTATGTTTTATGTTCTCTTTGCCTGTACCTTCAATGCTATCCATAATTATTCCCAAATATTTAGTTTGTTTCACTTGCTTTATTTGGATTCCTTCTTCCAATATTAAATTTCATGTTTAATTGCTATTTATTGCCAGATATTTTGTTTTTTGTAAATTTACTGTGAGACCCCATGATTCATATGTGTTTTTCAACCTTTTTATCATGAATTCCATATCAAATTTGTCATGCGCTAAAACGAGTTGATCATCGGCAAATTGTAATGTCAGCAAAATTATGTTACCTATTGGGATCCCAATACCTTTGCAGCTTTGTTTCCATTTCATTAATATAAATTCTACATAAATATTAAATAAAATTGGTGATAGACTGCACCCTTGTTACAATCACTTTGTTGTTTTATAGGATTAGACATTATATTTCCAATATAATAATAATAATAATAATAGTTTAAGACAGGGATGTGGACTATCTCCATTACTGTTTATTCTATATCTAAATAAAATTGTCCAGGAGTGGAAAAAACTAAACCCCCCAGGAGTAAAAATATGTAGAGGAAACAAAATACAAACAATAATCTTCGCAGATGATCAAGTACTTCTAGCGGAGAATGAAGATGATTTGCAGAGATCAGTGTTTAAATTGCAGAATACCCTGGAAAAATACAACATGAAAATATCTGAAAATAAAACCAAATCCATGGCAATCGCTGGAAAGGGACTTTCGAGAGTAAAAATAATAATAAATAATAACCCAATAGAACAAGTAACACACTTTAATTATTTAGGTAATAATATATCACAGTTTCATAATCAAAAATATGTAGAAACAAATTTAGAAAAATATAACAGATTAAATGGTACAATTAGGAGAAATTTTGGAAAACAAATGAGGAAAGGAATCCAATTGAGGTTTCATAATGTCATAGCCAAACCTGCTCTACTATACGGAAGTGAATGCTGGACACTTCGAGCAAGAGATAAATTCCGCATTAATAGTTCACAAATGAGATTCCTCCGATCACTAACTGGAGTAACATTAAGGGATAGAATGAAAAGTGATGAGATAAGGATGCAGTGGAATAGTAGGGAAATGGTTGAACATATACAAAATTATCAGATTAAATGGTTCCAACACGTCCAGAGAATGTCAAATTTCCGTTTACCAAAGATGATTTACCACCTCAACCCTAAAGGCAAAAGAGACCTCGGAAGACCCTTCAACCGATGGAAAGATCAGTTTTTGTAGTCGCAGAACGGGCATCATCACCCAATACTGCATTCGGAAGAAGAAGAAGAAGATAATCATCATCATCATCATCTGCATTCATGGATTAGGTCTGTTGACCCGTTCGGACTTCAGCCCATCTCTTTCTAGGTCTGCCCACATCTCGAGTGCCTTTAGGTTTGTATTTTGTTATTTGTTTTGGATATCTATCTTCATTCATTCTGCCTATGTGTTGCTTCCATTTTTGTCTATATGTAAGAAGATAATAATAATAATAATAATAATAATAATAATAATAATAATAATAATATTATAATAATATTAATAATTGTATTGATAATGGTAATAATGTTAACGATAAATATAAAAAAGCCATGATAATATTAATAATAGCACAGTTCTGCAGTTATTTTTTCAGCTGCATAGGATTTAATGGTAAATATTATGTTTTGTAATATCTTCAATACAAAAGTCTTCCATTTTACGCCATCGCATCGCTTACAGTGTTTTTATAAAATAGAAGACATTTACATAAATAAGCATAATACTGATAAAACACCTTTTATTACAGTGACTAAACAATATTGCATATAATTAACAAACAATTTCTTCATGAAATTACTTAAATATCCATTATTTTTGGCAATTAAATATTTTCTTCTTCTCTCTGATATCTCTCCGAACTCCCTTCAGCTTTCTGTTTTCTGCTCCCCCACGAGCACGCAAAAGAAGACAGCTAGCATATTGATGCCCCATCTCCCATGGTAGCATCTCTCGATACAGTGACCTTTTAGGGTCAGTTTCACCTACAGAGGTAACTGTATTAGGTCAGTTTCCCCCATGTATAATGCATAGCTTAAACTGGCGTAATACAGATACCTCTCTTGGTGAAACTGGCCCTAAGTGTACGATTTTTTTATTTTATTTTCATTTCTAGACACTCTAACAGCTATGTTCACATTGCGTATAGAATCTTCATGTGTATTCAGCTATGTTGTATATTTGTATTATAGTGTTACATGTCGTGTAAGCGGCGTTTGAATTGCGCGGGCGAGTCACCCGTAGCGAGTTAGCAACCCGCAGAGCCGCTAGAATGGTCTGGAATGTGTTGCCAAACCTTTCCACCAGCGTCTCCCCCTCCTTAGAGAAAGATCACAAGCCAGAGGTTTCAGGACTTCGAAATTGCTCCAAGTTATTACTAGAGCTTTCCTCCCCACTTATATAAAGGAGCGGAGAAGGTCGGCCAGTCACTTGTTGCGGTAGTCAGTGTCCCGATAGTCTGAAATTGGATGGCGAGATGTTAATTGTGAGCATAACTGTGAAGAAGGATTGTGTCTGTAACTGTGTTATAAGTGATTATCTAATTAACGTTATGAAAATAATAGTTGTTACATCAAATTGTGTTTGAAGGTTTAGTGATGATTGTGAAGAAGGAAATAAAGTTAAAAGCAATATTTTATATAACTACTGTGTACTTTTTTAAGTTCAAATAAGTTAAAGGAAAACCCCGTGCTATTGGCCACAATATTATATTTGTTTTTAGAAGTTATTAGATTTAGTTGTCTTATGAAATATATGGTGAAATGGGTAGAGGTATGTATTTTTCTATCTACCATTCTGCTTACGAATGAAGAAAACCAGTAGAAAACCTCTGTAATAGTGATAGGTGCAAGAGTGTAAATCGGGGAACTCCCGAATATGAATACTTCTTCTTCTTCACTTCACGGGCTAGACAAATTGCCTGTTCTGCCTCACAGTTGTTCTGTCCATCTTTCCACTGGCCTTCCTACATTCCTTGAACCTCTTGGCTGGTAGATGAAAGCTGCTCTTGGTAATCTTGTTACATTCATTCTTTCCACATGTGTAAACCATTTCTCTCTATTTTCTCTGATTTTCTCATCCAATGGATATATATTTAACTCTGTTCTTATATCTTCATTCCTTATCCGATCCAATCTTGTGCAGCCTTTTGTTCTTCTAAAGAAGTTCATTTCTACGATTTGTATTCTACTTTGCAATTTTTTGGTCATTACCCAAGTTTCGCTCCCATAAAGTAATGCAGGAACTGCCAATGTTTTATAAAACTTCAATCTAGCATCTCTTCTTGTTTTATTCTTTAATGCGGTAATGTATAGTTCCGCATATCATTTGTAATTTCGACAGTTTCATGTGTATCTTTCAGTTTTTGTGTTGATGGTAAAATTACAACCCAAATAATTAAAATTTGTTACTTGTTCCAGAGGTTTGTTGTCTATTATAATTTTGATCTAATATGATCGTTTCCCCAAAATGTCAGTATTTTTGTTTTTTCTTTTGATATTTTGAAATTATATTCTTGGCATAACTGATTTAATTTATGTAAAGAGTACTGCAAATTATTTTCATTTTCTTGAATAATAACCACATCGTCAGCATACATTAAAACATTTAATATTTTAAAACGGTCCATTGTTATACCTATTTTAACAATACTTTTCCAATTTTGGATGATGGCATTAATATGTAGATTAAAAAGGGTGAATATCAATACAATTCATCATATTTGCGAATCCGGTAATTTTCATGGACATTCTGGCCCATATTTTCTGGAATTTCAGTGAGTCGTAATGAACCACTTCTTTTTCCGAAGCAGGTGAATTCAAATCGCGCCAGGACCGATGGATATTCAGGACGTAAACTTGCTTAGTATGAACTTCTTCGGAAGGGAACTAAAAACTTGCGTAGGCCTACATATTTCGTAGATTTATGGCACTAAAAGAATCTGAAGACTGAAAAGAGATTCAATTGCGAATTTTATGATCTGAGAAGTAAAAGTGCATCGTTAAATGGAATACCACTGTTACTCTTGCAATTTGTTTACTGTTCAATGGAAATCCTCAACAATTTAAATCAGGAAATACAACTTTACGGGGCCTTTTCTTTGATAACGTTGTTTTCCCTATAAAACACTGCTCGTCAGATAAGATTTTCTTCGTCAGCTAATCTCTTAATTTCAGTTAAATGATTTGTTAAAACTTTTATCTGTAAATTATACCTTTAATTAGTTTCTTACGTGTTTCTCGGTTCTATATTCACATCAGGTAGGTGTATGTTTAGGCATCAGCGCAGCATAGTTGGTTACGGTTATGCGCTACTAGCTGGAAGGTCGCAATTTCGATTCACAATGGGACCGGAGTTTTAAACTAACCTATATACCTTTTGGTGACATAATGGCCCTGGAGTAGATTGAGCCTCTAACGGGAAATGAGCACCAGGCCATTTTTGATGGTATAGACGGCCGTCACCCAAGGCTGACAAACCGATTAATATCGTGTGCTGATGGTACAGAAAGGTGAGAGCTTTAACTTTCTAGTATTTCAAGGACTACGAGAACAAAGGTCTATAGCGGGATGAATTCACTTTGTACCTTTTGTAAGTATTTTGATGGTTGTTATATGTTTATCTTTTTGCTAAATTAGTTATTAAGGTAATGATTAATTTATTGGTTGTTTGATTTTTATGTTAGCTGCATTTATAACGCAGTGAGTTAAGGAGAGTAGATTTTGAAGCGGTTTAATACGCAACTCGTGATAAAAAAGAGAAGTAGTCTGTTTCTGATTATATAGTATCGTTAGAAAATTTGTATTAATAATGGGTACACTTTACTTTAGAATTTAGTAACAACAGCAATAGTACAATCTATTTTTAAGAAAGGAGAACGTAACGACTGCAGGCTATAAAATATACTCAGGAATCTTAACATTTAGAATAAAACCAATAGCAGAGGTAATGTTAACAGAAGAACAAAGTGAATTCACACCAGGGCGTTCATGTATGGATAATATATTTACGATAAAAGAATTTATAAACAAAAGAAGAGAATATAACAAGGAAACACACACAGCTTTTATTGATTTTGTCAAGGCATTTGATAAAGTAGACAGAGGAAAACTCTGGACAATTTTAAAAGAAAAAGGATTTCCGAAACACTTAATAGCAGCTATAAAGAGTTCGTACTGGAACACAAATTTTGTTATAAAAAGTAGAAATGAAGTAAGTAAAAATAAAATTCATACTAATCAAAGAGTTAAACAAGGATGCAGTATCTCTCCAGTTTTATTTAACCTATACATCAATGATATAATAGAAAAATGGAACGAAGAAACAAATAAAGGAATAAAATTAGATAAAACACACTACTTGAAAACATTATTATACGCTGATGACCAGGTAATAATAGCAAATACAGAAGTCGAACTTCAAAGGAATATTTTTAAACTACATAATATATGTGAACAATATAATCTCAAAATATCCATAGAAAAAAACTAAGGTAATGGCATTCCAAGGGAAAAATGAAATCAGATCGAAAATAGAAATACGAAACAAAATCATAGAACAGGTGAACCATCTCAATTATCTAGGATGTGACATTTTAATTTAATTATGATATTGATATATAAATAATAAAATAGCAAAATTCCAGGGAATATGTGGTACGATAAAACGATCACTAAATAACAAAACAACAAGAGAGACCCAATTGAAATTTTATAAAACGTTGGCAGTACCGGTACTGCTCTATGGCTCAGAAACCTGGATGCATAAAAAACAAGATCTAAGTAGGATAACGGCGGCAGAAATTAAATTTTTGAGATCTGTTAAAGGGTGCACTAAGGAAGACAGAATCAAGAACACAGAAATAAGACAGGAAATTGAAATATTTGCAATAACTGATAAAATAGATACATATAGACAAAAATGGAAGAAACACATATAGACAGAATGAATGAAGATAGATATCCAAAACAAATAACAAAATAAACCTAAAGGCACCCGAGATGTGGGCAGACCTAGAAAGAGATGGGCTGAAGTCGGAACGGGTCAACAGATCTAATCCATGAATGCAGATGATGATGATGATATATATATATATATGCGTGTGTGTGTGTGTGTGTGTGTGTGTGTGTGTATGTGTGTGTTTGTGTGTGTGTGTGTGTGTGTGTGTGTGTGTGTGTGTCATTATATGTCTAAAATCATTCCATATGTATTGATTTAAATTAAATCAAATTATCTGGAATCCTATGTCATATGTGTACCTTCATAAATATATTTAAATATAAAATCACGAAAAAAAGCATCAAAACTATTCTTGCCGTAAATGAATAATTACTTGAAGAAAATATGTATGTTGACATTCCCCTATCCACAAACAAAAAACGAGAGATGCTTTAGAATTGAAAGAGAACTAGAGCTAAATTTTGCCGCATTTACAATGGAAAACCTGCATTAGTCGTTGTTTGAGCTTAATATGCACTTATGTTTCTTCGGGGGGCGCCATATTATCCAATGAACTGTAAATTAATCTGGTATTCATTAACTTCGCCATTATTCACCTACGAAAATACAGGGAGTACAAAATATTATGCGGTACAATATATAAAAGCAGCTAAATGATAGTGTATTATCATGTTGGCTAACATGATGCTAGTTGTCACTTGTTTTCCGAAATTTCCAGAGGAATACTGCTGGCAAATAATAGCCAAATTATCTTTTGCTTATACGATACCTAGATTCAGGATTTTTTCCTCATTTTCTGTAATAAATATGAAAGTGAATTTATAAATAAAGCAGTTTTACTATCCTATGTGTAATATTTCGATTGCAGTATATGACTGATTTTTTTTTCTCATGGAATTTCGGATCGTATCAGACCGATGTGGCTCCCAGCCAGCATCGCGAGGAATTTCGATACCTACAATGAGCAGAGGTTTCATTTTGAGATAACCGGATATAACAGCAGGGGGACATGACGTACTTACCACATAACACCCTTATACTGGCTGGATAATCGTCCACATTTGTGATAATCAAATGTGGATCTGAGGTCAGCGGCCGTCTGATAGACCAGTTATGCTATGGAGTAAGCCTACATTATATAATTCAGTAATAACTTCGAAAATGTATTTTCCTTATTTTTGTTTAATTTTAGAATTTATAGTCTATTCTGATCACCATTTAATTTCCATACCGAACCCTTATTTATCCTATCATTAATTTCAGCAACATGACTTCCAGAGGCATTAATTTTTACCTCCAAATATGCACACTGTAAGATTATCATAAGTAATGCCACAAGGGATTTCCAAGTTATCTAGATAATCTCGAAATAAAGAGTGGAATTTGTTAGGACTATTTAACGAATAAAATTAAGCTGTTTACTCACAAATTTTAAATATAGTTATTTTAAAATATGTATATAGGCCTACTTAATATAAACGGCGATCATTGAAAACAAATGGGAATCGTTTATTATGTTTCACTTATTCATCACTGCAACCAAATCATATTATTTATTGCTAAAGGATCGCAATAGTGTAAGTATGCACCCTAGTGGAGAAAAAATGAAACTCATCAAACTGTTTATAACCAACACATTAATTAATTTCTGATATCCTATGATATAAATATGTCAATTATATTATTCTGGAACGTAAATTCCTGAGAAATAATACGTTTAAGAAAGAGCAAACAGTGGTTTATTTTTTGTGGTATAATCAATTGCTATTTATATTACATCCTTCAAGCGCTATCTGGTTGCATTCGTGAATTATATTACAATATGGTGGCCGTACTTCTTAGGGAGTCAATCACTGCAAAATAATGCTATAGACTATTCAGGATGTTAAAAAAGGAGGAGCTTCTTTAATATGATAAATTTATTTGATAAATTCCAGGTGAAACACGACTGTGATTGGTTGTAAATCAAAATTCATTGAAACACGATTGGTTACTGACTCCCATTTGGGGCATAAGTTAAATAGTCAGTGCAAGTAATTCATTATTTCCCAAACAAATAGTACATGGATTACATGATTTTAGGTGTATTACAAATTTGCTTCGGGGTTTATGTGGACCACATAAACCCCGAAGCAAATTTCTTTCCCCTAATCCAGAGAGTCGCTGTTGAAAATCGGCGGTGTCGATGGATATTATAGGATGGAAAAATCCAAAGGAAAATTTGTCTGGGAGAGACTTTAATTGTGGGTCCAAATCTGAAGACTTTGGAGCTCGTAAAAAAAAATTCAACTCGAAATGAAAGCCTCTAAGCTAAATGTAATCCTTCTTCTTTCCTATCCAAGTAACACCTTAATTGCCTACTGGGTGTTTGTTTGAGGTGATGAGCTAACCGCTTATCACTCGCTTACATCTGTAGAGAAAGGTTCGGAACTGAAGCAGATTTTTTAAATCATTTCTGCAACGGAGCACCCTAGCCCCACGTGGGGATATAACGTTATAGATATATATGAGCCTATCGCAGATTCGTGGAAATGGAAAAGTTTGATCAAGTATAGTCTTTCAATTTTTCTTGGATACACTATATATGATTTACTTCCTCGCATCGCACTCTACAGTTATCTTCATTTATAACCTAACCACATACAGGCAACACGCCGTGTGTCCGATAGGTTATAAATGAAACCTGTACCATAATGTATGACGTAAAATCTGAATTTCCTAATATTCTTCTTTTTCTCCTCCTCTTTATTTTAGGTTTATGACCTGTTCCATCCAGAATTAACAGTTCCTCCATTACTGCTTTGGTCTTCCAGGTGTCCTTTTCCCATCCTCTAGTAACTTATCTCTTGCTATGCATACAATTCTGTCTGGTGTCATGCGGGATATTTGTTGATTCTATTTTTTTTTTCACTCATTCACCTATTACCTAAATATTCAGCTGCCTACTTATTTCTTCATTTTTAAATTGATCTTTCCTAATATTCATGGCGATAAATTAAAAAAAATGATTTTTGGATGTGTTGTATTAGCAAAGAAATATAAGGACCAAAGATAAATGTTTGAAAAGGAAATTGAACGTTAGATCACTAGGAAGTACAAAGGGCAATATTTGTAGTAGTTAAAAGCTTTCAAGCGAATACGTTCGCTCAGACAGTCGTGTTTGAGATTCGTAATAATTATTAATATTAAGTAAAGCAGCAAAACAACATTTAGTTTACAACAACACTAACAAGTTAAGCTTCATCAAAGTTAGCATTGGGCAAGTGAGAGTTGAAGTGTCTAACCCAGAGATCAAGAGTTTGACGAGAGTCGGTTGTCATGAGGAGAACAAATAACTCACAATCAAATCATTATAGCTCACCTAATAAATTATTCTATACACGTAACATTATCTCACGTTTTGTGTTAATTAAGACTACATTTATCTGCATATAATTAGATGTTTTAACTATATTTTTGACATTTGGCAATAAAAGCAAACAAATATGTTATAACAAGAAAATGAATACTTGAGTCGGGATTGAAACCCGAATCTCTAAACTCTGTGCGTTTAGCGCTCTAACCAACTGAACTACTCAAGTGTTCCAACACAAACACGCATTTTTCTTATATATTTAGCATTCCAAATTCACACAAGTGGTAGCAAGAAGTCGTTCCAACTGACATATAGTTGCCACCATAACAGGTAAGCAATTGTTTTTAAATATTCAAGTGTTACTGCTATAAAAGTAAAAAAAATCTTTAAAAATAATTGCTTGCCTGTTATGGTGGCCACTAGATGACAGTTGGAACGACTTCCCGCTACCTTTCGTATGAATTGAGAATGCTACATATATAAGAAAAATGTATGTTTGTGTTGGATACTTGCGTAGCTCAGTTGGTTAGAGCATTAAACGTACAGAGTTTAGAGACTCGGGTACAAATCCCGACTATAGCATTCATATTTATTTTCATATCATATTTGCCTTCATTGCCAAATGTCAAAAATATAGTTATAAAATTTAAATATACAAGCGTTACTGCTATAAAAGTAAATATTCTCTTAAAAAATTGTTTACCTGTTATGGTGGCCACCAGTTCAGTTGGAACAACTCCCCGCTACCTCTTGTGTGAATTGAGAATTCTACATATATAAGAAAAAAATGTATGTTTGTGTTGCAATACTTGAGTAGCTCAGTTGGTTCGAGCGCTAAACGTACAGAATTTAGAGACTCGGGTTCAAACCCGGACTCAAGCATTCATGTTTCTTTTTATATCATATATATATATATATATACATATATATATATGTCCATCCGTAAGTTATTTTTTACTAGTAGTACTAGAAGTACTGAAAACAACAAAGAACAGAAAGGCAGCTGGAATAGGCGGAACTAATATGGAATTAATAAAATTTGGAGGATTTTGTTTTTAAAACTGAGATTATTACATTTTTTAATTTATGTTGGAAATAAGCAACAATAGCAGAAACCTGGACAACAGCAATAGTACAATCTATTTTTAAAAAAGTAGAACGTAACGACTGCAACAACTACAGAGGAATAAGCATTGTAACTGCAGGCTATAAAATATACTCAAGAATCTTAACATTTAGCTTAAAACAAATAGCAGAGGTAATGTTAAGAGAAGAACAAAGTGGATTCAGACCAGGGCGTTCATGTATGGATAATATATTTACTATAAAATAATTTATAAACAAAAGAACAGAATATAACTAGGAAACACACATAGCTTTTACTGATTTTGCCAAGGCATTTGATAAAGTCGACAGAGGAAAACTTTGGACAATTTTAAAAGAAAAAGGAATTCCGAAACACTTAATAGCAGCTATAAAGAGTTTGTACTGGAACACAAATTTTGTTATCAAAACTAGAAATTAAGTAAGTAAAAATAAAATTCATACTAATCAAAGTTTAAACAAGGATGCAATATCTCTCCAGTTTTGTTTAAACTATACATCAATGATATAATAAAAAAATGGAACGAACAAATAAAGGAATAAAACACATTACTTGAAAACATTATTATATGCTGATGATCAGGTAATAATAGCAAATACGGAAGACGAACTTCAAAGGAATATTTTTAAACTACATAATATATGTGAACAATATAATCTCAAAATATCCATAGAAAAAACTAAGGTAATGGTATTCCAAGGGAAAAATCAAATCAGATCCAAAATAGTAATAGGAAACAAAATCATAGAACAGGTGAAACATTTCAATTATCTAGGATGTGACATTTAATTTAATTATGATGATGATATAACTAATAAAATAACAAAATTCCAGGGAATATGTGTTACGATAAAACGATCACTAAATAACAAAACAACAAGAGAGACCCAATTGAAATTTTATAAAACGTTCGCAGTACCAGTACTGCTCTATGGATCAGAAGCCTGGATTCATAAAAAACAAGATTTTTTTATGAATCCAGGCAGAAATGAAATTTTTCAGATCTGTTAAAGGGTGCACTAAGGAAGACAGAATCAAGAACGCACAAATAAGACAGGAACTTGAATATTTGCAATAACTGATAAAATAGAAACATATAGACAAAAATGGAAGCAACACATAGACAGAATGAATGAATATAGATATACAAAATAAATAACAAAATACAAACCTAAAGGCCCCTCGAGATGTGGGCAGACCTAGAAAGAGATGGGCTGAAGTCGGCACGGGTCAACAGACCTAATCCATGAATGCAGATGATGATGATGGCGATGATATATCCATCCATAATAATTCTGCCCGAGGGCAGGTCTTTCACTGCAATCATAGCATTTCCAAGCTATGTTTGCAGCTTTACTAGGGAATTATAGGTGTGGTAGCTTCACGTTACTTTCCACACTGGTGAAGTATGATCATGATAATGAGGCCGGATGATTTTCGGGAACCTTTGGGCCCTAAGCTTCTTGACATTTGTCTTACAAGTGAGGAGAAACCCCGAAAAACTTCACCCAGGAGCCTGTCCCGACCGGGAATCGCTGCGTGACAAGGCAGCACTATAACTCGTAGCCACAGCGGTGGACATATATATATATATATATATATATATATATATATATATATGTAAATCAGCCACTGTGGACTAGTGGTTATGCTCTTTGCCTCTAGTTCCGAGGGTCGCGGATTAAAACCCGGTTTGTGTCGATGGATTTTTCCTTTTTTAGGACATGGTCTAGTAACTCCTTAAAAACGAGAGGCTGTGGCTCAGCAATGGGCTGCGCCATTATAGGTATATATATATATATATATATACGTCCACCGCTGTGGTCTCAAGGTAGTGTGCCCGGGTTCGATCCCCGGTCGGGACAGTTTTTCTGGGTGAGGTTTTTATCGGGGTTTTTCCTCACCTGTAAGACAAATGTCAGGAAAACTTTAAGGCTCAAACGGTCCCCGAAATCATATGGCCATCATCGTCTTCCTTCACCGGTGTGGAAAGCAACGGGAAGTTACCGAACCTACAATTCCCTAGTAAAGCTGCAAAGTATAGCATGAAAATGCTATGATTGCAGTGAAAGACCTGCCCTTGGGCAGAATTACTATGGAAGGATGGATATATATATATATATATATATGTGTGTGTGTGTGTGTGTGTGTGTGTGTGTGTGTGTGTGTGTGTGTGTGTGTAGCTGAGGTATAAGTTAAAAAATTTAAATGAACTTGCTGTCTTTCAGCCAGATTACTTAATTATAATACTTACACACGAAATTAATAATATTGAAAATAAAATAAACACTGAACATACTTAAATGATGAAATAAACAATATTTGTAATTCAATTGAAATTCGCGGCTGCAACAAAAAAACACAGCCATCTGGATCTCTCTTTGTTAAATAATAAACCAATAACCTTACCAAATTACCTTACACCGCCATCTGTTAAAATCGTATGGAACTCATAGATAATCACACCGCCATCTGTTAGAATCGTGTGGAACTCACAGATAAATCTTTGTTAAATAATAAACAAATAATTTGCAATAAAAATAATGCGGCTATAAATTTAGTTATAAACTACCCTAAGTCTCAAGTTGGATCAAACAGCACACAGTGTGCAAAATGTTATTAAAATCGGTTCAGTAGTTTAGGATTCCATCACGGACAAACAACGTGACACGAAATTGTTATATATTAAGATATATGTCTCTAAAGTCACTATCAGTTTGAACGAAGGAAGGCAATGATTGAAAAATCAATTTTATTGTGAAGTTTCACCAATATTCTATTGCCTTCCTACATGACCGCTAACTATGTGAAAACATATACTCCATCTTTCAGCTGTGAAACGAAATCTAGACCTTAAAATTTAAATCGTAAAAATGCCTGCTGCTTCTGCGATACGATTGATAAATCAAGGAGATGTGATAAAGTTGTTTTCATAGAGTGAAACGTAGAATTTTCCACACTGGGTTGCAAGGGATATTCAACTCTCTAATGAGGCATCGAGTTGATTCGTTCGGAATATCAGTGGCAATTTGAAACTGCTGTACTCTTTCTGCTGATACGCGTGGTTGTCCTTGTGTGCCATTGCTGAGGCAGGTTTATGGAATTTATGGCAAATTCAGCTTTGGGGCCTTCATATGAGAATCCATGTACTCGTGTACAAACAATGGCAACCCGTTCTTACGTTACAAACATATTGCACGAAGCTAACAATGTATGCGAAGAAAATAAAACTATAAATATATATTAATCATTTTTAAATTTAGTATTGAAGGCCAAATATTATTGAAATGTCTATATGTATGTATATATATATATATATATAGCGTTTTACGATTAACATTGATAAAGTGTCACTGCTATAAATTAAAAATATTCTCTTTAATTTACTTACTTGTGATAGGAGCTACCAGATAACAGTGGAGACCAAGTTCCCAGGACATCTAGTAATAATGAGAATATATATATATATATATATATATATATATGTACATATACATATATAAGAAAAATCAATGTTTGTACCAGACTTGCTCGGTGGAGTAATCGGAAAACGCACAGGGGTATCAATCCAGAGATCCGGGTTCAAGTCCCGTCCGAGCATTTATTTTTCTTATCAAGTCATATTAAGCGTGCATTACGCAATGTCAAATTTTTAATTTTAACATATATATAATACAAAAAATGGGGATTACAGATAAATTGTAATAAAGCAGAATATATTTCATTAGATACAACTGATGAGGCTGAAATGTAATTCATGTAGAATACGTAATGTAAAAAATTTCAAGTATTTAGGATCTATTTTAGATAAAAGTGAGAATTATTCAACTACAGAAATTGAAAGAAGAATAACTGCAGTAGAAGAATCATTGGTAGATGAACTCAGTGCTTTGGAATAGAAACATAATATACAGAACGAAGAACTATATTTCAAGTTCTGTTACAAAGCATTTTATTATATGGGTCCGAAACCTCCACAGCATGTAGAAAACAAGCCAACAAGCTGTTAGCAGTAGTAATGTTTTTTTTTTTTTTTTTTTTTTGGACGCCATGGACAAGAATTTCAAGAAGGGATAAGGAAAGACGTTTGAAATTGTATGGATAACTCATAAGAATGAAAGAAGGGAGAATTCCAAAGAAGATCCTAAACTGGAAAGCTAATGGAAGAAGTGGAAGATGCAGGTCTAGAGAACGATGGTTCGATGGCGTGAAGAGAAGGATGGAAGCTAGAGATTTGAGGGAAGAAGATGTTTTAGACAAGAACCTCTGGCGACAAATCACTTTGGATTGAAGGAGAAACAGTGCATTGTAGTATTGTGGAATATTCTTAAATAATATATATATATATATATATATATATATATATATATATATATATACATACACCGTTTCCATAAACTCTTTCCAACATGACAACTTCCTATAAGATGAAAACAATAAAAGAAGTTAGAGTGGTGTGGTTTGGGGCAGATAAGAGACAAACACTAAAAATTTGTAAAGCAATGTTAGTGTACGTAATCCCATGTATGCACCTCTTGTCGCCCCGCAAAACATCTAAACGGTATTCAATTTCTTGTCATACATTATGAAGCATTTCCTGGGTGAATCTAGTAACAGTATCTGTTACCCTTCTTTTCAAAGTGTTCAAATCAGGTGCATATGTTGCATATACCCTCTCCATTACATAACCCCAAAGAAAAAAAAATAGGGGTGTTGTGTCTGGGGATCGCGTTGGCCAGGGTGTTAGACCATCGCGCCCAATCCGTATATTAGGAAATGTGTTATCTAGTAACTCACTGACGATCAATCCCCAATGTGCTGGTGCTGCATCTTGCTGGAATATCACCGTAGCTGCAGGTCACTAAGTTGAGTTACAACGTAAAGCTATAAAATATCAATGTAAATGTTAGTTGTTATTGAATTCTTGATAAAAAAAAGAAGGGACCAATGACCCTGCCATGCATCAAGCCACACCAGACTTTTAATTTTGGGCAAATTCTCTGATGTTCTACGACGACATAAGGATTTTGCGAACCCCATATTCTTACATTGTACCGATTTGCTTTCCCAGAAAGATAGAAGGTAGGCTCGTCTGAGAACCAGACACGCTGCAGGTACTCATTATCGACATCAATCCTGTCCAAAATATCCGTCGCAAAAGCAGCACGACGATGATGGTCACCTGGCTCCAAAGCTTGTGTTATCTGAAGTTTATAAGCATACAGATGAAGTTGCGGATGTAAAATGTTATGCACTGTGGACGGTGGAATTCCGAGTTCACGAGATGCACGACGAATAGACTTCGTAGAGCTTCATTAAAATGCTTCCTGCACAATATCAACTCTCTCTCTCTCTCTCTCTCTCTCTCTCTCTCTCTCTCTCTCTCTCTCTCTCTCTCTCTCTCTCTCTCTCTCTCTCTCTCTCTCTGTTATGCATGGACGTCGTGACCGTAGACGGAAGGTTATACTTCCAGTCTCCTTAAACTATGTGTACCAACCAACGGTAGTTTTGTAATCGGATGGCGCTCGTCCATATTCCTTCCTAAAAAATTCTCTCCATGGTAGTTGGTGGCCGTACTCATGGTACTATTAGACGCACAGCGCTTTCACTCGGTTGACGTCATTGTAGATTATACCTAAAACAAACAGAACAAATCTTTGAGATAGTTTGTCTTTCATTTTTAACAAACCACACAACCTCTAACTTTTATAGTTTTCATCTTATAGGAAGTTGTAATGTTTGAAAGACTTTATGGACACAGTGTATATTCTCATTTAACAATCAAATCAAATTTCGCTAAACACATTTCAGAAAGCTGCCACAGTTTCAACAATATCGATATAAAGTGTCAATTATACACAGATAAAGCAACATACACAAAATTAACATTTTAGAAGAAATCGAAATTATCAAGGAGGCCAAGAATACAAACATTGTCAACGATAATATGCCCAATGAGCAAAATCCTCTACTAGACATATACAGATAATTCAATACTACTGCAACAACTCCAGAAGATGAAGCATGCTTCGAAAGGCTTAGAGTGAAATCTTCGAAAATTTTAAATAGTTGAGCAAGACGGTAGTATACAAGGTAAAAAAAATAGAATATAATATTTTATAACCTCAACGGTATAAAAAACAATTATGAACTTAAAAAGTATATATTAATTAAAATGTCAAAAAAATTATTTAATTCATAAAACATGTTAATACAATTATCACCAAAAAAATACATAATTGAAGACGCGAACTGCGTCATTCATTATCAGAAACCGCTGACCTATCAAGACACGTAGGAGAGGTCAGTTCGTGTCACATAACACAGTAGCTCAGGGACTGCACAATTATGACTACTTTCCTAGTTTGAACCCAGCGCTGTGCCGAGTATGACTTAGAAGAAATGTGCGTTCAAGAGATGACTATTATTTTTGTCTAAGGGTGTACATACTAGTTTTAAATTTTCTAGTTTAAAATGTTTATTTGTAAGAATTACTTTTTCCAAAAAATAAGTCAATGACTCCAGAATATTGTTGTTAATATATTCAAACATTCAACTAGTTGGGGGTAAATGGTATTATCAAATACTAAAGATTGAATGTCCTCTCCAATGATTGCTGCTGCAGTTTTGAGGATTTTAAATCGTTCTTCCTTTTAATTTTGACTTTTTTTCTCATACCAAGCTTGGTTAGGATCATCAATTAAATAAATTAATGTTAATCTTGCCGGTTTTTCAGTGATAATAATTTCACTGTAAAGGACCGTTCAACACTATACTAAAAGGCTTTCGTTTATGCCTTCCAGAAAAAACAGATATACGACTGTCGCAACTCGGATAACAATAGAATAATCAGCAGATGTTGTTCAAGGTTATACGAGCCAATTAAATTAGGGATTCATTTTTTGTATATTCTCACAATCATATAATATATAATTTGTATATATAAGTTATACAACGAAGAATTTTACTTATGTTAAATATCTCATGATGTATAGGAGGTTAACTTGCTGTTGAAAAGCGGGCTTATTAATGCGTTCAATGTTTCAAATGGTGATATCACAAGAATTGTGATTCTTATGAAAAAATGTGCAAGAACAATTTTTATAGATAATTGCATGATACACATGCTGCAACGGGACTAACCTGTTAGGACAACAGTCCATTAATTAGCGGAAACGTTTAATTTAAAAATCCCAAAGTAGATTTACAATATTACAATTAGCAGAAAAGTTTAAATTAACCTAAATGATTCGTAAAAGAAGATAAATCAATAAATAAAATAAAACTAAATATTTATAAGATCCTGAAAATACCACTAAATTATGAAAAATAAGTAGTTTATTTCGTAAGGATATAGACAGGGAATTTAAAAACAGACCTGTGGAAAACAAGTTATGTGAAGTTAACAAAGAACTCTACGAAACATAAATATAGTATTGACAAAGACAATGGTAGTTCTAGAAACATTTCAAAATAATATGAAATACAAAGCCCTAATTTGGAGAAATATTTTGAAAGAAAAACCTTAGGAAAATCATATATAAACTGAATTATTCGGAGAGCAAATTATCTCGACGGCAGCAACCCAAGGGTGAGCATCTACTTGCACGACATGATACTAGATTTTGTTTTATGTACGTAAAACTTGCTATATTTTCAACAACTTCAGGATATTTTTAATAGATATTAAATAAACTTGATAATATTTTAACAACATTTTTAATATATTTCAATAATTATCAATTGAAGAGATTTTAACTTTGTAATGAAGTTCGGATCATATTAGGAATTCAGAAATTAATGTTAACATTTAGCTTTAGTAAAGTAAAAGTAAAGTGATCCCACAACCGACCCGGAGGCCCTTGGTGTAGTAGGAGGTTAAGGCTCCCACTTTTTCTAGACAATCGGCACTTTTATGTCAGCCGGGTTGTCAGCCCTGCGTGACGGCCGCCTTTACCCCAGAACAAGCGTCTGGTACTCATTTCCGTTAGAGGCTGAGTCGACCCCAGGGCCATAGTGCCGCCAAAGGGTTTGGGCAGTTTAAAAATCCTGACCCCAACGGGACTTGAACCCTCGACCCTCCGGCTTGTAGCTCAGTGCCTTAACCACTACTCTACGGCGTGCCCCAACATTTAGCTTTAACGGTTCACAATTTTAAAAACGTAATATGTTTAATTTTAAATGTTTATAACATTGCTTTGAGTGTTACATTTTGTCTCTTGGGTTTTTTCTTGATTTGTCATATTAAACATCAAGGCATTCGTGTATATGTTTAAGTTTATATATGTTTAATGGTTTAATATACCTTGCAAGGCTATAGTTTAAGTTATGGTTTAAGTCTGAATTTATAAGGTTGTCTAATAATCTTCCATATAGCAATAAATCATTACCTTTATTTCCATCTGTAAGAGTCAATATTTATATTATAGAGAAGCTGTGTAATTACCTTACATGTAGGCCAATCAACTCAAAATAGATTCCTTATATGGCTGGTAACGGTACTCCTTATGTCCCATCAAAGTAGCTAAGTCATTTCGTTTACCAAACGTCCTGACTTCCAATTCCTATACATTCCCCGACACGCTACCATTTATTTTGTGACACCCTTTCGGATTAAAGAATAAAAATACTCTACACCATACCAATTCGCGAGACTACAACATTTGTTTGACCTATTGTTATGATAAAACGTACAGTTTGGCTGAAAGTTTTCAAAAAAACCATATTTGCGAAATTCGACCTTGAATTTTTTCTTTTGCACATGTGGCATCGATGGGGACTTTTCGCATTTCATTTATAACGGTGTTCCCAACATTCGTACACATTTTCAGCTCTATGCGAATTTTTGTAAGCTTACCCCTATTGTTTGAGCTAACTTGACCGGGCTAATATTGGAAATGTTTATTATGAGTATGTAAAATATATTTTAGTCTTATAAAGCTCAGCTGGCTTACATTCCACGATATATTTTCTTTACGAAAAAGTGTATTTGAATTTCCACATAATCCTTTTTGTGTGTACCCTTAATTAAAACTCAGTTTTAAAAAATGTGTAATTATTAGAGTATGACATTTCAGGACCACTATAATTCCATTGTATGTAACTTACTTAAGGGATTAGTTTCGTCCATCTAGAGAGACTCGCTGCGGCTGCATAATGGCTGGCTTACTATAATAGTCTGCTAATGATGCATGTTTTAAATTTTAATGAAGCCAACACTGTTTCTAGTAACGAGAGTTTCTGTCCGGATAACAAGCGAGCTCTGGCGTCAATTGGTAAGATGCAGGATTTTTCATTAATCTACTGCACAGCATCATCCCTGCATCATCCAACTCTACCAACATTATTAACATCGTCTCAAGTTGACTGCTATGTTACAAAGTTTGCTAGTTAATTTGTTCTGCAGTTTGCAATTGATAATTTTATGACAAGAGTTGCAACGTTAAACTAAGAACGTATAATACCGTTATTCTTCCGGTTACATTTTATGTATGCGAAATATGGACGTTTACTTTAAGGGAGGAGAACATACTATGTATATATGAAAATAAAGTTCTTAGGAATTTTTTTGATTAATGAGAGACGAAGAGAGAGGTAAATAGAGAAGAGTTACACAACAGTGCATTGCGTGATCTAAATGGGAAACAAAATGTAATAAGAACTGTTGTCTCGCAGAAAACGATAGACGGTACATGTGGCAGGAATAGGGCATGGAAGAGGGATAGGATTATGGAAACACTTGTAAGAAAACCAGAGGGAAAATGCGCAGTAGTTAGGCAAAGTATTACGCTGGCACGTTACTTTAACCATGATTTGAGAGAGAAAAATTATACAGATGATGTATGGAAAATATTATCTCAGAATATCCATGTATGGAGAATGTATGACTGCGTTGCCAACAATATCCTGGTTCGATAGTGCCAAAGAGTTTGTTTGTATATATATATATATAAAAAATATATCATCACCATTATTATCATCGGTATCATGGCAGCTGCCGCCGTCTTCCGAAAACCAAACGCCATTCCTCTCTGTCCATCCAATGATCTTCCTCCAATCCTCTGATATTCATAGCCGCTTGTACCCCTTCTATCTAAGTTTTCTTCCGTCTTCCTCCCTTCCTCTCGGGATCTATTACATAACAATTTTAGTCAATCTTTTCCCTGGCATTCTTTTGACGTGGCCATACCACTGTAATATTTTCTTTTCTATAATGTCTATGTTGTCCGGCTCCTCTTGTACAGCCATAATTTCAGTTATTTCTTTATTTCGTATTCTATCCATTCTAAGTTTTCCAGCTGATTTTTTTTAAAACATCAATTTGTGTACTTAAAATAATTTTAATTTCTCTGATAGCATTAAATATATGTAGAGTTTATATATATGTAATTCGGATCATCATCCGTCCAAGCTTAAAATCAGAGAATGGTTATCACTGGAGCCCGGATTTTATGTAATTACATACTCTGTTGCTGTGTATGTAGTTATAAAAACGCGACAATGTCGATGAATCAAACTTAAACGACCCCTATTCCGAAGTTTTAAATTATATATTTTTATATATTTCGAGTTATAATACAAATTTCACACCATAGTGCATAATTTAACATATTTTAATATTTTTGCGCAATTAATATAAATTTTCGTCAATCCCATTAATTTTCGTTAAATATCAAGAAAGGAAAAAAATTGTAATTTTTATTATTGTGCTTCTCATGCATTGTTGTTAATCCTATACATTTCCGTTGCATTTAAAGCTAAATTTTACGCGTTCGATGAGGACAACAATGACTTGTTTTAAACATTTTTTCTTCCTTGTTCACAAACGCTTCAGAATCTATAACAATCATTTGCATTTAATTTAACCACGGCACTGATTGATTAAATGTTCTATCTACGTATTCAGTTGGCTCTTCTGAAATATCTGTATCAGCTCTTTCTTTACTTACTCACTGTCAATATCGAATCCGTAGGTTCAAGGCCGCGCGAACATAAGCTCTCCACATATCCCTATCCTGAGCCAATGCTTTCCAATCGTTCCCTGTATAATCTACTTCCCTCAAATCATAGCTAATATTATTCTCCCTCCTTATTCTTGGTCTACCAACTGGGCGTTTTCCCTCTGGCTTTCCTACAAGAAGCTTCCATGCTAGTCTTTGATTCCCCATACGTTCAACATGTCCTGCCCATCGCAGTCTACGAGACTTAACTTTTCTCATTATATCTGGCTTCCTATAAAGACCATGTAGTTAATTGTTAAGTAGTCTTCTCCATTCACCTGTCTGTTCATCTCTCTTTGGTCCAAAAATTTTCCTAAGTACTTTATTCTCAAATACTTGTAATCTCCTTTCCTCCCTTAAAGTAAGAGTCCATGTTTCGCACCCATATAATATAACTGGTAGAATAATAGTTTTATATATTTTCAGCTTAACGTTTTTTGGAAGGGGTTGGGACATCAAAAGTATCTGAAATGCATAATAGCATGTATTTCCAGAATTGAGCTTATGTTTAATTTCTTTGTGCATGCCATTCATATTTGTCATTATTGTTCCTAGGTATTTGAATTCAGCCACTTCCTCAAAATTTCCCTTATTTGTCATTAGCTGTCCATTTCCATTATATAATGTATTTCTACGTGTGACCATATATTTAGTTTTATTGATATTTACTTCCAGTCCTAATGTTTTAGTGTTACTCAATAGTGTGTGTGTGTTGTCCTTTAATATCGCCTCGCTATAGCATAAAGTAACAGCTTATTAATACCATTGAGTTGTAGGCCTTCTCATTCTCTAAAGGTTTAATGCCATGCTCTAGTACAAAATTAAATAGTAGAGGAGATAGTGCAACTCCTTGCTTCAACCCATTCTGGATTTCAAAAATGTCCGAAAACTGTTTGCTCTTTCTTTAGCTGATTTAATTATCCTTTTCCATCAGATCTCATTTCCGAAACATTTTCCTCAAAATTTTACGCTCAAAATTTCCAAGAGTAGTGACTCTTATTTAATCATCATTGTGTAGGTCTCAATCCATAAGTAACACTTGGTGTTTATGATAATATTAATAATAAGGATGATCATAATAATAATAATAATAAAAATAATAAGAAGAAAGGAATGAAGAGAATAAATGTAGTAATAGTAATAATTTTAAAGAAAAATTTGTCTACATTATATAAGGTTTTCCTTGTTTTCCTTATCTGTTACTGAGTACAACAATTTGTCGCTATTGGGAGATACTATTTGGGTAAGCTTGTTGAATAAAATTAACAAGTCCTTAAATCTATAGGGATTCATTTCATCCCTTACCTGATATTAGCCGGACAAGAATACAGGGTTTACTAGTCTAGGGCACAGATTTGTGTCAAAATTTAGTGGTTCTATTCCAACATAGTGTAATGAGAAGTAAGATTGTCTTACTTCCTCAGAGCTTACAAACTATTTACGAAATACATGGACCTACTGTGTTACAATATTTGCATTCTCAACTTTCATTGTATAAAAATAATATAGGCCTATGTGAGTAGTTACTTAAATTTCAGCAATTGTAAATTATCACATAGTATGCCTACAATATAATTACTATATAATATATTTTTGGTTTACTTTAAATTTAACGAATTAAAGAAAAAGTAAACAATAGAATAACTTAAATGGAAATACAGCTGTTAATGACATAAAATACATTTCATTATTTGACGGCGGTACACGGCTGTGGTCTCGGGGTTTCGTCGCCGGTCCGGAGAAGTTTCCTATGCTATGTTTTATTCTCGGTGTTTCCTCACCGTAAGACGAATATCAAGAAACGTTATTTCACAAAATGTCCCCGAAATTCATAATCATAACATTCGCCACTTTTAGTATCAATGTGTAATTGAAAAATATGTATCATATAAAAATTGTGGTGTCTAGGAGAAAAACTTTATTGTAATGATCAGTCATTCGGGAAGACATTTCATGTCCTTTTGTGGTTAAAAAAGTATGTGTTTAATATGGCTCTGGCAACAGGTTGCGCCACTCTAAGGTCCGAGCAGCGTGCGTCATGTAAATGTAAGCTTACCTATCAAATGAGATGAATAATGAGAAGTTTGAAGGAGAAGAAAACAATTATCAAACAAGTAATTGTATAAGCTTTACCGAGATAGTAGCTTAAATGTTTTTTTTAATGCCGCAGGATGTCCCTTTTGGACCATTTTTGGTTCTCTCCTTGCATTGGCTTAACTGTAATCCTCCTCTGAGGTTGGGGCGCCTGGAAGGCGGGGTTACGTTGCTCCGATGATAAGATGGGTGGTGATGATGATAGTGGTGCGTCAGGAGAGTCCTTAATCCTAAGCTTAATAACTAACTCACTGGCACTATCGAACCCGTAGGTTCATGGCCGCGCGGACATAAGCTCTCCATATATCCCTATCCTGAGCCAATGTTTTCCAATCATCCCCTGTATAATCTACTTCCCTCAAATCATGATTAATATTATTCTCCCACCTCATTCTTGGTCTACCAACTGGGCGTTTTCCCTCTGGTTTTCCTACAAGAATTTTCCATGCACGTCTTTCATTCCCCATTCGTGCCACATGTCCAGCCCATCGCAGCCTACGAGACTTAATTTTTCTCATTATATCTGGCTTCCTATAAAGACCATGTAATTCACTGCTATGCAGTCTTCTCCATTCACCTGTCTGTTCATCTCTCTTTGGTATCCTGAGCTTAATATAAGATTAATATGAATGGTGATGATTTCGATGGCCATATGGTGTTCAGGGACAATTTGGGCCTTAAAGTTTCCTTACATTTGTCTTATAGGCGAGGAAGAAGCCGGATAAAAACCTCATCCAGGAAACCCTCCCGATCGGGGATCAAAACCGGGCCCGCTGCGTGACAAGGCAGAACGCTACCTCGACGTAGCTTACATTTTAATTCCTGAAATAACATGTTCAAAAATCACGTGCCTGAAATATTAAATATTTAGTGTGCATTATGTCGGTAGAATCCGCAACATAAGGAAAATAATGTTAGCAGCATGATATGTAATCGAAGATCATGTAATGCAAAATGATCGAAAAAATGTAAATAAATTGTAACGTGTGGCAAGTTATAAAATAAAATATGAAAGGAATTTGTGCGTCAATATCCAATATTTCTCACCGCTCTATTCTAGTGATAGCAAAGTTGTGTCGGAAGCAGCGGTTCGTGTTTAGGTCACTAATTGGTAAAAGTTCTCTGGTTGAAAAACTAGTGACAGATAAGGGAAGATAAATGCTGACTCTAGCGCGTGACTGCAGTGGGTCATGTATACGGAAATGCAAGCGCTGGCGACGAGGTCGCTTCCCGCCGAGTGCTGTAGATAATGTCATAGACCGCTCATCGATAATGTCATAGATGATTATTTGACTAATTGTTGTCGATAGTTGTGGTGGTATTTGGAACAGATCGAGTTTATTTAATTTCATTTAATACCAGTTTTCAAAGAAATTGCAAATATTTTTTATTTCATGCATAATTATTCATTGTATTAGCACGTATGATTTTTTTCTTTGAGTCTTGTATGAACACAATTTGTCTCATATTTACTTCTTCACACTTGCAGAACTCCTTACTTGCATTTTATTCCTTGCGGATCACAACGTACTCATCGCTATTCGAATCACGGTTGATACTCTCGATTCACTCGTGACTGTATCGTCAGACCTCTAGAGTCCCTTTTACATGCGAGGGATCAAAAATATGTCTAGAATAGAAACCCCGAGAGGGCGATCCTTCCAAATAGCAAATTATAAACGCATCTACAAACTTCCAGCGGATATCACCGCCTCATAAACAACTATCTCACGAATCTCGTTCTGTCAAATAAGGAAAGACTAGATTCCCGCTGCATCTGCGAATTTCAAAGGTCGGCCTAACAAGATGTCATATTATTTTTATTTACTTATAATTTATCGGAGCCCATTGTTTCACACTGCAAAGCTGTTGATCCTTCTTGATAGCTGAGCTAGTGATGACAATCCTAGCGCTCGGTTGTTTGGTTGAAAGGACATGCTACTTTTCTAACACATCAAGAACAAATTTCCCTGTAATAAGAAAATTATTCCCTAATATCAAAACATTTAGTGAACTTCCCTGAATAACCTGTAAAATTTGACTATAGAATTTTTATTCCATTCTGTATTAATAAACTAAATTATTATTCTACAGTGTACGTGTGTTTCAGTGCCACTCACTACATTTTTTGTGTTTTCGTTCCCGGTTCCGGTGAAGTCGCCTCTATTTTCAATTTGCGATTAATTTCGGGAGAACACTTTACATAGGTGATGTGTACTTGTATTGTGTAAATAGAGAAGTGAAGGATATGTTTGAGTTTTTACATATTGTCAGCATGTGAATCATTGGTCATAATGAATAGAATGGATAAATGAAACCCAGTGTCAACAGGTTGCCTACTCCTGTCGGAAAGCACCAAGACGATCGCCAGGATTAATGTCCAATCTGGTGGGCCAATTCTGAAGGGCTTCGAATATAATCTAGGCATCTTTTGTTAATTTAGCGATTAAAAGTAAGACACCTCTGTTGCTCCAGCTAACCAACTAGCTAACTAACTGACTGGCTCAATGGAATGTGGAGGTTCACGATCGGGTAAGCGACACTTCTCCATACATCCCTACCTTCAGCTAATTTTATACCAGTAACTACAAGTAAAACTTATTTCGCTACTCGTGGTTAATATTATTCTCTCACCTCTACCTTGACCTCCTACTCGGCCCTTTCACTCTGGTTTTTCTACACAAAAGTCCTCGACCCTCATACGTGCCATGTCCTTCCCAATCGCAGTCTGTTTAACATTCTTATTACAATAAGATTTCCATAACAATTATGTAGTTCATTGTATGTAGTTTTTCACCATTAAACCTGTTTTTTCGTCTCTCTTTGGCCCAGATTTTTTTCCACTTTATTCTCATATAATAAGAGCACTTTTCCCATCCATATAATTATTATAAAAAAGGAATCGCCGTTTTGTGCTTTATTAGTTCAATATTGTTTAGAGAATTTGGGGACTCTCCGCTATTGAAAATGTGACAATTAAAATTTCAAACCCGACAGGGTATTGAACTTGGATCCGTTGAAATATAATAATATAAACTGAACAAAAAAAAGTTAAACGTGTCCTCATATCCTTAACAGGTAGACTGTTACTAACTAATCGATTTATTCTGTTTCAAAGAACTTTGTTTTGCTCTAATTTGAAACAAGAGCAGCCGCGAACTCTCCATGACTTAAATTAAGCTTTAAAGTTGCTGTGTGTGTTTGTGTGACCATCACACAGAGTAAAAGCCATAATAGCGGTTTCACATTGTAAACTGCGCCTATAGTATAGCATTGTTTAATACCCCCACTCTACGTACAAAATGCGTCGATAGGTCCTTTCACTTTGAACTATTATATACACCTTGTTTCAGCTTACACAAATGGTGGAACTGAAACCACTTAACCAAATTCCAGTGAATTCACTGAAGCTCAAAATAGAGGTGTATGCAAACACATGGAAAATAAATGCACAAATTAATTTCATCACCATCAACTCGATTTGAAATGTAGGTTAAGGCAGAATACCCCAAAATTAAACAGAAGGTAGGGACCATTCCGGCTTACGCTCTCTTACATATCTGTCCTGAGGTGTTTTCATGCAATTGATCTGCATCAAATCATGATTAATGTTGTTGATATAGGGCACGTGAAAGACCTCAAGTCTGATGTAAGAGATCTCTGGGTAAAGTTTTTCTGACTCAATATTTCGTGGCTCCTAATATAAACATTTCCGACAATTTGTCCCTGTCATGAACCATTTCGTTTACAATCGTAGGATCTTTCAGTCCCAGATTTGAATCGCGTAGATTGAGATGTAAGTGGATAGGTAGCATTCTCATCAAAAAACATTAAAAAAGGTGCTAAATAAATAACAATAACTTGAAACTAATTTTTCAATTCTAATTCTGTAATTTTTATATTACGAATTGTCAACAATTTCGTTTAGTGAGGTGGGTGTTGCTTATGAATGGAGTTAAATAAAACGCTATATGAAATATTTAATTTGGCGCAACAAACATATTTCGATGGAAAGCAAAATCCGCATAGCCTATAAAAAACGATAGTTCAACCAGTTATGGAATATGGAGCAGAAAATAGGGCTGATGCAACAAAAACTAAACAAATAATAAGCACATGTGAAATGAAAATCTTAAGAACTATTCAGGGGACAGCATTATTTGATAAAATACACAACACAGATATTAGGGACAAATATCATATTGAAGACACAACCAAATTCATTATAGATAGACGAAAATATCGGAAGGGTCATATAGAAAGAATGGAAGAAACCCGACGTGCAAAAAGAAGAAAGACCAATGGAAGGGAGAAGAACAAGAGGAAGACTAACCAAGAAATGGATAGACAGTGAATGCACATCCAATACGTTTTCCTCCGAGGAGTGATTTTGGAAATAAACAAGATGAAAATCCTACAATTTATGTTTAAGAAGATGTTGTTTCATATAACCTTCCTTCGCTCTACTACTCTTCTGTCATTCTCTTTCATCTAAATCTCCATGATCCAATATTTATTTTCCTCATGCTTTAAAATGCCATCAATGCACATTATTTAAACCGACCTTTTTTCTTCTATCAGGTCACGCCCATTCTAGTATTAATTTACTTCACTGAAATCGTGGTTAAGTATTCTTCCACTTTTTTTTTTTTTGGGCTGCACATTGTGCGCTTTTTTCCTTCAAGTTCTCTAACAGTGTTTCGATGACCCTCTTTCATTCCCTATTAGTCCACATATGCAGGCCTTCACGGTATATGAGACTTAACTCTCATTATTACGTCTGGTTTACCTGCACATAATGAAGCTCACTGTTATGTAGTCCTCTCAATCTGTCTTTGGTCCTAATTTTATTCTACGGCTTTATTTTAAAATACTAGTATTTTCTCTTGCCCTTAAAGAAGTGTCTATGATTCGCATCTGGATTAATAACAGTTTTATATTTGTTTAAGTATGATGTTTTTGGAGAGAAGTTATAACGAAAATAGTCCCTGAAATGCATAACAGCACGTATTTCCAGAATTGAGTCTATTTTTAATTTATATATGTGCACCTCATTCCAGTTTGTAATCAATGTACCTTGCTAATTGAATTAAGTAACTTCTTCAAAGTTCCCCTCGTTTGTCTTTAATTGCCCATATTCATTACATAAGATATTTATGCCGATGTATTTAGTTTTAATGATGTTCACTTACAGTCCCAAATGTTTAGTGTTACTCAACAGATTGTGCCTTTTGGCCCTAATTATATATCCTCGCTATTGCCTAATAATACTACGTCATCAGCACGAATCAACATCTTATATTAATACCATTAAGTTGCAGTCTTGCAGCATCCTTTAAAGATTAGGTGGCAAGCTCTAGTACAAAATTAAATACTTACTTACTTACTCACTGACACTATCGAACCCGTAGGTTCATGGCCGCGCGGACATAAGCTCTCCATACATCCCCATCCAGAGCCAATGCTTTCCAATCATTCCCATATAGGCCCTAATCTACTTCCCTCAAATCACACTTTGTTATTCTCCCACCTCATTCTTGGTCAACCAACTGGGCAGTTTCCCTCTGGTTTTCCTACAAGAAGCTTCCATGCACGTCTTTCATTCCCCATTCGTGCCACATGTCCTGCCCATCGCAGTCTACTAGTCTTAACTGTTCTTATTATATGAGGCTCTTGAATAATGGTTTAAACCATCGTGAATTTTAAATGTATCTGAAAAAGTTTTTTTGGGGCTGGACATAAATAGCAATAAAAGTAAATATATGGTCACACGTAGCAATACATTATGTAATGGAAATGAACAGCTAATGACAAATGAGAGAAATTTTGAGAAAGTGTCTGAATTCAAATACCTAGGAACAATAATCACAAATAGGAATGAGATGCACAAAGAAATTAAACATAGGCTCTATTCTGGAAATGCGTGCTATTATGCATTATAGGTACTCTTGATGTCCCAACTCCTTTAAAAAACGTTAAAATGAAAATATGTAAAAACTGTCATTCTACTAGTTATATTATATGGGTGCGAAACATGGACTCTTACTTTAAGGGAGGAAAGGAGAATACAAGTATATAAGAATAAAGCTCTTATGAATATTTGCGGACCAAAGAGAGATGAACAGACAGGTGAATGGAGAAGGCTTACATAACAATGAACTGCATGGTCTATAGGAAGCCAGATATAATGAGATTGGTTAAGTCTCTTAGACTGCGATGGACAGGACTTACGGTACGAATGGGGAGTGAAAGAAGTGCATGGAAGCATCTTGTAGGAAAACCAGAGAGAAAACGCCCAGTTGGTAGACCAATAATGATGTGTGAGAATAATATTAACAATGATTTGAGGGAAGTAGTTTATGCAGGGAATAATTGGAAAACATTATATCAGGATAGAGATGCATGGGGAACGTAGGTCCGCGCGGCCATGAACCTAGGGGTTCGATAGTGCCAGTGAGTTAGTTAGTAATTAATAAACTAATATCAAAATTAACTTAATTATATCCTATGAATACCGATTTATATCTAAATATAACATGGGCAAAATTTACCCAGGGTTGGTACTCTACGTAACCTTCGTGTTTCTAGGGATAGGTCATTAGAGTGGAGAATTACGAAAGGCATGAAAAGTCTTATAGGACGGCCGTAGGTAATGCGTCCATTGGTTAGGCCAAGAATAAGACGGTAGATAATATTTAAACATTATTTAAGAGAGGTGAATTTTGAGGGGATGTTTGGAAAACAATAGCTAAGAATAGGGATGTATGGAAATATTATACCGTGCGGTCATAAAGTTCCAAGTTTTATAGTCCCAGTTTGTTTGTTATTCAATCTTATATCTTCATTTATTTATACGTCGGGAAGAAAATGTTTACATGAATATTTTAACGAATTACGAAGGTATGAACCTATTGAGATTGAAATTAATTTTGAAACGTTTGTACTTATCTCCATCAATCCGACCTAGTAGTCGCTCAAGACACGTTCACATGTTATTTGTTTTATAAAATATCGTAATAATCTATACAACAAGAGGACATAGACGAGGGTCACCCGCTTTCCAGATGGCAGGACTCTGAATTTCTCTTAATGTGGAAACATGTTTATATGTCTAATCCCATGAAGATGAAGAAGCTATGTATGTGAGTATGCCTGTTAACACCTTAGCAGCTGCAATTATTTTCGGAACCAACACACCATATAGTATAATCTAGGCCTATATCCTCACATCCCCATGTGGGACAAGAGTGCACTCTATCTGGAGTTACTTATCCAAGTTAATTTAGTTACCCATTATCCTACAGATGTCAGCGAGTGCCCTCTGTTTGTCACATCGCCACAAATCAACAACCAGTGGGCAACTAAGTTATTACTTGGATGTGAGAAACGGATTAAATTTTGCCCACAGCCCCAATATAGGTTTAAGGTTGTTTTAAGGGGTCAAAAATCTTCAGACTAGGTATCCACGGTTTAAAGTCCCAACTGGAGCACTTGTTCCTTATATTTTCTATCCTAACAAGCCCATTGAACTCGGGTGGGTTACAACCCGCGACCTCGGGACCCGAGTCAACAAACATAACTCCTAGACCAACGACGTGGACAACTCAGCATACAGTCATAAGTTAAAAAAGAAAGTTGAGTTATGATTATCTTGCTGAAGATTTTCGGGCTGTAGGCCGTGGTCGTGAGGCTTGTAGTTCCCCGACGTTTCGCCAAAGACTGCGTCTGACAACCTCGTCGGTTGTCTTGAGGATGCCAGACGCAGTCTTTGGCGAAACGTCGGGGATCTACAAGCCTCACGACCATGGCCTACAGCCCGAAAATCTTCAGCAAGATAATCATAGCAACTCCGGCCGTGAAAATCTACGTCAATACATAAAGTTGAGTTGTTTAACCAGCAAAATCAGTTCATTGGTATGAAACGAAACATTTAAATTCGACCTGGCGGCCGCAGTTTTCGATATTTTCACAACGAAATTCAGTGTTTACAATTATAACTCTCCTCCCATTCCTAATAGTTGGATTTCTCTGACATTTTGAGAATGTTTTTCTAGTTTTATTTCATTGACATATACAAAGTATTCTTGCTAAAAATATAACGAAAATTTGCTTCCGCAATATATATTATTAAGTTTCAGTTTCTTGTTAACCTGCACTCCTAAACTTCCGATTTTGCTTGTTAATGAACCCGACCTTACTTTATGTTGAGTTTAGTAGTGAAAAAAGTGCTCATACATGGGACCTGTATGCATTTTTATCATTCTCCTCATTGATGTCTACAAAATAGCATCGATGACTATGTGCAAAAGCTTTTCAAACATATTTTCGTGAGAACTATATCAATGCTATATTCTTTCTGAATTCGCTATTAATAACCTGCCGTCACATTAAAGGTCGGAAAAGAAACACACCTAGAGATTAAGTTACATCATCACTTTCTGTTCTCTATACATTATTTACGTTTGAAGACTACATAAAATAGCCTCAGGAATATGCGAAGGACCAGGTACTAGAGTTGCTATTCCCTTGGCAATAAATCCCATGAAAGTTTAAATACATTATTCCATCATACGCATCCCTCTGCTAGAGATCTCACACCAAGTGTGAGAGGATAATGCTGCTTTTTATACGAGAATGCTCGAAACTCAAGAGTTTTTTCTTTCTTTTTTAAACTGCTTCAAATTCAGGAGTATTACATTTCTGTATCTGTCCGCCATGCTGGCTCAGGTGGTAGCATGCCTGCTTCTTAACTAGTGACCCGGGTTCGATACCCGGCGAGGTTGAAAATTTATGTGTTAAATTGATTTAATTGCAACATTTTCAATCTTGGGGCCAGGAGAGGGATGTTTTTAATCGTTAGATTCTGCACCAGATTCCGGCAATAAATTAAAAACTTCTCCACAATACATATGTTGAGAAGATATGTGGTACTGTTGATAGCGATTCGTCCGTCGGATTGAGACATTAAGGCTGGCGACTCCTTGGTGATTTTCTATAGCAGTTGGATACGTTCTGAGTTTCATCTTCTCCCTTCTCTTCATCATCATCCCTCATACAACACACTTTACACAACACAAACGTAAATATACACTCATCCTACACTCCTCTCCGTACACAATAGAAGAATACATCATCCAGGTAAAGTGGTCTGCCGAAGAGCTGCATAAATTTAAAATATGCTATTTAATGCAATATGCCGTGTTTGGTTTAGAAAAATAAATATTGTAGCTACTAAAGCGTTAACACACACACACACACACACACACACACACACATATATATATATATATATATATATATATATATATATATATATATTAACTTAACTGTTATGTTAGCCACTAGTTGTTAGTCGGAACGAATTTCCATTACCTCTTGTGTGAATTGAGAATACTACATGTATAAGAACAATGTACGTTTGTGTTGGAATATTTGGTTAGCTCAGGTCGTTAGAGCGCTAAACGTACAGAGTTTAGAGACTCGGGTCCGAATTCCGACTCAAGCATCCATTTTTCTTTTCATATCATATTTGCTTTCATTGCCAAATGTCAAAAATATAGTTATACAGTATGTCAATTTGGTATTTTTACATATGCATTTTTATTAATAAAAATCAAATTTTCAGAAAGTTTTTAAAAGTAAAGAAAAAATATTTATTGTGGTTTGATGGAAACACTAAGTTATATCTAAATATGTAGTTCAAAACTTAATTACAAAATAAACATAATCTTATCAAAATAAATAATCTTTACTACACCCAAATACAAGCCAATTTGCTATTCATAGGCCTACACTAAAGAAAACACTGCAGTGCATTTGCTTGTCTAACTTGCTTAAACATTAATGCAACATGGATACTCTAAGTTGTGTATTTGTTTACATCTGCCTACTGTGCTGGTTGTGTACACTGGCAGTCAGTCGCCTCCAAAATGGGTAAATGTAAAGAACTCAGTTCTGATCTCAAGGATACAATTGTAAATCTTGCACTTAAGGGATATTCTTTGAGAAAAATATGGCGACTGATAGGCAAATGTCATGCAACAGTACAGTATATACTAAATAAATTCTAGTATTAAGGTTCAGTAGAGAATGTTCCGAGAGAACCTAAACTAAAGAAGTTAAATTAAAAGGAGGAGAGAACCATTGTGAGACAAGTGAAATTCAACCCCAGAATTAGTGCTCCAAAATTGCGGTCTACCCTAGAAGTTTCTAGTGGTAAAAAGGTATGTACTGAGACAGTTCGGAAGGTGTTACGCAGAAATGGCTATCATGGAAGAATGACTAGAAAATGACCGATTGTAAGTAAGAAGAACCGTGTTGTAAGACTACAATTTTTCAAAAGAAGATGTAAATAAGGGGCAGGCATTTTGGAATAATGTTATCTGGTTTGATGAGACTAAAATCAACCTGTTGGGTTCAGATGGCGTTCATAGAGTCTGGAGAAAAGCCAATGCGGATAATGATGTGACCAATACAACACCTACAGTAAAACATGGGGGTGGGTCTATAATGTTGTGGGGGTGTATGTCGGCAAAAGGAGTTGGCAATATACAGTTCATTGACAATGTTTATGGACAAATTTGTGTATAACGACATTTTTTCGTAAGAATGTTAAACAATATGCAGCAAAATTGGAAATGCTCCCTACGTACATGTTCCAACAAGATAACGACCCCAAACATACGGCGGACATAAATAAGACCTGGTTGATATGGAATGTGCCAAAACAATTGAAAACCCCTCCTCAATCTGCTGACTTAAACCCTATAGAACATTTATGGGCGTTTTTGAAACCCAAGGTCCACAGCAGAAACCCTTCTTCCAAGAAGTTGTTTACTTAAGAATGGTACAAAATCAATCCTCAGATATGAGATAGGCTTGTTAGATCCATGCAGCGTAGATGTCAAGCTGTTATTAAAGCTGAAGGTTACCCTATAAAGTATTAAGGACAGTTCATTTGTTCCTTCATTATTTATATTTTCCCCCATTCTGACTGTATGAATAGAAAGTAACTATACAATTTACAACTTTTAAAGTTTTTTTAATATAGTATACGTTAAATGTTTATAGAATTTGTTGCTTTGTATATAATATGTAAAGAAGTATACTTGAAAATGTTTAGTTAATGGCAAAATATAATTGCAATATTCTGAGAATTAAAATTGTGCTATTTCAATTATAAAATCTAAGTGTATGAATAACAAATTGACATACTATATATTGTATAGGGATATATGGTCAAGCGGTTAATATGAGCAATTCGGCGGTTTTTATTCTTGTAGTCTCAGCGGAATTTCTCTTCATTGTTATAATTCTTGATATCACTACGACACATCGGATCAGTGTGATGGTGCTGGCACATCTGAAAAGCGGGTATTTTCTGTTTGAAACGTAAACCTGTTTATTTTGTATGAAATTGTGAGCCATTGATTAATTATATTATTATTTAAATAAAGAATAATTATATTATTATTTAAATAAAGAATAATTTTATTAAATAAAGGTTGAACGAAATTATACGTGAATAATAATACAAAAGTATGTTTTTGTCAGCGGTCGTATTTAGGAATAGGGTAGAGGCTAGGCAGATTGGGCTGCTGCCTAGGGTGGCAGATTCAAAGGGCACCTTTAAAGATATTTACTGTTATACAGAGTGTTCACAGCTCGGCAGGACCGTCCCGCGGCGGCCCTGGACGGGGCGAGCGCTGGCGCGCCTTCCGCAGAGTTGCACGTGCTCGGCTGGCCAGTCATTGGTACGGAGCACTACCCACTGGGCTAAAATTACAAGTTCTAGTGTACTAACTTACATTAGGCTTACCTGCATCACAACATATGTTGAAAGTGATGACCTTGAAGGCGAACACATTCCCTTATATCTCCGAAAACAATTCTAGTTTACTCGTACGATTTTCGGACACAATAAGGGGCAAAATTATGGCTATTAAGTATTGGTTGGACATAATAAACGGGAATCAGGACTCGCTTAGAGCCGAGTGTTACAATGAACAGAAAAGGCAGTGTGTTTCGGGAGATTGGGTAATCGGTGTAGAAAGGGGATTGACGGGCATAGGGATGGGTTGGGTATGGGAGGGGAGTACGCGGAATAATAGAAATGTTTGGAGGACAGTTAAGAAGAGACTAATCGATATAGACAGACAGTATATAGAAGCAGAGTGTAACCAGAAAATATCGCTCACCTTGCAGACGGAACTGAAACTTTCGTGGGGAAGGGAGAAATATATTGACTCTTTGGATGGGGAGGATAGAAGTGCTATTGCATGGTTTCATTTGGGAGGATGGATGGCCCATAATTTAACAAATGATGAAGGCATTAAACTATGCCCACTATGCGATGACCATGAAAACTGGCAGCATATTATAGCATTCTGTAGAGAGACAGAACAACTTAGATTACAGATGCTGCCGGAGAGATTTCTCAGGTCGGATCAAGGGAGAGTGGCGTGTTGGGATCTTTTAGGACGGATAGAGAGTGAATCAAAAACATGCAAATTTTTGGGTACAGTAAGAAATTGAGATATAACAAAATTGTAGATTAAGGATATATGTATTAACAATAAGAAGAATCTCAATATGGTCTTTGTTTTCGATCTTTAATCATGTTATATAATAAGTAGGTCTGATAAGTTGAATAGTCTGATAGTGCATTTAATGTCTGCAGGGACGGGGGAGGGGGGTATGAGCGTGCGGTGTGTATATGTGTGGGGGTGTGTGGGTGTATGTGTGTGTTTTTTTTTTCTAATTTGTTTTCTAGCATTTTTTTTAAATATTAATGTACGGAATGTGGATGAATGTAGATATGTATTATTGTGATTTAGTGTAGACATAGATTTTACATATATGTAGCCTGTTATTGTTTTTTTGATACAGGTGTATTTGTAGGTATTTGTTTATATTATTAGTTTTATTTTTTTTATTCGTGGAAAAATAATGCACGTACGGCCAAGCAGGCCCGTGCGCAATGTAAATGCATATGTATTTTCTTTATTCTGAAAAAAAGGCAATAAATTCCATTATCTACTACTCGTAAGAGTTCATGTTGACTGATTGCCACTCGTGATGTTGTCCTCTCGTTCATTCTCTCGTGATATTGTCCTTCAATTCTTGTAATATGTGTGGATTTGACGCGTACACTTTATTCTTTAACGTTCCCAATTAAAGTATTATTATTATTATTATTATTATTATTATTATTATTATTATTATTATTATTATTATTATTATTATTATAAACAAATCGTACGGCGAAGGTCAGGGGAACCAGGTGACCACAATCCTAGACTATTATTCTGTCACCAAATACACTTCGCAATTCGTGCATAGAATTCACAGCAGTGTGCGCTGTCGCTGAATCCTGCTGAAAACCAGCCACAGAATCGTTCATTTCTTGTTAGTTGTAAGGATACAAATTATTTAAAATTGAAGTTAAATAAACGTATGAGTCAATTGTTGTATCGAAAAATGGACCGATTATTCCAGGCATACTCACTGCGCACCGAATCCCAACTCCAGTAACAATACGGGAATTTTCGGTACACCAAGGTTTGAGTAGAAACGTGACCGTGAAGAAGAAACCTCGTTTCATCAGCGAAGGAGGTTAAAAGTGGGTACTCGTCGCCATTATAAACGGACCGCAAAAAAAAAAAATTACAAAAATTAACTATGATTTTCCGGCCATGTGTGTGTGACTCTGGTGAATCTGTGTATATATATATATATATATATATATATATATATATATATATATATATAAAACTTTATTCATGATTCTTCAAAGTAGTAAAATAATGTAACGCACAATGAAATGGAAACAAATAACATTGACAACAATACGCTCAAATGAAATCAACAGTCTGCCAATGAAAATCCTGCCTTTCTTCATATTACTTGCCCAAGTTAAAACCACAGGCGTAAAATATATTACTACTCCACTATGTTATGAATGTAGACGGAAAGTATGTTAGGATTGTGCTGTCCTTCTCTTCCTTACCTACTATGTTGACACTTCCTGACCTCTGTGTTATGTTCTTTGACTAATAGCCCGACAGTTAGCAAATAATATGGGTTTTAAACGATCCGTCGTCTTATGGGGCCCTTAATCAAATGACTTATTTCACAACACTGTTACTACTGAGGTTACGTGTAGGAATGTACTCTCCCTTCTTTGCCTTACTCATTACATGTTGCCATTTATTGTGAGGCTGGAATAGGAAGATCACAAATACTGTAATTTCAAGTAATTGGACAGCTTAAACATTTCTTAACGAAATGTCCCATTTTGGCAAACATGTTACGATCTTTCACACATGTTTAGGAATTCTCAACTCACACTTCAAGTTGAACGATTTTCAGCACGTGATCGGGTGTACAGTCAGTCGTGTAATTTTCAATATGCAAGCACGGTGCAAGTTATTCAATATTCAAAATTTTCAAACCATAAAATATAGCGCGAAACATGTTTACTGCCATATATGTTTACTCGCGTGATGTGGAGCGTACTTTTCGATCGTACCAAAACAATCCCCCCCAGGAGCTATCACCTTGACGTGGTGGGGGGGCTTAGTACCCGATGAACCAGACGACTCTACTGGGGAAGATTGACTTAGGTTAATCTTGCTGGTGGGTAAGAGGCGAGGGGAACTAAGTATAGCTCACAACGAAGGAATGGCGTCTGTATCCATATTGGGCGGCCACATCTTCGTCAAGTCAAGTCTTCAACGGTCAACAGGGCGACAAGGAATAGCACAGCTAAACTTGTAGGGCTTGAAGAGCGGAAGAAGCAGCCCTCTCTTGGGGGGTGGATACCCAGAGGAGCATGTTTGGAGGCTCAGAGGAAGCAGCCCTTCCACCATCCTTGTCCTGCGAAGCGCTCGTAACGCTTCCAGGAGACATTTATCTTACTGAGAAGCTTCATGGAAATCAGCCGGATTGTCATAAAAGGAACCGACCCAAGCAAGATAAAAGGATACGATTTGGAATAAAGGACATTTTGAAATTAGGAAATTGGAACGTAAGGGGAATAAATACAAAAGAAGAAGAATTAGAAAGAGAATTAAAGAAAAAAGAAATAAATATAGCAACAATAACAGAAACAAAAAAGAAACTAAAAGGAACAAAGGACTTACAACACTATACTATGTTGTATAGCGGAGTAGAACAGACAACAAGAGCGCAGTGTGGAGTAGCAATTTTAATAGATGAAAAATGGAAGAACAAATTGAATAGCTATGAGTTTATAAATGAAAGGATCCTGATAGCCAGATTTAAAATTGAAAGAGGATATATGATGATAATTGCTGTGTATGCCCCAGAGGAAGGCAAGAAAGAAGAAACAAAAAAATTTATAAAACATTACAAACATTAGTTGATAAATATACAAAAGATCATCATTTAATAATAAGTGGAGACTTAAATGCCAGAGTAGGCAATGTCCCTATACCTAATGTAATAGGAAATAATGGAGAAATAACAATAAATGATAATGGACAGGATTTGAGACAGTTTTCAGCCTATAATCAATTAAAAATAATGAATACCTATTTCCGAAAAAAGGACATACATAAATATACAAGAAGTGGATATAACTCAAGATCAATAATTGACTATTTAATCGTAAACAACAAGCTAGGAGCCTTGGTAAAAGATGTGAGAGTACATAGAGGCAGCGATATATACTCTGATCACTATCTCGTGATAAGCAAAATAAACATAATAGCTAAATGGCGGAAAAATAACATAAAGAACAAAAGAAACCAAGAAGAAGTATATAAAATATATTTATTACAAGATCAAAGTATTAGACAACATTATGAAAGCAGAATGAATAAATATATATCAGAGATAGCGACGTCAGAAGATATAAATATTGAATGGGAAAATATATCAAATGTAATACATAAAACAGCAAATGAGATATTAGGAAAGAAAAATAGAATAAGGAATAGGAAGGGCTTGAGAACTTGGAATGCGAATATACAAAATGCAGTGAATGAAAAACAAAAAGCATATCATACATACTTACGACTGAAAACAGAAGAATCTTATGAAGAATATAAAATGAAAAGGAGAATTGCTAAAAGCATTATAAGAAAATCCCATCAGGAGTCATGGGATAAATTTATAAGCTCAGTAGAACATGATATGTATGGAAGACAAGAAATAGGTTATAAATTAGTGAAACATCTAAATCAGACTGAGAAAGATTCTGCCAGATTGAATATAATCCCAGAACAAGAATGGATCCAGCATTATGAAAAACTTTGGAAAAAGGAGGAAATTGAAGGAAAAGAGAACAATGAGGAAGAAATAAAAGTGGAAAATATTGATGTAATAGACATAAATGAATTAGAAATGGCTTTGAAAACCACTAAGAATAGGAAAGCAACAGGATTAGATAATATAAATATGGAATTAATCAAATATAGTGGAATATTGTGTAAACTACGAATACTTCATCTAATTAATATATGTTGGCAGACCTATGGGATTCCAACCACTTGGAAAACAGCAATTGTCAAGAATATATTCAAAAGAGGAGACCGGAGAAATTGCGAGAATTACAGAGGGATTAGCTTAATGAATACTGGCTACAAAATATATACGAAAATAATAAATAATAGATTGAGAAACATAACAGAAGTAATAATAAGTGAAAATCAAAGTGGATTCAGAAAGGGAAGGTCATGTATAGACAATGTCTTTACACTGAAACAACTCATAGAAAAGAGAAGAGAACATAACTTAGAAACTCACATAGGATTTATAGATTTGGATAAGGCCTTCGATCGAGTAAACAGACAAAAATTATGGGAAATATTACGAATGAAAGGATACCCGCTGTGCCTTGTTGAAACAATAAAGACATTATATGAAGACACAAATATAATTATAGATACCGGATTCAAAAGAACAGATGCAATCAAAACAAATACTGGATTACGACAAGGATGTAGTTTATCACCCACTTTGTTTAATATATATATAGACGATATTTTTAATAAATGGAAAGTTTTAGTAAATCCAGGAATAAGAATGGATAATAAAATGTGCATAAATAATCTTTTATTTGCTGACGATGTAATCATAATACAGAAAAATGAAGACGACTTACAGAAATCAATGCATGCATTAAATGAAATATGTAAATTATACGATCTAAAAATTTCTGTAAGGAAAACGAAGACCATGGCTTTTAGAGGAAGAGATCCAGTGAGAACCAAAATTATTTTAGAAAATCAAAGTATAGAACAGGTGTCTAGTTTCAAATATTTGGGCTGTGATGTTGGCTACAATGTGGAAAGAGATATTGACTCCAAAATAAATAAATTTCAGACGGTGTGTGGAACAATACAGAGAACATTCAAAAATAAAATTAGAAAAGAAACCAAGATAAAAATGTATAATGTTATGGCGGTTCCCACAATATTGTATGGATGTGAAACTTGGGCTCCAGTGAAAAGACAGAAGGATAGAATACAGACGGCAGAGATGCGGTTCCTAAGACAAGTAAAAGGATGTACAAGACTTGATAGAATAAGAAATGAGGATATAAGAGAAGAATTGAAAGTACAGCCTTTATTGGATAAAGTCACGAATTACAGACAGAAATGGATTGATCACATGGATGGAATGAGCAAGGAGAGATATCCATTGTTAGCCAGAAATTATCAAGCAAGAGGAAGGCGTGATGTTGGAAGACCTAGAAGACGTTGGGCTGATGCAATATGAAGTCGGAACGGGCAATTGCCTAATCCTTGGAGTGATGATGATGATGATGATGATGACCTTGAGGAACCAGCTATAACGGCTGGGGGACTCGACATGCTAACCACATGTCACCCCTACACTGGCTGTTGATCATCTACCTCTGTGATTGACACATGTGGATGTGAAGGGCCAGCAGCCGGCTGGTAAAATGGCAACCGCTGATAAGTGGAAAGACCCTCAATCGGAAAGTACGAGAAGACCAATACTACATACTGTATTAGGCCCATTTCATAAAAAGAAATTAATAATTCTAACTACAATTCACCATGCCCATATCTAAAATATTCATTTTAATTCAACTCTCCCAGCAATTAAACGTGGATTAATAACTTCTAACATGTTGTTTTTTTTTTTTCAAATATGGTATACTGAACTTGCTCTACTTGCAATCTTACCTATGTAAACAAATTTACTTTAACATTTGCATCTTCTGGAGTTAAATACCTTTACGGGAGGTATATATCAATCATCCGAACTCTACTCACTCTAAATTTTGTCAATGCTATATTTCTCTTTGTCCCCTGAACATACGATTGGCACTCAGTTCCGTTAGGAGTTGAGTTGACCTAGTGTCATGATGCCATCAGATGGTTTGGTTCAGCTACAAATCATGGCCACATTCAGACCGAACCCACGACCCTTCAGATTATAGCGTCATTCCTCAAACAACTACACTACAAAGTGAGCCATTAAAATTGCCTCAAATCATAAACATTGTATTTTCTATTGAGTCAGAATGAAGAAGCTAATTAAAATAGAAATTAAGTGAAAATCTTCACTTTTTTATTTGCAAAAGAAGTGTTTGTGTCTGATTTATGTGCTGGCATGTACAACTACACATTATACAGGACCTGTTTATATAAATATATGTTAAAGGGTAAGAAAATAGTAGCTTCATAACATATTGTTGTTGTAGTTTTCCTGGTTTTATCATTATGATTTCATATTTTGGTATAATTGTCTTCATACAATTCCTCCTCTAGTGATAAGTATATTAATCACAGTAAAATCAGTGAAGAAGAAGCATGTTTAGCATAGTTCCAGTAGATAAATTTAGGTAATATTGAATGTATAGATCATTGTGTTATTATTCCCGTCCATTAAATTTCTATACTGACTGTATTGCCTCCCCTGCATCCATTCGAGAGATCAGTAGTTTGGCGACACTACCCGCTAGCCACGCAGAATTAACTTGGTGGAATAACTAGAATGTGCTTCAATTCTCCTTCGTCTCTTACTATGTTGCCACTTCCTGTCCCTCTGTTGTGTTATTTGATCAGGAGAGGAGCGCTGACAAATACTATGATTTTTAAATGATTTGTTACCTACAGTAGCCCATGATCAAATGAATAATCCAACATTCATGTTACTACAGGACTTTGAGTTGTTTTTCTTCTGCCTTCTTCATTGCATGTTGCCAATTCGTGTCTGGTGTGTTGTGTTGCGAGCATGGTATTAGAAAGATGGCAAACGCTGTGTCGTTAAATGATCTGAAACCTTCAGCAGTCGGTGATGTAATGACTGTAATTTGTCAACCGTGTAATGATATTTCACATGTGTTTAAGGAATATCCTTTCCATGGAGAAATAGTTTGGCATTATTAGCGCTAACACACTTCCCCTCTAGCCATGCAATCTTAACTTAATGCTTACCTTAGAACTTTCTTCAATATTATGCAACCTTACGTAATGTATCGGTTATATATTACGATACGTTAGGAAGGCAATACTCATTCGCAATCATTAAGCTTTGTTATGTGAAAAGCCGGTATCACTGTTAAAAGACTACCCAGTATCAACACTCAACAGTGCAAATTCATTCTTAAAGGAAAAGACCGACAGCGACTAAAGAGCCAGATGCATGATATTTCAGTTTCATTTACAACACTAAAAAGTGTAAGTGTTTTATTAATACTTACGTACAGTGATCTCTGATTTATGTAAAAAGTGACAATCGCAAAAACCAAGACAAAAAGAAGAACTACTATAATGCCTCGTTGTTTAACGAGAAAGTGATCTGTTTAAAAAATTAACGCAGCGCCAGCTTGTTCCATTCCAGATATATTTGAGCCTAATAATGTGGCTAACAATATCCAAAATTGTGATTCGTGTGATTTATCTGAGTCAAGCGTTTCCCATTATTACTAATAGTAATAATAACTCGGAATCACTTAATTCAGTTGATACATATGATGCCTATAGTGCGACTGATCTAAATTCTGACGATCCTGCAAAGTGGACAATAAATTAATCCCATCGCGATCATATTGCAAAACAACGTTTTGTTGCACAAAATGTATACAATGATTATAAAAACATATGCAAACAATATACTGAAGTTCTGAGGCATTCAAATAAACGTTTGTTTTTCGGACCTCTGAGAAATAATCAGAAAAATGAAAACAATTTTCAGTACACTCTCAAAGCATGGGCTGACCTATCTTTCAGGGATCAGAACTACGATTTTGGGTCAAACCATACTTTGAATTTCGAGATGACGCTAGAGCTAATAGAAGAATTTGATCACTTTCTAGCAAAACATAGAACTTTATTGAAACAAGGGAAAGTGAAGAATAATATATATTTTATTTTCAAACATGTGAATAGTTTATTCTGGCAGAAATAATGGTGAAGTATATTGGTGGAAGAAGAGAAGAAAACTAAATATTTGTCTTCTATATTATAGACTCCACTCCTCATATTACACATGTAGATCAGCTACCTTCTGTTGTGAGGTATATGTCAAAACATTGATTTCCTATTGAAAGATTTATCAGTTTTGTCTCAAATACAGGACACAAATTAGAACAATTAGCTAAGGCATTAATAAGCTTATTAAGTAAATATGAATTAGACATTCCATTACTCAGGGGCCAGCCTTATGATTGTATGACATGTTCTGATATCTTGTGTTGAGATTTCTTGTTGTTTTGCCTATGTAGAACTTTTCGCAATTATATTTCAAAAAAAAAATATTAATAATGAAGAAGAATCAAGTTTTGCCAAACACATACTAGAAACAGGTCATGAGTTCGATGAAATCGATAACTATATGTCAGTACTATGTAGAGAGTATAACAACAACTGGATCAGCATCCTTGAAGACATAGAGATCCTAAAAGAAGCAAAGAATAAAAATCTACTCAATAAGAACATACCCGCAGGCATAAATCCGTTATACAACTTGTACAACACAATCGGGACCAGTTAAAATGCAGCATATGAAACATTGTCTTTGAAAGGCCTCCATATTGAAATAAATTGATGAATTTTAATAATTTAGTTGAGGACGACTGACTTATCAGGTGCCAGTTTTATAATCAACATCTTGATTCTACTTACTTTGCGAATGTAATACATTCGTTCACCCAATGTTTGAATATAACTAAAAATAAGATAAATATAGTTTACAACTCCATTCAAACAAAATGGCAGCACTCACATGACCGGAATGGAAACATTTGATTGCTAGTTGTGAAGGTTGTCCTACTTGGTTCCGTCAGTTGGTGGAGATTGTTCTGCTTAACCAACATTATACTTCCACGCTCTGGAACCATGTGATTTTTCTTCTTCTAATCATCTTATAAGATTCATAGTGGAGTTCAACGGTGTTATTATCTCAATTTCTACAAATATTGGATATTATTTCTTTTGATGCCAATAACTTTATTTGATATTTTTTTCACTGATGTTAGCTGCTTTCACTGCAAAAATATTTATGACAAGGTATTTATGATAATATCTGCTAACGTATTTTTTGAGTTCGGTCATCTTTGCAGCATTCCACTGAAGTAAAGCAAGTATTTGTTTTCCAGCCATCATCTTTCTTTGAAAGGTTCGTTTCATTTTTATAAAGTTTGATATTCGTTTTTTAAAAACAATTGCAACGCTTTTACTAACTTATTTTAAAATGAATCAGTATATTAGAAATTGAATATAAAACATGCATTTGATTTAGCAATTCGTGAATCATATCCTTCTTATATGGTAATTTTCAATATCTAGTAAGTAAGATCAATAAAGATTTATATTATTTTTTTAATATAATCATTACAGCCCCTTACGCCACATTTTTTCTGAATTCGCTTAAAACAAATTTACTCTATTTGAGCAGATGACAAATTTCCTCTCCCAACTAATGTGATGATTGGACATAAGCTACTGTATGTTGTGTTCAAAATGACTTATGTGTGTTCTTGAGACGAACACAACTCTGTACCAAATACTGATTGAATTAAGACATTTATCTAAACGTATATTACAAGTAAGCTATAACTAAGTTACTCACTGGCACTATAGAACCCGTAGGTTCATGGCTGCGCTAAAATAAACTCTACATGCATTCCCATCCTTTGATATTGTTTTCAATCATCCATATATAATCTAATTCCCTCACTTCGTGGTTAATTTTAATCTCCTACTTCATTATTGGTATACAAAATATCCGTTTTCCCTCTTGTCTATGAGACTAAACTTTTCTTACTACATCTGGTTACCCATAAAGATCACGTATATCACTTTTATATACTATTCTTCATTCGCCCTTCTGTTTATCTCTCTTTGGTCCAAAAATGTTCCTAATAACTTTGTTCTCAAATACACGTATTAATTGCTTCTCCTTTATAGTAACAGCCCCTGTTTCGCATCCGTAGGTATATAATATACTGGGAGAATAACAGTTTTATAATTTTTCTGTTTAACTTTCTTTTTTTTTTTAGATTAAATGGGACGAAAACAGTCCCAGTAATGTGTAATAGCATGCATTTCCTGAATCCAGCCTATCTTTAATTTCTTTGCGCAACTCATTGCTATTTTTAATTTTTGCCCTTAGGTATTTGAATTCAGCCACTTCTCAAAATTTCCCTTAATTTTCATTAACTGTCCATTTCCATTATCCAATGTATTTATATGTTTGGACATATATTTTGTTAATTGACGTCTTCTTCCAGTCCCAATTTCTTAGTATTACTCAAGTAAGTTGTAATGCAATAAAATTGAAAAGAGAGCACTGAAATATTTTTAAAAATAATTTCAATTCAAGTTTGCAGTATGATATTTTGCGGGCTCTTTAATGCATTTGGAGAGTTTGAACATCTTGGTACGATGTTGAAAATGAACAGAAAGTTGAAGAAACATATTGATATAGCATTATTTACAGGCAGGGGACAAATTAATAGTAGTAGTAGTAGTAGTAGGACTTTATTAGACAAAAAGTAAGATATTTACAATATTATTTACAAATATGGGTCGCACGGGCAGTAAGCCGTACGTGCTGTTGACAGTCCGTTACAATAAAGTAATAATTGGTACTAGTGTAAAGAAAATAAACAACAAAAACAGCAATAACATTACAATTACATAAAGAAAACACAATAATAATATTACAATTAAATAATAACACAATAGCATTATACACTAAAAAACATTAACATTACAATTACATAAAGAAAACACAATAATATTACAATTAAATAATAACACAATAGCATTATACACTAAAAAAACAATAACATTAAAATTACGTAAAGAAAACACAGTAATATTACAATTAAATAATAACACAATAGCATTATACACTAATTAATTTATATATAATTGTTAATAATTAATGGTATTGCATTTTGATAACATACATTTATTTATGAATGAGTGTTATCTTTATTTTCCGCGTTTTGTTCAGAAATTTACCGAGGTTTATCCAATTTTCTGGATTTACCAATAACTCGTAGCATGCCAATCTTTCCCGATTTGAATTTAGAAATCTATCCGGCAATAACTGACGTCTCCAATATTCTAAATCATTACATTTTCGTAATATATGTATCTCATCTTTAAATTTCCCGCACATTGGACATATTCGCATATCGTGATCGTCACTAATTTTTAGAAATTTCCATGCCCCTAGCCTAAACCAAGCAAGCCCTGATCTCTCCTTAAATCCTAGGTTGAGTATATACGATCTTTTCCCCATACGTGTTTTAGGTCTCATTTTAAACACAGTGAGCGTTTTCCTGAACATTCGGCGAAAGTATCTTGTTGGTTTATATCTAAGTACCTCCTCCTTATTTTTCTCCACACGTTCTTGCGATTTTCAGTCCCTTTTTCCCATATCCAGCCCATCCCAATCTTTTGGAGTTCTCTCCTAACCTCGTCTGCCGAAAATTTAACATCTATGTTTTTAATTTGGTGGTCGTAACAAATTGCTCTAAGCATTGTTTGTTCACCTTGGATTACTCGCAACCAGTATTTGAGTACACGAATTTTACAGTTAATGTCGTCCTGGAATGACCCGAATTCATATAAAATTCCACAGTTAGAAACGGCCTTACTAAGTTGGAAACCCCAAATCTCACTACCATAGTGCATTACTGGCCTGACCATCGCTCCATACATTTTTTCTAATGTGCTGACTGGAATATCAGGCACTCGACCCAGAATACCGAGTACACTGTTAAGTTGTTCCCTCCCTTTAAATAATGCTATATCAATATCAATATGTTTTTTTCCCACTTTCCGTTCATTTTCAACGTCGTACCAAGATATTCAGAATGTTTCACGTTTAGAAGTACTTGATCTTTGTATTTCCATTCCTCTGTTCTACCATAAACCGTCCCATTTTTAAAGGTCATTGTTTTTGTCTTACTAACATTTACAGTCAATCCCCAATTCCTACAGTATATTTCCAGTAGGTCAAGACCTCTTTGCAATCCCTTGATTGTCTTGGAACAGATAATTAAATCATCTGCATACAACAGGACTGGGACTTTAACATTTCTTATCTCCGGAGCCTCAATTTGTCATTCTAGCATTACGTCTACAATATCATCAACGAATAGATTAAATAGCATTGGTGATGAAATGTAACCTTGTCTCACTCCCCGATTGGCTTCACTGCTCTCTGTAATGTGCCCTTGTTCTCCTTTTATACAAAATTTAACATATTTATAAATTGACATTAAAGCATGTATCATTTTATGAGACAATCCTTTCCGATTTAAATTTTCCCAAAGTGCGCTTCGGTCCACAGTATTAAATGCCATCTTAAAATCAATGAATGTACAAAATAATTTACCCCCCTTCATTTTCAGATTGTCGTCAATTAATGTTCTCAGAACAAATACGTTGTCCACCGTGGAGTACCCTTCTCTAAAACCTGCCTGATATTTTGAGAGCCTATTGTTCTCTTTAGCCCATTGTCTTATTCGTTCGTAAAGTACTTTACAATATATTTTTCCGAACACTGACAAGAGACAAATTCCCCTGTAACTTTCTGGTGTCTGTGCCCCACCTTTCCGTTTGTATAGCGGTTGGATGACACCTGTCGCCCAGGCATCCGGATAATCTCCTCCATTAAAAAGTTTGTTGAACGCAGTTTTCAAAACGTCTAATAATTTATTGGATGATATCATATTTTTCAAAAATTCCCCTGGTATTCCATCACTTCCAGGTGCTTTACCATTCTTTAAACATTTAATGGAAGAAACCACTTCAGTTTTCGAAATATCCTGATCCAGTAATTGAATATGAATTGGGTCAGGGATCTCAACTATATTTCCTTGATTATATCTTAACCTCTCATTTCCCAGCGCCCTATCAAAGTAACTTCTCCAATCCCCGGGCGTTATTCTTGTCCGAATTATGGACTTTACTTTGAGTTCCCTTAACGCTTTCCATATGTCCGCAATGTTCCCACTTTCAGTCGCGACTCTCATTTCTTCGGATTTCTTATTTTGCCATGCTAGTTTTGTTTCTCCTAATAATTCTTTATATTCCTTTCTCTCTTGCGCATAATTTTTTCTGCTTTCATCTGTGCTTTCTTTTCTAAACTTTAAAAAACTATATAATTGTAGACTTTCACGGCCGGCGTCTTGATCCATATTTGGTTCGTCTTCCGGGCTTATAGGCCGTGGTCTGGTTGTCTTCTTACTCGACGTTTCATCTACTGCTGCGGTAGACATCATCAGGAGATACTGCGTGCTTTCTGTGAACTCCTCAACAGTCGGCCCCAGTCTGCAGCCGACTGTTGAGGAGTTCACAGAAAGCACGCAGTATCTCCTGATGATGTCTACCGCAGCAGTAGATGAAACGTCGAGTAAGAAGACAACCAGACCACGGCCTATAAGCCCGGAAGACGAACCAAATATGGATTTAAAAAACTACTTTCGACAAACTTCTTCTTCTTTCTACATTCATTATTGTACCACCCTTTGTCCTTCTGGTTCATTGTGTATTTAACCTTGAATTTTTCCCCTGCTTTTTTAAAACATACTGTCAAAGGTTTAATAATTTCCTCCCCGTTAAGTAACTGTACACTAGATATTCTGGGAAGAGTTCGTGACAATCCTGTTAGCACTTAAGTAAAAATTTAACACTTTCCAATATTGTTATTTTAACACAGTTCCAGTAATGGGTCATATTACGATATTATAATGATATTCAGAAAAGAAAAATTAATGTCTGAAACAAGTAATCGAGCCGTGGACCTCTCGTATTCCGTACGAGGGGCAAGACCACTACACTATTCGAGACATGGTACAAACATTAACAATCCTTTCCACATATACAATTATATAATTCTCGTTTCGTTCGCTGCCAGGTAGATGTCACTACGAACGTCAACGGCCGGCTTCCTTTAGAAGTATCTATGTTTCAGAATTTTACACCACCACTTTGACGTTGGTAGTGACATCTACCTGGAAGCGGACAAAACGATAATTATAGATTTGTATATGTGGAAAGAATTGTTAATGTTTGTACCAGGTCTCGAATAGTGTAGTGGTCTTGCACGCTCGTACGGAATACGAGAGGTCCACGGTTCGATTTCTGGTTCAGGCATAATTTTTTCTTTTCACAATATCATTATAATAGTAAATAAAAATGTGTGGAGCGATTGTGAGGCCAGTAATGCACTATTGTAGTGAGATTTCGGGTTTTCAAAGAACGTAAATACTGAATAAGGTATATACGGAACTTCTTATATATATATATATATATATAACAGGATTTAGTAAAGCCGTTTTAATTGTGCAATTTTATATGAATTTCGGTCATTTTAGGACGACATAAATTGCAAAATATCCTTAGAAAAGTGTTCAACTATTACCTTGTCTTGAGTGAAAGTGCACTATCATCTTTAAATTAACAAAATGTAGGTATAGAGATTTCATTCCAGTAACTCTGCTTCTCTTTCTTTCCCTGAAGTGTATTAAATATTGTAGAATACCCTTTGAAGCAGTGAATCTTTTTAAACAATTTATTTATTTTTTCTCTTTACTTTAGCTAGAAGCAAAACTTTGCGAACCGCGAGAACCACCTCTCATGAAACATCCTAAAGTTATACTATCTGAAATACCACCCGTTAGTCAAGTTTGAAAATAAAAAGTAGAAAATAATGTGGTGATAAATGAAATATGAAGATTTTAGAATTGTTTAAATGTTTTATAATATATATATATATATATATATATATATTACTTATTACTATCCAAATAATGTTTAAAGAATTATTATTTGCTCAAGAGGTAGTGTTTGAAAGTCACACTTGAACTGTCCCGGCTTAAAATCTTACGTGGACTCGTCAGAAGTTTTATCTTGGTTTTCCAAAAACGTAAACGAATACTGGTATGGTATTCCATTTAATCATAGGAACTAATTCTGACATATTTTAAAGTAGAACAAGGAGTGCAATAGGCTCTAGAGTCTTAGAAAAATGACATATTCTCAATTTCATATGATCGTTCAGAAGGTTCGTAACGCCTGAACTCCGCATACTAAATTAATTCCTCACAGAGTCGAATTTGTTATCCAATTTTGCTGGATTACAAAATATGTTTTATTTTTGTTAATTAAGCAATACGTATTCAGTTACGTTGCGAAAAATATAATATGGCTGTCACTAGAGCGACTTTTAATTTAAGACTTTCTGGTATATCACCATTCAAAATTATCGGATTCGCTGACTTTGAAGAATACGTACCTTTCTCCTTTTATTTTAATGTCATATACCAAGTTTTGTTTTGTTAAGTTTTATTACCTAGTTCTGTTACCAAGATTTGTCGAAAATTGCGGCCGCTAAAGTCACATTTAAAATTTTACTTCAGGTAATTCCCCACTGCTAACGGCCCCATTTTGCAAGTCAACTAACTAGATCTTTCTTTTCTTGATTTTCACCTGCCGAGTTACATTCCTAAAGAATGTGATCGTTATAGGGTTAACGTTCATAAAGACATACATAAACACAACAAAAACCTACATTGATACATAAGTATTTTCCTTTTTCAATATAATTTTTCCAGTAATTAGATTTGATATTGATTTCTAAGAGTAATTAAAAATACTCGTACTTTCTTGAGACCAGCCTCCTTAACTACATTATATTGGAATTCGCTAAACAATAGACGCGATATCACACTACATGTTAAACCGTCTATTGTATTAAAATGTGTTTGAAAAGTTCAACATTTGCATAACTTGATTTTGAGTAAACATTATTATTATTGTTATTATTATTATGTCAAGGTCATGACTTTCTACATCTGTTGTGATGTAGGTAATTGTAATGTAAGTTGTTACAGTAATAATTTGTAATTTTAGCACAGTAGTTAGTGCTCCATACCAATAACTTGCCGGTCATGTACGTGTACGTATAACTCTGGTGGAAGGCACGCCATTACTCACCCGGTCAAAGGTCCCCGTGAATCGGTCCTGCCGTCCTACGAACGCATTGTACACACACACACATACACACACATATATATAAATATATATATACATATATATATATATATATATATATATATATTCAATTCCATAGTAATTCTGCCCGATGGCAGGTCTTTCACTGCAATCATAGCATTTTAATGCTCATCCAGGTGCCTCTCCCGATCGGGAATATAACCCTGCCCCGCTGTGTGAGAAGGCAGCACGGTACCTCGAGACCACAGCGGTGGATATATATATATGTGTGTGTGTGTGTGTGTGTGTGTGTGTGTGTGTGTGTGTGTGTGTGTGTGTGTGTATGTGTATGTGTGTGTGACAATTTAGGTTTTATGTTTCTTCCCTGGCCATAGTTGAGCTGTTTAAGGCATGTTATTTTAGTGCGAAACTACGGTGCTGTTCCAGTCATTACAGGGATGAAAATTTCTCATCAAATTCGGCCAATATTGGACCACTTTCCTAACAGTTTTGTGAGCAATTTTGGTACGAGAGCTATAATAAGTAGAAACTCTTGTTTGAGAAAGCCAGCTATAACGGCTGGGGGAAACGACATGATGACCACATGTCACGTGTATATGGATTGGGTGATCGTCCTTCTCTGTGATTAACACATTCTGATGTGATACCAAGGTTAGGCTGGTAAGCCAATAGCCTACTTGGGCTGTTGCGCAATTAGTTTCTTTTTTATGTGTCTTGGATCTTTTGAGTACAAAGTAATATTAATTTTGTAAAGTAGAAGTTGACTTCAACGGCAGAGTCGGCGCAAAAGGAGTCCTTCAACACGGCGGATCTGGCGGATGAGGCAACTCTATCTCTACGGGAAATAGAGAAACACTGTCTTGCAGTGAAGAGGATCTTTGAATCCTATGGGAGGAAAGCCGATTGAGGGTCTTTCCACTTTTCAGCGGTTGCCCTTTTACCAGCCGGCTGCTGGCCCTTCACATCCACATGTGTCAATCACAGAGGTAGATGATCAACAGCCAGTGTAGGGGTGACATGTGGTTAGCATGTCGAGTCCCCCAGCCGTTATAGCTGGTTAATCAACCTGGAGCCGCTACTGATTGTAGCTACCCAATTGCCTTACGATGCTGGGTTGGCACCGGTCCCATACTGGCCGAAATACCATGAGAAAATTTATTCCCCCATGGAGACTCGAACCAGCGCAAGTCCCGTAGCTCTGCGCCAAGGCTTCCTACCTTAACCGCTCGGCTACGGCGCAGGAAAGCCGAGACAGAAAATTTCCCTGTCCTCCAGATTCGGCATTTCTGCTGTGGGCTAGCTCCCCACACATTAGAAAAAACACAATGTTAAAGACCAACTAAATATGAAAATAAAACAACGAAAACGGACATTGAATAAAAGCATGTGCAATGTTCGAGGAATAAGAAGGAACATAATATAGTCGTTGAGTCCCATAAGATCAGATAAGCGTATTTGTAAAGTCACAAAAAGTATATTGGTATAATATCGGCGGAATCTCTTGCAATGTATGAAAGTGAGATATGGACAATCAGTAAGTACTACAAGAATAGACTAATAGCTCTATACATGGATTATTTACGCAGAAGTGCCAGAAAGTCAAATTTAAAACATGTCTCAAATAAGGAAATTAGAAACATAATGGAAGCAAAATAAGGCATAATTGAAAGAATTGAGGAGAAGGAATTAAAATGGTAAGGAAATATTTTAAGAATGGAAGATGAGCAATGGTCGAAATTACTATATCAATGGCAAACGATCAGAAAGAAGAAAAGAGGAAGACCAAAGTTCACACGGAAGGAAAGCATGAGGATAGTAATACATGCATGAGGGTTGAGCATTCAAGATGCCCAAGATCGTAGGCATTGGATGTTTGCTATGGGAAGACGGCGGCAACTGTAAAAACCGGAATATAGATAGATAGTTATAATTTTTTTAATTCAGTTTAATATTTTTTACTAATGGATTAATTCTTTCTTAGCCAGCTTATGAGACTGAACATGTTTTAGAATTGAGTGTTTTATTGTAATTAACTTTATATATATATGAGTGTGTGTATATATGTACATATATATATGGGTGTGTGTATATATGTATATATATATATATATGGGTGTGTATATATATGTATATATATATATATATATATATATGTATGGCATGATAAGGAAAATAAATGCCTGGACGGGATTCGAACCGGGAACTCTAAGTCTGTACCTCGGCGTGTTATCCATTACACCACCAGGCGAATCCGATTCAAACACTTACTTTTCTTATATATGTATTATATTCTCCATTATTACTAGATGTCGCGAGAACTCGGTCTTCACTGCCACCTAGTAGCTGACTATAACAAGTAAGCAAATTAAGAGAATATTTTTACTTTATAGCAGTGACGCTTTATCGATGTTGCAATTAAATGTTTTTACATTGAACAATGTAAGCTTAATATGGCATGATAAAAATAAATGCCTGGACGGGATTCCAACCCGGAACTCTGAGTCTGTACCTCAGCGTGTTATCCATTACACTATCAGATATATATAATGTATATGTATATGTATATGTATATATATATATATATATATATATATATATATGTGTGTGTGTGTGTGTGTGTATGTGTGTGTTTGTGATATTTTTTGTTGATTTAACTATTAGCATTAGGCATGCTCCTTGCTAACACCCAAAATTGACTACAGTGATAGTACTGCTCTTCTAACGACACACTCGTCAGTCTATGGATCGATTAGGACCACTATTTACTAACTATATCCATATAAGTGCAATAACATTCGTGCTAGCGACATATTTATTTATGTTCCTTATACAGACTATTGTCAGTACGTTTATTCCGATTAGGTTAGCTAGATAGTATAGGTTAGGTTAGGTTAGGTTAGATTAGTTAGGTAGGCCCTTCTCGACGACAATCAATGTTTTGTTAGCGTGCTATTCATAGATGGCTATTCCATTCAAAAAATGACTAATACAAATTTCCCATATTAGCGATTGTTAATATGGCGTAATTTATGTTACTTTTACTCAAATTCTCATTCAAATTTACGGAATTTTATTCATGCTCATATCATTTAACAAATTGTGCAGGGGACAATAAAGAAAAATAAAATTTATAGAGGCGAAAGATTTCTTCAATGGTTATACATATAGATGCACTTGTTCTATCGTAGTAAATCCCTCGCTCCATTCTCCAGACCCCTCTACTTTTATCGTGAGTAAAAAAACACTGTCCATATATTCCTAATGTTGTTATTCCCATTGTACCTAACTCACAGGCATTACCGAATTCATGGTTCATGGCCGCGCGGACATAAACTCACCTTACATCCCTATCCTGAGTTAATGTTTTACAGCCTTTCTCTGTATAATCTACTTCATTGAAATCATGGTCAATATTATTCTCCCATCTTATTGTTGGCTTATCTAGTGGACGATTTCCCTATGGTTTTCATACAAAGATCGTCAAATCCCCTCATTCGTTTCCAATGTCCAGCCCATCGCAATCTATAAGAATTAACTATTCTTATTATATATAGTTTGCCATACACTTTATGTAGCTTCGTTTATGTAATTTTCTCCATTCGCCTCTCTGTTCGTCTCTCTTTGATCCAATTTTTTTCTTAATAACTTTATTCTCCAACATTCATTATTTTTTCTCCTCCCTAAAAACGAGAGTCCATGTTTCGCATCCATATAATATAACTTGGAGAATAAAGGTTTTATATAATTCCATTTTATTTTTTATTTGTGAGAAGTTGGGACGACACGAGTGCCTGTAATGCAAAAGAGCATGCAACTTAACTTTCAAAATATGTTTATTTTTTGAGCACCTGATTCCTGTTTGTAATTATTATTCCTAGGTATTTGAATTTCTACAAAATTATTTTTATGGCAGAGAACATCCATACTTATTTGGTAAAACTATTTTAATTCAATGATTAACTAATTACTAGCATTGTTTTGTGTTTCGCATACTCAATTATGTAGACGATTTTTTTTTTTGTTTTTGTGTGTGCAGGTACGTTCAACAGAAAACAAACTCGCCTGTAGACATGCGGGTAGGTATACACACGGGAGCAGTGCTGGCCGGGGTGCTGGGACAGAGACAGTGGCAATTCGATGTCTATTCCAAGGACGTAGAGCTTGCCAACAAAATGGAGAGCAGCGGTCTGCCCGGGTGAGTATAATCTTTTCTCTACCAATGACCAGAACGTTAGGGAGGGGACTCTAATCCCCGCAGAGATGACCTGGCTACAGATACCTCAATAAAATCTGATATATCTCGTATCTATCACCGTTTTTTTTTCCTCCTAAGTTTCCAGCTTTCATTTTCAGAGCAGCGTATGATGTGTATGACATAACAAATGAAACACAGAAGAGTGTAACTCGTTAATTAAAATTATTATTACTATTATTATTATTATTATTATTATATTATATCTAATATCAACAATGCTCAACATTATTAGTAGAAAGTAGTTTCTTGTTCAATGACGCACTTTAATGAATGTCTCAGTTATTAAAGCCTTGTTTCAAATCTGAACGTAAAATGGCGGATACTCTTTTTTCAGAGGACTCTAATTTCACGCTTCAGGTTTTTTATGTGCCGTAAATGTATATAACGACTTTGTGACTTATTTCTTTTCCGTAGAATATTATATTCAGGATCTTGCGTCCTTAAAAGTATATTTATCGTGGGTGAGTTTGCACCGCATAATTCGGAGCCAGATGCGATCAAAGTAAGCACCTGTGCACCGAAGCCGACATAAACACAAAATATATGTCATTTAGATTATATTTAAATCGAAAAGAAATTGTTTTCAGAATACAACAGAATACAATAAGGAAGAAAGATAATTTGTTGCCTAAATTCAATTTTTCTGGAATATATTTTTTTTAATTGGTAGAATGGTAGTACATATAGTTTCCCGCTATGAGATTGAAACGTAGGTGCACTGAAGGAATCGATGAAAAATAAAATATTGATGATGGAAATAGACTATTTGAAGAAAAAAATGTGAAGTGTGGGTTGTAATGAAAAAGAGAAAAAAAAGTTTTTGGCATTTATAATGGATTATTTGAGAAGAAGAGAACGGCTATCAATTGTAAAGAATCCAAATGCAACAACAGCAACGATGGATTGAAAATATTCGGGGAAGACCAAGAAGATTATAATATCAGAAAAGGTAAACAAATTATTTCATCAAGGGACTTACAAAGGTCGAAAAGGATGGAGATACGGAATATGAAGGCGGCTTCTGCTGCAAAATCCCTGAGAATAACTCAAGATATTCGGGATTTAAGAAATCGACAACATTGCATTCCTTGAAATGAGAAATATAATATGAGTGGATGAAGAAGAAACGATTATAAAATGAATTGAACAAAATGAACCAAGATTTTGTGGACTAGTGGTGAGAATGAGGGCTTATAGATGGCGAAGATATCAGTTGATAAAACCGTGGCAGAGAAAAAAGAAGGAAATTAAATCTAAGCGGAAGGACAGTTTGCTGAGAAGGATGAGAACCAAGCACTGATTTTTGAAGATGATTTGGTTACAAATGAATAGGGAAAAGCAATAGGAAAGTGGACACAGCCGTAGAAATCACTGTCTACATTATATATTATATAGTATCAAATATAAGTTCAAAATTAGTGACAGTAATATTTTTATATGCAAAAGCGATTTAACGTCTCAGGACACTACAATAGAATTTCAATCTGGACGTAAAATTATCGATAAATATGGCCAGATACCTCTTATTTCAGATACGAATTTAATGTTCTCTAAATCTACGACAAGTCCTGCGGCTTTACTTCGTTTCCGAGGGAAGTCATGCTCAGGAAGCTTACGCCATTAAAATAATTGCAATGACAGCAGTCGGATATAGACCGCGAACCTGGGTGACAGAGACGAGAATGGTATCCACATCACAAGGCGACCGATAAAAACTACTTGTTGATGATACAAACCTAAATAGTTCTCATTAATTTTTGTATTTATAGTTACATTAACTACATTGTCATATTCAGACATTTTTCAGACTCGAGTCTGAATATTTTCAGAATGTCGTAAATCAACATCAGATTGAATTGCAGCCTCTGAGAAATATAAAATCAGCAAAGTAATACCGTACCTTACTTGTCTACTATATATCTATTTTTTAGTTATGTGATAACCAAATTCCCCACTATAGGGAACAACTATAGATAAAAAAGAGAAATTAAACTTTACTTGGTTATTTAGCTCCCAGTAGGTAAGACCCTTACCCCCGCTTTGGGATCTGCAGATATAAACTAGACATGATTATGACTGTTAATATGGTTTGGTTTGTCGTTCGTCGTAATCTCCCGCACTAGAGAACATTGATCTTTATAAACCTGAAATAATATTTTTTTGGGATAACAATATTTTATATAAGACCTTCAATATCTCAATATCGGTGGTGATTAAAACGCATTGAATAAGTTATATCAGAAGATGAAAAATGATTTTCAATTCTGGAGGAAGAAATTGAACTAACATTAAATAAAAGAAAGCAACTGGAGGAGATGGAATCCCCTTTGAATTGGTTGAAGGAAAGAAGGAAATTCTGTTTTTATGTAATAAGATATACAAAGACGGCAAATGACCCAAAGAATTGACTGAGACAGTGTTAATATCGATATCGAAGAAAAATAATGCGAAGAAATGTAAGAAGTTCAGGACTATCAGCTTGTTATCACACTCTGAAATGATTCTCCTGCGAATAATGAATCGACGTTTACGTTCTACGATATAAAGTAAATTGGAAGAATAGTTTTGCTTCAGGAAGGGAAAGAGTACGAGAGGTGCAATTGGATTGATACGAACAATAGTATATATTTGAAGAGAAAAATTATACGCTCAGAGCGGGACTTGAACCCGGGACCCTTGGTTCTCTAGACCAAGTGCTCTACCAACTGAGCTACCTGAGAAAGTACCGATCTAAACGCAAATCTTTCTCTATATACATTGTAATTCCCGTCCACCAAATGCTATGAAGCCATGCCTCTATCTTGCAAATGGCGGCTCCTTTATAAAGAAGACATATTTGGGAATTATACATTACAGCCAATACGGCTTTTTTCCATGTTATTATTATTGATTTCGTACATCTCAATGATTTATCCATCATTGAGATGTACGAAATCAATAATAATAAAATAGTATATGTATATATATATATATATATATATATATTACAGAATTTTATGCAGTATTTGTTGACCTGGAAAAGGCCTTTGACAGAGTGCATTGGAATAAACTTATGAGGATCGTGAAGAAAATTGGCTTGGACTGGAAGGGGAAGAGGATCATAAGTTATCTTCATATGAAACAGCGAATAAAAGTAAACATATGAGAAGAAATGTCAACATCTGCTTGGAAGACCTAACGAAGAACTGCTCCAGGAGTACGGGAGGCGTAAACATGGGACGAATAAGAATAGATGCATAAGATTTGCTGATGATATGGCTTTGCTAGCAGAAGTTGTATTGACACTGAGGAACATGCTGATGGAGCTAAATGACAGATGCGAGTATTATGGGATGAATAGAAATATAAATATGACGATCGCCATGATTATAGGAAGGAGATCAAGGAAGAAAGATATGAAGATAAAATGTAAGGCCATTGAGCATGTGGAGAATTTTTAATACTTGGGTTGTACTATCAGTGGTAACATGAATTTTTTGTCAAGGAGCAAAGCAGAGAGAGCAACGGCAAAAAAATTTTAAAAAGAAGAAAAACATTTTCTGCGGACCTTTCCAAAAGAATTACGGAATAGGCTATTGATGTGCTTTGTGTGTGATGTAGCATTGTATGGTGCACACTTGGTCATTACGACGGGATGGGGAAATGCGACTGGAAGCTTTTGAGATTTATATATGGAGAATAATGCAACGTAATATAAAATGGACAGGTAAAATAAAAAAAATGAAGATTGTTTAGACAAAGTGGATGAAGGAATAACAATGCTGCAACACATAAAGAAACGGAAAAAGAAATTGGATTGGCCACTGGCTAAGAAAACATTGTCTGCTTATGGATTCCCTAGAAGGAATGGTCAACGGAAAGAAGGTTAGAAGTAGAAAAAGACATCAGATTATAGGCAATATTAAAATAAATTATTTGTTTGCGGATATAGAAATGAAGACTGAGTTAAGAAGAGTGGAGAATGCTGAGTTAGCAATGAAAGACCTGCTCTTGGGCAGAACACTATATATATATATATATATATATATATATATATATATATATATAGTAGAAGAATTCTGACATCAGTAAATGCATGTAGATATATAGATTGAGGTCGGAAGGACACTTAATGATAATTGAAAACGAAGAATTCCTGAAGAAATTAACGACATTAGAACTGGATTGCCAGAGGGGAAGAAAAAGACAGATACTGCAGTGTAAGTATGGAGTGAATAGAGATGCTCCATAATGAGAAACTGGAGAACGACTCCAGTCTATCAAGACAGATGGAGGAAGCTTTCGAGGAGGTTCAAACTCAGAAATGATTTATTGTATAAAAATGGTGATGGTGATGATGACGATGATATTAGAGTTCGTAAATGATTTTTTTTTTGTTATTCTCGTTGATACTCTCTCAATATTTGGTAGTTTCCTCATTTAAAAGGAATGAAAATTGAAATAAAATTTCAGAAAGTTCAAATAAGTAAGTAAATACAAGTTGTAGGACGCTAATTTTAGATGTTGGAATTAGATACCTACAAAATGTTTGCTTAACAAATGTAAAATATGGACGTGTCAATACCAGTAGGTGCGGGGGATTGTGTACTCCTTCTCCAAGAGTAAGAATCGAGTTTATGTTAGCAATTCTCAACTCCAGACTGACAACATCGTATTTCTTCAGGGATAGCAGAATTACTTTTCGTTTGGGAACGTGCAGCACATAAAAAAGCGAAGTAATTTTTTTCTTTTTCCATCCCTTAGGCAAGAAATGCAAGTTTGGCAGCTTTCCAACGTGTAAATATCATGTAAAAATCCGGCAATTCACTGTTACAACCTCTACTGACTAAATAAATCTTACAATTTCTTAGTTGCAGGTTATAAAAAAACACTTTATTAACTTGAAAGCTGTTAGATTTATATTTGATTTAGCTTCTGAAATTCGTATTCGACAGACATAGTACTAAAGAGATATAATTAATCTGGAAAACGTTTGTAGATGTTTTCTTGAAGGAAAATTAATAATTTCCATTTTTCCTTAAATAAAATGTATTCATGATATAGATATATATTCAAAGATTTTGAGATATCGAAACATTTTTTTTCCTAGTGGAGACTGGTCCCCTTCAGAAATTCCTAATTTGGTGGGTCAGTATGTAATTGGTCTGACCCGGGTATTTTATTTTCCGGTGCGCACCTAGCTAGGCCTAATCAGTGAAGATTCCGTTATCCGTAACCACAGAGCCGTCAGATAGGAGAATAACAACCACACATTGACTTCCTAATAATAATTTCCTAACTAACAAACTGACTCACTGGCACTATTTAACACAGACGTTCATGGCTCTGGGAATTTAAGCTCTCTACACATCCCTATTCTAAGTAACTCACTGGCACTATCAAAGCCGCAGTTTCATGGCCGCGCGGACATAAGCTCTCCATACATCCCTATCCTGAGCTAATGTTTTCCAATCATTCTCTGCATGATCTACTTCCCTCAAATCATAGTTAATGTTATTCTCCCACCTCACTCTTAGTCTACCAACTGGGCGTTTTCCCTCTGGTTTTCCTACAAGAAGCTTCCATGCACGCCTTTCATTCTCCATTCGTGCCACATGTCCAGTCCATCGCAGTCTACGAAACTTAAATATTCTTATTATTTTAGTAATAGTAGTAGGACTTTATTAGACAAAAAGTAAGATATTTAAATATTGTTTACAAATATGGGTCGCATGGGCAGTAAGCCGTACGTGCTGTTGACAGTCCGATACAATAAAGTAATAATTGGTACTAGTGTGAAGAAAAATAAACAACAAAAAAAGCAATAACATTACAATTACATAAAGAAAACGCAATAATATTACAATTAAATAATAACACAATAGCATTATACACTAAACAAACAATAACATTAAAATTACGTAAAGAAAACACAGCAATATTACAATTAAATAATAACACAAAAGCATTATACATTAATTAATTTATAGGCCTATATAATTATTAAGAATTAATGTTATTGCATTTTGATAACATATATTTATTCATGAATGAGTGTTGTTCTTATTTTCCGCGTTTTGTCCAGAAATTTACCGAAGTTTATCCAATTTTCTGGATTTACCAATAACTCGTAGCATGCCAATCTTTCCCGATTTGAATTTAGAAATCTTTCCGGCAATAACTGACGTCTCCAATATTCTAAATTATTACATTTTCCTAATATATGTATCTCATCTTCAAAGTTCCCGCACATTGGACATATTCGCATATCGTGATCGTCGCTAATTTTTTTTTAAATTTCCATGCCCCTAGCCTAAACCAAGCAAGCCCTGATCTCTCTTTAAATCCTAGGTTGAGTATATACGATTATTTTCCCCAGACGTGTTTTAGGTCTCTTTGTAAACACAGTGAGCGTTTTCCTGTACATTCGGCGAAAGTATCTTGTTGGTTTATGTCTAAGTACCTCCTCCTTATTTTTCTCCACACGTTCTTGCGATTTTCAGTCCCTTTTTCCCTTATCCAGCCCATCCCAATCTTTTGGAGTTCTCTCTAACGTTCTATCCTAACCTCGTCTGCCCAAAATTTAACATCTATGTTTTTAATTTGGTTGTCGTAACAAATATGTCTGGCTTCCTATAGAGACCATAGTATATACATCACTATACAGAATTAATAATATCCAATCATTCCGTGCATAATTCACCTTCCATCAACTATATGTAATATTATTTTCCCATTTCGTTTATGGCCTACCTACAGACCGCTTTCTTTCGAACTTTTCTACAGGAATTTCTATGCCCTCATAGATTCTGCATTCGTGCCTAATATCATGCCCATTGCGATAATATTTAAATGTTCTTATTACATCTGGTTTCCCATAAAGATCATATAGCTCACTGTTATGACATTTTCGCCATCACCCATCAGTTCGTGTCTCCTGCGTCCAAATTTTTCGTAATAATTTATTCTTAAATTTTCGTAATCTTATGTCCTACCTTAAAGTTAGAAGTCCTTTTGCATCCGTATACTGTAATTTGAACAATTATCCTTTTTATATTTAGTTTAATAATAATAATAATAATAATTCATGTATTTTATGTATTTCGAACTAAATGGCAGTGGTCTGGTTTTATTAACACGCAACGTTTCGTCTACTACTGCGGTAGACATCCTCAGGAGATTCTGCTTGGTATTTGACCTCCTGACTCTTCAAATATCGGCTGCAGACTGGCTGTGCGTTGGAAATCGTGTCCTTATTTTGAGTCTGCAGCCGACATTTGAAGATTTAGGAGGTTAAAGAGCACGCAGAATCTCCTGAGGATGTCTACCATAGTACTAGACGAAACGTTGAGTGTTAATAAAACCAGACCACGACCATTAATTCGAAAGACATAAAATATGAATCAAAACACCTGCCGTGAAAGTCTACAATTTTACATAATGATAATAATAATAATAATAATAATAATAATAATAATAAATAAAGTTTTACACATTTTATATTTACTTTATTTGTATAATTAGTCATCAAAAGGAATAAAGTAATTGAGGTTGTTGTCATGAATGTATTTTTAACATTTTTACATATTCTTCAACGAAAAGTTTTAATATTCTAGCAGAGTTAAGGTCATAAGAATTTCCTTTCAGCGTAAATATACAAATACATCGAAAACAGCCATGACAAATTAATGCTACATTGTATAACACACCAGATAATGATCAAGCCAAAGTTAAAGCAAATTGAATTAAGTTCGATTTAAATGATTCTAACATCCGGCAGCCCCTGATTTCCTGTGACAAGGAACTCCAGTTGTGAGAAGTGGAAATAGTATATGATGTGGAGTGATGGGATGTCCTATGCTGCGATATACGGATTAAGCAAGATATTATGATTGTGATCGTGTGTTTAAGTTATGATTGGGGGATATACACTGGAAACGATAGGCTAAATATTTGGGAGCCGAATTGTATAGGAATTTAAGTAAGAGAACTAAACGGTGTAAGTTAGCAAGTATTTAATTTCTTTCTCCATCTCCTTCTTGTTCTAATTCGGCTACTTCTTCAAAATTTGCCTGGTTTGCCATTAACTGTTCATTTGCAATATATAATGTATTTCTGTGTGTGTTCACATATTTACTTTTTTATGCTTACTTCCTGTTCTAAATGTCCAAAATCTTCAAGAGAGTGTGTGCATTGACACCTAGTATCTCCTCGTTACTGCTTAATGATAGTACAGCATCATCATAAACTAACAGTTTATTAATATCACTGAGTTGTAGGCTTTCTTCAACCTCTCAAGATATTATTTCATGCTCTAGTACAAAATTGAATAGTATAGAGGATACTGTGCATCTCCTTGCTTTACCCTAATGTGAATTTTAAATGTATCTCAAAACTCTTATCCTACATGCACCATACTCTTTGTGGCATTTAGACACATTCCAATAAGACTAAGTAGTTTTTTTTTAGGAATTCCGAACTACAGCTATAAAAATTCTCTCTCTAATTTGCATCATATGCTTTTTTGAAGTCTGTACATTATAGGTGGTGCACAGTGCCATTAAATTCCCAATTACTTCCTGAAATATATATTATACAAAAAAACCTGATCTATTATAGACCGATTTTTTAATAGCACATTGATGATTACCTATTACGTCATCAATATAGGGAATAATTCTTGATACTTACATATTATTAGAGAATGCAATGAAGTAGAAAATAATGAGATGCCTCTTTAGTTGTACCAATCAGTTTTATCTCCTTTCTTATAAATATAATAATTTCCATTCGATTGAAATAGCCTCCTATTCTTAAGTCCTATTAAGCAATTGAAGTAAATTATCCATCATTTTTTCTCATCTTGATTTTATCAGTTCTGCTGAGATCACCTCTGGACATGATGCTTTATACATCTTTAATTTCTCTACTGATATTTCTACCTCTATTGGACTTGGTTCTGAGACTAATATGTCTGCTGTCTGTAAATTGTATTCTTCAATATCCTACACTGCACGCATATTTAATAGCTGATTAAACTAATTTTTCCATCTACTTAATAACTCGTGAAATCTCGAATCATGTTGTATTTTCATTTTATGCATTACAGGGATAGGTTTCCCAAATTCTCTCAAAACATTGAAATGAATATACATAAAAGTGTTTTTTCCCAGTAGTATGGCGTGGATGCGAAACATTAACTCTTACTTTTAGAGGAGAAAATATTAGGAGTATTTGAGATCAAAATCCTAGAAATAATTTTGGATCAATACTAGACGAACAGACAATTTACATACGGTAACAGAGAGGTACATGATCTTTATGGAAGCCAGTTATAAATAGAACGGTCAAGTCTGATAAATTGCGATGGGAAAGTTATGTGGCACGAATGGGAAATAGAACAGGATTGTCACGGCGGATTGTGAATAATAGTGAAACTGGTCGCTCGTGTTTTTACACAATTTTCAGTAGGTGTTAGTTTGTTTTTATAAACATCATCATCATCATCACTCCAGGGATCAGGCAATTGCCCGTTCCGACTTCATATTGCATCAGCCCAACGTCTTCTAGGTCTTCCAACATCACGCCTTCCTCTTGCTTGATAATTTCTTGCTAACAATGGATATCTCTCCTTACTCATTCCATCCATTTGATCAATCCATTTCTGTCTGTAATTCGTGACTTTATCCAATAACGACTGTACTTTCAATTCTTCTCTTACATCCTCATTTCTTATTCTATCAAGTCTTGTACATCCTTTTACTTGTCTTAGGAATCGCATCTCTGCCGTCTGTATTCTATCCTTCTGTCTTTTCACTGGAGCCCAAGTTTCACATCCCTACAATATTGTGGGAACCGCCATAAGATTATACATTTATATCTTAGTTCCTTTTCTAATGTTATTTTTGAATGTTCTCTGTATTATTCCACACACCGTCTGAAATTTATTTATTTTGGAGTCAATATCTCTTACCACATTGTAGCCAACATCACAGCCCAAATATTTCAAACTAGACACATGTTCTATACTTTGATTTTCTAAAATAATTTTGGATCTCACTGGATCTCTTCCTCTAAAAGCCATGGTCTTCGTTTTCCTTACAGAAATCTTTAGATCGTATAATTTACATATTTCATTTAATGCATGCATAGCTGAAAATATATAAAACTATTATTCTACCAGTTATATTATATGGGTGCGAAACATGGACTCTTACTTTAAGGGAGGAAAGGAGATTGCGAGTATTTGAGAATAAAGTTCTTAGGAAAATTTTTGGACCAAAGAGAGATGAACAGACAGGTGAATGGAGAAGACTACATAACAATGAACTACATGGTCTTTATAGGAAGCCAGATATAATAAGAACAGTTAAGTCTCGTAGACTGCGATGGGCAGGACATGTTGCGCGTATGGGGAATGAAAGACGTGCATGGAAACTTCTTGTAGGAAAGCCAGAAGGAAAACGCCCAGTTGGTAGACCAAGAATGAGGTGGGAGAACAACATTAACTATGATTTGAGGGAAGTAGATTATATAGGGAATGATTGGAAGGCATTGGCTCAGGATAGGGATGTATGGAGAGCTTATGTCCGCGCGGCCATGAACCTACGGGTTCGATAGTGCCAGTGAGTAAGTAAGTAAGTAAGTATTGATTTCTGTAAGTCGTCTTCAGTTTTCTGTATTATGATAACATCGTCAGCAAATAGAACATTATTTATACACACTTTATTATCCATTCTTATTCCTGGATTTACTAAAACTTTCCATTTATTTAAAATATCGTCTATATATATATATATATATATATATATATTAAAGAAAGTGGGTGATAAACTTCATCCTTGTCGTAATCCAGTATTTGTTTTGATTGCATCTGTTCTTTTGAATCCGGTATCTATAATTATATTTGTGTCTTCATATAATTTCTTTATTGTTTCAACAAGGCACAGCGGGTATCCTTTCATTCGTAATATTTCCCATAATTTTTGTCTGTTTACTCGATCGAAGGCGTTATTCAAATCTATAAATCCTATGTGAGTTTCTAAGTTATGTTCTCTTCTCTTTTCTATGAGTTGTTTCAGTGTAAAGATATTGTCTATACATGACCTTCCCGTTCTGAATCCACTTTGATTTTCACTTATTATTACTTCTGTTATGTTTCTCAATCTATTATTTATTATTTTCGTATATATCTTGTAGCCAGTATTCATTAAGCTAATCCCTCTGTAATTCTCGCAATTTCTCCGGTCTCCTCTTTTGAATATATTCTTCACAATTGCTGTTTTCCAAGTGGTTGGAATCCCATAGGTCTGCCAACATATATTAATTAGATGACGTATTCGTAGTTTACACAATATTCCACTATATTTGACTAACTCCATATTTATATTATCTAATCCTGTTGCTTTCCTATTCTTAGTGGTTTTCAGAGCCATTTCTAATTAATTTATGTCTATTACATCAATATTTTTCATTTTTATTTCTTCCTCGTTGTTCTCTTTTCCTTCAATTTCCTCCTTTTTCCAAAGGTTTTCATAATGTTGGATCCATTCTTGTTCTGGGATTATATTCAATCTGGCAGAATCTTTCTCGGTCTGATTTCGACGTTTCACTAATTTATAACCTATTTCTTGTCTTCCATACATATCATGTTCTACTGAGCTTATAAATTTATCCCATGACTCCTGATGGGCTTTTCTTATAATGCTTTTAGCAATTCTCCTTTTCATTTTATATTCTTCATAAGATTCTTCTGTTTTCAGTCGTAAGTATGTATGATATGCTTTTTGTTTTTCATTCACTGCATTTTGTATATTCGCATTCCAAATTTCTTATTCTATTTTTCTTTCCTAATATCTCATTTGCTGTTTTTATAAACATAATATCGATATTTCGAATTTAGTTTGTTTGTAACTTAATGTTACGCATAATGGCTCCACGTAAAACAAGAAATTGTGAAGAAAGCAAAGAAATAACGAAGCGTGTGGTTCAAGAATGTTTGCGAGATCCAGCCATGTTGCAGCTGTTGAAGGACTCCGTGCGTGAGGCTACGGTTTCGGAGCTAAAGATAACCATAGACCGTAATACAGAAGTTATTAAGCAGTTGGAACTCTCGCTTCAGGAGAGGGACAACAAAATATTTAAACCGGAACTACAGTTATGTAAGAAAACCGATTCCCTAGAGCAATACCAACGTCGACAGTGTCTACGTATTTTCGGTATATCTGAACAGGATGGTGAAGATACGGACAATATAGCAATCGACATGGCCTCCAAAATTGGAGTTATTAGAAACCTGTGATATCAACGGGAGTCATAGAGTTGGATCGGCCACGGTCGTTATTGTCAAGTTCATTAGTTACAGAAAGAGAAGGGAGGTATTTCAAAATAAAATACAATTGAAATATAGTGGGATCACAGTAAGAGAAGACCGTACCCAAATTAGGTATAAACTATTAAGGGACTGTACCACAAAATTTGGTGTCACAAATGTGTGGACAATTGATGGCGCAACACATGTGAAAAATGAAGATACCAAAAGAATCATTACCCGGGCCTCGAATATATAAACCCAGCTAGTGCAAACACGCCCAGTGATATCATATCCCCAATTTAGCACTTTCATATTAATTATTAAAATTATATTTATACATTTTACATTAATTGTTAATATTATATTTAGAAATTTTAAATTAATTATTAATATTATATTTTATTAAGATATTAGTGACTTGTTAACTTGTTTTTTCTTATAATTCTAGTTAAAATATTTTAGAAACTCTCCACTCAAATAATGCTATTCATTTGACAGTCCCTGACAGGTTAGAGGACAATACCTTTCTCAAATCCCTTCCCAACAACAATAATGCAAGACAGGTTCTAGAAACAGCATTCTACCCCTACCCCACTTCCCTTCATATGGTCCACTTGAATACCAAAGTTTAACGGCGCATATATTCGAAATTATAATGATTTATTCTTCTTCCAATACTCATGCTATTCTCGTATCAGAAACATCGCTCACTCCCTCCATTAATTCTAGTTTAATTGACATGGATAGTAATACTTTTCTTAGACATGATCGTGTACGTAGTCCAGGCGGCGGTGTTGGTGTCTTCGTTAGGACAGACCTTTACCCTAGGACTGTATTATTTTCTAATAACGAGACATCTTCTGAAATTATGTTTATAGAAATATATGCTAGCTTCTTTGTGTAGTGTACCAACCCCCTAATATGAAAAAATAGCAGAAATTGAATCCGCTCTACAAAACGCACATATACAATATGAACACGTTATCGTCCTGGTGACTTCAATATAAATATACTACACACTGACAACAGATAAACACAACAGCTTATGTCCGCATTCCAAGCTTGTGATACGACTATTCTTCCCCAACAGCCTACACATCACAACAATCACTCTGAGACTTTACTTGACTTAATTGCTACTAATAATCCAGACAGAGTACTAACCCACGGGCAACTGTCAGCTCCCGGAATATCAGCACATAATATTATATTCTTAGCATATTCGCTGCAGTGCCCTAAACTAACTCGAAACACTATCACATATAGAGACCTAAAGATATAAACAATGCAGCCCTTCTTGAAGACGCTATACAATTACCCTGGCATGCTGTATGGACGCTGCATTCTGATGACGAAAAAGTTGAGGCATTACATAACCTTAATAATACAATTATATGACAGACACGCCCCACTGAAAACTAAACTACTGAAACGACATCCTGCTCCCTGGATTACTGCTAACATTCGTAACTTGATGACTAAAAGAGACACTGCATATCGGAAATATAGACTCGACAAAACTGATATAAATCTCAATCACTATAAACGGTTACGTAACAAGACTACTCAAACTATCAGAAACGCCAAACTTAGACATCTATACAGCCTTACTGAAACTAATAACAATAACCCAGACATTTGAAAAAATGTGAATAAAATGGGTGTAGGAAGGAAAGACACACAGTTAGAAAAGCTACATGTTTCCATGGACACACTCAATGACCATTTTACAAGCACATTCTTTACTCCTAAAGACAAAACACAGACAATAAGTGAACTACTATTGACAAATCCACCAGATAGAGAAAATTTCCGTTTCTCATATCTTACAGAAAATGACGTAAAGAAAACTATCAAACTAATAAAAACAAAAGCAGAAAGTACTGACCGTATAAATATTACTCTACTTAACAAAATAATCGACGTTCTACTACCCACCATAACTCATGTTTTCTACTCCTCACTACAAACCTCTATATATCCCACATTATGGAAGCAAGCAATTGTACGCCCATTCCCAAAAGTGAAAACTCCCATATCTCTTAACGATTTTCGACCAATTAGTATTTTACCTACCCTTTCAAAAGATTTGGAACGATTAGTCCATAAACAACTGACTGACCACCTAACTGAACACTACCTTTTAAACCAATACCAATCAGGCTTCAGGACAGGACACAATACAAATACTGCTGTACTAAATATATGTGAAGACATACGCGAAGCATCTGATAATCGAAAACTTACTATTCTTACACTACTTGACTTAGTAAAGCATTTGACACGGTAGACATGGATTTATTATTGCTTAAACTAAAAAACCTCTCACTTTCTGATAGTGTTAAGCAATGGTTCAACTCCTACCTTCGTGAGCGCCAGCAATATATTGTAGGACTTACCGTAAAGCTGTAGTTCCACAGGGTTCGGTGCTCGGCCCATTGCTTTTTTAATCCATATAAATGACATATCTGACTCCCTAAAACATTGCAAACATCATTTATTTGCGGACGACATGCAGATCTATTTTCACTCAGAAAAAAATATTCTTTAAATGACGCGGTAATCGAAATTTGACTCACTAACGGCATGGACAGAGAAATATGGACTTCAATTAAATCCTAGAAAGTTACAAGCAATCATTATGGGTCATCGGAGACTATTATCCTCAATTAACACAAATACAGTATTACATGTGTCATATAATGGGTTCAAATTCCTTATAGTGAGACAGTAAAAAATGTAGGAGTATTTGTGGATAAAAATTTGGTTTGGAAAAAAACAAATAAATGACATTTGCAAAACTATCTTCTCAATAATACACACATTAAACCGCATATGAAATTGTTTACCATTTGCTCTAAGGAAAATGTTAGTACGAGTAGAAACACTTGTAATGTCCCATATTGATTATTGTGATACTCTTTCTACTGACCTAAATAGGCCTACTCTTCTTACCCAAAGACTTCAACGTGTTCATACTTCTTGCATACGTTTTATTTGTGGTATACGCAGATTTGATCACGTTACACCATCCCTGGAACAATTGTCATGGCTTCGTCTACAAGATCGTAGAACCATTCATTCCCTATGCCTTCTCTATAAAACATTACACACATCATTACCTTATTATTTATCACACCGCTTCACTAGACTCTCTGATACACACAAGTTAGATATCCGATTCCTTGAGCACAGTGACCTTTATACCCCTCCTTATCATACTACCTATTATTCGAAATGTTTTACAATGTCTCTTGTAGAACATGGAATTCCCTTCCACCCTACGTCAGAGATAGCCAAACTACAATCTTTCTGAAACAAATTGAAAATAAAATTATTAACAGAAACAACTCACTAATATTACTTTTTAAAAATTGATAATTTTTTCATTATTTGATAAAAAGAGTTTTAAGATTTTTGTTAATAGATTTATCTAATGCCTTGTATAATAAGCGATAGATTGATTCATTAAAGTTTATTACTTTCTTTGTATTTTTTTCTTTCTTTTCTTTTTATATATAGTAGATTCGAACTATTATTCCTTTCTGTATTCATTCTATCATTAATTTAATTTTAATTGTATTTAGTTTTAATTTTATCGTATTATTAGACATTATTTTCCTTATTCAATTTGACAGATAATTAATTGTTTAACATGTATTATTATTTTTATAATTTTTGTGTATTTATATGTAACATATTTTTGTCCTGGTGAGCGGAAGAGAAGGCTACATATGGTCTTAACTCCACCAGGCTAAATAAACCTATTTTAATCTATTCTATTTTAAGAGTGGCATAGAAAATCCTTTTAGGGGGACCAGAGTGAATGCGCCCAGTAGGCAGGCCAAGAATGAGATAGGAGAATAATATTAGCCGTGATTTAAGGAAAGTAGATTATATAGGGGATGACTGGAAAACATCGGTTCAGGATAGAGAGCTTATGTCCGAGCGGCCAAGAGGCTCTGAATTCTATAGAGTCGGTGAGTTAGTTCTTGGCCAAGTTAGTTGGAGTGTAATTTTCTTCTATCCTTAAAATGAAGCCATGACAATTCGTGAAAAAACGGATAAATTTGATCGTATTTTCAGACATTAAATATGAATATGATACACAATTTATGAGCATGGTGCAGATTGCCTGGCAATCCAACACTTATACCGCAATAGTAAAAAAGGGGCATAACTAAGATTTGGACTAAAATTATTTTATGAACTGCAGGAAGAAAGTTCTTGAGATGCTTTAGGGGATGCATTATAGAGATATTCTTAGATGTTTGTTTTATTTGGGCCTTCGAATTTATATTAGTATCTCAACAAAATCCCAAATTTTTAATAACGTTGGCTTATGGAATTTGTTCATAACTCATAGGCCTATATACCAGCGACCGTACTATTTTTTTCGGAACGAAACTAAGCATTTAGGAAGAAATTAAGAAAAGTAATTTATAGTTCATAAACCAGCAAAATCGGATAATTAGGGGTAATACGATACAATTAAAAAATGTACCTGTTGCCAAGTGCCGTCGTCCTCAACTGTCATAAAGTAATGTATATAAAATATTATTTGGAGGCCTTTCAGAAGTTAACTTCCATCATCAGCAGGATGAGTATACGATACTAGTTGTTGTATTTAAGACGCTGCAGACGGAGATGTTCTTGATGCGTCACCAGTAGTAACTGACTGGTTTTTAACTATCTAATATTGTACATTATACGTTTAGAGTGTGTTCTGAATTAATAACATGGTGTTGTTGATTTCTTTCATGATTTCAGCGTATTTTACTAGATTAATTTTAGTTGGAAGTCTTTCTCTGTGATCTATCGATAGTGTTTTCTGTTGTGTCTTAGTTATACAGTTGATCGCACAGATAAATAGAAAACGTATTTGAACTTTTGACATTCGTCTGAAGAAGACACAACTTTACGAATTTTAATTAAAATAAATATTTATGGAAATCATATAAAACATTGATATGTTTATATATTAAACATTGTGTATACATCTCACGAGGATTCTCAGGTTGTGCGCCGATCACGAGAATTCCTGTGTTTCACACGAAGTGGCTTTTGGCGCAATCTGTCATGACAATTGTGCCTTTTTTTTTTTACTTGGTGACTATTCATATATATATATATATATATATATATATATATAGCAGTAATGTGAGGGTAGGCTATAGTTTGTTCTTGTAAATTTTTGAAGCCATTACACAGTGAAACCTGTCTTAGCCGGAACCTTTATAAGAAGGAAACCTGCAGAGACGGAAAGAAATCTCCAGAACGGTATGATTTTATATGTAAAATCTGCCTGTATAAGCCAGAAACCTTCATAACCGGAAACGGATTGATTTTTAAAGTACCAATAGTTCATTTTGACCTCTGTAAGACGGAAAATTATTCTTTAGCACATTCTAGTTACAGTATTAATGACCACACGTGAAAATTTTGCATATGACGCTACTGCATTATATCGTTTTACCTTCTTGTGTTGCCATTGTATTGCGGGGATACCCTTGCCTATGTGTGACCGTGGAGAATCCCTCGCTTTTCCTTGCCTGCGTACGTTACCTGCGAGGGATTTGGGAAACTCTTCATTCTCGTTTTTGTGTAATAGAGTTGTTTTTATTGTCGTGTGAACTGAGCTGTGTTACATACATTAGTTTGTCTCTATTTCAGTTCAATACGTTATGTCTTTAAAGCGTGCATGTAAAACTGTTACACTGCGTGAGAAAACTACAAGCTTGTAATTTGGGAACCCTTTATAAGAAGGAAAACTGGCAAGACGGAAATATATTTATGTAACCGCCATGTTCCTTCATAGACAGGTTTTACTGTATAACATTATTCATCCATGGAATATTCCAATGCCATCCGCTACAATTCCAGACTACATCACCTATGTCATTTAGAGGGAAAATTAGAGCTCGTATAGAAACTTGTATATGGTAGTAACAGTGGGGGAACATATACTATGTTTTAAAATGAGTAATAACCGAAAAGGCACGAGAATTACAGTTTCTTTCGCTCCCATAACTGCAGATTTTTTATTAATTGTTTACCGTTATATGGCATCGTAAAGTGTTACTAGGATTCTTCATGTATCATCCTTGAAACTTTCATAAAAATGCATCAATTGTGAATGAATATATTGTGGCGCGTCGTAATAAAGACATTTAAATTTCCCGAGAAAGGTCTCGCATTGGTCGTAATAGATTTGCGAGTCGCAGATCACCGAAATATCTGGGCTGTCATTTCAAACGTCTCTATTCCCTATTTCGTGAGAGGTCGATGACCTGAGGTTTCCACACTAGAAAAGTATCCATTAGAGATCGAGAAATTTCCGTCTTCTTGCCGAAATTATCTGCTGCTATAGATGGAGTCAGTCTTGTTTTTAACAGCGAAGCGAAGGTGAAGTGTAAGGGAAATTCTAGTGAGCGGATCCATAAGAGACTATAAGATAATTGTGTGTGACAACTTTGAATTAAGTTTAATTGGTGTTAATAATTGTGATTAACAGTTTACTGCAATTAGATGTAAATAAAGTGATTTCTGGGGATTATTTACAACTTGCAGCACGTGAACATGAACCCAGCCCCATCTGATTTAAAAGAAAACATGGATTTTACTGGTTTATATATAACAGTAGTCATGAATTGACAATTAAACAGGGCGTTAAAACCTATATTTAGTGTGTTACTACTAGAGGATTTGTTTAAAATATAGTGACGAAATATTTTCATTTTATATTCCAGGAGGGTGCATATATCGGAGAAGACTCTGAGTTATCTTAACGGTGAATTCGAGGTTGAGCCTGCTCTTGGTGAGAAACGGGAAGAAACTCTTCGTATGGCTGGGATAAAAACTTTCTTCATTGTGAGAACACTGAAGCCAGTAAGTATAGCATGACCCTTATGAATAATTAAACTTTTCTACAGAAAGCAGGTGTCATATCTCTCTCGTCAGACATCTTCTTTTTTATCTAATTAACAAGAAGAAAGAGAGAGATTTCAAGGTATAAAATGTCATCAGAATATTATGCAAATTTTTGGTTACATTTAAATATATTATCTCTTACAGTCAAATGAAAATCATTTACTGAATTTTATGTCGTCAGTTAGTGCTAAAAGTGACCAAGTCCATTTTCATACATAACTAATTCACTGACACCATTGAACCTGTAAGTTTATTTCCTCGTGGACATATGCTTTCCATACATCCCTATCCAGAGATAATGTTATCTAATCATCCCCTGCATCATCTACTTCCCTCAAATAATGATTAATATTATTCTCCCACCTCAATCTTGGCCTGCTAACTGGGCGCTTTCCCTCTGGTTTTCTTTCAAGCTGTTTCCACTCCCCTCTTCCATTCTCCATTCGTGCCACATGTCCTGCCCTTCCAGTCTACGAGACTTAACTGTTCTTATTATATCTGGTTGCTATAAAGACCATGCAGCTCACTGTTATGTAGTCTTCTCCATTCGCTGTCTGTCCATCTCTCTTTGCTCCAAAAACGTTCATAAGAACTTTATTCTCAAATAATAGTTATATATATATATATATAAATATATATGTATATATTCCCATTTAGTATTTGCCAAGAGACGTTGGAACGAAAAGAGTCTCTGTAATACATAAAAACATGCATTTTTAGAATTAAACCTATGTCTAATTTATTTCTACTCCTGATGATTCTTGATTTTAATTCTTCTTCATAGATATTTGAATTCAGCTCCTTCTTCAAAATGTTCCTGCCTTGTCATTAACTGTCCAATTATATTAGGCCTATATAATATCTTTCTGTATACGACCATATATCCAGTTTTATTGATGTTTACTTACAGTCCTAATTTCTTATTTTTACTCAATATATTATGCATATTGGCTCTTATAATACTACATCACCAGATAAAGTAACGTCATATTAATACCATTGCTCCCATACTGCCCAACATTCCATAACAAAATTCTTCTCCCATGATGAGTCAAACGAGCGCAAGTCCCTTAGCTCTTCATCCCTTAAACCGCTCGGCTATGGCGCGGAAAATTCTTTAAGAATACCTATGTATTTTTAGATACCGGTACGTGTCTCAACTATTTAATCTAAGTCAATTTAAAATTAATTCCTCAATAATCAATTTAATGGTACATTTCGTCAGGAACTACTTGAGATCCATCCACAGTAATTCTGTCCAAAGGCAGGTCTTTCACTGCAGTCATAGCATTTTCATGTTATGCTTTGCAGCTTTACTAGGGAATTATAGGTGTGGTAGTTTCCCGTTGCTTTCCACACCGGTGAAGGATGGTCATAATGATACGGATGATGATGATGGCCGGATGATTTTCGGGGACCGTTGGGCCCTAAGCTTCCTGATATTTGCCTTATAGGTGGGGAAAAAACCCGAGAAAACCTCACCCAGGAGCCTGTCCCGACAAGGAATCGAACCCGGGCCCGCTGCGTGACAAGGTAGCACGCTACCTCGAGACCACAGCGGTGGACATCTACTTGAGATAGGGCTATGTGATTTTCAAGATTCTTTCCTCACCACATTATGAACACCTATAACAGATTCAGTAAAATATTTCTTCAAAAAATAATATATTGAACAATAGTTATGTATTTCCGTTAGAGGCTGAGTCGACCCTACCGCTATGGTGTTCCCAGAAGGTTTGGGTCAGTTTAGAAACCTTCGCCCCACCGGAACTCAAACCCTAGACCTTCCGGTTTGTAGCGTATTGCCTTAATAACTACGCAACGACGCGTTCCCCATAAGTACTGGTAGAACAATAATACTTATAATGGCAGATTTTATGTTTAATGAATACATGTGCATTGAATCTCCATGGCGCGCCAGGCCTATAAGGACTTTGATGTATCAGTCGGCTGCTGGCCTTACATCCACGTGTGTTATTCACAGAGGTAGACGATAATGCAGCCAGTATAGGGGCAAGATTTGGTCAGTATGAAGGATCGCCCAGCCGTTCTAACTTGTTTTCTAACCTTGGAGACAATACTTTATGTAGCTACCTAAATCCCTGGGTGGGCACCATCCCATAGTCGTCGAAATTCCACGAGAAAATGTATTCTCCCCTAGAGACTCGAACCACCTCAATTTCCGTAGTTCTGAGTCAAGGCATCTTGTCTTAACCACTCGAGATTGAGTTTCACTTAAATATTTATTATACGATGAGAAAACTGTACTTCGGTATAGGTATGTTACAGCCAAACTTCAATTATTTATTTAAAATTATTTTTGGCGCGATAGTGCTTTTTGTCATACTTAACAACATTGGCGACTTTGATTAAAAGTTCAACTTCCTACATTTCAGGATTGCCAACCTAAATAACTATACTGTAATAATACATTTATACCCACGTGCGGGAAGTAAAACCACTGTCCTCATAGTATACTACGTACCAAAATTATCCGAAAGGTAGTGTTAATATACATTATACGAAACAAATCACTGCATCTTAAAATGAACTGAAATTTACTTGAAACAATGTAAAACAATAAATACGATATTTGCGGCCATTTTGTTAATAATTGTTCTCAAGGCCTCCTGTTGTTTCAACTAATGAACATTGCCCACACTGTTAACGTTAGTCAATTATTTATAATGAACGCACATATTTCCAACAAAGGTGTTATTATTTTACTATTATTTATTATTTTGAAAACACCATCACGCCAACAATAGCGTACAACGCATGTTTGTGAAGCGTTTTACAGAATCTGGCTCTCGCTCGGTTTTTAATTATTTTTCCTCGATTCTGTAAAAACCACTTCCCAACCCTCATCATCATCATCATCATCATCACTCCAGGGATTAGGCAATTGCCCGTTCCGACTTCATATTGCATCAGCCCAACGTCTTCTAGGTCTTCCAACATCACGCCTTCCTCTTGCTTGATAATTTCTGGCTAACAATGGATATCTCTCCTTGCTCATTCCATCCATGTGATCAATCCATTTCTGTCTGTAATTCGTGACTTTATCCAATAAAGGCTGTACTTTCAATTCTTCTCTTATATCCTCATTTCTTATTCTATCAAGTCTTGTACATCCTTTTACTTGTCTTAGGAACCGCATCTCTGCCGTCTGTATTCTATCCTTCTGTCTTTTCACTGGAGCCCAAGTTTCACATCCATACAATATTGTGGGAACCGCCATAACATTATACATTTTTATCTTGGTTTCTTTTCTAATTTTATTTTTGAATGTTCTCTGTATTGTTCCACACACCGTCTGAAATTTATTTATTTTGGAGTCAATATCTCTTTCCACATTGTAGCCAACATCACAGCCCAAATATTTGAAACTAGACACCTGTTTTATACTTTGATTTTCTAAAATAATTTTGGTTCTCACTGGTTCTCCCAACCTCGCATCGTAATATAATATTACGCTGAATGTATTGCGATACTGATTTATTGTTTCCATGGAATTTGCAACATATATTTTTGCCAGGCTGCTTTTTCAAGTAGATGTAACAGTCCTCAGAATGTTCATCAGCTATTAATAATCATATTTGTGGTCATATAAAAATTCCCTCTTTCAGTTTAGCTTCACTGATCTTGGGAAAATTTTCGATATGGCCTATAGGTAAATATAAAGTATGGAAACAAATATGCATATAAT